>OU823248.1:8750000-10000000 GCA_917490735.1 Dryobotodes eremita
GGATTTAACGCCATTTTGAGCTATGTTATTATGAACATATTAATTAATTCATATTGTTTTCATAATTTTAGGCAATTTTTTTATTTAGCTACCTAGGTATTACAAAACAACACACATATTGAATATTCAGATTAAAGATTCGTTTTTTTTTAATATTATTATTTCTATGTTCATAATTATCTATTATTTAATTACTTTGTAATTTTTGAAGCCAATCAGTTTTATAAAAATGTCTATTCATTTGACACGATAAACTATAGTGCGTTTGAATTTAATCTGTAAGATTAAACAAAACAATAGGTTACGAAATTAGTATTTAACTATTAGAGAACCATTTTATTTGGCATCTGTTTTAGAATAGGTACCTATTATGTTATAAAACACCATAACTTATCTAAAGTAAGTATATCTAAGAATAGTATGTGCAGTTTGAAGTTAGTTTTTGTAAATCTTGTTTAATTCTTTACGGTAATTTTAGAAATCCTTAACTTGGTATTGTGCATATCTTGAATATACCTAGGTATAATAATGCCTAGGGATATCAAGACAACATTATGTCTTTAGTACCTATAACGTCGAAATATCTTGAAGATTTAAGGAAGAATACACCAATGCCGTTTACTCTTAAATAGTACTGAAGTTCATCTGTAAAGTAGTTTGAATTCTTTCTTATTCTGTAAATCTGTGCCCACTTTTGGTTAAGTAGGTAACTCTCTCTTGGTGGATATCCTCAAGATATCTTGCGGGTCGATAAGTATTGTTTTAACCAAGACAATGGCCAAGAATTTTGTTAATGACTCGAAGACATCTACCTTTTAAGACAGGACTGTGCTACTTGGCTTAGACGTTCACCTTTAACCGCCTTTGTCGCTGACTGTACATGTTTTCTGTAATACTAAAATAGGTAGCACTTAGAAGAAAAATGTGTGTGTGGAAGCTCTCAAATGAAATTATTTATTTATATAGGAATTGAAGGAAACAAATAATTTAATATATGCTTAGTGAGACATGGGCTCTTTCTGAGAATGACACAAGAAATTCACATTACGGTTGAATCCTTTTGCTTCTCATCTCCGTTTCGCAATGGGAAGGTTTTTGGAACGTTTATGGCTCCTGCAGACAAGCGTGACGCGACTATAGTAGAACAATTTCTATGAAAACTTCATGGAAATTGCTTTACTAGAATCGCGTCGCAACGTCGCGTCGCGCCTGTCTGCGGTAAACTAAAACCTTCCTATCGCTAAACAGAGATTAGGAGCATTAGGAGCGGGTTCAACCGTTATGTGAATTTCTTGTGTAATTCTCAGAAAGAGCTCATATATAAACTCACGCCTTCTTCCCATGGGGGTAGGCAGAAACTACAGAACGCCACCTGCTACGATCCTTACATACTCCTTTTGGCTCGTTTACGTTCATACATCTGGTCATACATACACGCCGGTTGCGAGTACCTACTACGCACCTGACCTTTCTGAAAAACATCACGAATCAGGTCACTATATGTCTTCCTAGAGCGGCCCCTCCCAGCGTTTCCACTTCCATCTGCCTTTTAAATACCTTTTGTTAGTGGCCCTTCATTCATCCTTTCAACATGACCAAACCACCTAAGCATACCCTTTTCAATTGTTCTCACTATATCTTCTTTTAAACCGCACCGTTGCCTTATCACATCATTCTTCAGCGCGTCATTCATAGTCACACCACACATGCTTCGCAAGGAACGCATTTCCACAGCATTTATTACTTTCATGCTTCTTTTGTCATACCCAACACTCACTTCCATACATAAGCTTAGGCACCAGCACACCATTGTGAACAGCCAGTCGTGCTTTTTTGGACATCAACTGGTTGGTCACAATTGCATGTGTAGCACCATTTACTTTATTTCCCCCATTTACTCTTTCTTCCACATCTCCACAGTCATTAATCTCTAAAGTAGGTACTTTCTATGTAATAAAATGATGATGTTTGTCGTCAATACGATCGAAATCTTGGTTAGGCAACAACAATTACATCGTTCGCTTCTATTTATAAACGCAAAGAGCTTTCAGCTGAACCCGTGTAAGAAGTGTTGGTAAATTCCATTCCATTCAATGTCTGGATAACAACTAAGGAATTTAAACTTTTTGTTATTTTTATGTAGGTTGGTAGGCTAGGTACCTTAATATTAAGTAGGTGAGTACAAAACAAGCCCCAATATTTTTTGGAAATTTTTCCTGATTTCACGCAGTTATTTATGATAATTTTTCTCCAGATTTCCTACATGACCTGAGATACCTACATACTTACCTAATTGTTCATCTTATGTTGAGCATGTTCCCAACTCCAGGCAAAGGCAGGTAGATTACCAAAGTTGCAGGATATCACGTCGCTCATACTTGCATACGTATTTCTCCCCCTTTCTTTACTAAAATACCTTAGATCCGCAGATGTAGGTAGATAAGTATCTACCTAGGTAGGGGAAAGTTGTACGAGATGATCCGTTGAGGGAAGATGATCCTTTCAGATTGCAACGAAACCAGTAGCGTCATCTAGTTGTTTTTATTGGCAAAATGTAGTCCCCGATATTCCCCCGCCTCAGTCGAACGTAATGGCGTCGTGAGTGACAATCAAATTTTTTGAGGAAGAAAACAAAAATTACGTGACTTTGATCTAAGGTAAGGTTGACTTTAAGTTTATGTCTAATGTGTTCTAGGTACTTAATTGTTGAGGCTATTGTATTAGTTAGCTTTGGATATTTTTTATCTTTTATCTTTGTTTTTTTAATAGCATGGTAACAGTTAAAACCACATAGGTTATGTTATCGAACATTGAATAAAAAAGTTTATGTTGGGGCAAGATGATTATGTTACCGGTGTACAAGATGATCCCCGCGGATCATCTTGTACACCGGTAGCATAATCATACCTACTATTACGGGGATATTTTTTAACCATTTGTAGGTATGTTATTACGTTTTAGTTTATGTATTTTTTCAGATATATATGACTTAATTAGTATGACCTGCCTGCATTATTAAAAAATTGTAGTAGATTTCAAATAATAACAAAAAATACTTTATTTTGTTTTAGACCATGCCTCGTAATTATAAACGGAAAACTAACCGCGGGTTGTGGTCGGAAGACTCCATGCTCAAAGCGCTGGATGCTGTTAAAAATGGCATGCCATTTAGAACAGCAAGTAAACAGTTTGGAGTGCCTGTAATGTCACTAAAAAGGCGGGCTAAAGGCAAAAATAAAGTGGCTGTCGGTGCAATAAAATATTTAGGTGGAAAAAAAACAGTTTTTACAGCAGAACAGGAAATTGAGCTCGTGAAGCACATTAAAGATATGGAGACGAGAATGTACGGATTAATACGACAAGATGTTGTATCGTTAGCATATCAACTTGCAGTAAAAAATAATATCACCCACCCTTTCAACAAAGAAAAAGCAGGATATGATTGGCTAAGAGGATTCCGTCAGCGGCATCCAGATATAGCGCTTCGGGCACCTGAATCCACTTCTACTGCTCGAGCACGGGCCTTTAATAAACCAGTGGTAGATAAGTTTTATTCCACATTAATATGTGTTCAAGAGACGAAAAACCATCCATGCCACCGTATCTATAACGTTGACGAGACTGGCATTTCTACGGTGCCTACCAAAAATACAAAGGTGTTTGCAACAACTGGACGTAAACAGGTAGCACGAGTTACTTCAGCTGAAAGGGGGGAGACTACAACAGCTGTAATTTGTATGTCTGCTTCTGGAACTTTTATACCACCCATGTTTATCTTTCGAAGGGTTCGTATGAAGATGGAACTAATAGATGGCGCACCGCCAGGCTCCGCCTGGGCCTGTAATTCATCTGGATGGATGAATCTAGAAGTTTTTACCAAATGGTTTGACCATTTTTTAAGCTACACGAAACCATCTGCGGAGGACCCAGTGCTGTTGATTTTAGATGGCCACCTTTCACACACAAAAAATTTGGAATTGATTTTAAAAGCTCGAGAAAATCACGTTACTATTGTCTGTCTGCCTCCACACTGCACCCATAAACTGCAACCTTTAGACGTCAGCTTGATGTATCCCTTGAGCATTTACCACAATCAGTCACTCGAAAAATGGATGAACAACAATCCTGGCAGACCAGTGACTGTATTTCAGATTGCAAAGATTTTTGGAGAGGCTTATTTAAAAGCAGCAGTCCCATTAAATGCCATCAATGGGTTTGCCAAAACCGGCATATATCCTTTCAACCCGGATGTGTTCACCGAAGCTGATTTTATCGCTGCTGCAACAACAGAAATGGAATTTAATGAAGACTCCAGTGTAGTAGAAATGCCTACAACGGATTCAAACATAGGTCAACTACCAGCAAATGATCCCTCACCACAAACCCTCACATTACAGGACTGCATAGATTTGCAGAATAAAACACCGTCACCAACTCCTGTTAATGATATGAATTTTTCATTTCGCAGTCCTTTGTCCCCTTTACCATCTACGAGCTACGCACGCAACTCAAATGTATCGCCATCCATCCTTGAAGATAGTCAATATGAACCTTTTAATGTTACACCAGCCCAAATTCATCCATTGCCAAAAATTGTGGGTAAAAGAAGCCATCTTAAGAGAAAACGAATAGACACATCAATATTAACTAGCACGCCATACAAAAATTATTTAGAGGAAGAAAGAAATAAAAAGACGGAAAAGGAAAATAGAAAAACAAATAAAAAACAACAAAATGTAAAAAAAAACTCATCCTAAAAAGAAAGGGAAGGGAGTAGGCAAAGGAATGTCAAATAAAAGGAAGAATATTGTGTCAGAGTCGTCTGAAGAAGAAGAAGACGCTGAATGTCTTTTTTGTACGGAAACATTTTCCAAAGACGATAGGGGCGAGGGATGGATTAAATGTTGTGGATGCCAAAGATGGGGCCATGAAGCTTGTGCAGGGATAGATAGCGATGATGATGAGTTTACATGCGATTGGTGTAGAAATACAACGCCAGGAAAAAGACGCTTAGAACTATAATTTTTGTTCTTTTTTTTTGAGCCTAATCTAGATTTATTTCTTTGTTAAAGGTAGTGAAGAAATTTTATTTGTTTCTTATTTTTTTAAATGTTGATTTTGGATAGTGAGATTTATTTTACTAGATTAGTTTTTGTTTCTTATTTTTCTTAAATGTTGATTTTGGATAGCGAGATTTATTTTACTAGATTTGTTTTAGAAGATAAGTTTAGTTACTTTAGAAGAATGTTTAATTTTGTTAAAACTTTACTTACGACTATACGACTGATCTCTGTGATGATTGTTTTCTAGAAATTTAATTGTAATTGAGAATGACTGTTATTTAATAAGACTGGTTCATTAGGTCTATAATAGGATATTTTGATTTCATTTAATTAAAGATATAGTAAACCCTGATTATGGTTTTATTTAGGTAATTCTACCAGAACCTATGATAATCCCGACATGGCAGGGGGGCAACATGATCCTGGTATCATCTTGCCCCTACCGCTTCATCATTCATTCAGATCATCTTGGACACCGGGGTGTACAAGATGATCCTTTGACAACGTTTTAAAAATGTGGTAAATAATAATAAAACATCTTAAAAAATTACAATTTTGAGTATGACAACAATAAGACACATAAATTTACTATGGATATACGTTTTTACATCCGCGCTAAGTAGAATATCATATAAACTACAAGCATTCTCCCTTATGTGAATCATCTCGTACACCTTTCCCCTACCTATCTGCTTAGATACGTCATAAGTATTACGTTTATCTAATTAAGTAGTTCGTAGAAACCTGCTTCCATCTTAATTAGTTTCTACATCAACTGATAAGATCTTAATGTAGTAGGTAAGGTTCGTGTTCACGTTTAGGAAAAAGTAGATTACCTAAGTTGCCATTAGGTAAGTACCTACAAAGTTACCTACACTATATATGTTAAAGTAGGTAGGTAGGAACAAGTAGGTAGATACCTATAGTCGAACTCGTAATTGCTTTAAGTACCACCCTAAGGTCGAATGTCACTTGCACGGCACAAAAAGACAAGGTCTATTTGTTTTTGTGACAGATAGTTTCAAACCTTAGTGAAGTTTGAATTTACTCAGAATTGTAGTCAAAAGTGGAGAAGCAATTACGTGGTGACCTTATAACTACAAGTTTCTATTAAAGGCCTGACTTGATTAATATGCCAATTTGTTAAGAATGGGTCTGGTACCTAAGCATAAACATTTTGTTTGAACCTGTATTTTCTCACTGCTGGCCAATGGTCTCCCCCACTGCTTTCCACTATTCCCTGGGTTGCCCTCTCCGGCCAATCTCCCGTAAATGCATGAACATACAGATCACAAATTCAACGTGGCAACAATACGTATTCAACGTAAAAACACAACCCTACAATACCAATTTGTGACTGCGTAGATTGGGTGCTGAAGAAGGGTAATTTAATACTTGGAGACTTGTAGACGGTAAAGGTACTACAACTTGCTGTAAGCCTTCCCACCTTCATTAGATTCGTAACCATTTATATGTTTCATAAACGCCATTATAAAGTTTTGTGCATTATGACAAATTCATATTACGTAAGCTAGGCGTTGAAAAAGGAAGCGACTTAACGGGCTCCGTCTCATAAAAATAATACATTTGGCTGACTTCCTAACAGGGATATAGCGCAATCGGTCATTGTTATCGTACGGCACGAATAACGCGGGTTGGCAGCAATATCGTGCAATTACGAAGGAAACATTTTTATAAGACTATCCCTGGCCTATTTTCAAGCATAACGGGCTCATTACAAGTTATGTCTTGTCGCGTATAAGAAGCAAAAATCTAGGTTTCTTTCATAATGGAGAGATAATAAAATGAATTTAAATTGTGATGGCAACTTGGATGTGCTTTCGGGAAATCTTACTGCTGTATCTAATCCCTTTTATAAGTCCGGCTGGGTAGGTATTTTGATTCGCAATACGCAATATTTGGACGCTTAATTGCCACGTTTATCCACAAGGATTAGATAAAAAAAGTCACTTATGTTTTGTCACACTATTACAATACATTTTTTAGGTAGTTTGAACCCACCCTGTCAACATTCCTCTGCGGTTACAGACCTCGGCCTTTCGCGATCACTTGTCTAGCCTGTCTAGGTATTTTTGTCGTCAGTCTCAACTTTTCTTCACATGGAATGCCGTTCCTACGCCAGCACATGGTTTCTTCAGATCAAACCAACCAGCTTACCTTTACCGAAAAATGACAGCTCTCATAACTGACGACAAGGTAATCAGCATACAAACCAAAAGGATCCCAGGCCTTAGCACACTGCCGCCACTGGTAAGTTGAAGATGTCGACTTCTCGGCGCTTCTCGATGTAGGTATAGTTGTACTAGGATCTTTTCAACGCGCGGCCATAATCGGAGCTAACACCGCCATCTTGTTTTTCAATATAGGAACTAACATCGCCATCTTATTTTTTCATTACAACAATTTTTTATCAACAAACACCCCCCCACTGTCAATGTCATTGAAGCGCCAAAAGATCCTTATAGCTTTACACAAGGCTTTGGCTGTGGCTGTTGGAGGGCAATCTTTTGTTTACCATAGATGACGTAATCGTGGGATTCGGGAAGCCTATTGAATTTAATACCTATGTTGTTTTCATTGGCTGTTGTATTTCAACCAAATATAGCAGTGAACATTTGACAACGAGCCCTATACAATTATACACATTAACCGTGTTTAGGTAGGTAGTATATTGTGCTGATTCCTACTGCAGTATTATTCCTACTGTTAAATACGTTTTGCTCGCAAAGCGGTTAGATACTTTTTGCGCGCTAAACGGTCAGCTTATTTTTATTCACAAATTTTCAAAGATTAAAATTGATAATATATGCAAATAAGGTTGTCAGAAATTTTCAAAGCAATCAGTCCGTCGTTGGATATCTATAAATTTATCATTACCAATATGAAATAATTATAATGATATAAAAAGTATAGGTACTACTAGCAAGTGCTAGCCAATCTAGTGATTAGTCTCTAATTCTGCATAAACTATTTTAAAATACTTGATGTACTGAAAAACTTAAACCTATTCCGTATCTTTGGGATAGTTACGTAAATAGCGACGAGAATCTCAGGTGCGATTGCAATCGAACTAGGTATACCTATCGGAGCGTATTTACTTAAAAAATCAACGTTGGATTATATCTTAAGTTTTTTCTCTCCTCATATCAACTAATTCACTTCTCCACTTTGTGTCATAAGTACACTAGATCGTAAAAATTCCGGGTCGCTAATAAAAACTGTATATCTCCATAAATGATATACCTAGATCGCTAGAATAAATAATATGTAGTAAGCAGGCTACTAATGCTTGTTCTAAATCTCTAAAGGTTTCATTTGTACAAGTAATAGATTTAAAAAAAACTATTCTTATTTTCAAAATTCAAAATTTAAAATTAGGGAAAGGATTTTTTCTCCTTTTGTTTCAAACCGAGCTGTCATTATAAATGGTTCCTTGGATTGATCAGAGTATTCAGTGCAATATTTGTCGTTAACACCTGAAGAATGTACACGGATTATTACCATGGTACAAGAAGGAAGAAGTCAGCGTAGCACTGCTAGAACAGTAGGAGTATTTTTATCAAAGGTCCAGAGAGTACTCCAGCGATTTCAAGAGACCGGAATGATCATGAAGAGACCAGGAAATGGCAGGCCAAGGTGCACAACTACACGAGAAGACCGATTCATCGTGAGCACTATGTTAAGAAATCGACATCTCACGGCTGTTCAGGTCCGAAACAGTCTTCAAGAAATTCACCACAGTAATGTGAGCTCTGATACGATTCTGCGACGTCTTCGTGAAGCTGATATAAAGCCTTATAGACCAGCAAACGGCCCGAAACTGCTCAGAGAACATCGAGTTGCCAGGTTACGGTTTGCTCGAGAACACATCCGATGGACAGATGAAGATTGGTCCAAGGTTATGTTTTCCGATGAGTCCAGATTTTGTTTATTTACGCACGACGGGAGACGAAGAGTGAATATGGGTACAAATTCCATTTTTATGCACGATAATGCGCGACCACATACTGCTCGTTTGGTCAATATGTATATTCAAGACGTCGGTATTACCTGCATGGAGTGGCCAGCTCGCAGCCCAGAAATAAATCTCATAGAACATGTATGGGTTGAGCTCGTCAGATGCGTGAGACAACGCTCTCCTGCTCTCGTTACCTTACACGAGCCAAGGAATGCGCTAGTGGAAGAATGGGCAAACATAGACCAAAATCGTATTAAAAATTTGGTTTATAGCATGCCACATCGTCTTAATGAAGTGATACGGGCTCGTGGAGGAAATACAAAATATTAAATTGACAAAAAATCTTTTATTTTTTAAGATTTACTGCGAAGTGTATTTTTGTTTCATAAGTTTTAGGGTTTTTTTTTTTTGTATTTAATTTAACTTATATAGTGTACAAAACGTCATACACATTATTTAAAAAAAAAAATCGGTCATCTACAATATACTATAGTTTCACAAATTAGTCTTAAGTATTTTAGAAACTATCACGCCATTTATTAGCAAACCGGATTTTTTGCGATCCAGTGTATATTGTTTCTACTTCCTTTTTACGTTAATCTCCTCATATCAACGACTCGATCTCTCTACTTTGTAGTTATTTTCGTGTATTTTTTTGGTTATTCAAGAATAAATGCGTGTTCTTGCGGTTAATAAAGTATTAGATTTTTTGCTACATCACGTCAGGGTTCGACTTCCTGACGTGTCAGCCATACATCTTATACTGCAACTGGTAGGAGTCAAATTTGCATGTCCTATAACGTATGTTAGGTAGGTCTAATCTAGAATATGAGAATGTTTAATAATCTAGAACGGTGTTTGTAAATAATAAAAGTTTTGAAGCTCAGTGAGTTTATTATTCATTTTAGCAGAAGATACAATACATTGTAAAAAAGTACCTACCTGCCTATATTAAGTAACACACAGTGAATAAAAGTTTTAAAGCTAAGTGAGTTAATTATTCATTTTGGCAGACGATACATGGTAAGAAAGTACAGTAGGTACAACCATTTTCTTAATGTCCCTCGGGAATCATCGGATTTCCGAATACAAACGAATGCTAATTTCCATGTCATCAATTATTAGATATATCGTGAATAATAGTTTGAATTCAGAACTAAGTACTTTATTGTTGTTTTAATCAAAACAAAACAACAATGAAGTATTTAGTTCTGAATTAAAACTATTATACACAAGAGATCTAACAATTGATGGACATGAAAATTAGCATTCGTTTGTGTTCGGAAATCCGATGATTCCCGGGGGACATTAAGAATATAGTTATACTGTACCTGCCTATATAAGGTAACACAGTGAAATTGGAGGAATTAAAACGCTAGACGTAAAAAGTGATTGATATTAGTCTTTAAGATTTCCACAAACATATTCTACGGCAAAGTAAGTAGCGGATACAAACCACCCTAGTATTAGTAACACAAAACAGCCGGTAAAATGGTTCATCCTGAGTGGTTCCGGTTGTCCACTTCGTACTCGTCGAAACAGTTTTCTATCATTATCCAAATATTTTTTACGGATTCGCTGTATAAAACCCGCTTCTAAAGCAGTTCGTAAAACGGTGTTCAACGGCCCTGTCAAGGGAGAAAATCGCCTGTAATAGACCACCGTGGGGCTGTTCACTATCTTCTCCGGAATTATTTGCAATTGCTTCGTGCCGTTATATTTCATGAGATGATGTTTTATAGCATCTTTATTTGAAGCTATAACAAAATCTGTTGTTCCATCCAATATGCTATCCAGGGTGTCGTATAACTGGTCCACGTCCACAACTACCCAATTATCGTAAATAGCACGATCGTCAGTGTAATACTCCTTCAGGGAAGCTATACCACCGTAAGGATAACGACCTTTAAGAACATCTTGAAAAGTTTCGAGGTTATCAAGATAAGAGGGCTGTTTCAGTGAATTAATGAGAGCGGCTTGGTAAGCGCTCCTTATTATAAAACAGAACCATATCCAAGTGTAAATTGTTATCAGAAAACTTTTTCTTGCAGGCTCTTTGAGTATTGGCAGGCCAAGAAATAATACCCATGAAAAAAATAGGAAACTATGCTTCGGTGGCTGAATTTTAAAGGCTCTTCTTACTTGGCGCCACATATTTGTTGTGCAAAGTGTATTCATGAAAACAATACCAATAAAAATGAACAATAATATGAGCCGGAGGTAAATGTTCAAAGGATTTAAAAGTTTTTCCCATGAAGCCTTTTGTGTTGGTAGTCTGGTAGCCCACACGATATCCATAGAATAATATGTGAAAGATATTTGAAAATTACCATAAATATTTGAAGTTAGTGGTACTGAGCACACGGAAGCGGGTCTACGACCATTGTATATGTCGCCCAAAGATCCAGTCCAGTTATTATTGGTGAAGTGACCAGCATCGCCGCCATCAGCGGGTGTCATCAACTCTAGCGTCGCGTTCAACATGTTTGCTGCGAGTTTCATGATGTCTCCATCTATTCCAGATGGACTTTCAGTACCATTATGTAAATACATAAAGGGTGGCTGTTCTACAGTGGACATTATAAGTCGACATTTCTGGAAGTTCATTAATTTTTCTGGATATAGATCCTTGAAACATTCGTCATTTTCGCAAGCCGTGAATAAATCAAGCTGATATGGTAGATAATTCTTGCATTTTCCATGAGACACAAAGTCATATGAAAAGGCTAAGGACTTGTTAGTTTTAAGTGAAGTTTTCAGCAGCACCACATTTAAAATGAAGAGAGATCCAAGTGTTTGAAAAATTTTCTGTTCATCGCATTCTTGCTTGAAGAATGCGCAAATAATTATAAATTTTCCATTGCCATCATATTTAGATCTCACAGTCCATAGAAGAGTGTTTGATATTTCTGAAGAATCTTCACCGAATATCACCATTTGTGGCACAGGATATCGACGCGCAGGGAGAAATGTTCCCTGTTTTACAATGACGGATTGCTCATAGTGCATCAAAAATGTGTTCAAACCTATTGCTTGCAGGGTATTGAACATTACTATGGTTAAAAAACGCCATTCAAAGTTATAGTACGCTACCTTAGCCGCCAGTAACCCGAGCTCCGACGCTGGGTCATCAGTTATGAAGTGCTCTATGGTATGATTGTGCAATTCTTTGCCACTAATATACATCTTCGTTGGTGACGGATACAATTCTGTCTTACTAATGATACGAACAATCATAAAATTGAAAGTGCAAGCTTGTGTAATTTACCACAAATGCATTATATGCGCTGATGGTCGATTTACATGTTATGGGCGTATATCGGTATACGGACAATAATGGACATACATCTACTGTGTCATTAGTACTTTTACCCTCGTAATGCACTGTCAATCCTATAAGAGATATGATCAGATGACATTTTAACGTACCTATGAATTCATTTATTTCATGCACACCTATAGGTAATAATGTTGATTTATAATGCCTCGGATGGATGACGATATATTTTTCCAAAATAAATTTCTAAAGAAAAGAAGATAACGGAAACAATCCAGCCCATTATCAATATAACGTAACAAGCTGTAAAATGTCTTATTTTCAAATTTTCTCCTTCAGTATCAATATCCACCGTATTAAGCACACTGGTATACATTTTATGTAATTTATCCGGAAATCCAGCCGCCTCAAGCCGACTCAAGATCAAATTGATTGATTCCGAAAGAGGGGAATATTTCTTGAAAAATATCACTGTAGGACTTGTAATAACAGTCTGGGGCAATATATGCAAGCTGACTTTATTAGTTTTAATAACCATCTGAGCTGTATCTAAATTCATCGCTAGAACAAAATGCATACCTGTTGTTAGTTTCAAAGCAGTCGGTAAGATGTCTGGAGTGTCTATATTAATCCAATTATCATAAACAATTGGATTATCAATATAATAATCCTTGAGCGCTGCGCCGCCACCGAATGGATATTTAGCATTTATCACATCTTCTATTGTTTCAAATTGACTTTCATAAAACTTCCCTTTTAAGGAACTTATCAGATAAACTTGATATGCTGTTCTGATAAGAAAACAGTACCATACCCAGACCAAGGCCATTTGTAAAAATGCTGACCTTGTAGGTAATTTTATGACTGCCTGACCCATGCATATCATCCAGGCATAGAAAACAATGCTCTTGGTAGGTTGGTCTTCTTGAAGTCTGCTCCACATGGATGTCCAAGAATTGGTTTTGATAAGAAAAGCACAGAGCACGACAAGGAAGAAACTGACCACTAAAGCAATTTGCGTATCTGTTTCAAACGGACGCATTAATTTCAAAGCCACATTTTGTAACTGTGCGGGATGAGTAACCCACACCACTTTCGAGAAGTAATAACTGGAGGATATTTGAAAGTCGGAGAACCTCGTCAATGTAATGGCTGCCGAAGTCATTGAAAAGTTGGCCAACTCTTCGTCAACGTCTGCGAGAGATCCCATCCAGGTTCCGTTGTTCTGACGCCAGCCCCATCCGTTTCCGCGGTTTGGTGTCATCATTTTAAGACTTGCATTCATACCATGCATCAAAATTCGAAGCAAATCTCCATCAGCGCCTATTGGAATTCCGTTCGTTATGTTCAAAATATATGGGGTTTGTATGAATGTTGAGACAGTTATAGGACATGAATTAAAATATCTTAGTTTGTTTCCGAATACATCCCCGTATCTTGTATGTGTATACTGATTGCTACAGTTCAGTTGTATTGGTTTTAAATTGTTACATATACCGTCTGCTACTGGATAATATGTGAAACCAATTGCTTCTGCCGCTTCGTGCCTTATGAAGACAATATTGACGATTTTGTAATTCCAACACAGGTCCATCATATCTTGTTCATCACATTCACTTGACACTGGTGATTCGCAAATGATGATAAATTTCCCCGTATTGTCCATTTCAAATTCGATTATGGCGTCAAGTAATTGTTCTACAGCAGCAACGTCACTTGCAAATATCACAAACTGACGTATATTTTGGATCAGTGAATTGGGTTTAAATGTGGCCCTGTTAACCACTACATTATAATGGTATAAACGTAAAAATACTTCGACACCGTAGTAAATGGTAGAACTGAAAAACAGCAATGTCGTGTAGCGTAAATCAAAATTTTGCATTGCAACCTTTACTGCCATATCGCCTAAATCACTGTCGGCTGTGGCATTCGAATATAAAATATGGCTTAGCTCACATATCGCCATTTTTGTTAACGGTTACTGTTAAATGACCGTAAACACATTTTGTTCGGCATTTATCAGCAGACATTTTGTTCGTGCCAACGTAATTAACACAGGACATGGACATGCCACGTAATAGATTTATATCAATGGCCATTTATTTTTTATGTGTAATAATAGTTTTATAATGATAATCTACTAAAATCACTAGTCAATCACGCCAATGGAAATAAGTGTCTGTGAACGACACAAACATAATGCAGGTAAATAAAAGTTATGAGTGAGTAAATAAAACAACTCGTATAGCTGAAAAAAATTATATTTTATGAGAAATTATAATTTACAATATTTCATTCAGGCATCCATCTTCAGTCGGAACTTAAGCTAAAATTCTCACAATCTCACGCAAAAGGTAAAGCAACGTTAGACTATAATATAGTTTTAGCAATATTTTGTGTAGCCCAACTGTAGAAACATAAGAAAGAACCACAAACCGGTACACGATATTCAGTCCATTCGTAAGGAAGATACGAAGTGGCGGTACCCACAACTCGGACGACAGCAGTACCGACCGCTCGACGCTCGTCTTATATGTAACTAATCACCAATGGATCGTTTCATTGTGCTTTGTTTTGTTTTGAGACTACTGCAAATAAATATAAATTCAAGCTCATGCATTGAATGTCAATGTGAACCAGTAATAGCATACACTCGTATCTATTATTGTTAATGTTACATTCGAACATATGAAAATGTAATTATGTACATAGGTACGCGGTTAGGAAGACGAGCATCGACGGCGTCGTGTTGGTATCGAGAGTTTGGTACATTTTGGAAGTATTCGTGTACCTACAGTACATGACAATTTGCTTACACTGAGGTGCCGTGTCATCGCACACTATGAACAAAACCGCGTCGGGTCCCAAATTAATTCACAATATTGCTGTACAAATGCACAAAAGAAAAGTAGTTTCTATGTACACGGCATACACAGATTGCACTTCAGTGGGTCAACATCAAATAGAAATTTCCCAATATTGTGCGCTAAGTTTCACGTCACATTACTTTGAGCATCAGACAGCTGTATCTTAATTAAAGCATGGAGTTTTGCTATTGACAGTGTCACTTGTGCTAGCGGTCCATATAGAAACTTGAATAGAAGAGAAATTAAGACACAACAACAAATAATACAAATAATTATATATCTTCAAAACGAAACTTGGTTTCTTATACATTAATAAAACTAAATAATAACACGAAGCAACACTCTTAATTAAGCATGGTACAATAAAATATTCTAAAATATGGAAAACAATTATAAAATGTAAGTAGTATATATTTTGTGCTTTACGTTACGATAAAAAGTATGCCAATAGCAAAACTTGGCACTGAACTGTCAGCTCAATTCACACGGCTCATTTATACCAAATGTACAATATTTTACATACTGGTAAAAAGCGTTCGTGCAAAAAACTTCGGTTTCGGTTTTTACATTCCACGTTTCGCTTTATTAATCCGAGGGTTTCTCTAGTAAAAAAAGTTTATATCAAATGCATTCAAAAATTCCTTAAACAACTAACATAGTAATTCCTATACTTTATACTGTTTATTAATGAATATTGTACACGGATAACGTTAGGAAGAAACCAAATACACCAGACCACAGCGTACACAAAGCCTACAGTAAACATAAAACATTTTGCGTGAAGTCAATTCGTGTAGAAAAACACCATATTTAAATATAAACAGCTTAAATATTAACATATATTCAAGTAACAAAAATTCCAATGTACAAAAGTAACGAAATATTAAATACAGTAATAAAGTTATAATCTTTCAATTTAACAGAAAATAGGGTACCGATTTATAATTACGTCTAGTGAATTTAATCGGTAGGTAGAGAGAGTGCCGGAAAGGCGAACGCCCGACACGCGCTTCTCTGGGTCGATCGGATTTACCAGACAACTTACCACAGCTAAAATAAATACGTAATAGTAACAGAAGCATCCCGATCAATACCTTAGTAGGAAGTCCTGTCTCGACCCACGAGGATGATACTAAACACGCGTTTCATTGGACTAGTTTGTTCAAATCCATCCGTCTGGACATAATAAAATGTATACTAATGTAGAAAGATATTATGGCAACAAACTTTAAAAAAAAAACCCTAAAACAATGACTAAAAGCAGCTCATGGTAAGGCCAAGACTCACCATAACTTTTAAAATGCACAATTTAATATTCACCAATACAGACACATACATAAATTGTGAATAACTTCATCATAAAAAAACATGTCAAAAAACCTGACGCGTCGTGAGACGATCCGTTCGGATCGAGAACGAATGTTGTCGGAGGGAATGCGGCTGGCGAGGGCCCGCATCGCCGCACTCCCAACTATATTTGGGTTAAATGACTTACAATCTATCCTTATTTTCTTTAAACATTTTAAGTTGAAATTAGTTCGTCCATCTGGTCTCAGTTCGCGAATTTACATACACATTCTGACGTGAAGTGATGATGTTTAAATTATGTGTTTTACACAATCACAGATTTTTATCAGTGACCTTGCTGGTTTCGCTTAGACGAGGTTGTACTCCTTTAGGTTGGATTGTAGGATTGTATCTTTGACTGCAGCGAATACGAACCGGATGTTCTCAGTATCTGGAATTAAACACATTCATGAATGTCTAAAAGTATTTCAACTGATTGTTTTTTATGACATAATTATTATACTTAACGTTTCTCACTTGGTACCATGCATCAGGTGTCCGTGAAACTTAAATTGAAGATAGTTTCGGGTTTCAAAATGACTGCACTTTTTTCCTATTCTGTGACGAATCACTGACGTACAAGAAGTTATTGCTACTTCATTTTGGTATTAATTGCTACAATGTGTTTCATTTTATTGGCTTTATCCTAAGGTATTGTTAGAAAGACTTCGACCTGCAAAGCTTAGAACTAGTCGCCACCTCAACTAACATTTGTGCCCGCGTTAGTAGTTTTCTAAATACACAGAATACCATATAGGACACGTAGTCGAATATGGTATTTAAATGCATAGAATTATTCATTTATAGAAATAGTTTATACATACACAACATAACTATGTATTTATTATTTAATTGTGTCATTGCTATATATAACGAGTTAGTTTATCGCGTTAAATGGAATTAAAACACATGTATGATTTTCAACCAACTATGTCAGCATGCTAATTATTTGCAATTTACAAGACAAAAATAAAACGGTTTTTTTTACTACTTTATTAATTACCAGCAATTGCAAAGGCGCGATTAGATTTCGCGAAGGCGTGGAATCTTTCTGCATTTAAAAAGAATGCATAATTATGTTTTAAAATAAGTGATATAAATAATACAAAACGTACTTAATATTATAACAATTTCAACAATCAAACCCACAAAAGCACAAATAAAATAGAGGATTAAATAATAAAACATGCATGTTAGTATTAAAAATAAATGTTTAATTATTCAACAGTATATATTATGTATAATGATGATGTAAGATACAATTCATGCCAAATTAAATTCCTTTAGAGCTGACTGCATGATAGTATCCTTCACAGCGCAGAATACAAGCTTAATATTTTCGGTGTCTTTAAAAACATCCAAGGCAGCATGCGAAATAAACAAAATAAATAAAAGTGTCAGTTGCGGAAAGTAAACGATAAATAGAAATATGATGACTAAAGCCGGAAAAACACATGCCAAACTGCCAACTGTAACTTTCACAAAAGTATCCGAATAGCTTGCATGCCATTAGCCATTATAACTTCTGATTGGTGAATGTCACAATGGCATGGAAGCTACTTGCTTATTTTAGTGCCAGTTAGACATGGGCAAAATGTATCACTAAAAAGAAAAGATTGAAATGTATCTTTCGATCACTGGGATATGTATCACTCTTTTGTATCTTTATATCCTTATGTATCAGTATCAGTAGCCTAGATTTCCCTTCATTCTTTTCCAGGCTTAGGACTGGCAACCTATTTACGTGTCGTTATTTTACTAAAAGACGCCGTGAGTGAATGAGTTGTAAAGATACAGTGATACATTCGGATGTGAATGGATTTAAAGAGTGATTGATGGAAACTGAATGATTCATATCTTTTGTATCTATCTCTCCTGAGTTACCCATCTCTAGTGCCAGTTAAAGGTGTACGGCGAACCCGCACACTGGCGCTGGCCAGGCCTGGCCTAGTTGCCTTTATATGCATTCAAAATAATAAAAAAGTGATAAAACATTAATTTGTAAAGATTTGTTTAGTATATTAAGCGTTTGCATGAAAAACACATACAGGATGGCACAGCTGAAGCTAAAGACAGATGGTTGATATATAAATAGGACATTATTAAATCAAGGAGTTGTTGTTTTAGGCGATTCTTTTAGTTTGCCTGTAGGTACTACGATTTCTTTTTTAGCACAAAAAAATGCTATAATTTGGAAAATAGTAAATACTTCTGTTCACTCGTTTAAAACAAGTTAAAAATCAGATAAAACTAACAATGAATTACTTAATAACTTATGCCATATATATAATTAATAAAATACATACACACACACACACACAAAAAAATAAGCAACACAACAAGCATTACACATATATGATACATACATAACACACATGCCTAAATATAGGTGTAAATTTAATATTATTTGATTAACGAATATGCAGTGTTTTTGCGAAACAAATTAACTAGACCGGGCAAGTGGGCACCAGAAGTAGCAATTACACAAAAATAAAATAGCTGAAAGACTACAGCTTACCTTAAAATCGACTTTGAACCATTCACATTGTAAACGTTTAGCTTTGTTGCCACACCAACAACGTGAATCAATTTCATTGCCACGAAATTCAGGGATAATTGTGTTTCCCTATACTTTATCAAGTGCAGAAACTTTGAAACCAATTACGTTATAAATGGAGATGTAGTAAGCTTACCTGCTTGTTCAAATTACAATGACCAAACAGAAATATGAGTGCGACAAATCAGAAATTTCGCTTTTCTGTTACTATGCGATAAACTGAAGTTCCCTTAACGTGTGACTGTATTGATGTAGTATCACAGTGAAAGATTTATTTGGTAAAATTTGTCATTCATGGGCTTCAAACGTGAATTTGTGAAATCTAAGTCAGCTAAATTCATCATGTCCGAGCATAAGTTTTCCCATACCAACACGACGAACGAAGAGTGTAGTGATCTACTTTGAAAACAGACGCGAGTAAATTGCTTTTCAATAAAGAAATGTAAGTTATATTCAGACATCGTTTGCTACTAGTTTCTTAGCTTACATTGAACGATTCAACTGACTTTGTTTCATATTCAATTCTTCAAATTTTATAGTAATATCACAGCATAACTCCGCACAATCAACCATCGCCAGGATTTTCGCAAGGAGACAAAACTCGTCGCCGAGTGTAGAACTAAACTTATAACCTAAACTGCAGGCTGCACATATTAGTTTCGAGCCCAGTCACAAACTGACAGTTGCAACCATTTTCATATTTTAGTATTTGTATCAATATGACGATACTTTGATAACTTTAAAGGCGATGGACTACTGTTTAAGGGGGCAGGCGCCAGGATGCCCGCGAAATTCAAATTTTCTTACTTTTTTTGCAATTTACAGATCAGTGTCAGGTTGTATGTTGGAAAACTATGATTCGCGACCGTAACAAAAATGTATAATACAGAATAATAATACTTAAAATCATCAATACAACCCTCTTTCATATAATCCCATTGAATGATAATTTCATAAAAGATTAATCAATAGGATTATATTATTATGAACTTAGTGGGTTGTATTGATGATTTTAAGGATTATAATTCTGTAAATACATACTTGTTACGGTCGCGAATATTATTTTGCCCAACATACAACCTCACACTGGCCTGCAAATTGTAAAAAAAACGTAAAAAAAAAATGAATTTCGCGGGCAACCTGGCGCTTCCTCCCTAAAGCAGTTCAATTGTGATAAAATCAGAGTGTCAATTCTCGTACAAAAAATAGTTCAAATTCAAGTCGCAATCTAACCTCAGCGAGAAATCAATGTTAAAAACTTGTCAAAAATTTAGGTAAATTTAAGGTTTTTTTTGTAGTTCGAGACTGAGCTTAGAATACAAATGTTCTTAAAAATACGGAAATTGCACCATAGGTTCTTGTACAGAGTGACAGGGACATCGACGCGCAACCGGAAACCATAAATTCAGCGCACGATTCTAGACCGTAGCGCAGAAATTTGGTTTAGTATCAAAAAAAAAAACTGCTGTTTCATAGAAAAGTGCAATACCTACGTGCTCAAAATGTACAGAACACCTATTTTTTTAAATATTCGACAAAAAATTTCAACGCATGTGGTTTCAGAATCATGTACTGAATCCATGGTAACAGGTTGCGGGTCGATGTCCCTGCCACCCTGTATATTTAGATTAAAATAACGTGTACTAACCTGTCGCACAAGTAAAGTGAGAATAGATAATCTTCTCCGCGTCCGGGTTGAGGTCCACAAACATTCGCAGTATAAACTCGCGCGCTGTATTGGCATCGCGTTGCGGACCTGTGCTCGGGACAACATACACATATCTAGCACTACGGTTTTACAAACTCATTGGGAAGTAATCTTCATTGGTGGGACTACATTGAGATTTGAATTTAGAAAGGTTCTAATATTTCATTATAATTAACTTTGTATATTCTGCCAAGTAACATTATATTAATGCAGGCAATAAAGTTGAGTCCAATGTTTTGATTTCCTGACCTTTAGTGAACTAATCAAAAAACGTTAAAAGTATCGTAAGACACTTGGCCAGTCTTTGTGTGCATACCCTAATCAAGTTATCAATATCATCAGTTGACTATTTTAAAAGGTATAGTGCAGAAAACGTTTAATAACAAACATATACTTAGTATTTTTTTTTTTTTATATCCTGTCGATGTACATTTTCAACATCAAGTACCAATGAAGATTACTTTATTTCTAGCTTATCACACGGTGCCTAGCCAACTCTAGCGGAGTCTAGCGTAATCTAGCAAATTCTAGCGTAATATACCACACAGGATATGTTTGTCAACCTGTGGCAGTGGTGAAGTGAGAGTAGCACGATCTTTCAGGATCCGGGTTTTCTTTCAAATATTTTTGGAGAATGTAATCTAATGCTGGTACGGGATCCAGCTTGGGACCTAGTTATTGAGAAATTCGTTATTTATTTAAGTAATAGGTTGAGAGGCAGTGATGGTATAGTTAAACTTTATTCTAATTCAAGTTTTTGCTTTCAATTGTGGGTAGGTATAACGGTGTCCTTTTGGGGATTCCAAATAGTATACACATTTTACCGGTTTTCATATTTTCTCACAGCTCTGAAGGTATTTTTTTTAATAATAATTTTATAGTAAATGTCACGTTATGTCATTTCTCATGTAAATTATCTCGAATACTTTTATTTCATCATTTTAACTTCAAGATCGTCCGTCAAATAGAGTTTGTGAAATGGATATCTTGATTCTGCTCAAAATTAATCTGATTAGCAGTGTTCAAATATCGGATAAGTTATCGGTAAATCGACATTTGTATAATAAACGATTTCAAGAGTGAATCAGGATAATAAATAGGTAATATTTACTGATTGCCTAATCTGGGCGTATTATCAACAAACGAATTGTGATAATCATACACATTATTTATTTGCCATCAAATATTACCTCACTCCCACTTTCATATACATGGTGACCACATAAACAGAAGTCTTCATTGTCACTAAGAGCAAGGAAAATTTGATACATAAACTTCTTCACATACTTTTAAATTAATTCTGGACATTCAAAATTATAGTAGGTACATATATTAATTCTGCCTATCCTTTTCGATGATATAGTGAGAAAATAATTTAATAGTCAATTGCAACTTCCTTTTTTTCAAGTTTCTGAAGAAGTGTTACCACCATATCACCATACTGACCCTCAACCTTTTGATTTGGTCTTGTGACCGTAAAAAAACCATAAAATGTAAAATATAAAGCCAAGTACATACCGTCGTATTCAGGGAAGTAGTCGACGAGATGTGAATACATGATCTTCTCTTCGAGCAAATCCTTCTTGTTGAGGAACAGAATTACAGATGAATGCTGGAACCATGGATACGTGATAATCGTCTTGAACAACGCCTTCGACTCCTCCATTCGATTCTGTAAAGGATAAATGTGATATGTACTTACTATTTTTTTAATATAATTAACGCGGAATATAATTTCTTAACGCTTATTCTATAGTAGCTCATATTCTTGAGGTCTTTCAAAGGGCGTGTGTAGATGTTCTTATAACCAGAGAGATTTAAATGCAAACTTTTTGTCTTCCAATCCTACACTTACGTAACAATATCTAGTTTTAAATGTTAATGTTTCGGAAACAGTAAAGACTTCTACATTGCAATATTTACTTTTTGGACCCTACACTGAAATGTAACCTGTCTAATACACGACACTTCATAATTATTAAAGCTTGATGCAAGCATAGCGAGAGGTCCTTAGTATTGTGTTTAGCTAACTGATATTAAAATTAAGCGTGGTTTGTCTGGTCAAAAGTTCGAGGCCGCGCTCAATCAATCAATAAACCCAATCTATCGAAGTCCACTGCTAGACAAAGAACTCTCCCAAATTGCGCCACAACAGTCGCCCGCGCATTCTAAATCGATTCTTAATTCAAGATCGGTCAGAATTCAAATTAGAATTATTGTGAATTCTTACAATAAACAAATACAATGACGTATATGGAAACTCCGGTCGAATTAAAGAAGAAAGCTAGGTAAACAATATGTCAGAAATCCTTTCAAACGTAATTCAAATTTATCTGTCTTCATACAAAACAACTCTTTGTGTGGATATAAATACGTTTTTATAGAGGACAGAATGTTTTGGTAGGTGTTGGAATTACCCCACACGTTGTATGGGCAATGCTGGCCGGGAGAGGAAATGTGTGTGTTGTTTTAAGTAGAATTCAAAATTTAATATAATATGGATGAGTAGATTAAGTACTTGTACTGAACTGATCTTTCGAAATCTCTCCATACAAAACTACCTTATGGAAGGGGCAACTAGAACCAATTCTATTTTCTTGTAAATTTTGACGTTCAAAAGTGCATTTTTATATGCCTATTTGAAATAAATGATTTGACTTTGACTCTGAATGTCACGGGGATCTTGACAAGATAAAAATTTTAAATCTGCATAAATAGTATACAATATAGGTAAGTAAGAACATTTTTTATGGTAGTTTCTATGGCCATAGAAGAATACCACAGGCATCGCCGGTACCTTGCTATCCTAGAGACAACGCTATAACGTTTCTTGTGCCTGTAATGACAACAGCCATACCCTTCTAACAGCAACGAGTCTTGGCGGCAGAAGTAGTTCTGTCCCGGACGAGCTCCATCATGAAGTGCTCTTCTATATTGTCCCACTGCAGGGCAAAAGCCACTTCTCATACAAAGAAGGCATGAGCATTGATCACCACACTTGCTGAAGGCGGATTGACGATTTCCGACTTTTATTAATTATAAATCCAGGTTTTCTCACAATGTTTTCCTGTCTACTACTACAAAAAGGCGTCGTATGTTTTGTGTGTGTAATAATACAAATGTTAAGTTACTCACCTCGTTTTCCGATTCGAACAAAATTTGATCATATTCACTAAGAGCTACTAAGAATATGATTGAGGTCACATTTTCGAAACAATGAATCCACTTCCTTCGCTCGGATCTTTGTCCGCCGACGTCGACCATCCTGTATGAGATATACAAAATGAATTAATAATAATACAACATGGAAAAACAGTCAAGCCGGTATAAAGTAACTTGTTATTAAGACTAAGTGCAGGATAGGGTTACAACATAGATTATTATGGTGTTCCTCTGCTGCTCGTGGTTTACTTAATTATTATTACCTTGTTTTTTCAACATAGCCGCACATGCGGGGTCCAGTTTGCCTCGCGAGGCAAGCAAGTGCGGGTTTGGGGCGGAATTGTTACAAGCCTAATCGGCCACACATTTTTACTTCTACTTTTAAAATGAATGAAATACTTCGAATTAGATGAATAAACTCACGAATCACGCAGAAGGACGATGATGTTAAACTTAAGGGTATTATTACAGATAATTTGAATGTTATGACAAGCAATAGTAAACAGCAATTGTTGATAGGTTCATAGATAGATTAGCAGTGAAAGTGCTAAGAATGTTTCTGACCTAATAAAAACTGTCATCTTCGTCACGCCAAACATGCTAGAATTTAATATTTAGATGATTAAGTGCTATGAATGAAATAAAGTTTAATGCCACAACAAAGAAAACAAATGATCAAAGTGTGCAAAATTATTGGCGTTCTAGGCAATGCAGCGTAGCTGCAAATTTTATCGACAATGACTTTATACCCACCTTTTTAAATTGCAACATTAATGATAATGATACAAGATATGTGTTTTGAAACAGTCCCAAAATGGCGTAGATTCAAATTTATCGAAAATGGTGGCGTTTTTGTGCTAAATGGGGATTTAGGCGAAGATCATAAATTCGATTATTGGTGGCACAATAATGGTAACAAGTACAACTCAAATAGACATTTTGCAGAATTCACATAGTTCTGTAATAATTATAGCTTATGATTTATTTAAAAAGGCAGAAGTATAGCCTAAAATAACAAGTGACTTTCTAAAAGTATTACCGTGAAATAACATAATGGGAATCGATATTAGCAACAAGTTCTGTGTCTTAATTTTATAATGTTTTGTGGTTTCATAAACTGTTCAAAATAGACCATACTCATTACTAAACATTAATGTCAGCCACGTGATCATCACGTGCATCAAATTAGCTTTCAAAGCTAGCTTTAATTGAGGATTGTAATTTCATCACCATGTTTCTGCCACAAAATAATGAAGAAAGACGATACAAAACTTCGTTTTTTCCAAGATAAGTATCATCCTTCAAATGTATGTTGTACCCAGCTATAAGCGAAGCAGTGTGCTTAAAAGCATTAATTAATGGCATAACACACCAATAAATATAAAATAGTGCATTTCAACATCTTGGCAGTTTTGTTCAAGCATAATATAGCAAATATAAACCAGCAGGACCAACCGTGAATTAGGATATCAAAACCACACCTTGAGATTTAAAGGGAAGAACTTCAAACAATACTGTTTTTTGGATTTATTTTTGTTACTAAGGTAAACAACACCCATTGTTTCATAGCGTTAATATGGAATGTACATTGTACAGTTTCAGAATAATACGTCAATGGGAAATAGCTCTCAGGATACTACTAGCGTTCTTCAATTGCACCAAACAATCCTGTGGTTTTGAACATACCTAAACACGATCCCGTCAAGATCGAAAGGGTATTCAAGGATGCCGGTGGTCGGCTGACGAGCTCGCAGGATATCCTGCTCGGTGGGGAGGTAATCGTCTTTCTCGATTCTCGCCAAATCACTTAAATAGCTGAAATATAGATCATGCAGCGCTAACAGCCAGTACGAAGACACATGCAAATAAGATACCCGTTTACACATACACTTAAAAATAAAGTTGCAGAATGAAATAGAGTATGGAGACAGTACAGTAAAGTCCCATGTTCCCATGCACCGTTAAAGCGAGACATGCACAGTCCAACATGTTTAAGTTTTACCTAAATCGTATTTCTTCCAGGTCAAATGGGTATTCTATAATGCCCGTTGTTGGGACTCTTACGCGCAGTATGTCCTGTTCGGTTGGTAAGTAATTTGGTGCCGCCACGCGGTCAATCTCCTGCAAGTAGCTATAGAAATATCTTTGCTCAGTGTGGGTTCAATTTTACATAACTTTTATGAATACCAATTAAATCATGTGGATCGTTATTATTAAGTGAATAAGAATGCAACAAAATTTTGTGATTGTTATTTGACCTTTACGGCGACACTGTCGAGCCAATTTTAATAAATTTTGTGCCCGGGCGAAGATCTTCACATCATACCAGCATATTTACTTTTATGACGTAAATAGTAACAGACAAACTCAAACTATTGCACTTTGGACATCTTAATTCGTAAGTGAAGATAAAAATTATATACATAAAACGACTTTGAACCCTTGCTGTCACCTGATTCTGGTACAACAGTGGCTATTTCTAACAGGCGTTAACGCCTTATTACTTTTAATGCCAAGAATTACTCGTGTTTCTAAGTATTCCCAAGAAACTAGGCAACAGAGACAATAGCGTAAGGTGAACGTTCTGAACCACTCAGCTTATTGAATTATTGGTAATTTGGAGTATGACATCATATTATACAAAAGGAACAATCTTTAGCGGTTTTATTCGACATTCCCGACCATAAGTTGAGTTTCCTGTAACCGGGATTTACAGATATGGCGATGAGTCAATATGTTACTCGCTTTATAGGAAATTATATTTAATTTTAAGTGATAAATACCTACATATTATTATTATGATTATTCATTGTGATGCTATTATTATAGAATACAATACTAATGAATATGGTATTCAATAATCACAATCCCAGATTGTAAATATTTCTCTTAGATGACATAATAGTTGGTATTTTATGATTGTTAAGTTCTACGTAGTTTTTATAACACAACTTACTATTTGGCGGAGTCGGTGAGTTGGTATTCTCGCCTGCGATCGTAACACTCCTGGATGCCTGCGTCGGCCCACAAAGCCTTGATGGCTTCAACATAGGGACTCTCAAACGTTGTCACACTCTCAAAGTCGATCGATGATATCAACTCCGCCTTCTCCTGGAATTTCACAATTTTTATTTCAGTATAATAATAAATCACTATGTATGTCTATTGGTTCATTGTCATCACTGTAAATTCCCATGTGTGATTTGTCATCAGGACAAAAGCGACAGTTTAATAAATTGATACATTACTTGCAGCGGCTGAAGTCAGTCGATATTCAGTCATTTATTTGTAGTTAATAATATGTAATGCTTAATTATGTTTGCACATAGTCATCGCTTAGCTTAATTTAGTGTATATTGTGAAATTATCAGAATTTAGTATTAGAGTTCTATGTAGGGAGGCATTTGTAGTGAAACATAAACCTTCCTTCCTATTTTGTTAAAAATAAATTTGCTTGGGACATTAAAATAGTAACACAGCAGTCATTCAACCAGGCACACTGAGCAGAACATCTACTGTTTCCCATTACTTTAATTACGCATCTCATAAATTCTTTGTTGTCATAAAATGAACATCCAAATAATTTTACTGTTATAATTACGCAAAAATTTTAAATAACCTAAGTTATAAAAATAACACTCACGCTGTTGGACGGATTTCCATATTGGATGGTAAGGAGCTCCATGGCGCGGATCATGCTCTGCATCGCCATGAAGATGTTCTGGTATACGAGCTTGATGAATCCCCTTTTGTCATCATCGCTGTAGCCGGAGCCGTGGATAATTCTCATCTGCTTGATGAACGTCGACTTCCCTGACTCGCCAGTACCTGAGGACATGACAAAAAACACATTAATTACGCCATATTTTCTTACGGAGTTGTTCACAGCACTTTCTCTTGCCGTGGGTTTTAGAAAGAGCTTATTCAGTCAGAATGCAGTCTGATAATGTAGTTGACAATTTTTTATTGCAAGCCCTTTTGCTAAAAGTAAGCTGGCTAACAAGGGTGGCGATAACTAGCACAAACTTCAGGGTGAGTTTTTGAGATGGACCAGGTGTAAATCCGAAATCGAGCTCACGGTCTTTGGCTGCTGTTCATCGTAGCTTCGATTTTCGTCCCGAAGGTTTGGTAGCACGGCAAAAGTACGAAAATCGTATCATAGCCATATAGACTACCTATAAGAGGGCCGTATTCTTAAATAGCTGTTACAATAAAATGTTCAAAATCATCATAATAGAACTGTTCAAAATTATATTTATACCACGCATTGCACTGCAATCGTGTGGTTGCTAAGCAGTGTAAAGTAGGTAGGTTTCTTCGCTAACCCCTGATTACATTACATGATTGATAAGTCTGTGTCCGCCATTACGGATAATAAGATTTATATATTCCGACTCTGGATTTATCAATTAATTAGTAACTGTTATGCACTTTAATTTATTATCCATGCAATAGAGGTTAATAGTGAGAAAATCTGTCTAGCTTCAAAATGGACTGCATGAATACTGATCGTTGTCAGTGATAGGACGCCAAGTACCAAAATGAGTCACGTAACATTTAGGTAATTGTTCAATTTAAAAATACATCTGTGGCTTCCTTGAATGTACGAGGATATTACTAGTATTCTACTTATTCGTTGGAGTATTTGACTTAGTGGTTAATTAGATTATTTTATTAAGACCCGAAGCGGCTATTCACGTTAGTACATCGCGTGCAGAATTGAGGGTGTCACATGACAGTTGCCGCGCTAGTTCGGCCACAGTCGACCCCGAAAATTATAACGCGCCCCGATTTTGGAGTTCTCAATATTTCTCGGCAGGTGATTTAAACAATTTGGAAAATAACATTTTAGTTAAAGTTTCCTACTTTGCTACAAATAAGATAAACTGTGCGCTTTGTGGACAGGTTCAGTACATTTAGGCATGTAGGTTTAAAATAATTGTTTTTGTCTCTGCCTGCTGAAATATTAGGCACTGTACCGGAATTCAAGCTTATATATATATTAGTATCAGTTGCTAACTAAACATGATTCTTTGTGAACTTGATCTCATTAATGTGAAGCTGTATTATTTATCTTGAATTGCATACGAGGATAATTTTGTACTTTTAAGTACCTACCTACTATAATGACTCATTTGAGCAATGCAATATTATTATGATTACCAACAATAAGAAAATGAATAAATAATAGGATGGCACAGTATTATTATTTAGAATTTTTCAATGGTATCTATCTTAGTGAAGGGCTTATAAATGATATGGAAATAACTTGGTGTGTGTTCAACAGCTAGGTATTTTTGTAATATTTATATATGACCAGCTTTTGCCCGCAGCTTCGCCCGCGAGTATGTCGGAAATTATACCACGGGAACGTGCTACCGGGACAAAAAGCCTATGTCCAGGATGCCATCTACCTCCTCGCCAAATTTTAAAGAAATCCATTCAGTGGTTTGGGTGTGAAAAAGTAACATACAGAGTTACTTTCGAATTTATAATATTAGTATGGATTCTGACGGCCCAACTAATGGAAAATGGTCCCCAGCCTTTACTTAGACACATGCAACATGAATTAAAAATTAAAAAATCTTTCTTTTTGTGACTAATAGATTTTTTCAGTGCTTTCCCAAATGACAAAATGCCAAAATCCTGGCTGTAATGGCAGAAAATGGGCTCATCCTGATCCTGGGGAGAGCTACCACCACACCATACCTATGGTGCTACCAGCTCTCTCGAGGATTGATGGATACAAGCAACTACCATAAGCTCAGTTTAGCACTTGTTTAGTTCAGAAAGCAAGTTATTGTTGTATGAATTTGATAACTTCTAGAGCATATTCTACACCTTACCTCCAAATAAGGATGGTAGTATCATGTTATGACCTATTAATATATGTGCTTCATATTTTTTTTTAAAGGAATTTCTTTTCTAACCTAACCTAACACCTTTTTTTTGTTCCATGTTGGATAATCCTCATGGATGACCTCCGCCCTGGGGCGGGTAGAGGGGTCTGTCTGACTCTTACTGACTAAAAATCACTCCGGTGTTCCCTTACCACATTTGCACCAGAGATCATAGGAACTTGTGCGCCTTCCACGGTCCCCGGCTAGTGCCAGCCCGCCTCTGCGGGCCTCCTCCTCCAAGTCAGCGGGGGGAGTGAGGTGTAAACCTTACCTAAGACCTAACCCAACCATCTCACAATCTGCATGTTCTGCATATGGCCTGACCATGATTATGTCTGGACTTTAAAAGAGATTGTGAGTGTGACCTGTTTTTTTCGGTCTTTCTTCTCCGAGTAGTCGGATAATAAAAGCTGAACTAATCTAGTTTTAAAACATAATTTACTTTTTTTTACGTGTAAAAGTGTTTTTTTTTTTAACCAATTTACAGGAAATAAATGTGATTTATCATTTAAAGCTGCGGGCACGAAACCAGAGGCTAGGAGTGGTGACTAAGCGGGGCAGGCGGTGGCTATGCCATAATTTTGTACTGTTACCATCGCCCCATTCGGCCACCGCTGGCTAACACAGAATATTTCTCCATTTTCCTGGTTTTAGTATTTAACTTCCTGATTTGTAATGAATTATAACTTCCAAAGCCATATACCTACGTAAATGACAAAAATGGTTCCTTATAAAAATTTATAATCGTGACGAATACTCTGGTGGATTATTTGGGGGATAGTGACTACAAATATTATTATGTTGTTAAGGGGGATGCGCTCAGGTAGCCCGCGAAATTCAAAAATACTTACGTGTTTTGCAATTTGCAGGTCACTGTCAGGTTGTATGTTGATTAAAATATAATTCGCGGCCGTAACAAAAATGGCTTTTCAGAATTATAATCATTAGAATCAGCAATACAACTCCTCAAGTTAGAATTGACCTCAAATGTCCTGATTTCATGAAATAGTCATCCAATAGGGTAATATGAACTTAGATGTGTTGATGATTTTTATGATTATAATTCTATAAATAAATATTTGAGACGGCCGCGAATCATATTTAGATAAAAATACATCCTCATACTGACCTGCAAATTGCAAAAACGGCTATCCTGGCGCCTTAGGCTTATCCTAATCCTAAATAATATAAAAAATGCGATAGTAAGTTTGTTTGTTGGTTACGCTTTCGCGCCAAAACGGCTGAACGGATTTGGATGAAATTTGGCACACAAATAGACCATGATCTGGGTAAGATATAGGCTATTCTTTTCTATTCTTTCATCCTGCATCGCAGAAGTTGCGGGCAGCAGCGAATTGCTTATAAAAGAGATCAGTGTAGTTATAGCAGTAAAATAGACACAGAAGCGGGTGTATGTCTAGCGTAAGGATCCTGGGAAACCAGCCCTGATAGCATGTTACTGGCTGGTTAACATTTTTACAAAAGGGCTGATTTATACCTACCAAGGAAATTATATAGGTATTTTACTAACAAGAAATTTTAAGCATAAAGGGCAATTGCTTTTTAGAGCCAATCACCTGCATTTTAGGCAGCATATTTTGTGAATGATGGCTTCGAAGCTTGTATGGTTGACCTCATAATTATTTTATCACCCTAAGGTAGAACGTCACTTGCACGTCATAAACGATAGTCTTTTTGTCTATGTGATAGGTAGATAGTTTCAACCTTAGGCTAGCCATACACGAGCAACTTGAAGCAAACAGGATCGACTACTTCAAGTTGCGACTGGATAGTGAACTACAGTCTTCTATTTACATACAAACACGGAACCGCTCGAGCAGTTGTGACTGCTCCGGGCGGTCAGCAGCACGGTGAAATTTCATCGTGCGGTCAAGCTGCGACTGCTTGACCGCAGCATACATTTACCACTCGAGCTCTCGACTGCTCTCGCGCAGTTACCCCCTCCGTCCGCGCTCCTCATTCCACATCGCGTGCGTCTCCCGGTTGAATGTTGCTACTGATTTGAAATTGTGACTTGTCAATCAATGGCAGCTTCAAGCAGTTGACGTTGACTGCACGAGCGGTCCGTGTATTTTGATCACTGACTCTCTGCTCAAGCAGGCCGTGTATGGCCGGCCTTAGTGGAGTTTCAATTTATTGGGAATTGTTGTCGCAAGTGGTAAAGCAATTACGAGATAGACTGAACTACAGATTTAGTTCAACCCTATTAACAACGTATAAAAAATAGAAATAGGTAAGTACTAAAGGCCCGGTTCACATTAGAGCGCGTTACATATGATCGGTGGTATGGCTAATCTCATCAGATTTTTTGTCATGAGAACTGGCCTTGAATTATACAGGGTAGCAGGGACATCGACGCAAACTGTAACCATGAATTCAGCTCATGATTTTAGACCCCCCAGAGAAGATATTTTTCGATGGTTATCAAAAAAAATCTGCTGTTTCATAGAAACAGTGCAATACCTACGCGGTCAAAATGTATAACTGTAATTATTTTTAAACAACCGACAAAAAATTGCAACGCAGGGGGTTCAGAATCATGTGCTGAATCCATGGTAACAGGTTGCGCGTCGATGTCCCTGCCACCCTGTGTATTGGATGAGAAACAAGCCGACGCACTGTGGAATGAATGTATGGGAGAGGTTGGACATAGGCTATTCGAGAAAATAAAGTCTAATTTTGAAAAACTACTTGTACCATTGTATTTAGTTAACTTGTTCTGACAAATTTCTTTCTATCTCTCGTATTTCGGGAGTTATTTGAGAAAATTAGATATTTTACTACTCTGCCTCCTGCATCTGGTCCTGTTTCAAGTTGTGGTCTTTACTATCATAATACACATACCAAGAGCTGCATTTAGTGCTAAGACACATGGTACGCTAAATGTACACCTTCTGATAAGTGGGGTGATTCCGAATATACAAAAAAAAATCGCCAGTTTTATTTGTTTATTAACTTTATAAACATAGAAATATTATAATAACCACAACCTAAAAACATTTAAAATCAAATTTTAATAATACTCATCATGTTCGTCATCATTATTCGATTCAGATTCGGAATCTATATTTGCTAAATCTATGACACCAACAAATTCGGTGTCATTCTTTACGTAATCCGTTAGGTCATAAAATTCCATAAAAGAAGATTATTTTAAGAACTTATTTATTGTTCGACGAATGCTTGTAAGCAGTGGATCAGACGATAGTAAATGAAGAAGAATGCAGACGAAGATATTATGCACAATAGTGCATAATATCTTCATTACATGAGATACTGCTGCGTTTTCGAGAATGTCCGTCACATGTTTTCGAAAATCTTTGTTTTTAGCCTCAGATGCCTCTTTTGATAGAAATCCAATGGGTATTATTGACAAATTCTGAACTATGTCTGGCCCGTGCATAAGAAGTTTATGAAGAGAAGGCGTGTAATACGATGGGTACAAATCTACGTAAAGTTTAGCAGTTTCAAATCTCGGAATTTAATGTAATTTATCTTCCGCCCTGATGAAATACACTGCAAGATCATACAGGTTTTCCTAATAGCTCAGCGTCAATTCCTGTAAGTTCAGCAGATTTAGCTTAGTTTTCAAAAAAATCGTCGTACTGAGTTGCCATTGTCGGTAGATCCACTACCTTGTTTCACATCATCGAGGAGTAAGCGCGTTTCTCTTCTTACAGCTTATTGAATCCTTATTTTCCTCTCATCATCTTCCCTTTTTGCCACATCACACTTCGCTTGTCACTTTATATATATAATTTATAGGAAATGTGTAGAAAACATTCCATTGACCGAATCCAAGCGTGAAGAGAACCTAAGCCGTATTTGTACATGTCCTCCTTTACTGGTTTCCCTTTTACCAACTCAAAATTATTCATTTCTTCAGGACTAGCCTTGCATATGTCACACACTGAAGCTGCTGTATCAGATATAACAGAAAGAATTTTACCATCAATAATTGTCAACAGCGGGTGGTGTGTAACACTAGTTCCAATAGTGATGCTAGATGGCATTAAGGCCGTAATCTCAGCTTCAATTGCAGCCAGCTCTGTCTGTACATTTTCTTTAAATTCTTTCATAAATGTAAACATTATGGGGCGTCAAAAGGACGTCGAGGATGGTCGGTTGTTTTCTCAAATTATAACATCGTTTGAGGCGAGCCGCAGAGGCACAAGACTTATCATGAAGTTACTAGCCAGATTACTTAGCTCACTTCTACTCGTCTTTTGATGATAAAGGCTTTGGCTGGATCATCCATCTAATCCCCAATTGCTGGTCAAAACGAGCCGTTGATTGGAATCGACTGGAAGAGTTTTTAAAGAACTTAAAAGTATTCTCGTAGGCACGTCCATCAGAGCTTGTAACTTTATTTTTGCAAAGTTTTCTGTAACTGTCAGATCTTCTTTGCCTGGATAACACTTCACTTTTTCTTTAACCGGCATGTAGTAACTGAGGTATTTTAAAACTCCTTAATTGTTAAAATCTCAAAGTATTTTGTAGCGCCATTTTGATAAATTCATCGAGACATACAGAGCCAATGCTTTCAAAGGTGTAATTTCCCTAACCTGAATTGTATTCCCATGAATAAAGACTTTAATTTTGGAGGCCTCTTCTGGATTTTCCATTACGTATTTCATTACATCAGCTGTGTCGATTTCTCCTGCTTTTATAAGCGCACTTTCAGCCGAAAACACGATTTCAGCGCTGTTGCTGCTACCACTGAATGCAATAGCATCTTCAGTGCATCTTCTTTTTTGCCGGTTACCAAGATCCTCAAAGCATTTACGAGGACTAGAATTTATACAGAAGCATCTGATTTAGCCGGGGAAATCATGTGCTCGATATCTAACCTTACATTTTCTGTAGAAGGGTCTAGATTTTGGTTTTGTTTCGTTGGAAATTCTGGCCACTGAATTGCATCTTGCAGCCACTCTTCGTATTTCTGACGAAACTTATTCGTCCTTCTTCCAGATTGTGTCCATTTTGCAAAAATGCTGAAGCAAATTCGACGACACCAGTCTTTTAAAACTGAATTCGGAACTATTACATAGTTGTACAGAACTATTCTCTTTTAAAACACTGAACAAGTAGTTAAAGTCGCGTAAATTTTTATGTGCGCGTGCACATAAAGCAACGTAAAGATCCAAGATTCGTAGTAAAATTTGGAAAATTTATTTCGCGATTAGTGTGACTATAGATACGAGTTGTAAATCAATACAGATTTAAAAGCTACTCATGGTGACTTATTTATACTATATCCAGTTATACACGGCTACACATCAAGCTATACATTTCCAGTATAAGCTAATCTCGCATTGTATTAGATTTCCGTACAATGCAAGGTCAGCGTAAACTGGAAATGTATAGCTTGATGTGTAACCGTGTAAACCCTCATTGCTTGATTAATATTACACGGTCCTATTTGCTGACGAGCCATGGTAAATTAGATAGTTATTGATCTGACCAAGATTATTTCCGGATTTTTATATACCTACAAATTGACATTGATGAATTTCATAAATACATTGACATGAATATTTACTTTGTAAAATAGTATATTAATTATTGTGAATGTAAAGACTATGTGGGTCATTGTTATTTTTTTCTTCTCAATTGGTTTTAATCATAGTCTAGCAGTTTGAGTAATTTATGCGGCCTACCCAAATGTGCTTTCTTTGGTATTGTTCGTGGAATCGTTGAGCTCCTTAGGTCTTGAGTTGAGCTGCACGATTACTGGTAAATGTGTGCACTGACTGGACAGGTCCACTCTGTCTGTGTTGTTTTTCCTCAAAAGACCATTTCAGACACAAATCTACATGGTCTTCACATGATCTGACCAAGATTATGTCTGGACTTTAAAAGAGACTGTGACCTCTGAGTTGGTTTCGGCCTTTCTTCTCAGAGTAGTCAGATAGGAAACACCTCATCTAGTTTTAAAATATGACTGACATGTAAAAGTGTTTGTACAAACCTACTTACAGAAATAAAATCATTTTTCATTTATTACAAGCAGTTTGTTAGTGCTCATTACTGCATTATTTAAACCTTTAAGTAACCATTTCCCTAATCACTTTTCTTGATAACCTATATCTGCTCTAAGTAATTGAGTTCTCAGGAAAGTTATATTTTGTATCGATACTCTTAATATCTATTCCTTAATACAGTCCATGTGTGAATCATATTATTATAGGTCTAACGAAACTAGTATACTTAAAATAATTACAATATATGTTTTTGCTAAAAATATATAAATCAACCTGTATGTCAGGTGCACGTTTGGCGCATCATGTGTCTCAGTACTAAATGTAGCTTTTGCTATGCGTAATACGATAGTAAAGCCCACAACTTAAAACGGGGCCGGAATCAGGCGGCAGAGAGCTCGATAAAGTAATTTTCATAGAAAAAATTCACATTTTCTCAATTAACTCCCGAAACACGAGATAGAAAGAAATTTGTCAGCTCGAGTTTTGAAGGCATTTGATAACTAAATACGATGGCATTATTCGTTTTACAAAATGAGACTTTTTTCTCGGAAATGCCTATGTCCAACCTCTCCCCTACATTCGTTGCACTGTGCAATGTCCACCTTTATGTTAGGTGGTTACGCCGCCTATGGACATCTATACCAATATTATTAAGAGGTAAAATTTGTTTGTTTGTAAGTTTGTATGTAGGGGGTAATCTCTGGAACTACCAGTTGGATTTCAATAATGATTTTTGCATTTGATAGCCCAATTCTTGAGGAAGGCTATTTAACATCACGCTAGGTCCCTTAGGAGCAGAGTAAAAAGAAAAAAAAGTCAGAAAGAACGCTAAGCGAAAACGAAGTATTAGCGCGGGCAGGCGTTGCGATGCGACGGGGTGGCTTGGGGGAACCAGAAATTTCAGGCGGACGAAGTCGCGGGCAGAAGCTAGTCTGTAATATTAGTGGCATCGCAGATGCGTTACCATCCTAGAGACAGGGCTTAAATGTCTCCAGTAATTACACCAGCACTCATACCCTTCAAACCGGAACACGGCGATGCTGCTTGGTGGCAGAAATTGGTATGGTGGTAGCAGTAGCGAAGGGTCAATTTTTGTAAGAGGTAAATTGGATTACATATCTTTAATGTGTTTATATTATTTGTCTATAGAATACTAACTTTGCCATTTTTCAAAGGGAAGCCGGTAGGAATCGAGTTGTATGGAACCTTCGCCAATGGGTGGTAGTACTTCCCCATACAAGCTCTACTAGAGTCTAGACTACTACTCTTCTTAAATTTGGTAGATGTAAAAACTACCATATATATTTTTTTGTTAATTCTGCATGAGTAAACAATGCCATGGATTTTTGTTTAGGTTTTCCCCTCAGTACAGATAGGTATAATTTACCTCCAGAATGCCAGATTCAGTCATTTAGCACCTACCTTTATTTGTTGGTAAGAATATGACAATATTGTTTTGGACATTAACTGGTCACATTCCCCTAAACATACCTTAGTTCTAAAATGAAGGTATTTTTAAACTTTGAAGGTAACGTGTACATACTAGGTACTTCTTAAATTGTAATTTAAATCAAATTGGGAGGTACACAATTAGGTAAGTATTAAAGTATACATTTTAATTGTAAACACCGTAGTACTCAGATTAAAACAGCACCTATTTTTAAAGTTAGTAAATAATGTGAACATATACAATGCCCACATTTAAAATAGTAATTTAAATCAGATTGTAGGTAAACAATAGCTATGTAAGTTATTTTAGTAATACATGAAATATTAACAGCCTTTTGTGATTGTTCTACATATTTCATTTAGAAGCAAATCAATCAGGGCAATATTGTAATGACATAGTAAATACTTAATGGCAATTTTTTTTTAATTAAAAATAGCAAGCCTATTAAATAATAGGAGTACTAACCTAAATTAATACTTTTGTCATTAATTTTGAAAAGAAAATTCGAGTTTTAGTGATACATACCTAATAGTCATTTCATGAGACAATTCTAGTCTTTTAGGCAGAAGAATATTTTGATTCCTCATTTGGGGCCCCATGAGGAATCAAAATATTCTTTGCATAACTTAACTGGTAAGCCCCAGTTAAACAATGTAGTGTATTTAAATATTAATTGTTTTAGATAAATAAAAGAAATCATTATCATAATCATCATAATCATTATCTGGTGTGAAATATTGGGCCTACCCCTTCAGGGGGTATATATTTCACACCAGATATGTTTAGCTAGTCAGGCCCGAGGTGGCCCACTAGAGGGCCAAAACAATAGATCAATTGTGTCTCATTAACGATGCTTGATGAGTTAAGTGTGATAAAATACATACAAGGTACCTTTTATGTCACTATTTTGCCTCTGCAGATTTTTCTAACTAATTAAAGAAAAAGTTATCACATCCCTTCTGTTTTTTTAATGAATTCGTCTACATAAATATTGCCAACAGCAGTTTTGTTTTTTCTTTTAATTATCATTATTTTCTATTTTTAAAAGCAAAACTATGATTTATATTGTCTTTTAGTAATGTAGATTGAAAATAAATAAATTTATCCAATTATCCATCAGCATTTATGATGTTGACATCGCACAAATTCTTACTTTACCTAGTAAAGGGTTTGGGTTTGGTAGTTTGGGTGGGGTTCGGTTTTTATTAGTTTTCTGGAGTATAAACCCCACAAAACTAATAAAAACCCAAGTGATGATACTGAACAATCACAAGTATGTTTTACCCCATTTTACTTTTGCTAGGCTTTATGGTTTTTGTAGGCTGCTAGAATAGTTAGGGGCACTATTAATTTTATGCAAAGTGTATGATCATAAAGATATTTCTAGTGCTGGTTTTAAGTTTATACATAACAATTGTGCTTGTGCGGGCTTGTATGTATATCTTTATAGACTTTGCATAAAAAATCCACATAAATTGCATTAATAGACACCTTAATTGAAATTGATTACTACTGTAACATATTTAATTGAAAAAAAAATGTTTTAATGTTGAGGAGTGATTAATTATAGTTATTTAAGCAAGACTTAATTTTCTGAATGTAACAGTAATGGTTAAAAAGGAAAAATAAAACTTGTTCATAAGCGGGTCAATCAATGCACCTATGACAAATTTTATGAAAGAGAGTGCTCATCCTTGTTTTTAAACCTAAGTGACATCATTTTTTTTTTTGTTTAAATTCTTTTACCAACTAAAAATGGAATTATCATTACTAGATAGGCAGTCGCTCCATGTAAAATAATGATATTCAGCTGCATCCGGTTAGACTAGAAGCCAACCCCAAAAATGGTAGGCGGATAAGGCAGATGATGATAATGACATTACTATTTTGAGAACAAGCTATAGACAAAAGTTTTTTTTATCATCTATGTCTATTGCATAGAAGATAAAAATAAACTGTCTTTTTTGTACATCCCAAAATCCCCATGCAAGTTGCAATGTTTGTTAAACATTTGCATCAAACTGCAAAATTCCTGAATTTTATTCTATCTAAAAAAAAAGAATGAAACCCAAGATGATTCATAGTGATAAGAAAGTTGGAATGTTATCAAATATCTACATTCATGCTTGATATTAGAGTTAATGGTTGCAGTAGGTATCCTGTTGGAATAATCAGCCTTTGTAATTCTGGTTTAATAAACTAATAATCCCAAATCCAATTTGAGGTTCAAAATACCTAATAGCACATATAGGAGAAATACCTAGGTGGGAAAATGTGTTTGAAAAAAGAACAGGATGTTCGATTTTTAAATACCTAGGTGACAAAAATGAATCTCACATTGCCAAAAGGAAGAAAAAAAATGAGTATCACATGAGGTTATTTTAATATCACACAAGTTTGCTATTTATTTAGGTAGTTAGAACTGGCTATAAAGTTCGATTATAGATATTTTTAGTTATATGGTATCAAATCTAAGCACACGAAAAAAAAAATTAGTAATGATATCACACAAGCATGGGGTTAATACCCAGTGTGTTATTGTAACACTGGGAAACATTCAAATGTACCTTAGAACAGAAGAGTGTGCATGCGTGCCCCTCTGCTGCATGCCTATAATTGTACATTTATGCATAATCTAACACCTTTAGTTCAAGTAATCACCTTTCTAGCATATTCACAATACTATGGTCGGCACTGCATGATGCAGCTATGCAATTTGTACTTAAGGCATCTTTGCTCTTATCATGCATGTTTACATTATCCAAATGTAATAGATATGTATATAGGGCTAAATATGTTAGTATTTATGTAATCACTGATTTATGAGTCTTTATTATTGTGGCTTTTAATTCTTAATTACCTAATTTTAACTTAATTTATTATTGCTATAAGTAAAAGGATTTTTTTGTGAAGTTAAGTGAAACTAGTTGCTCAAACATTATCTTGGTCCCGGCAAGTTCATTATCTACAAGTAGTATGTCAAAATAAAGCCTTAGTTGTAACGGCACAACACAGATGCATTCAAAAACTATTTTAGTACACAAATCATTTAAAATTAGGAGTGATACATTTCAGCGACAGATGGGTTAACAGACAAACAACAATAGTTATACATAAAAGTAGGCACCTACATCTAGTTCAACCACAGAAAACCTTTGTACTTAATATTAACTTTCCGTTAAGTATTGCTCAACAAGTGCTGTAGTACTGATCAGGTGTGAACTTTGGCATGAATCATCTGACTCACCTCAGTACTCTTAACTTATAGCATCATTAACTATTTAAGTCATACTCATGTACTTGATATTGACCTCATACAAATGTAGGGCATCTAAAATGAGTATGCAAACTATAGAACAATCCATCAGGATTATGGTTTTGATGATTTGGGGAAACAGACCACTTGGCTTGCTTCACTTGTCTGTTTACCCAAATCATCAACCCTACCTATTGTGCTTAAAACCCATACGTTTTAGGCACAAATAGGTTTTTTAGAGGACTAGACATGGGAGCAGGTATTTTCTGTTATAATAATGATATGTGCTTACCAAGCAGCAGCAATTTGAGTTCCCGTCGAGCATCTCGTTTGTCTTTCCGAAGCTGACGCTCGATTTCTTGATTTATTCGTTTTTGCTCCTTCGCCTCTTCCGACATGCAGCACTCCATGATGCCCAAGAGCGGAGTGCCGCAGTCCTTCCTCTTGTGTGGAGCCTTGTCCTTCCGGCAGGCCTTTCAACCGAGGCACACCACTCCTAAAAATTACATTATTATTACACTCACTGTATCACGTTAAACACGACACTAATATCACAAAACACGCACCGACGCGACAACGCGCGAAGAATCATTCGAAATAAAAACGATCAAATACTAAAACCGACAATCCGGTCACTGGGTGTGGTGACTTATGATCGGTCATATACATAAACGCTTCTGTCAACTGCCGACATAAACACATCGAAATCCGTTTATATACGAGCGTGGAACCTTGCGAAGCGATCGCATAATCTTGTTAATGTAACTAGATTCAAGAAACCTATGGCTATTCCACACACGTGTTATTAATAAGATTAAAACTGTGAGCAAACAGTGGATTGATGATACCTAGGTAATCTACTGATAACTAGAACGGCCTATGTCTAGGTTACGATGTGATTTGCCAGGGCTCACTGGGTGAGTATTAACATCTTGTAAATACACTTTTGCACTCATTACGTACCCGAGAGTATATCCATAGGGCAAGATCAAATAATCCACTTCAAATTATTGCACTAACCACGATTAATCACTCAAGTCATACAACGTCTGCCTCTCAATATGGCGCTCGGAGATTTTTGGGCGATGGGTGTTCTGCGCGTGCGTTGTTCGTGTATTAGCAAATAAAAAATAATAGACTAAATTTGGATGGAACGTTGCAAAAATTATTAAAGTTATAAATTTTGATCAAGTCTCGATAAATTTTATTTAATGAAAATGAAAATCAATCTAATTTTCATATTCGTCAAACTGGTTGACAGATTCTGTCAACTCAATTGTCACATAATTTATTTCCTTGAGTGACTAATTAAGTTATTAACAATTTGCGTAATTTTTGCAGTTATAATTATTAAAACATAATATTCATTACGTTTTATACCAATTATTATTTTACTATTGAATATCTGAAATGCCAAAGCTCTGGAATAAAAAAAACATACATTTGTCTTTGATTTCGGCCATAGAACGCGTGATGTGATGCTATAGTTGCCAGCGCAAAATCGTACAACTAAACACCGATGATACCATTTTTCCAACATTCCTTGCCGCTTTTATTTCCAAAATGCGTTTTTAAAGTTGCTTACCGATGACGTAGCAATTTCAGCATGCCTTTTAAAGCTTTTCCGCACCACATTGGTTACTACAGTTTTTGGTGCATCTGATTTACCTACTTATTTTATATAATCATTTATATTTTACAAGGATACTTACATACAGATTTTCTCTTTCAAATAGTGCTCTTATCTTAGCGCTCTATTATATAGATGTAAAAGTTAATGTAGACCATTGTATATTTTCTAGTGTTTGATTTATTTTTTGTGATATATAATGTGGTATACATTAAAGAATATATAAATAAATAAATAGCAACACTGCGTGATTCTAGCGCACAGTTCTAGCGTCGAGGCATGTCAAGGTCTTTTTTGAATCGATTTGTAATCGTTGTGTATCGATATCGAATCCAAAAATAAATGCAATATTTTATTCAAATTGGATTACTATTTCTGTTTTTTATTATTTATGTTACCTACATTTAATTAAATAATATTTCAACTCAAAATACTTCTCAATTCCAGGGCTCCTGCGTCAGAGAGATAAAAGTTTACTGAGTAGTCTTAAATAATTTTATACTAATAATTATTATTTGTGCATTTTCAATAATTATGACATACTATAGCAAACAGCTCGATTTCCAGCAATGGTGCACGAAGAAGCCCTATAAACTTAACGTAATACTCGGCTGCCACACAATGTCGTGTGCTTGTCCTAGACAGAGATTAACCTTGAAAATGGAAGTTTGCTTGATGTACCCACTCTGTACTACGACTGTGTTTGTATAGTTATGTAGGGCGTGTAAAACTGGGTTGATTGTAACTTTACCATTATTTATTTTTTGTAACGTTGATTCTTTTTACAGCCCTTTCATGTGTCAAGTTCGCTCGCTCACTTAACTTCCGGTACATTGGGGACACCCGGCTTTATACTGCTCGTCCATTTACGACATTTTTTGCAGCAGTAGGCTTCTGGTAGGATATTAAAACAAATTTTGGACATACCTTATTGTTTTTTTTTTTTCTAGGCGTACTTTGTACGTTACCCAACAATGTGGCCTGTGGTCTTTGAGTATCCTGACCATGCATAACTAATATTCTTATACTTCACCTTCAGACTCTGGTCTAACCTTAAGAGTCTGAAGGTTGGCAACTAGTAAGGTGGATGCTGGGAGTGGATATGGATGGATGGATGGCTGGCTGCCATGCACTTTCTTACTTAGCAAGTTTAAATGTATTTTTAATTAATAGTTTGGTTACTTAGTGACAAAAATGTTTGTTAAAAGGTTTTTTGTCTTAAGTTTGTTTAATTATTATTTCATGCCACCTGTGGTGTTGCAATTCATGAGCATGAGTGCCGGTCGTGGTGCTCTGAGTTCGATGCCTGAGTTTTGAAAATGCATACTGCGTTGATCTACGTTGGGTTGTTTCAAAATAAAACAAATAAAAGTATTTAACAATAATCATTTAATAAAATAATTTATTCCAATAATTTAGGTAAGTACCTATTATTTTGTATCTTACCTCATGACTTATAGATCTAAATAGTAGGTACCTAGGTACTTAAATATAAATACCAATATTTTATTTTAATAGGCATGTGTTGCTTATTCCTAAAAAATTAGAACTAATTGCAAACATAAAATCTTACATCAATACTTTTTTCAAGGAGCAGCATGTTCCTTTTATATGAAGGTCCCTAGGGACACCTTAATCACTCAATAATCTTACAAGCAAGCAAACCAAGAATAGGTATATTGTAGTGAATTCAGAATTAAGAATCACTCATTTCACTCCGCTTCGATTTCAGAGGTTTAAAAGAAAAGAAAAAACAACGTCATAACTATCCTTCAAATGATGTATGATTCTTGAGAGGTGGTTGAAATAGACTATAGAGTCGTGCTATGGTGGTGGCTGGTGGTATTCATAGCTTCAATTTACAAACACAAATAGCTGATTTAAAATAAAAGACACGGCTCCTTGTGATTCCCGAACTTTGACATATTTTCTACGAATCAAAATTGAAAACAATAGAATAAATATTTTTGTCTGCTTAGTAGTAGAGCAGGCGAAATTTGGTTACACTAGCAGGTGTGGATTCCCCAATCATATATGAACTTTATACAAAGGTTCCTGTTCATATCATAACCTGTATGTTTTTCTTACCCTGTGTACAAAATTGCTATCCTCATCCTCACGTACTTAACGTTCTGGTCAGCTCCCGAAAAGTTTTGCATATTGCGAGCTTAATTTTTGGTACCTACAGGCAAAAAAATTCAATCCAAAATATTCTTCTTCTAACTAATATCGTTACACAGTCTTTATGTTACTGGCCAGTTCCTTGTTCGGGGGTATCCATCCCCCAAAGGCCTTCTCAAATTCTTTTGCGACGGCAATTGTAAGGTGGTCGTTGCATTTGTTGGCAGCTATCTGAATGCCCACAGGTAGACCTTTCCTTGTAAGACCTATTGGGCATTGTGTGACGGGCAATCCTAGGGCGTTGAATATCGTGAGATAGCCACAGTTGAGGAATTTGTAGTAGATTCTGTAGTGCAAATGTGCTGGGGTCGGGAACGTTGGGTGTAGCAGTACGACGTCGCCTGATAACATTTTCTGTAATGACGAAAGTACATTAGATTTGTAGAACTGTTGTAATAATAAGCATTCGATCACTTAATCAAAGCCTGATTGTTATAAATCCTCGAGACTAGGTCAGGGTTAACTTAAGAATTTTATATCTAGAGGATTATGTGACCATAAAATCAAATCCGTGGTATAACGATAGACTGGAGTTGGCTGGACCCCAGATTGTAGACCAGCTCTTGAATTTAGCTTTGACTGGGATGTTAAAAGGCAATTGTAGTTGTCCGTACTGGGTATGTCACTGTGAGCAGTCAACGATACTGACTTTATACTTAATCTGCTTCTTGCATTAATTCTTCATATAAGCTTACCTCAAACTCAGCCTTGATTTCATCAAAAATGGAGAGCAGCTTCTTGTAGTAACTCTTTGGTAATGCATCGAAGAACTTTGTCAGTGGTCCGTAACATACGCAGATAAAGTTGTGATTCGATAGGCCGACTAATGTCTTCAACACTTCTGGCCAGACTGACACCCATTGGTCGCGTTTCTCTGGATCCGTGTAAATGTTCTGTACGTGTTTTATGTTCAACAGTATCCTGATGCTTGTCTCCCACATGTGTTCTATGTTTTTGATTTTGAGCTGAAAATATAAAAAAGGCATTAGAAGTAGGCAAATAGAGCTTTAATAAATAGGAATTAGGGAATGGAAAAAATAAGGCTTTCCAATTTGTGGACACGACTGGATGGATTTAGAGATTGAAATTTCTGCCGAAATATCATCAATTTCATTGAGACTTTTGGGGGTTAGTGGGTTATTTCCAAAAGAAGGACAGGATTGCATATTCCTTGTAAGTTTATCAGAACTTATTGCTATAATCAGAGATCGAATATTCGGATGCATATTCACCTAAAGTTGAGATGTTGGCTAAAATGGAATGCACTTTTGTATCGAAAATATCCCGCTAACGTCAGATTTCAGTGACCAAACCGGAGCAAATCATAGCGATCGAAAGGTAGTGATTAAAGTTGTTGTAGCCGAGGTAATATTTGCGCCCAATTATAATAGGTATAGTACTTTATATATATTTTTTGTTTTTTTTTTTGTTTTAACTAACACCCACCTCTCTTCCTCTTACACGCACATACCTACTTGCATCGGGGGTTAAACGTTAATTTTAAATAAATATGTACTTATCTGATTTAAGAAAAAAAATTAAGAAGCCGCTTCAATGCTTTCCTAGCTAAACTTAAATTTAGGTAAATATGTATCCTAATATCCGATCTCTGGCGATAACCTACATCTCCAGCATATCCATGGTGATACTGAATTGGCTGTGCTCGAACAATATCGAAAAGCATTGCAATTTACCATTTCAAATAGTATGAAGAGTGGTACTAACCGGTTTAACTTCGATGTTATAGGTATTCTTGATGTGATCTTTGGCTTTCTCCATTGCTCTTCTGACATCAGGGCCCATAGAGTCTGATACATTGCTGTCGTCTCCATCCATGTAGTAGAACTTCAATTTTGATATGTCAACCTGTGAATACATAATTATTCATTCACATAAGTCACTATTGGATTAAGATTAGACACATTTTTTTAATTCGCTATAAGAATAATAATATTTTGGAGTTAATTTGCTTGCTATGGTTGTTTAGGTTTTAGATTTCAGAAGACGTTTCTGATTCTCTGATAGAATATAATAGAATACTCTTTATAATGTGTGTATTTATGAATTACCCATATAAATATCGAAATTATACATAGGGTGACACAATGGGCGGTCTTATCGCTACAGGCGATCTACGGCATTCGAGCGTACAAACTAAAGGACTTTCTGGCTAGAAATAATACCAAATTTATTTTTCTCAAACATGCTTCGAAATTCGAGCATTACTTTGACAACCTTCTTTGAGATAAATCGAAAATGCTGTACTGCGGGCAGCGGCCGGCAATGTTAGTATGAAAAACCATATCTGTCGTGTTTAGCGGCCGGCAGTCGGCACTCATATCTGTCGTGTACTTAATTTAAAAATGGAACGAAGTTTTTACTTCGACCCATGGCAACCAAGGACATAACTTATCAAAGATTTTATTTAAATCTCGAATTGGCTTAGCAAATAGAGCTGTTTAAAGTGGAAAAGAAACAAATGAACATATTGATGCGAGAAAAGTTATCGTTGTTCGTCATTGATTCTGAAATTTATAATTAACTAGCTTCTGCCCGTGGCTTCGCCCGCGTGGATGGTGGAAATTATTTCACGGGAACGTGCTACCGAGACAAAAGTAGCCTATGTTTGCCATCCATGCCAGGATGCCATCTATCTCCTTGCCAAATTTTATCGAAATCCGTTCTGTGGTTTAGGCATGAAAAGGTAACATACAGAGTTACTAACGAATTTATAATATTAGTATGGATTTTAGTACTTAGTTTGAATTTCCGCGCATTATTTGAGAAAAGTACTATACAAGCCTTGGCCGCAACCAGGCATTGATGGACTCACGTATTATGTGCCTCGGCTTCGCCTCTGTCCACATTTTCACTTTCGTCCATTAATACCTCTGTTGTCGGCCGCTGCAGTTATGTACCTACATACCTACTATAATGTACATGTACACACAAAACACTTAATAGAAAAAAATACATAAAGATAGAAGGGCAGAAAAGTATTGCTTATTTCATTAGAAATAAATTAAGAAACAACTCAGGCTTCATTTTCTTTCATCTATCTATAGACCTACTTAGTCCGTAAGGTTCTTCTTAGAAACGTCGACCAAAACTTACTGGCTTGTCCAAAGGTACGTCTGGTCCACCCGGTTGTTTTAAAACTTTCAAGAGTAATGTGAGGTCCTCTGCGTAACGCGTGAGAGGCCCAAGTGTGAAGTATTCTTCAAAGTCAGGGTCTAGGCAGTCTGGGACGTGGCCTGGAACAGTAAAGTTTATGTTTAAGTTTATTTTTCAGCTTCATATCTAAGCTTGTAAGGTCTCTTCTCGAAGAGGGAAGGAAATGTACTAAAAGGAATCTCAAGGGGGTAAGGTCACTTCAAAATACGGCCTCCGCTTGTCTTGCAAATTAGCATAGATACTTACGTAGGTAAGTGGATAATACATACGTACTCTTTACCCCTATTATTGCAATCCCATGTAAAGTAGAGATTTATCATTGTCTTGATCTTGACTATTTTGTTATTTGTAACTCTTTACCTTCAACTGAGAGGAGTCTGGGTGTAGGTTTGTGTCCAAATATTCCAGTGAACATGGGAGGCAGTCGGAGTGATCCAGCAATGTCTGATCCTATGCCGATTATGGACCCAGCTGCTGAAATCAACGCCGACTAAAACAAACAAATATTCCTTAGAGTCAGATAATACAGTGACGAAACTTAACGTAAACTTACGCGTTGGCCTGTCAAAAAAAACTGATTTTGACAGATCGAAGCGTACCCTTAGTCCTAATAAAATAGAAAAGTACCCATAGTGTTAAGGTCTGCCAATATGTAACCATCGTCAAGCAAATGATTGAAATAGGTTAGCAAAATTATGGCAATTATAGGTCGCGGTTTGAACTGGAATGACTAATCCGCTTTTATTCATTTTACACCTATAATTATTAGAATCGTACGAGTAGGCGGTTTTTTATAAATTAGTCAAGTTTTTCCACATTGGAGCAAATAACGCTGATGACGTCATCCAAATGTGACGTACTTTTGTGAAATGTCACATTTCCTGGTGTTATAATAAAGCCACTTAGTAAGTCACTTAAGCAAGTACTTTGTAAGAATTATTACCTAAATTAAATTGCACACTTGAGTGGATTTATTACGTAAAAAAGGCGTGACTATTGCAACAAGTTGATTTTGACGAGCGGTTTAGAGAGCTAACGCTTGCTTAATCTACATAGAGGTTTATGTTGTTATGGAGTTGACAATGGCAGAACCAAGTTCTTTTTAATGTTTAAGTGGAATAACAAATACTAAAGAAATAGACTAGTATAGCCAAAGAAATGCCAAGAGGATCGGTAGAACTTCCGGATGCGCCAATTCAAACACAAACTCAAAGCATTTATACTCTGGACTGAAACTTAATATCTCCATAACTTGTATTTTTTTGTGTAAGACTTTTTTTTTCTTACATCCTTTGTTAGAGCCCTCAATAAATAAATAGGTAGTTAAAATCTTAATACGATCAAAGAGATGAAGCCTGTCTCTAAAAAATCCTAAAGTTCAATTCCTAGTGGATTAATAGATAAGTAACAATGATGGCGGAATCAAGCATTCCGTAATGGGCTAGCTTGGTTTACCACCTAAGTCCTATTGGTGAACATTCGGATGGCTGCATTGTGTGTCATACAAAGCTAAAGAACTTCTCCAAAAATATCTTGTACAACTTACTTCTCCTCCCGAAGACCCACCAGTTGTCCTCTTCTGATCATAAGGGTTCCTCGTAATCCCAATGACGTTGTTATAAGTTTCCCAGTTCATACAAAGTTGTGGTGTGTTCGTCACAGCAATAGGAATGGCCCCAGCAGCCCTGGCTAGCCTAATAACGGCCGCGTCTCTCTTCGCAGGATTCCTATATGGGTACACCGTACCACAATCATTGCTCATGCCTGGAATTTTAAGTGTTAATTTTATTAGGTCGAAGGTTTTGATATGCTTAATGTGTAGTAGGTTATTGCTAATATAATGGTTTCAAGAGTTGTAAATTGAATTAAAGTTGTGGTGTGGTTTTAGTGCGTAAGGCGTAGATATGTAAATATAATTGAATAGTTCATAACAGTAGAAGTTTTATTTAAGACTAGTTGCGCCCCGCGGTTTCATCACCATAGGTCTCGATCCTGTAAGAATATCAGGTGTTTTAATTTTATTTTTTGTAACTCATATGGATACTTTTTAGTTTTCGTCATTTGAAAATGGAATAGTTTTTGAATTTCGGTCAAAAGATGAAAATCTTCTGACAAGTCGTATTCCTAAGTGTATAATCCTGCAACGGGTTTCAGGCCAAATCAGTAAAATTTCTGCCATACTTCTGAATGGAATCAATACAAAATAACGTTATTATGGAGAGAAGATGTCGTTTGAGCCGAGAAGAAATGATCAGAGTCGTGGGAATGTTGGAAGCTGGTTCTCGGCAACGTACTGTAGCAATCGCTCTGGGCACTAAGCAGTCGACATAAGGCGACTTTGGACACGTTACCGCATCTCTGGCAGCTTGACAGAGCGACAAGGATGACGAGCTCGCATCACCACACGCAGACAAGACATACAGTTCGACGGAATCGTACAATGACCGCGATGATGTTGGTTACGAGGCTTCATAGCTCTTCAGGGATGTTGATAAGCGATCAAATCATAAGAAATTGCTTGCGTGAAGTCTATCTCCGTTCCCGAAGGCCACTACGTGTACCACCTATTGAGCCCCGCAATCGCAGAGCCCGTTTACAATAGGCTCGTGAACACAGAAATTAGGCAGAAGAGCGGCGTTTTTCTGACGAATCTGGCTTTGGTATGAGGCCAGATACTAGACGTTCACGGTATTGGAGGACCCTGGACGCCAAGAACGCTTAAAATCATGCCAGGAAGTCCATGCACATACTGGTGAAACAATCATGATATGGGCGGGTATTTGGATCGGCGGAAGAACCGAACTGATTTGGACCAGAGGCAATCTCAATGCACAGATTTACGCTGAAACGGTTGTATCAGATGTTGTCACTCCTTTGTGGACCCAATTTGGTGCTTTATTTCATCTTATTCATGATAATGCACGTCCACACACTGCCAGAGTCGTTGCAAATATACTTGCCGCAACTATAAAATCAACGTCGGAACGTCCTACCATGGACTGCTCAATCGGCAGACTTGAATCCCATTGAACACGCATGGGATATGCTTCAAAGAAGAGCTCTGTCGAATATGAATGCCGTACACACACCAGAAAACGTTTTTCGGCTGATACAACAGACATGGGCGGCCATTCTGCAACGTGATTTGGATGAACTGATATTGAGTATACCGAATCGCTGCGTGTTATACGCGTTAACTGCGGAAATAAGTAAATAGAAATTAATTGTTTATATTACACAATCAAAACCTTTAAAAACTTTTATTTTCATCTTTTTATCACATTTTAATGTCAGGACTAAGGTGAAAAATCCAGCATAAGCAAATATCGAGAAAAATCTTTATTAATGCTAAAGCAGATAGTACTTCGTCGATCTACACATACGAAAACATTTTATTTAATCAATCTAAATATACATTTTTATTTAATTTCAATAGGTCAATAAACTATATTTTCATATCTTGATCTCTAGACACTTGATGTGTATATTATTACTTTAGAATAGTACCTAGGTCGTTGATTATTTCATTAGTTCATGGGTCGAGAGAAGAAGGTAAAATTACTTACCTGATAGGCACAGTAGCCGTACTATCACGTGCTAACACCATCATTGTTCCATTGTGAAAAAGGGATAGTGCTATCGGTCATATATATCGATATATATCAGGACGGCCACCATTCGGTATGCATTTAAGCGAAAATTGCAGAGTTATTTTCAAAATAAATAGTGTAGAATCATCTCAATTACCTCTTTCCCTTTTTGTGTATATACATAGTATATAAATATTATATATAATGTAAGTTTATATTATAATAAATATGTATATATGTGTATTATAAATTTAAAACCTATTTAGGTACTTGTATACCTATTTTATTTACAATTAATTAATCTTTTTAATATTTTTTATTATTATTAACGCCTGTTAAACAGAGCACCTGCCATCTTATCTCTACACCACCCTTGGTTGACTGGTAGAGAATGCCTAAGGCATTAAGTCCGCCTTTGTATGCTATTGTGTGCGAGAAGTTTAAATAAATAAATAATAGCTTCGTCTCTCTTTCACGCTGGAACAATGATGGCCTTAACACGTCATAGTGCGGCCGTTGGCCTTTTTTTGCAGGGAAGTTACCAATCTAATTGTAGGTAGGTACATCCCTTGACAATCTATCGACTTCCACAAGTACGTTACTGTTACTGCTGTCCATCCCCAGTCCAACATGGCGTACCAAATCAGTCATGGCTCCACACATTGGCCCTAATGATTTGACATAAGAAAATGTTGAAAGCAACCAATCGGACCGACCTGGCATTTGTTGAACCCATCCGAAAGAACGGATCTAACAAATTAATAGATACCATTCAAAAACACGTTTTTTTTTCTTTGTAAATGTACCTAATAATGTGTTATGTCATGGTCATCGCACCCGATGCACCATCACCAGGTTAATTAAATCGCAATGATTAATTACCAAAATAGCTTCCAATCTCTGAGAGTTAAATTAAGTGACAAAAGCATTTATATGGTTAATTAAAAATGGAAATATGCAGGTATCAATTACGATGAATTATATCGAAGAACGGCGCGAGTTGATTTAATTCAGTAGGTAAGTGCTTTTATGTTCTCTTTCTCATTTACCATATCTCCTTATGAGTTTAACATGAAAGTTAGAGGGTCATATTTTTTTAGAACTGGTACAGTCTTAAACCCACTTGCGCGTTTAGTTGGGCTAAATGAATAAATGTAGAATTTGTACACTCGGAGTTAAGTAATTAACATTTTAACTCATACTACGCGTTGCACCATTAAAAAGTAACACCGGAGTAGTTAACCAGGCATTAGTGTTTTTTGAGTTGGGAACATTGCAGTTCAATCGACGAAACCTAGAATAGAATTGCAATGTCTGTGCCCTAATATGTAATCCGACCAAAAATTTATGAACGAACAATGAACGGAAATTGTAATACCCATCTCTTTTACACTAGGGTATACTACGATACATAAAATAAAACTTTCTTGTCTCTGAATTTTATAACATGACATTTCATTTTAATCGTATTGTAGGTATGTGGTTTCCATGGAGATTTAGTTTATTGATTGACGCAAACGTCAACTTTTTATCATTTGTATTTGTTTTTATATTAGTTCATGAATATATTGCCTGCTGATACACTACCGAATTTTCACTTACTACAACGTCGAAGAATATTAAATCCAAATAGGTTATCAGAGGTACATCTTAACGTCAATTTATTTTGACGTTACTAACACTAAACCGGAGTTTAGCGATTTAACTCCCCCACATCGGTGGGTTTAATATTTAAATTTGAACCCTAGGTTTACCTCTAACTCTTGGTAGCGCAAGCTGAATTATTTCATTAATCCTGAGTTAGCTGTTAACTCCGAGTTATTTAGAATAACCTATGAACGTGCAAGTCAACATCAGGCAAGATAGCAAAACTTTACCAAAGTTCAGAAAAATCAATCGCAAACGTTGTTGGTACAAAATTTTCATGAATAAAAGTAAATTCGAGAAAAAAAGGAGTGGTTTTCTGTTAGCGAATCTCGTTGAAGTTTGAGGGTGAACAGTTGGAGTGCTTGCATACCCAGGATTCCAAGGAATACTGTGTGCATACTGCGTATAAATTGGAACGGATTCCTTACCTTCAACAGCAATGCTCTCCTTCACAGTCATAGGCACGCCTAACAACGGATACTCTTTCTCCAGATCTTCAGGCTTCCTGTCAGTCGATGCTATCATCTTGTCGATGCCCCTAGCTTCTCTGAGCGCGGCATCGTACCTTGGCTCGACTATAGCATTCAGGTATGGATTGGCTTCCTTGCATCTCTCTATATAGGCTTCTACAACTTGCTCTGACGTGATCTGAAAGATAAATTAAACATGTTTTGCAATCGTTTTTTCTCTCTTGATGTATAGAGCGGTAGTTTTGACTCGTAATAATTCGAAATATCATGGAATGAATATATCGCATTGTAAACACTTGCTATGTATCCGTTAATAAGGTGGATCACTACTAAATAAAAGCCTACCACGATAAAAAAATATTAGTGTTCGCAGTATAGTGTGACAAGTACCTAAATAGGGGGAGGTTATAACCCACTTTCTTAACTCTCATGTTCATAAATTAAACATTGTCTACCAAATAAATAATTATTTAAAAAAACAATCTAATGCGGCGCTTGCGCAGCGCCCCTAAACAACTGTAATTTCGATATGTTTTGTCATAACTGTGTACTTGCATTAAATTCTAATATAAAGTTAGGCGACTAATAACTAACTAATTAAAACTATAAGTAATTCTATGGCACGTCTCAAATTTAATGATGGCTTTTTAGCACTCAATTAATTTCTTATAGCTAGTTTCTTATAGCAATCTGATTTGTGTGCAATATTTTGCTGAAAAAACGCTTTGAAATCGATAGGTCGCATCGGGGAAAGGACAAAGGCATGGACTAGAAAAAAAAAGAAGGACCCCGCGCCACGCATTTCGAAAGTGAAGCACCGTACCGATCTATGCGTGTGTGTGTAAATAAGTGTCTTACTTCTGATATGTTATTTCTTGACACTCTTTCTGGGATGTAGAATTATTTTTACACCATTTCACAACACAAGAAGGCATTATTTTATTTTATTACTTGACGTAAACAGTACTTACAATGACGACGTAGTACCGCGTAATGGCGGCCGGTTGGCACCTTATGATGTAAATGTGTGCGTGAGGCATGTTTGTGCAAACGGATACTTATAAGCTTCACTTTCGATACGCGTGGCGCGGAGTCCTTCTTTTTTTTTCTAGTCCGTGGACAAAGGGTATAAAATAGTCAAGATATGGGCAAAGACAGAAAATTATTAATGTTAAAATTTCAAATTATATTTTTTTTTGGTTCCCACATTAGCGTGTGTAATAAGTGAGTAAATATTAATGTTCTACCTATGTAAATTGTAATGAGTTAATTTTATAATTATTTTAAACTAGCTTCTACCTGCGAGTTCGTCCGCGTGAAATTTCTTGTTCCTCCGACCCAACCCGTCGCATCGCATCACCTAGTTGCCCGCGCTAGCTATCACTTCATTTTCGCTTAGCGTTCTTTCTGACTTTTTATTTTTGCTCGGCTCCTAATGGTCATAGCGTGACGTTAAATAGCCTATAGCCTTCGTCAAGAATTAAGCTATCAAATGCAAAAATATTTTTTCAAATCCGACCAGTAGTTCCAGAGATTTACCCCCTACATACAAAGTTACAAACAAACAAGTTTTATCTCTCTAAAATATTATTAGTATATATTAAATTTTATCGGTGTGAACTTCACTTGTCACAGTAGTGCCAAATATTTCAACATGTTTTAATTAAATAATAATAAAGCTTTATTAATTCATTTTTTTTTAATGTAATGTTAATTATTATAATTTTTTATTGTTTCTTTAATTGTGTGGAATGAATAAAGTTTCAATTAAAACCTATTTATAATGCTTGTATAGCTTACTATTATTGTTTTTTGTATATACTAACAATAGCTTTATAAGTTTTTTGTATTACTAATAGTATATGGACTTTGTCTAAAATAAATGTATTACTATTATATTATGGAGGTTCGGACGGTGACATTTCACTCCTGAAAGATGTTATCCGGAAAACACAAGAACCAGACAAACGCTTGGAAATTTATGTCGAAACTCCAAAACCCAGGTGGTTTTTATAAGCTTTATGCTGTGCGATACATTTTCGAGGGTGGTTACTTGGGTAATAACCTTGATATCAAGGTGAAAGTCAGAGCTACAGAGAGTTTGCACCTAGATTATGTAGTATACCCATTGAATTTTCCTCAACAGTGGGGCAATTGCGTAACACACTAACAGCAGGAATAGCTTTCCTCTTGAAAGTTCAACAACATTCATTGCGTTATTTACTTTGTTGTGTAGACAAATTGTTCGAACATATGAAGCAATGGATTAGCAATAGGCTTCAAAATTATTCAGATTGTGATAGATAGTGTGTTACGTAATTAGGGTGTAGCTTATAACTGGGGTTCTAACAAACAGTTGTTAGCTTCGATGGAAAACCCGTAACTCGTCTGAATCATGGCGTGGAATTGTGCCGTGCGAATCACAATGGGAGGCACATTTAGAGAAACTGAGAAAAAAGGGGAAAATATTCATATTCTTCTTTTTCTTCGTATCGATGTGACAGGTGTGTTGCTGCGGAGTTGGTGCGCTACTTCTTCTTCCCAGCTAAAACACTAAGAAGTGAAGGGTGGGCGTTTTGGAGGAATACCTTAAGTACTTAATTTATGATGTACAAAAAGTGCCGATTCTCAGCCTTATTTGAAAACAGTGTTTCTTATAGTCCCAAAACTTCGCCTCATCCATGGCGTCGTCAGTAGCAGCACAGTTGTCACTTTGATTGCATGTTTTGGGGCACAGAAGGAAGAAGTGAGAAGTAATTTGCGACACAGCTCTGTAGCGGTATCTACATCGCCACATGCGAGCTACACGTCACACTGACGTCACGCAAAATCCTGCATCGCGCGAGCAGAGTTCACCGCGCAACTAGCATATATACAACGTCCCGACATCAACCGTTGGGCAGTTGCCCACCAGACACGACACCCGTCTGGTCGGAAGATCCTCCCTTTTCCATAGAGTATGAGTGAGCTTTACACCCTGTTCCTCATACCTCTATACTGGTGACCCCGAAATTGAACGTCAGCGCAGCATTCGTTCAAGTACATCAGCGTGACGTCATCATCACTTCCTTCAAGCTTTCGAGCGGCGAGTCACACAGCCAGCCAGCACCCACGGCTTCAACGGGTATTCTGACCAACAGCATGCAGCGACCGCGCATACCTAGTCATCACCATCAGCCTCATCACCTTGGCACAGCACACTGCACTCTCAGCCGGTTCACAAGCAGAGCCTTCAAACCCTCTCCTGGTCGACGCCAGCAGTCAGCCACAACTTGGCGCTGTACCACATCCGACGCACTGGAGCATAACCCAGCGCCACCCCGACTCACTGGGGAATCTTCGCAGACAGTTTCGACTCACCGCGAACTATGCGACACACGGTTCCGACTCACTGGAACCTCAACTGGCCCTGCCAAGCATCGCAAGATACAAAACTCACCCCACTATCGACCTCCGGTCTCCGGAGGGGAGTGATGTAGCGGTATCTACATTGCCACATGCGAGCTACACGTCACACTGACGTCACGCAAAATCCTGCATCGCGCAAGCAGAGTTTACCGCGCAACTAGCATATATACAACATCCCGACATCAACCGTTGGGCAGTTGCCCACCAGACACGACACCCGTCTGGTCGGAGGATCCTCCATTTTCCATAGAGTATGAGTGAGCTTTACATCCTGTTCCTCATACCTCTATAGCTCCACTTATATTATGATGGCGTTATTTATTTTCATATTTTACATACAAGATCGTAGTTTACCGATCTGATTTGAACTTGACATCCATGAAGCATTGTCCCCTTTTGTTATAGGTGTAAAATAAATATTAAAAATGGTAATTATCTCACCATAAAATTACAGAACCGCCCATGATATCATATTAAGTTTCCCTCGCAAGCTCAAACTTATAAAATCGGAAGCGTCAAGTTTAATAAACAAGTTGTCTTTTTGTAATTTCAAAATATTGAAGATTACTGTGGTGTGCCTATATTTTGCAGTGGGGGCCGCTAATCTTTGGAATGTTATTAATTTAAGTTTTATTCTTACATCAGTATATAAATAACTATACTACCTAGAAGTTTTGATTTCGGCCTAATAAGAGTGTATTTGAGTAATGGAGAGAATCATAGAGTAGTTTTAAATGATAGAAACAGGACAATAAAAAATCAACATGAATTAAATACCTAGTTTAATTTTATTTTTAGTTGAAAGTCTTTTCTTAGAGTACTTTCAGGTTTTCTATTTTAGTTCTGCTGTTTCAGTGCATATCGGTAGAAGAAAAAAGGCAATCATGGAGGCAATGAAACTCATTGCAGTGGAATGTGGACCAGATTGCGGTTCTACCGAAAACGATTACATGAAACACAACAGAAGCGATGATATGGACCCATGTTTTAAGAAATGCTTAACGCAGAAAATGGGACTTGTAAGTACAAATGATAAAGGCCAAACAACTTGAAGACAAATGCACTCAAGTCCAGTCGTGGCATCGCCTTGGTGCATGTTATGAAACATAATATGTAGAAAGTTTCGAAATCTCATAACGTTCAGATATATGGTTTAATTAATATACAAGTAAAAATTACAAGGCCGTATCCTAAACGAAAGCGACCGTGGCGCTCTTTTAAAAAAAATATGACTTACACGCGCGATTAAGACGCGTATGTACCTTCGTCATTAAAGTCATATCACACATATCAACTCGGAAAGGGATCGTCACCGTATCGCATTTCGCCTCGCCGTGAAACAGGCGTCAACCTAACGTAAGGACGTAACCAAAGCGGATCAGCAGCTCCGATACGTCGACTCGACTATGGCTAGGCGACGCCGCGCTTATGGCTCACCGACCGAATGACAGCACGTGTGGCAACAGTAGTGTGCTGCAGGCAGGCCGCAGGAGGGATGGGAAGAGGCAAGGGTGGACGAAGAGACGTAAGCTCGGGTACGAAGAGACGTAAGCGCGGGGACGACGAGCTGTAAGCGCGGGAACTGCAAGTTGACCACGCACCGCACCGGGGTTCGTGAGCTTGTCCTGAGGCGAGGCCATTACGTTACGATTCCGATTAGTGTGCGTTGTAGTAGGGAGTTTCCTACAAAGAATACTGAATGGCTCGAGTTGATACAGTGACGATCCCTTTTCGATTTGAAATGTGTGCCATTTCAATTGTAAGTTTGTATGTAGGGGGTACCCTACATACAAACTTACAAATTGTTCCTCTTTATAATATTATTATAGACTAGCTTCTGCCCGCGACTTCGTCCGCGTGGAATAGTGGGCTAACGCTAACTTTAACCCGCGACTTCGTTTACGTAGAGGGTGGAAATATTTTAAAATAATACGTACGTTAAGGAGCTGTTTTAGGTACCTACATCACGCTTTTATCAGTACACGGAGAAATAATTTCTTAAAATATTTCTGGGGAGTTTATGAATTTTTAGTGGGGCTCTGCAGTAACGCGGGGCCATAATATGCGTAAACCCAAGAAAATTTACCGGGTTACCCAACACAAATTCTAGAACAATTTTTTTTTAAGGTTTTAGAAATTTTACTGGGTTACCGATTCAATTTTTACTGGGGTACTGAACGTCATTTTTGGTATCTCGCAGAGATAACTGGGGCCACCGCCCTTCCCCGTCATGACCACCCGCCGCCGGCCTTGCACCATTATTTTGCTGCGATGTTATTTTAATACTGCGATATCTCCTAAGATATTCATTGAAATCAAATGATGTAAAGGGCAATTTTGTTTTAAATTAAATACTTGTGATGAATAACGTATTTATTTGGATAAGGATTAATATCATGTTTATAAAAACACCTTCGCAAATTATGCATTATTTTAGAACAAATTTGGTTAGAATAAAAAAGTTCATAGTGAGCCAACCTTAAAAGATAGACAGAAGCTGTCGTAGACTTTTTTTTTGAACTTTTAAAGGGGAACAATTCTGTAATACATGATTTTTGTGAAACTTTAACCGTTTACGCAGCGCACGCAGCGGAAGCGAGAGAAAGGAAAAAAATAACCTACGATTTTGAAACATTGCTCATTGGTGCTCCGTCCCTATTGGTCTTAGCGTGATGATATATAGCCTATAGCCTTCCTCGATAAATGAGCTATCTAACACTGAAAGAATTTTTCAAATCGGACCAGCAGTTCCTGAGATTAGCGCGTTCAAGCAAACAAACAAACTCTTCAGCTTTATTATTAGTATAGATTAAAATGTCTCGGTGTGAACTTCACTTCTCCCAATATATAATTTCGACATGTTTTAATTAAACCCTGTTTTTTTATTCCATCAAAATGTAGCAATTAAAATGTCACCTACATTATCTTAATAAAATCTTCTCATCATAAATTCAAATTATCAGACATACAACGAGACAGGAATGCGGATAGCTGTGCAACCTGCTTGCAAGTAGTAAGTATCAAGTTAACGAAGACCAATGGCCGTTTAAAGTAGTAAGATGAGAGGGTCACGGTTACTCTAAAGGTCAAATTAACCTTTTAGCTCCAAGGTTAAAAACCTTTCTTTTTAATAAGCTTTTTAAACTTTATCGTCCGAAATATTTCATTGAGCTTTTAAATGTGACATTTTAAGTTTCCTGTGATTGATTGGATTCGGAAGTTATTTCGATGTGTCTTGTCAATGTTTATTTATATTTTAATTTATTCATCTATCTACTTACTTTACTGGTTTGTATTTTCATTTTGTAGGTAAGTATAGTAGGTATACAGCATCATGACAGGATAATGTTTTCTTTTGTTTATTTTAATATTAAATATTCAAGGCGGTGCCTGACACAATTATATCGGTTATGTGAGGTTAATTTTTACACCAACATTATTATATAGAGGTATGAGGAACAGGGTGTAAAGCTCACTCATACTCTATAGAAAAGGGAGGATCCTCCGTCCAGACGGGTGTTGTGTCTGGTGGGCAACTGCCCAACGGTTGATGTCGGGATGTTGTATATATGCTAGTTGCGCGGTAAACTCTGCTTGCGCGATGCAGGATTTTGCGTGACGTCAGTATGACGCGTAGCTCGCATGTGGCGTTTGTAGATGCCGCTACATCACTCTCCCCCGGAGACCGGAGGTCGATAGTGGGCTGAGTCGTGTATCTTGCGATGCTTGCCAGGGCTAGGTGAGGTTCCAGTGAGTCGGAACCGGGTGTCGCATAGTTCGCGGTGAGTCGGAACTGTCTGCGAAGATTCCCCAGTGAGTCGGGGTGGCGCTGCGTTATGTTCCAGTGCGTCGGATGTGGTACAGCGCCGGGTTGAGGCTGACTGCTGGCGTCGACCAGGAGAGGGTTTGAAGGCTCTGCTTGTGGACCGGCCGAGAGTGCAGTGTGCTGTGCCATGGTTGCTGATGAGGCTGAGGGTGATGACCAGGTATGCGCGGTCGCGGCATGCTGGTGGTCAGGATACCCGTTGAAGCCGTAGGTGCTGGCTGGCTGTGTGACTCGCCGCTCTAAAGCTTGCGGAAGTGATGATGATGACGTCACGCTGAAGTAGTTGCACGAAGGCTGCGCTGACGATCACGTCGGGGTCACCAGTATAGAGGTATGAGGAACAGGGTGTAAAGTTCACTCACACCTCCATAGAAAAGGGAGGATCCTCCGACCAGACGGGTGTTGTGTCTGGTGGGCAACTGCCCGACGGTTGATGTCGGGATGTTGTATATATGCTAGTTGCGCGGTAAACTCTGCTTGCGCGATGCAGGATTTTGCGTGACGTCAGTATGACGCGTAGCTCGCATGTGGCGTTTGTAGATGCCGCTACAATTATTTAGGTATGTTACCTATTACCTACTTACTGTCATTGTGTTGTTGTCATTGTAGAGCAAGAACTGAACTCAAAGATGATTTTTGATGTAATAAATTGTACCTACTGATAAAATAACGCTATTCTATTCTAATTTAAGATTGTATAACTCCATCCTTAGTCGATGACTAAATAATACGCTTAAAATGATAATGAATTTCCATAGGAAAATTAGAAGTGTGAAGTTCAACACACTTTTCACGCGTAGTCGTTGTTCTGCGCCGCGTAGTCGCTGCGCTACGTTGCGTAGTGGCTGCGCTACGTCGCGTAGTTGTTGAGCTACGTTGCGTAGGCACGTTTGTATCGAAGACAACGTTGCTTTGACGGGGCGTAAGCATCACGTTTGCGCAGCGAATAGCTTGACATAGCATTGTCAAGTTTGTGCTGCAAGTGTGTATTATTGCTAGTAACTAGTTTCTACATTAGCCTTTTTCCCAACCAACCTAACAACACAAAAATAACTTTGTTTTACCTGTCTTGTCCTTATCATCGCAGCTAATGAAGTAGCGGACTTGAACAGTAAGGGGTTCATGGGTGGCGGACATTTCTTGTTCCTCCTGATGTTCAGCAGGTAGGTCACAGGCAGGACTATGATGGCCAGCAGTGACACCAAGAACCGGAGGAATCTTCGCATGAACGCGTTCATCATGATTGTCTGGAAACAAAAATAATTGAGGTTTAGGATAGGTTTTCAAGGGGTTAAGTACACACATGATTTTCTTTTTACTGCTTCGCTTTGCTTCTTTTTTCGTGCATCGTTAATCTGATGGTCGGAAGCGTGACCTATGCTTATCTTGTGCTAGCTTGTGTTTGAGTTCCTTCCTGGGTCAGAACCCCAGGCCGAGCAATGTGGTATAGATTATTTACATTAGGAATTTCTCAGTAGCAGCCCGAATTAGGTAAAGGATTTTGTCTGATTAATGGAATTGGATGCAACTTAAACATACCTAACAGCTGCCGAAATGAGTGTGTGAGTACTATAACACGTCTGCTTCTCCCTTCTAAATACAGCCGCGATTATCAATATTTGCCAGGCCTGGTAGCAGGCTACCAGGGATTACCGGTAATCTTTTATATGAACGCTGATACGTAGTAGGAACCTATCGGCCTATTAAGGATAAAGCATTAAGCCTGCTGTATTGAAAAATGATATGCTTATAATGTCTCTATAGCAACAATGAAAGTCCACACTGCGCGGGAGTTCTCTAAATTTTGATCTCACGTAACGAAGTGAAGGTAGAGGTAAAAAACTACAAATAAAACCGAGTGGAAATACTCCGTTTTTTGTTTTTGTTTTTTGGTCTTACACACCTATAGAAAACATTCTTAGTGGAATGTTTATACTCTTCATGTTAATATCTTCAGTGGCTTTGCGTTTTCAGTCTATCATGGATGAAAATGTTTTGTATGTTGCATATATTAAGGAAAGCAGTACCTATTCAATCAATTCTGAGAAGTTTGTGCTCTGTCTGCGAGACCGGATTGGAATTTGCCGGTACTCTGTACTCTACCACGGTAGAGTAGAGAGCACCGGCACGTACAAACATGATCTGGGTGCATGCACCCAGATCGTGTTTCGTGTTCTTGCCGGTGTGTTTGTAAACAAACCGGCAAGAATAATTAAGTAATGTGCTCATGTTAATACTTAAAAATACTCTGCCGGATTGTCATCAAAACAGATTTCACTAGCACGTAAATTAAAAGATCAACAACATTGAACTACTTCCGTAAATATATAGGATATAATATATATTGCGGACTACTATCACAATTAAGTAATTCATTTAATTGTGCTAGGCTATAACGTACATAAGTTTTAACTTCCGTCTACCAAAAACGGCGACATTACAAGTTTTTTAAGTATTCTTTACATATGGCCAGTAATTAACACCTAATTAAGAACAAAGCTGCAAACATTTGTCAGCTGATAGTCATCAGCTGCTGTCATTACGACACTTGTTTTATTTAGCATGGTACTGATAAACAATAACATAAAGTTTGAAGTTTCAAACCATATTTGTGTGGAAACACGTTTGCATGCACCAAACTCTTTGGACCATACTAGATCTCATCTAGGTCATGCTACGCGTAGCTTACCTGAATAACAGAAATCCTTATGAAATAATTCACTACATTGGAAACAACACTTAAAACATTAGCCAAAGGCTTGGCCAAATACGGCGGATACACTAAATTATAACTATTCAAAAATACTTCTGCCAAAACGAAGGCATGATACACACACGCCGTCAACAGAATCAACACAAGTCGAGTAAAAAAGTTGACAGCCGCATTGAAACACGAAATGTATAAAGCAATAATTGACCCTATCATTTTATAATGTTACCCTACGTGCATTCGATAACATACTGAGTTACGCTAACGTTAGTTTTAGATAGTACATTATCAAATAAAAGATACTGCACGCGTGACGTTTGGTCGGAGTTACGAGCTACCGAGCGTTGCCGTGCCCAAAGTTCAACTGGTATTTGATATTCGAAAAAATACGAACTTTCTCTTAGAAGAAAGTACACGAGCGTGTTCCCTGGAAGCGGTTCGTGCCTTATTTAACTTTATTTATAAATTAATAGTAAATTCATACCTTATCAAAATTATTTTACAATCATTTTGACGTGCGCGGCAGTTTATGTGCATGCAACCTATCCCAAAAAATACCTTAAAAAATATTTTAGAATATCGTCTCATTTTGATCTTCGTTTGGGTCAATAATATTGAATTTTGTATTCTACGCTAGCGAAAGAAGTCAAAGTTTTCGCTAATATTTCCTTTTGCAATAATCATGCGATGGAATATTTACATTTCTTGCATATCAATATAAGTAAATTAGATGTAATTATTTAAACATTAGTAATAAAGTGTCTTTGTGCAATATAAATACGTGATGATAAATCTCACATATCGATAAAACGAGTCATTTTGATAACACTACTTAGTAAACAATTAGGTTGAATTATCTACTATGTTATCGATCATTGTCTGTCTGTTTCCTAATAATTATTTTATGAAATATGTTTTATCATTATCTGGAAGGACATTTGTCTACATCCTACATTTGTGTTAATTAATAGCTCTTAAAAATCATCCTTCATATTTTTATCGTATCTACTGATATTTATGAAAGTTTATTTGTTACGAGTAGTTTGTACTTGCCCGCATTCACTTCGTCATCTCTTACTTATTTAGCGGCATCTATAACGCCACATGCGAGCTACACGTCACACTGACGTCACGCAAAATTATGCATCGCGCAAGCAAAGCTTATCGCGCACCTAGTATATATACAACGTCCCGACATCAATCGTCGGGCAGTTGCCCACCAGACACGACACTCCTCTGGTCGGAGGATCCTCCCTTTTCTATAGAGGTATGAGTGAACTTTACACCCTGATCCTCATACCTCTATATTTACAACATCAACGGGAAGAGATAGCGAGGATGGCCTACAATTATTGATACGTCATTGTTTGTTAATGAAAGGAAATCGTTTGGTTTGGTATGGACGTGTGGTGAGGAGGGAGGAAACACGTGATTATAAGAGTGATGCACATAAATGTTGATGGATGGAGAGGGAGAGGAAGGCCAAACAAAAGATAGATGGATTGTGTGAGGAATGATATGGAAGAAATGGGAGTGAATGATAGCGTGACGGTTGACAGGAGAATCAACGAAGAAAACGTGTTGCGCCGATCGCAAGTGACATGGGACAAGGGCAGGGAGATGATAATTGTTACTTTATTTAATTATTATACCTACACCCTAATTGCGTCACACTCTATCACAATCTGAATCATTTTGAACCCTATTGCTAATCCATTGCTTCATATGTTCGAAAAATTTGTTTGCTCAACAACGTACATAGCGCAATGAATTTTGTTGAACTGTCAAAATTGAAGCTATTCCTACTGTAATTGTGATACGCAATTACCCCGCTGTTCATCAATATTTTTTTATAGTTTTAAATAATAGGCAAAATACATAAGTTCTCCTGAATCGGGAACTGGGTTAAAGCTAGGTACAGGTGGTCAGGGTTTCAGATTTCATATTACAATCGCATTGCTATTATTGTATGTTGAAGTAAGTAGGTAACGTCAGGGAAATTAATTGTTATGCAAAATAACTACCAAATTTTATTGTCTGTATATTCGAATCACGAGACATTCTTTGTTAGATGTATCAAATCGACGGAGAGTGAAAATTTGCTTAACAAATCATTTCCCTAACTGTATATATATACCTTTGTATAAATAGTAGGTGCACGTATTAATTAATTAAATAAAGCTATTGATTACCAAGTAAATATGTCCAAAAACTTCTTTACCAGTTTGTGTAAATACTAATACATAATGAAGGGACGAACAAACCACACTGGATGCTCAACGCCAAGGTTTGGATTTCCTTACGATTAGTTCTACTGATATTAATTACTAGTTTCCATCGGTGTCCGTACCGCTAAAGGCTCCCGCAGCCAGGTGCGACTCGGCTCATAGAAATTGTTCTACTACGCGTCTGTCTGCGGGATCCTTAACACGAACGTCAGACAAAATAGTCACCATCGACACAATTCCCTTATTTAGGTAGGTACTAAAGAATGCAGAAGTGTCTCTGTCTGTCTGTCTGCCTTGCCGTTTGTTACTGTTTTACAGCTTTCAGAACCAATTTTCATGAATAAAGATAGCTTAGATCTATAGCAACAAAAGAAAGTGTGACCTCTGAGTTTGTTTCGATCTTTCTTCTCAAAGGGGTGAAATAAGGTTATTAAAGTTTTTATGGGTAAATCCGAAATCCAGCACTAGTTTCGTGTAAAATAAATGTTCTAGACGGTTTATTCAATTTTGTATTTATACCTGTGATAGATTACACTGAAAAATATTGTTTCTGACGTTCGTTATAGATAACATGGATTAATAGCAAAGTGTAGGTATAAAAATTATAAGTACGTAAACTTTTCAGTTGTTAGGAAATTTTTCAGAGGTGAATGAACTTCTTCAAGCGATCATTGAAATAGAAAGAAAATAAGTACGTTTATTTGCAGTAAAATATGACCCAGAAAATAAACAAACAAAAAAGAACAAGTTGGGGGAAAACAAGCGTCACATTCACGGAAAATGGCTATCACTCAGCATAAAGGCTCCTACAAAGAGGCGCGACACGCGATGCGTATCGCACCTGGCACAAAGGCACCGGTCGTCGCGCGACGAGCGGCGCCTTTGTGTCGCACTGTCGCGTCGCGCCTGTCTGCGTGAGCTTTTGATGCTGTGACCCTGACGCGAGACATAGCCATAACGCTGATTCTCAGCAACAAAATGTGCACTTTAGTCACCGCTACAGTTTACTTCGCCACTAATAAAGATTTTTTAATGTTAATTTAAATCTACTTACTTAATAAAAATATTAAATTAACTCACTGACATACAACGCACAGCCTAAGGCGCTGGGTCTAGAAGCGTGTAATTTTGCGCAAGAGTTCCTTTTGAAACGAAAACGAGCACTAAGAAAGGAAATATGAAAATTCATCATCAAAACGGGTTGAATAGGAATTGAAAGTGACAAACTAGTCACTTTTCGCCGATGGGAAATCCCATCGGGCGGCACGCGGCTTGTAGGTACCTATGAATTCAGAAAGGTTATTTGTGGTTTTCCTAATACATTAAAAAATTGTGGCTTTTTATTAGCTAATGAAAATTTTAAAGGGCAAACAAACGTTGGCTAGACGTGGTGATGGCAGGTGGAGCAGAGCCCTAACGGAATAGATGCCGAGAAACGGTAGAAGGACCGTAGGCTTACAGAAGATCGCAGGAAAGTCCTGGATGAGACTAGCACAGACCAACAGGGAAGCATGGTGCAAAAGGGGGAAGGCGTATATTCAGCAGTGGGTGGAACAAGGCTGCCAATGATGACCATGACGATGAAACAAACGTTGTCACCAAAAGAGGTAAGTAACCAGGGTCGTCGGATATAGTTGGAGTTTAATAAGAAACCGATGGATTTTCCGAATGAATGAATTTGATAAATTAAGTGTTTGTTTTCTATTAATTAAATTAAATTTTATTCGAAAAAATCCATCGGTTTCTTAATAAACTTCAACTATATCGACGACCCTGGTTACTTATTACTTTTGGTGACCGTATATATAGCCCTGCACCATTTTTTCTATAAAATTTTAATTATGTTTGCAATAATAGGTCCTTGTTATGGATGCAAAAAATATAAACCACAGTAATGACGGCATTTAACCTGTGCACATTGAACGCGGCCATTTTAAGTAGTGGTTTTGAAAAGACGACTGGAAATTCTACAACAATTATAAAAATAATTTTGAAAACGCACCTTATCTTTCTGAGTTTATCATGGACATTACTGACACCGCTGAAGGAAAAAAACATCGTGAGTAAACCTGGGCTTATAGAGTATGTCTGAATTCGCCAACCCGTCTTGAGCTAGCGTGGTCATCAATGCTCTTGCCTTCTCCGTATAAGAAGAGGCCTTTGCTGCAGAGGGACAGTCATAGGCTGTAATAATCAGTTTTAAATATTATATTTCGAACAAAGACTAATCGTACACGTGTGTAGATGTTATCATAATATAAACATATGTATATAAGTACAAGCTACATTACTAATTCACAATTATTGATTTATCTCTATCAGCCGTATGTGTGAGCAAATACCTACACATATTGGCCCCTATTAACTTACCTACTTAGTAGGATTTAGTAGATAATCATGTTCTATCATTCATGCGTTTGAAATGCACGCGAGATGCATATCATGCATCAGTGCAGTCACGAGTATACGTTTATACTCGAGAATGTATACTCAGATGAGTATACAGTCACGAGTATAAATGTATTACTATGCTCGGCAATAATATCAGATTTCTGAGAGGTGATACGTCTTTTTAACCGTCTTTAAAAAAAGGAGGAGGTTCTCAATTCGACTGTTTTTTTTTTGTTTATGTGTGTTATCTCAGAACTTTTTTGTAGGTGAACCGATTTTGATGATTCTTTTTTTATTTGAAAGCTGGTGCTTCTCATGTGGTCCCGTATATCTGACCTGACCAGTAGTTTTTGAGTTATCCTTAATAAAGCGCATTTTTTCCACTTTGTATATATTCATGATGTTTTAATAACTTCTTGTCACTGTTATTTACATATCAAGTAGTGGTATACGAATTTGTGTAGGGGTTCGGGTAGATACCACAACTAAAAAGTGAAAAATAAAAAACTTAAAAAAAAAACAACCGACTTAAAAATAAAAACACTACAAAGTTAAAAATAACTTTAAATTCGGAAATACTGCCTATATCAAAGTCACCGACTTCCGAAATTAAAGTTATTTTTCACTTTGTTGTGTTTTTTGATGTCGGTTGCTTTTCTTTTTCTAACAAAGATTTTCGTAAATTATGCAGCATCGTATATTTTGGCGTCGCTTGTCTCTTCAGATAGTTTTGTTGTTCCTTCGACGTCACATATGTGTGCTGCCACTTGTATATGCTTTCCACAAATGATCTGATATATTTGCCGTCATCTTGTCGGCAGATATTAATGGACGAGTCATGCAATCAGATAATTATTATTTCCGAGTTGTCCATAGTAACATTTATGTTCGTGACTGTACCAATGAGAGTAGTTAGGTAGGTAATTACTAATTGCACATTTTTCTGATTTACATAGGTAATTTCGTAGTCTTTTACAACAGCAAGGGAAGTCGTGTGCAAGATGCTCATGATCCGTAGCAAGATAACCATCAAGCCTAATGATAAGCTATTTCAAAGCGCTGTATCTTGGCCTATTAACCGGGTACACACCTGCAGTAGGCACCCGGACGTTAATATGGTGGCCGGGACACACTGGATACAAAGGCAAAGGACCGGGTGTTGTGGCGCAGCTTGAGAGAGACCTACCTAAGTCCAGCAGTGGCCTGCGATAGACTGAGTTGATGAATATGGCACATTGATTTTGGAAGGAGGAGAGACTAACAGTGACTGAAATTCCTACTTATCGGTGTGGAAGTGGTTACATATCTACATAGTATAAAACAAAGTCGCTTTTTTGTCTGTACGCTTAGATCTTTTAAACTACCCAACGGATTTTACTGCGGTTTTCATCAATAGACAGAGTGATTCAAGAGGAAGGTTTATATGTTTAATACGGTAGGTACGGTACGGTGTATATTATGGTAGAGAAAAGCCGAGAATTTCAAGAATTTGTAATGTGATGTCGTAATAAAACATATTTTTGTGCACTTAAATTGTAAACGCTGGCTAACCCTTACGACATAAATCAAAATAATATACTACGGAATTGTATATCTTAAAAAGATCTACAAAAGTCCGCAATGGTATATGTCTATCTCCTACGGATAACCCACAGTAACCATTTTTATCTTTTACATATTACAAAAAAAATATGGGTTATTTACGAATCTGTTTTAAACAATACAGTATTATTCCTTATCCAATTAAATACGTTAGCTACATTGTGCATTTATAATAGATCAAAATTGCCCTTTACTGCAAATCATTAAAAATAATATCTTAGAAGATATCAGAGATTTAAAAAGCGGGGGCAGAGCGGCCGTCGGGCCGTACGTCCGTCCCGGGTGGCAGCGTCCGGCGGACGCGGCGCGTGCATATAAATCAATCCAATACGAGTATGTTACTAAATATATAAATAAAGGTAGCGATCAAGTCACTTTTAGCATACAATCACCAATATTATTAATCACTCCACACTGACACCACATTAGTATCTACATTGCACCCGTGCGAAGCCGGGGCGGGTCGCTAGTGTATGTAGCTATAATACAGAATGACAGGGACATCGACGCGCAACCTGTTACCATGGATTCAGTACACATTTCTGAAAACCCCTACGTGGAAATATTTAGTAGGTTATTAAAAAAAATAAAATTGCCTTTCCATACATTCTGACCGCGTAGGTACTTTTCTATGAAACAGCAGATTTATTTTTTGATAACCGACGAAAAATGTCTACGCTAGGGGGTATGTATATCGTGGATTGTTCAAAAGATTTACCCTGGCCCTGGCGCACAGGCAACTGAAGGAACACGGGTGGGTTTTAGTCAGTAAGAGTCTGACACGCCCTTCCGCTCCGCCCAGAGCGGGAGAGGTCATTTGATGAATTCCCACACAAAAAAAAAACAAAAGGGGGTCTAGAATCATGTGCTGAATTCATGGTTACAGTTTGCACCGCGATGCTTCCTGCCACCCTGTATAATAAGATTTAGTTTTTCTCGTGAAAAGCCATTAGAAAATATTTAAAGGGAGAGAGAAGTCAGAACGTCTAATGATGAACATTAAAATAGTCACATTAACTATAGAGACATGAGAAAGTATAAGTACAAAATTACTTTCGCTAACACCACTGGAAATATGTAAGAATAAATGTTTACCATGAATAGTACCTACCTAGAAATAATATGTTACCCTCTTCTAGCCTAGCTTGTTTGGTTATTAAGAGGGGGATCCTCAGCTGTAGCCCGCCAAATTCAAATTTTCTTTGGTTTTTTGCAAATCGCGGCTCTGTTTTACGTCGCATGTTGATCAAAATGCGATTTGCGACTGTAGGAATGATACCTATATTTACTGAATAATAAACATCAAATTCATTATCAATCGTCAAACTTTGGCAATTTGTTCCACCTAAGAATTTTTCAGAATATTTCATTTGAAAATTTGAATTTGGCGGGCTGCAACTGAATATTCACCTTATGGATGCTAAATGATAATCTAGAGAGATGCATGGAAAAGAAGCTATAACAAAGGATGATTACAAATTAATATGTCGATAATTACGATGGAAGTAGATACTGGCGATAAGCCATAGAAATGCAAGGGCATAGCATTTTCCTCACACACAGGTAAGAATGCTAAGTAATTGAAAAGTAATAAGTAAATAATAAAATTGTAAAGTAAGTTACCGTTTGGCGACGAGCCACTAACTTTTCACTATTTATTTGTTCAAATTCAGCTGCTTTTCTCTATCCAAAGCAATAAATTACCTACTTGATTTTAATGTTAATTGAATGATTGCATATAGTGGCCAAAGGCCTTGGATATAGAAGGATGCATACGAAACTACAACTAAGTAGATAAGTACATAGGTATTCATTTATTGGCGTTTACTTACTATTAACCGTAGTGGCATTGAGGGCTACCGCAATATTTACTAACAGGTACTACTCGAGTACGTTCAAACACCGAGGTACCTAATTAGAATTATAGTAATATCTTACCTGTGAATGTGTGATTACAGGGCAAAGGTCTGCCCTGAAATCGAGAAAAAATGAGCGTTTATTAGCACTGACTCTAGGTCACTACTCGAGATTTTAGGCAACGTGTGACTGGCAAGTAACCTAGCCTTTGACTGTTCCACCCTTATGTACAGAAGAAGAGTTTTACGATGTTTTCCATAAGTTTCCCATGTCATCATCGTTTCCCTCATCAGTTTCTCTCTGCTTAAGAAAAACTTAGTAGATTCTATTAAGACTTTGGAAAAGTTGCATTAGCAGGAAGATAAAAAAAAAGAAGCTATTGCTCACCAGCATACCAACAAGGATTACGATTTAAAAGTACTTAATACTAGGAGAATATAATAATGTCATACACATTATACAACAATAGTCCAGCAGCATTTGTGGTGGTGAAGAGAGGTTTACTTTGGGTATTGACTCTATCTTCTGAACTAGGCGAGGCCTATTTCTCAGAAGATAGCACTCAGCTGACAATTTCGTTATTTTATAACCTAAAAACTTTGTGTGCTACTGTTTTAATTTACTAATAAAACATGTAAGATAAGAAGATAAGTAAGGTAAGTATAGATAAGTCTTGAGCTTTAAACTTAGTGCTTTAGTTGGTTGTCTGCAAGTCACAAATATTTAAAATAAAAATGTATGTACGTTAACATACCAACTTAAACATTAAGTTCTAAGTCACATACTCCAACACATTTGGTTAGAGATAAATCGCGGATGAAGTAACTTACGCAGTACGGTACGGTACCTATAGTATAGGGTCGTGAAGCAATCGGATTGTGAAGCAACTTGGTCAAGCTAAAGTAAGGCTAGGCTCCTTGCGAAACTTGACAGTGTTTTCTCAAGTATATGCTGGACGGTAGATCAAACGGTAGAATCGTTTGTTGATGACGCTTTTGCGTCACTTTGTTCAACATTTGAAGAAGCCGACGTGCCAAGAAACTTGTAGTGATGTGGTTAGTAGAGCTGAGTTTAGGAATTTCACACTTCGAGTATGTGAATAGCTTTAGTAATATTTGATTATCATGCTGTTATGGGGTATTATCCACCAACCTGCACTGGGCCGCCGTGGTAGTATACGGCGCAGCGCACTCCCTCTCACAGAAGGGAGACCTGCACACTATCAGTAGGAATAGCTTTCATTTTGACAGTTCAACAACATTCATTGCGTTATTTACGCTGTTGAGCAGACAAATAATGTTTTCGAACATATGAAGCAATGTATTAGCAATACGCTTCAAATGATTAAATTTGTAATAGATAGTGTGTTACGTAATTAGGGTGTTGGGTCCTAGCAGTGGGAAAATTATTTATAGGCTGCTTATGCTATCATGGGGCATTAACAAGGCGAAGTAACTGGACGTGCTTTACTCCTACCAAAAGGACTGGCCTAGCTGCTTTAGCAGCTGAACCACAGAAGTCTATGTTCTGAAAAAGGCCCTTTGGCCTGCAATTAGACAATACAAGCTAGATATAAAATTATGGACGGGGCTTTTATTTCAGTAATAACCGCTTTAATGGTTTTTTTTGAAAATTTTCTTTACGTCCTTGCCTGGGTCCACAACCACGTAATTGTTACCTTCGTAATGATAGTAAAACGTGTAGAATAGCTTTAAAATTATTGAAGTAATGAAGCTTAAGATTCAAGTTTAATTGGGTTTACTTAGTTTGAAAAAGTAAAACATTACGAGCCCTCAAATGCTAGGAAGGGACTTCTCAAAAGAGTTTCGTGCGGTTCGAGTTCGAGAAAATTCCAGTGGAGTACCCGTTCTGTCACTTTACCCTACGTACCCTTTACGTACCTACCTACCTTAACTAATCAGTATTCATGTTTGAGCTTGTCTAACATAACATTTAATTATGTTAAGTGATTTTAAGTTTTCTACCTTTGTCTATTCAATTCAATTTATTCACAAACAATTTACATTGTGTTTGAAATCGTTCTAAGAAATAAGAATAATTAAAAAAAAAACATTCATAATACAAGAAACACGTTTAAAAAAATACAATATAACTCACATCATGATCAAAATTAAGATCATGATAAAAAAATACAATCAAATTATTCAATGTCAAGTCTGTACAATTAAGAATAGAAATGCCTAATTTAAAAATTATATCTTAACATGTTTGTATTTTTTAACGAGCTAACTCAGTGTCGAAAATCATTAAGATGTACATAATTAATAATAATAATAATAAACCGGACCCGGCTCGTCGGGCCCCGAGCCGGGTCCCCGCTGCCGGTGGTTGTGTGCAGCGCATGAAATGGACTCAGTCTATGAACGAGAACGTCATGCGCGCATATTACAGGTCTACAGAGGGGGGAACTAACCTCACTGCGTACCGTAGTAGGATGCTGTCTCTATTTCAGGAACTAGAGCCAACTGTCAACGTCTCGGCCCAACGACTGTCGGATCAGGTGCGGGTCATCCAACGCAGCCATAGATTGGACGATGCCGCACTTGATAGTTTGCGCTCAGAGCTGAGCAACCATATCGTCTCGAGTTCGACACAAACCGCGATACAAGCGTCAAGCATTGATGAAATACCGCCGCGGTCAAATCATGATGTAGAAGTGGAAGATGATAAGGTTGCTTCAGTAAGTAGCCAGTGCAACGCCCGATTGAGGAGCGCACTAGAGGATACATTTCGTGAGTACAGATCCACTCCGACCGAACTTAGACCTCGATTACCACGCCTACCTATGCACAAAAAAAAATAGGGCGCTGGTGTGTGCCTTGGACTCGCAGCTTAAGAATTTGTTCGAGAGCAGCGAGGATCTCGTTGATACACATTCGATCCTGTATTGCGTGGCTGTTGCGGCATGTCGTTTAGCTAACGTCAAGTTTCCAAATTCTGACGAGGCTACTCGACCAAAACGAACCGTACCAGCCTGGCAGTGCAGGATCGAACGTCGTATAGATGGAGCCAGGGTACTCATCGGCAAACTATACTGCTTCAGGGAGGGCAATACACCACGAGTGATGCGCTTTGTAAGGCGAGCATTCTCGGGGACTGGAATCAGCCCTCGAGATTACATGTCCCGTGTCACAGAGCGCATCTACTTCCTGAAGCAGAAAGTTTGTGCATGGGCGAGCCGTATTCGGCGGTATAAGCGGCGGGTTGATCGGTACACACGGAATCGCATGTTCCAGAGCGATGAGAGATGGGTGTATAGAGCTTGGGAGCGACCTGAACAAAATGTGACGAACGAGTTCCGCCCGGATGATGCCGCCACGAGTACATTCTGGCGCAACATCTGGTCAGTGCCCGTCTGTCACGCTGAGGCTGGCTGGATGCGGGATGTCGGGCGGGTGTGTGTAACTGTACCAGAAATGGAAGCAGTTCTAATTACGCCACTAGACGTCGCCAGAGCAGTCCGTCCGTTACCGAATTGGAAGTCACCGGGACCAGACGGATTGCACAACTTTTGGTTGAAATGGTTAATTAGTTCACACGCCCGCCTGGCATCGCAGTTCCAGTCATCTTTAGAGTCTGGATCGCTTCCGCAGTTTCTAACAACAGGCGTTACCCACCTGCTCCACAAGTCAGGTAGTCCCACGGATCCCAAGAATTATAGACCGATCACGTGTTTGTCGACAGTCTATAAACTTCTTACATCCATTTTGAGAGCGAAAATTAATACACACATTGAAAGTAACTCGACTATGTCAGCCTTTCAAAATGGATGTAGGAACGGGACCCGCGGTACTAAGTAGTTACTCCTCATCGATATGGCCATAAGCCAACAGGTTCGTCGATCCCACAAGGATCTGTCGACATGCTGGATAGATTATAAGAAAGCCTACGACTCGGTGCCACATACATGGCTCATGAGGGTGCTGGAGTTGTACAAAATAGATACAACTCTACGCACCTTTCTTAGGTCGTGTATGGGGCAATAGAGAACGGTTCTTCGCTATCCAGGGTGTCGACGGATCCAGGCGAGCGATGAGCCTGTATGGATTAAACGGGGAATATTTCAGGGCGACAGTTTGAGTCCACTTTGGTTCTGCTTAGCCCTGAATCCTTTAAGCACACTACTTGAGGGTTCAGGTCTAGGCTATCGGTTGAGGAGAGGTGGTCAGGTCATATCTCATCTCCTCTACATGGATGACTTGAAACTCTATGCCCCCAACAAATTGCAACTGATGGAGCTACTGAAGGTAACTGAAACTTTCAGTAACGCCATCAGGATGGAATTTGGTGTGGACAAATATCCAGTCATGCATGTAAAGCGAGGTGAGATTATGGAATCCGAGGGAATTCAACTTTCGGATTCCTTACACATTAGATCCCTCTCCTCATCCGAAAGCTATAAGTATTTGGGTATGTCGGAAGCGTTAGGTATCAACGTTGCTGACATGAAGCAATCGTTGAAGGAGCGCGAATGACGAATAACTACCGGAGACATATTATGAAAGATGGGACGGTTGACGTGTGTCGGGCATGCCATCGTCCGGGTGAGACCATCAGACATATAATCTCTGGTTATTCTCGTCTAGCTAACGGCGAGTACTTGCACAGGCATAACCAAGTAGCCAGGATTATTCATCAGCAACTTGCTTTGAAATATAAACTAGTGGATTCTGAGGTACCGTACTACAAGTATGTGCCCGACCCAGTTCTCGAAAATGACCATATCACGTTGTACTGGGATCAGTCTATCATTACTGACAAGGACTATTGTCGCCAATAAGCCTGATATAGTGGTGATAGATCGATTAGCGCGCCGCACAATGATTATCGATATTACCATTCCGCATGACGAGAACCTCGTGAAAGCTGAGAAAGAGAAACAAATTAAATATCTCGACTTAGCACATGAGGTTGCATCATTGTGCCGATTGTCGTATCGGCCCATGGCCTGATGGCCGGAAGCCTCGAACAGCATCTCTCGAGGCTCTCGTTAGGCTGTTGGATCAAGGGCCTGATGTAGGGATATGAGATAGGGATTCTGAAGGCAGTACTCCTCGATACGGCTCGCATTGTGAGGAGGTTCCTATCTCTGGAGTCCTAACCACCGGTAGCTTGGACCCTGCTCCCGATACCGGTGGACCACTATTTTTTATATATTTATATGTTTTTTATGTTTTTATAAAAATATTTAAAAATGTATTTAGTAAATATGTAAATAAATAAATGAATAATAATAATTGTAATTTATTTTTTCTCAAAAAGGTACAATTTTGGTATATAGTATATAAGTTACAGACAGTAATTAAGATAAATTATATCTAATAAAAAAGGAACAATTGCAAGGAAAATTTTAAGTTGTTAATAAATAATATAAAAAAATCTAATACCTAATCCCTCATCTTAATAAATAATAAAATATTAATTGTCAACAATTTTGCTAAAATTGTTTCTCACAAAAATATAATTATCTAGGCACTGCCGGGGTCGCGGATTGTTCGAAGGAGTTACCGTGGACCTGGCGCACAGGCAACTGAAGGAACACGGGTGGGTTTTTGTCAGTAAGAGTCTGTCGCCCTTCCGCTCCACCCAGAGCGGGAGAGGTCATTTGATGATTTCCCACCCAAAAAAAAAAAATACGGCAATTAACGTATTACGTAAGCACCAAAGGGGGGTGGGGGTCTTTGCTTGGCTTATTTTTGATGACATGGGGGACGGGGGTGTCATTATGGTGATAACGTCATCAATATTTTGAATAAATAAATTAATATTCTTTATATGTTATGAATATAATATTTAAATACGATGTTAATAATTTGCTTGAATAAATATTAAATGGGCATTAAAATCTATAAATTCCTTATTTTTCAGACTCATGAGTAACAATGCAAAAACCTAAACAGATTTAAAAAATATATATACCAATGTATACGCAAGCATAGGAGGGGGAGTAAGAGCTTTGCTTACTTTTGCTGACAATGAGGACCGGGGGGGGGGGGGGGGGTTAAAAATTACTAAAATTCAGCTTACATAATACTTGAATGGACCCCTACCCAAACATGTTTACAATAACGATAATAAGTATTTCAAAATCGAAGTTGTGAAATCAACAAATGGATTCCTCCCAGAGATGCTTATTAACTTATTCATGTAAATCCTAAGTCTATAATAAATAAGAATTATGACAACTTTACCTACCCGTAACTAATAACGGTAAACTAAAAATGACATAAAAAAATGTACGAATAAACTTGTCATTTAAAGCTTTAAATAATGATATATTTGCATTGTATAAATTCAATCTCTTATTATTGTATAATTGCATAGCACATGTGTGAGCATTATGTACCTACTATAAACCTACCATTTACTAGGTTCGACTTTCATTGACTTAAATGTGCCCTGGCGGCTCAGAGTATGTTATGCTCACTCAAATGTCTCACTGGTGGTGGCGTGTGTGTTGGATCATTAAGTTCCCTTCAAATTTGTTGAGCTGAATGGTGCTAATCCATGCGTCATGTTCGTGAACGGGCGCCATAAGTACTCGTAGGGACTGGTCATCTCTTAGCTGCCACGGCTTATTTTAATTTAATATTTGAATTGTTTTTGTCTTTTTATTACGGACGCTTTTAACGTTCTTCATCGTTCGCACATGCATGATTTCAACAAGAATGACATAACCAATATTTTGTAACCATATTTTGATTTAAAAGAGTGTCCGTGGAGTTCCTTGCCCGTTCTTCTCCATAGAGTTCTACGTTTTGGAATGGGCAACTAACTTCAACATTCTGACTAACTGACCGACTCTTTTACAATTCAAAAGTGCCTGTAAATGGTTTAATTGAAATAAATTCTTTGAGTTTGAGTTGGGTAAAAAACATATTTCTTGCACGCCAGCAGTTACTTTCTTCATAGCCAACGAAAAAGAGTTTCCTTTTCGTTGTTTATGTATACATGCTAATCTAGCTTTCATAACAAATGGAAGCAGGTATACCGATTATCCGTAAGAAATATAGACTTGCACCTCCCTTCAGAAGGGTTGGAGGGTGAAAGTTACAGATTTCTTCATTATGTTGGTGTTTGTGTGAAAATCCTAGCCTGTATACCAAATTTCAGCTTTATAGGACTTCGGAAAGTGCCCTAGAGGTTTTGGTGAGCGAGTGAGTGAGTCAATCAGTGACGAAATCGACGTAATTTAGGTATTTAATAAAATCCAAAGTATAAAAACTAGACATGAAATGTTTTATAAGTCTGCTAACAAAATTTTATCCTGAGAATTTCAGCTCTATGCATTATCCAGGCCGAAGCTATGACAAAAGGTAGGTAGTGCCCCTGCTTTTTGTTTTTGGCTCGTCTTGGTGGGGGTACTACCGTGCCCCCAGATCCCAAGAACAAACTTAACATTGTAGTTGAAAAACATGTTTTCCCACACATTCCAACTGCAATGGTAATTTTGTACGCACAATATTGAAATATTTACCATGTTATTTTAAAGCCATAGACTTCTTATAGGTTTTCCTGTAATCTGTAAGTAAAGAACTAACTTCTGCACTTTTTTTTCAAAATTTTAGGCTTAGGAGTTTCAAAGATAAGGGTCTCGAGGGAATGGTAAATTATCACATATTTTCTTAAATAACTTCAAAACTGTTTATTTTAAAAAAAACGACAAATATGTTTGAGACCCTCATAACAAGACCTTTAATTTTATGTTACACGGTACAGTTAGCAAAACTTTGTTTTTAATTTTCTGGTTTTCCTCCCAAAAGTATCATATTTAAAATAAATTTATTTACGTAACACGTCCGTGTTTTGGTCACAGAAATTCATATGTGTACCAAATTTTAACTTAATCAGTTCAGTAGATTCGGAGCAAATCGGCTGAGACGGACAGACAGACAGACACACGAGTGATCCTTTAAGGGTTCCACTTTTTTATCAGGACGTACGGAACCCTAAAAAGCTGGAAAAGTTGGAAAATGTTGTACGTCGGATCACCTATCACACTTTCCGACGACCAATTAGGAAATGGTGCTATTAAAAAAAGAAAAATCTAATCAACAAAATCGGAGGGTCACATGGAAATGGTTCCTTCCGAAAAGGTTTCAGGGTCAGTTGAAAACCAGCATCTGGCACTAGTTGTCTGATATTTTTGCTGAACTGGACCTATTTGGCGCAGCCGCGAGGCACACTTTCTTGCTAATTTCTCACAATGCACTTTACACTTTTTATTTGTTTTATTTTTCTTTTTTACTTGTATACGTTGTGTTGTGGTGTGATTTGTAGTCTGTGCTAAATAAATGTATTTTCTTTCTTTCTTTCTTCTTTCAAAAGAAGTTATGCAAAATAACTACACATAAATAGGAAAAGTGTTGGCTGTAAGCGGTGCCATATGAGATCGGACCCTCATTTGGCTATCATAAAATCTACCTAACTATGAGGATAATTCAGTTATGAGCCATTTGTCATTATAGATTTCTAAAGGATGATAAATTGATATCGTCTACTAAATAAATTATTCAGTCGTAAGTACCTGTAGAGTGTAAACATCTACTTCATATTCCCAACATCCATAATCTACATCCACCTACTACTTTGGACACCTAGAAGTGGCCATTGTTACAGCGTGCCCTAGATTCAATTCAGTATACCAATTTTTGTTAACGGATCGCCAAGCTAGTGTAGTAATCAACGGAAGGAACAGAACAATGAGTCGGTGCACTGCAAGACTTTCTAAACTGTGGCTTGGTACGCGTAACACTTCGCAGCCACTGTGTATTGATAGCTCAAGGACATGCCATTAGACAATTTTGACAGAATTCGTAAGAAGGAAGTTCTCAATAATTTGTTGAGTAAGTATACAATATGACAATAAATTAAATGTAATTAATAAATAATTAAATTATTTGTAGTTTCTGCCTACCCCCACGGGAAGAAGGCGTGAGTTTTTGTATGTATGTATGTATGTTAAAACGAATACATAGGAGTATTTTGAAACTATCAAATAAATCCTAACACTTAAATTGAAAACGTGATTTTTTCAAACAAACTAATAATTAGTGATAGGCCGACTTTGGATCTGCCAGTTTAGACTAGCTATACTTAGTGACTAAAATATTGGATATATTTAGTTGAATTTTTGTATGCAGACTGGGAACATCATTTAATTAGACATACATACAGCCTATAATGTTCCCACTGCTGGAACACATGGCTCCTCTCGGTGAGAGGGAGCGGGCCGTAATCCACCACGCGGATCCAGTGCGGATTGGTAGATATCACATATTTTCGAATGTTTGGTTCAAAGACAAGCCAGTTTCCTCACGATGTTTTCCTTCTCCGTTTTGAGAGCAGTGGTGATGAAATAATTTACACAAAGTAAAGCGCCTGTCTGGGTTCGAACCTGCGACCCTACAACTCGTAAGTCGCGACGGTTAGTACTGGGCCACCACTACTCTCAATTAGATATACGCAGTTTAATTTATTGTCGTTTGTCGTCAACCTCTTGATGATGATGATGATTTACAAATGTTAGACTCGCGTTTGACACCTTATTCATCTGATATTAAGCATAATTCGTCGCTCGCATGACTAAAAGTCCTATCTCATTTTTAGCTGATTTGAGTTAGGACAACTACATTTTTCTTTTCGTGATTCTTTACATTTTTCAATAACCGTCGTTTTTCTATGTTATTTGGATTTCAAAATATAACCATTTTGAAAGGCAACGTATCTCATATCAACTCAAACAAAATATTGAAAAATTTAAAGAATCATGAATAGAAAAATATAGTTGTCCTAACTCAAATCAGCTAAAAAATTTGATAGGACTTTTAGTCGTGTGAGCGACTAATTATGCGTTCGGTGGTGATACACTCTTGCCTAGCAATTAGAAATACCTTTTCAACTAGTGAAGTCGTGAAATAGGACTCCTATTTATCATTAGGTAATAATGCCAACGTCTTTAAGACACTTGGTTTAGAAAAACCAAAATAATGTTTACGTTCACACACCTCGGGTATCTAATGTACCTACCTACCTAAATTTATCTCAGTTTCAAGATAAAATGCTTTAATAATTGTTGAAGGGGAATTCGTATTATCGATCGTTAAACATTAACTGCATCAGAATGCAGCAGTGAAGCAACTATGCGCAAGCGCCCAGAAAGGCGTCGAAGATAGTTATATAGGTACTGAACTTTGAATAAAAAATGCACCACAGTAATGTGATGTCAAAATCATTGTTAAGGGGTCAGAATTATCAATAAGTAGGAATTTTTCCTTCCTCAAATTATATTAGACACGAAAGATCTAGTTATTTCATTATATTATTAAGTATTTTATGATTTGTAATTATCAATTATATTTTTGCGTGCGCAAAGTGAAACTAACACGATATTGCGGTTAGTTGTAAGATAAATTAACGGTTTTATTGTAAGTGTGTATTAATATTTTCTCGTAATAATGTCAACAGTTTTAAAGTGTACTTAAACTTAAACGTAAGTGAAATCGACAGTTCGTTAGTAAGTGTAAACTGATGTCTATACGCGGATCTAATAAAGACGCATGTTCTAAATAAAAAAAAAAACACAGATTTCAATTAAATTAGTCCCTTCACAAATACTCACATAATAAAAGATCACGTCAATTTAATTCAAGTTGTAATAAACGGTAGAATAGAATGCACACTGAAGTTTTATTTATTTTCGTCGAATCGTATTCGCGTGCGCACCGTGATGGCGCGCGCAACCGACTCCCGAGCAATTGCTTGCCGGCGCGCGCAGAAAGTTGGTAAGTAGATCCGTTGCTATTGTCCCCAACATTTACTTGCACCGGGAAAAAATTGTTGCTTCCGATGCATTTACAGTTATGCTGATAAATGTATGGCATTTGGTGCATCGAACAGCTGTGTGTTAATGATGCGGATGAGAATTAAATCTGAGATTTCGGGGACGGATGTTTAACTTTAGTTTTAAAAGACAAACCATTGTCTCCTCATAATTGTGGGTGACTAAAATGTTTTCATAAGTTTTCATAACAAAACTTATTTCTGAAAGGAATAAGTTGTGATTTTTAAAGAAGATCGATATGTAGATCCTACTAATAATATAAATGTGAAAGTTTGTGCGGATGGATGGATGGATGGATGTTTGTTACTCTTTCACGCAAAAACTACTGAATGGATTTGGATGTTTGGCACACAGATAGACCATGACCTAATAACTTAGACTACTTTTTATCCTGGATCGCAGACAAAGTCGCGGGCAATAGCTAGTCACTTAATATATTCGAGTGATCTCTAAATTCTGTTACCTACTATAGATATTTTAATGTTTTGGAAATTTTATTAGGTAAATACAGATTTTTATGATGTAGGTGTACCTACTACCTATTGATTTGTACCCAGTTGATGGCAATAGGTCCGTCCTCAATTTCATTAGCCTTAACCATAACAGGCGAAATGTGTGTATGTATACTATTAGGTGCACCTAATAGTATTAGGCAGAAGTCATGACTTCTGCCTAATCCTTTGGAGAAAACAGGAGTGAAGTTATGTTTTTATAGTGTCTATGTATGAATGATATATTCATTATAAAAAAAAAAGTTATTTTCCAGTTAAAATTTTCAACACTGATGCAGAAAGAAGGTTCTTCAAAAATACTAAGTAAATACAATACCTACAGTTTACTAAAGAGCTATCAAAATAAATTATCACCTTTCACGGCTAGGGTTCACCTTTCGCATGGTTCCGAGTTCCGTGCATGTCAATAAGAACGGTGAGGTCATGAGTCTTATTTGGTGCTCTTTGCCCTTTTATCACTTGACTCATAAGGAATCTCAATAAAATTTGTGCTTCGTTGTAAGGTTTTTGTGGCTTGAAGGTTTAAGGGCAATAAGCTTCTTTTTAAGATTTTTCTGGGGTCCCAAAAAACGACCAATGTGGCCTCGTCGTGATGTTTCATAGGTGATAAATGATTCTATTTCTGTGAGTAGATTTGCACAAACACTTTTACACGTCAATCACATTTTAAAAACTAGATGAGGTCGGCGTTTCCTATCTGACTACTCTGAGAAGAAAGGCCGAAACAAACTCAGAGGTCATAGTCTCTTTTAAAGGCCAGACCTAATCTTGGTCAGATCATTTGAAGACCATGTAGATTTGTGTCTGAAATGGTCTTTTGAGGAAAACCGCACAGATTGAGTGGACCTGTCCAATCAGTGCACGCATTTGTCAGTAATCGTGCAGCTCAACTCAGAACTTAAGGAGCTCAAGTTCAAAGGGTTATACTCGCTTTTTATACTTGGCTTGTAAGAAGTTTTTATTACTTTGTGACTTGTCCAACAATAATGATAAAGGAAAACACCAAATCGTGGGGAACACGTTTGGGTTTTTTATTGCCAGAAATTGTTCTTCAGAAATATTTCTTTACACTCATATTTATAATAACTTTACCTCCTATTAAGCTGAGGTAGACACGTGTAGGTACGGTGTGAGTAGCAATGTTTAAAGTCATTAAGTATCACGGCCGGATTTAGGGGAAGGCATCTAGGCCTAGGTACGGACTTCGAAAAAAACATCCATCAAATTCCGACGAGTAAACACTAGTAAATAACTTTTCCTGTGATATATTTTTTCGCTGTTGTACCTTTACCTATAGTACTTTGTACAAACATGATTACATTGTTCTTATATATGAAAAAAAAATATTCGAAATGCCGAAAGTGCAGTGTGGTTCGAAGTGCCGAAGTTAGGTTCTGAACAGCGCTCTCTAGTTTATTTATTTAGATTTTTTTTACGCAGCTACAACTATCATACTTGTACTGCCAGAAAGCCCTTGAAATTCCTTAAATTTTAGATAGTTGGCGAAATTTTTGCGAAATCATCAACGATTTTTCGTCGAAAAAAGCTCAGAAGGTTCCGTTCATTAACACTAAAATTTGATTTAAATTAATTTTCGTTTTCGATTATATTTATATGTTTGTTAGATGCTATAAGAATCTACTTGGTTTCACAATGAATAATTTAGTGAAAAACTCGAGTGAAAAAAATTGATCATTTTATTTTGCAAATAATTTGGGAGGGGGGGCTCCACTCCTTTGTTGCCCCAAGGCCTCCAGACCTCTAAATCCGGCCCTGTTAAGTATAATTATTTTCTAGCAGATATCCTCTTGTTGTTCTTATAAGTAGTTAATAAAATCCTCAGTAAATACATTATTTTGCAAAATATCTAACGCAGGAAATTGCTCTTTAACTATTTTCTGCTTTTTGCTTCTTTGGACAATGAGCCAATTTCAATATCGAAACTTTTGGTGCTGAAAATGGAAAATGTAACCCACTGATACAATGAAAAAACTCAGTTTCAATAGTACTAAAATCTTTGATTCCTCTTCATTTTCTTGCCCTATTAATTTAAGGCTCCTTCAAACAGGCGCGACACGCGACGCGACACAAAGGCACCGCCTGTCACGCGACGAGCGGTGCCTTTGTGTCGCGTGCAATTCGCGCATGTTTGTAGGAGCCTTTATTTAGGGACGGCGCAGCATGTCTTCTTCTTTTAAATTCGCTGTTATCTACTCTCCATCGGAGTAGTCATCCCCTTTCTTGATAAATCACCTCGCGTCTTTATTTATTTATTTATTTGGTACACCAACAGCAGTAGGTACATACAAAAAATTTAAACAGAACAATAACGTAATATAAGTATTGTTATGTATGCCTATTATAGGTATACATAGCATTTGCCACAAAACAAAATCGTAATTAACCAAAAAAAAAACGTATGAAAACATAAATTACGTCTTTCGTCGTCAATGCGTTTTTCACACAGTCCATCAATAAAATTGTTTGTAGTGTTCACCTACTCTTATACCTTAGGTACCTACCAAAATATTTAAAAATCTGGAAAAAATAAAGGAGAACAGCTTCTGATTTTTATTGAATCCACACGATTTAAAGTACTACATCCCATAAGAATCTTCTAAGGAACGCACTCGCAGGTGGCACATATTATTCAGTAAATGACTTTTTAAATGACATGGACTTATGTATTGAATAATTTAATTTTGTTTCTCAATTTATCCGATTTCATTCAAAACTGTATTCAAGTGGATTTTTTATGTTTTTATTTATGTATGGTGGACTAATGTTTTAAAGTTGTAATTTTATTTTATTCTTATTATTTAATTTTATTTTCAATTTAGTGAACAATTTCATTAATGTTTGCATGCCTTAGATAAGGTAGACTGTACAAGGCTCACCCATCTTATTGTAACATCTTATTTTATGTACCTGCAATCGATGTAAATAAAATTTACTTTACTTTACTTTACTTTACATAAAACAGAAACAAAGTTTGGCTGCCAACATCCTCGCGGTGCACAGCAAAATGTGCTCACTACGTGCTGTCTCCTGAGAGGACACTTCTTGGCTTGTGCGAAACTGAAATGTGGGTGTACGATAGGTACCTACCTCCATGATATTATGTTATGTTATGCGAAACTAAATTCCTTGGTTGAATCGGATATTTATAGTATTTTTAAAACTGGTAAGTAGACCTACCAGTTTTAAAATATCACGTCAGTGAGTGAGCACTCTTCCATAGTTAGCCCAAATCCCTTGCACTCCCCAGAATATTGGTGTCGCAGTGGTAATGGCCCCGACTCAAGAGTAATAAGTCGGGGGTTCCAACCCAGCCTGGCATTTTACTTTGAATATTTTTTTCATCACCACTCACTGCTCTCAAAATGGTGAACGAAAAAATCAACAACAGCGGCGTATCCTAAAACCAAAAAAATTATGAAATTTGTGACACTTACCATTCCGCACTGGGCCCGCGTTGTGGAGTACAGCCCACTTCTTTTCAAAGAGAGGAGGCCTGTGTCCCAGCAGTGGGAACGTTATAGGCTGCTTATGCTTGCACCTACTATTCCATGGTGTAGCTGGTGGAACGGAACTAATTATCAAAAGAATTTCACCTGGGTATCAGCTGACCTTGCCAGATTTCCAATACTTTATGCACAGTTTGAAAAATTGTTAGTGAAAGTTGAGCAATCAGAAAGTGACTTCTGTATCTACTGTGAAATAAAAATATATCTTGCTAGGTTTTGCACACGGCTTCGCCCGCGTGGGGCTCGGAAATTATCCCACATGTTCGTACCACCACCCAGTCCACCTAGCCCTGTTCATGATCTATCCGTGTGCCAAATTTTATCCAAAACCGATCAGCCGTAAGGCGTGAAAAGGTAACAGACATACAGGCAGACAGTTATTTTCGCATTTATAATATTAAGTACCTAAGTATAGTGTAGAAGTATGGATTTTTCGCAATCGTTAACGTCGTAGGCCCTGCAGTCTCGACATGAATAGCGACAAAAATATGTCGCTAAGTCGTATCGATATCAAATTTCTTTAATAGATTTTCAACCTTATGCTTTCAAAATAAAGTTGAAAATATATTAAAGGAATTTGACAACAATACGACTTAGCGACCGATTTTTGCCGCTGTCTAATGTCGAGACTGCAGGCCCAGGGCCTGCAGTCTCGACATTAGATAGCGACAAAAACCTGTCGGTAAGTCGTAACAATGTCAAATTCCTTTAATAGATTTTCAACCTTATGCTTTGGAAAGAAAGTTGAAAATCTATTAAAGGAATTTGACATCGATACGACTTAACGACAGATTTTTGTCGTTATCTAATGTCGAGACTGCAGGGCCTGCTCTGCCTTACTGGTCTAGTCGTAGCAAGTATCACCATTGGGCGTAAAGTCCGTAGTTCGATTCCGAGGATGGGTAAAATTTTGTTCGAGTTTTTTCTATTGGGTTTTTCAGTAGTAGCAATTTCGCAGAAGAATATTAATTACTTTTAAATCGTTCGTTTGGCAAAACGTGGTGTGCTCTAGGGATATTTTATATTTTCAGTAATGCTACATTAGGGACAGTCTTGGTAGTCCCAGTTCCCTGGAAAGTCATAATGGTTATTCCTGGCTACTGGAAAATGATGAGAAGCGTGTAAGTCACCGAATATACCTACAGGGCGGCAGTCATCGATGCACAACTTGTTACCATGGATTCAGTACCTACATGATTCTGTACCCTATGACATTTTTCGTCGATTATAAAAAAAATATACCTGTTCGGTAAGTACATTTTGACCGCATAGGCCGTAGGTATTCGAAAAATTTAAACGCAGTTGGGTTCAAAATCATGACTGGATCCATGGTAACAGGTTCTGCGTCGATGTCCCTGCCACCCTGTTATGTATGAGTTATGTTTTTATTTTAGTATTTATCAGTGGAAACTTTTAAATTACCTACCTTCAATTTCATATTGTTTAAAACCATTGTAAGCGCTATCTGTAAGTTTCCCGAATAGAATAAAATAAAATAACTCTTAAAACAAAACCAGTTTGAAGAGTTTATGAAACATTCATGTCTTTATAGTTATAATTCAAGCAGTCAATCAACTTAGGCTAGCTATACACGGGCAGTTTGAAGCTGTCTGGATCGACTGCTTCAAGTTGTGACTGCATAGTGAACTACAGTCTTCTATTTACATAACATACACGGAACCGCTCGAGCAGTTGCGACTACTCCGGGCGGTCAGCAGCCCGGTGAAATTTCATCGTGCGGTCAAACAGTGCGATGCTTGACCGCAGGCATACACTGACCGCTCCAGCTGTCGACTGCTCTCGCGCAGTTACCCCTTACGCCCGCGTTCCTCGTTCCAAGTCGCATGCGCCTCCCGATTTAATGTTTTGAAATTGTTACTTGTTGAGCAGTTGACATTGACTGCACGAGCAGTCCGTGTATTTTGATCACTGACTAACTGCTCAAGCAGCCCGTGTATGGCCGGCCTTAAGGATGCTTTCCTCCAAACGGCTCGCATCGCATCGGATCGGAACGGATTTTACAATCTTTAAACGATATTAAATCGTGTACACAGTATTTAAAGTCGCGCGCAGCAGCTTGACCGCGGGCGTCTTCCGCGACACGTGATCGTAGCCGAAAGTATGCTGCGACGCGCGATCGGCTTCATTCGCCTGTCGTCGTATCCGATCACACATTCATCCGAATTAGAACACGTCAACACGGTAGGAATGAAACTATTTGAATAGGCGCAGAAACGGATACGTGCGCAAGCGACGGTACGGAGCCGATTGTATGCGTCGACATCCTGCCGGACGCGATCGGCTGTCGCCGCATCCGTTCGTATCCTTTCCGATCCGATGCGATGCGAGCCGTTTGGTGGAAATCATCCTTTAGGCTATCGCACTCAATTGCAGAACATTTATCTCAATATGACAAAATAGATGGAACTTTAACATTAAAACTGGCCAAATATGCGTGTGTGGGGAGTACAGTACAGTACCAATGTACTGTGACTGCAAACCGCTTTATGAATATAGGCGTAATATTATGTTATGTTGATACAATATTGAAAGTCATTCCACTCAATAAAATACTTAGGTACCTACATCTTTATAAAAGCGAGGTGTAGGTTAGGTAGTATATATAATGGCGCTAAGCGAAACTTACAAATGAGGCCAAGTATGAAAGCTTCATACGGATTTTCTCTCAAGACTAGGCTGCGTAGGTAGGTACTTGTTGTCATTGCCAATGTCCACGATGAAGTTAGCAAGTGGATATTTGCTGCGAGTGCGCATTTGCGAAGAAAGAACCTTTATTGTAGGTAGATAGTTTCGGAAACCGGTTAGATTGTTTTTTTCGTATAATTTTTGCCAAATTAATCAAGGGGTTACCCAGTAACTGGGTTTTGGAGGATGTCGCTCCTTGTAAATAGGCAGATGATGGTGATCATCGTTTTGTAATTTTCAGTGGTGGAATTACTATCATACTAGGGCGATAACCTGCTATAATACAAAATCTTCAAAAAAAAAACACTTGCACAATTGGTGGTAATAGATGACATGTAGATAAATCCTTAGACCCAGGGTCCGAAAACATCGCGATTTTGGCCGTATCTCAAAATCATGTGGCCTATACAAAACTAATATTGAACAGGTACAGTTTACCTACATCCTACGTAATAGGTATCTAGTTACTGAAGTGCCTACCTACAACTGACAACTGTAGATACCTATATGATTACGATCCTGGCAGGAATTTTAAGTAACCGATGTGTAAAGTGCGGACGGCCTCCACGATTGCATGTCGACAGTTAGAGCGGTTTGCTGCTGTAAAAACCGTATGCACGAGATCTAGGATTTATTGAAAACTGGTTTTCCACATAAGAACCTAAGTATTTATTAAGTATTGTTATAAGAGATTTTAGTATTTAAAAATCTCTCAATTTACGAATTATGCTGTGTGCTTAATCCGGTGTTTTGTATTTACCATTACCAATATGTAGTTATTATCTAATTATCTCTACGTCAAATAGGAGCAAGCAGTTCGATGACATGAACGAGTAGGTACCTAACCTACCTAACTTTACACAAGCCTCAAACTTAGTACTATCTGCTGTCATCATTTTAGTTGCACATAAGTAAAATAAAAAAATTAAAACTTATGCACAAATTGTATATCTAATAGAAAAGCTTTTACTTTACTAGCATTTTCTTATACCTATGCAATAACTTTGTCATAAAAGAGTCATCTACCGGTGCACATCAATAACTATTTCAAGATTAAATTTTCTTATTGGTCAGAAAAAATTACACAAGATGGCAGTACCTACTAGCAAATGTACATTGAAAATAATTTATTCGAAATTGCTCTTACCAATATTTTATTATCAGAAGAATTTCCTTAAATTGCTAATACAAGCTATTTCTTTTAGTAGCTTTCCCGATCTGGGTAACTGCTCGTTTTACAATCATGACTGCTCTAATTCTAGAGTTACCGCTATTCGACAACAGATGGCGCTAGATGTACCTTTATTGTACAGCGAACTTTGAAAACTGCCTAAACTTATGTGTTTGTAGTATGTGTCCATATTACGTGTACATTTTAGGAAAATACATAAAGTTACATATTGGCTTGCGTAATACATACAATAACGTAACTTTGACGTAAATAGAACGTAAGTAGGTACTTACCTACTTTTATTTTCATTAGGTAGCTACTAGATGACTTCAATAGGCCTCTAGAAGTAACAAAATAAACAGAAAAAAGAGAGAATAGAATAAAAATCAGTTAATGACAAAAAGCGAGTTTCGCGTACGCGGTTGCTCTCGCGACATGTTACCATAAATCAGGAGGGGTCTCACCACCCTCCCCCACTCTACGCCAAGGATGATCTTTTCCCTAGATCCTACATTTTTATAACGACGACCATCCGTGTGTTTTTTTCGACGCAATATTGCGGTGTTTAGGTGTTCACTCGTTATTTTTAGGCGTTTCGTACTTAATTTTTTTTTTAATGCAGTATTGGGCGTTTTTACTTCATGGAAGAAAAGGTTTCTAGAATTCGGGTGTAGTGATTTCAATTTTTTTATTTCTTTAGATCTAAATACCCAGTCTGTAAAAAGTAAATAGGCATTTTAAAAAAATTCTAGGGTCAAACTGAACGTGCAGAAATGAAAGGGAAACCCTCAACTCAAATGCCCGGGTTCCTAAAGAAAAAAGAAACAAGAGTGTGGAGAATTTGGTTGACACGACAGATATTTATAATATATATATAATATTTATATTTATTTATATTTATATATTATAACGACTGGCATACATAAGTGTTAAGTATAAAAATTCACCTGACGAGCGTTGAACCAGTGCTGCTTTAAGGCTCCCTCAGACAGGCGCAATGCGACAGCTCGACGCGACTCTATTAGAACAATTTCTATGAAAACTTCATGAAAATTGTTCTAACAGAATCGCGTCGCACCGCCGCCGGGTCGCGCCTGTCTGCGGCAGCCTTTAGTCAACTTGCCGCACCGCCCTCCGACGTGCGCCGCGCCTGTCGCCCGGTAGTCGGTAGACATCTATAGGCGCCGGGGCGGGAATTTTTTTCCTACTTCGACGCTTGGACGCCAACCTTTAATTTTATGTCATAAAAAGCTATGTTAATTGGATTTCGCGACTTTTCCGTTTTAGAATAGGCCAATAGATTGGCATAACCTAAAAAGGAAAAATGCTTATTATGTAATATTAAAAAGTACTTCTGTTTGCTTAGGTACTTACTTATTCACGTTCGCAACATTTCTTTGATGGATGAAAACGTGTCTAAGGTTCTTCTTACAACCGCAGATCTTTTTTCCAGTCGTAAACCACACAACGGAACCGAACGGGATAATTCCTATTAACAGATTTGCTACATTTTGAATCTCCCAACCACGCTGTGTAGCTAAGGGCACGCATACAACGAACGGGCATACGCCCGAAAGCTACGCGGGCACAACGCGTCGACTACAAAACTGCGTTCACAGCTTTCCCGATGTGTACAGTCACGAGCATAAATATATATACACTTGGCTAAATTCAAAAGCAATTTTCTCCTTAAATTTTGAATGAAAGTTTATGTTGTTACGAACATAGTATTTTTGAACCCATAGGTTTATGTAATATGTCGTATTTCAACGTTGCATTCGTTATTTCACGAAAAAATCGCTATTTAAAGTTGGCAAGTGTTGACATGTTAGTGCTCGTGATTGTACGTACCCTATGCTTGGTTGGCTACTAGCACAAAGTAAACAGACTGCTTCGTTTTATCGACGCTGTTGCGTGGCGCCACCCGCCCATTACATGTAACTCCGGTGTCAACACACAGATGGCAGCACTGTTGTTGTGAACTAATTCCCTGAAAAAAGCTCTGAATTTAGGGCAATTTGGAACAACGCCTTGTTTACAAAATTTAATAGGGTGTAATTATAATGAAGAGTGTTTTGTTTTTTTAATAATTCGATTATTATTACTTAATCCAAACGATCGCAGTTGTAATCTATTGCTTCAAAAGTGATAGTTCTTGGGTTCCTTTGTTGGAGATACGAAATAAATAAATAAAAGACTTTTCTGACTGAAAATGCTTCTTTAAATTTTTGTACTGAACAGTTATCAGTTTCAAATATTTTCTTTGTGTTCCCATGTTTCTAGGTATTCATTAGATATTAATACCACTGACCTAATTGAATATTTCTGGTTCTTTATTTATCACTAGCTTTTTCTCGCGGCATCGCCCGCGTGTAACCGACAAACAGATAGTCAGATTTACTTTCGCATTATGCATAATATTAGTATTGATTGAACATTGGTCTTTGATGGAGTTGCAGCAAGCATGGTTGCACCCGCATTTTCTGACTCTGTATCCGCTGAAGTAATAAGTCGGTAACCTAAAGTTGTAGCTAGCTATGTATATTTGTGATTGTTATTTACTCAACATTATTCTTTAATGCGCAGCCTTATTCCATATGAATTAGAACACAAACTGTATCTTGTCATACGGCTTAAACTCAAATGATTAGGTACCCAAATTAGATATAATAATATGTTTTATGTATCTATATATACATATATTTTGCATTCAAAAGATCGTCACCTCATATTCTATTCAAGAAGCTCTCAAACGGGCTATTTAATTAATAATAACGAATCCATTGTAGGGGTGAAGTTTGCCATCAGAGGTCTAGGAGAATCGTAGTCGGTTTCGTTAACTTATTACACGGACAATTCCTTCAGTGCTCAGTAGACTGTATCCCCTACCACTGATACAAGTCACTTTAACTAGTTAAATCACTTGTAAGGTTCGAAAATGTACAGAAATAATAAAACTAATATATTGCTGATTCTTCTTAAGTTTTACTTAAGTATGTAGGTACCTATTTAACACTACTTTTATGAACTAAAAACTGGTTTTTCTTTTTCAAGATTACCAAATCTTCACATGAAAATATTATTAAGACATTGTGATCCCTTTTTTATGCAACCTTGAGTGGCATATCTGTTTGCTATCTTGATGAAGGTTAAAAAGATTGTTGGGGTTCGATTACAAAAGGAATGCGAGCGCGGCCTAAAGGGCGCGCTGAAAACCTGCGCAACCCCTAAACGCCAATTGAAGGTTGAATGAAATAATAAACCAAAAGTGTGTCAGAAAAAATAAATTCGTTACTTTACCCTTCTTCTTAAGGAAATCTTTATAAGGAACATAAAAATAGGGTTGGTTCGTTACTTCAAAATTATATTTATTTATTTATTTATTTAAACTTCTCGCACACAATAACATACAAAGGCGGACTTAATGCCTTAGGCATTCTCTACCAGTCAACCAAGGGTGGTGTAGAGATAAGATGGCAGGTGCTCTGCTTAACAGGCGTTAATAATAATAAAAAAAATATTAAAAAGATAACAAAATTAATTATACATGAAATAGGTATACAAGTACCTATATAGGTTATAAACTTATAATACACATACATATATATTTACTATAATATATTCATATATATATTAACTATCTCATAAATACTTAAATGCCCAGAGATTTTTTAATTTTATTTAGGAATACTTCAGGGTGATGATAACTAGATTGGTCATAGTTGTATTAGTTGTACTTACGAGTAGACAAAATAGGAGCCAAAACACTGCATTGTGGCATCCCATTCTGAAACCATCCCTTATGACTAGTTATGAGTCACCTTTCTTACAATTATATGTAAGCAGTATTTGGGCTTGACTTTATAGTTTTTAACGCAGGATTTAAATTTAATACTGGTGGCCATGTTTGCCTGTTTACAAGAAGCTTGTTGATGTCAAATGCTGCTGACGAATCGGCACGAACAGAACTACTTGTTTGTGCAACATGCATAAAGTTACGGTGATATATGACTGAGGTCCATGGCCAATCTCATTGTTTTCCGTAAAACACTTCATTTTCGATTACTACAGTTCATAAGAATTTACTTTATAAGTATTCCTGAACATGTAGATGTAGTGACAAAAATTGAAAAGGGATGCTTAGATGGTTTGGTCATGTTGAGAGGATGAATGAAGGGCGACTAACAAAAGGTATTTACAAGGCAGATGTGAGTGGAAACGCCGGAAGGGGACGCCCTAGGAAGACATAGTGACCTTATTGGTGATGTTCTTTAGAAAAGGTCAGGTGCGTAGTACTCGCAACCGGCGTGCGTGTATGACCAGATGTATGGACGTAAACGAGCCAAAAGGAGTATGTAAAGATCGTAGCAGGTGGCGTTCTGTAGTTTCTGCCTACTCCCATGGGAAGAAGGCGTGAGTTTATGTATGTATGTATTCCTGAACAAACTAAAAATGTAGTCTATGTTATTGGAGAGTAAATTTGTGTCCCAATTTGTTATTGAAAAGTCATTTTAAGAAGTTCCCGAGTGTACCAAACACATAGTAGAGGTTTTGTTGACGAATATGCGAGACCGAATCTTCAGCGAACCCTACGCGGCGATCCGACCTTAAGTACTCGAAAAGGTGCCAATAAATAATATACTACAAAAGGTATTAACCGGCTTTAAAATCTATAGCAAAATCAACCTTACGCCATTCCATTAAAGTTGTGTTTCTTATTAATACAGAATGTTGCTAACCAGGGAAAATGTTGGCTCAAGTGGAACTTCTCCAAGAAACAACGGGTTTACCTCTGGGTCGCCCTGGGGAGAGGAGGGCGGCGGTATTCCATCTAAATCTCCCGAACGAGGGATTCTGAGGTGAATTACCGAAAAGATGTTTGGGACGAGACAAACTCTTCCATGTTTTCCCAAATGTATTTGTACACAGTTATTATTTGTAAGCTAAGCAGTAAATACAACATGTTGGAAAACAACAACAATTTAACCAAGTATTTTGTGCACATACCCACAGTCTACATACCTAGATGAGGAGAAATCATAACTTGACACTCATAAGGAAGTGAATAAAAGGTAAGAATCCAACTTCATATTGTCATCATCGATTTATACTTTTACCGCCTTTTTTTCGCGCCAAACTTTTTCAATATGGCGGCCGGCGAGAGCCACGCGCTGCCACCATTAACCACCGACACTTCACCGTTGCTATAAACTCACAAATCATGAAAAGCGCCATCGCACATGGTACATACAATATTCTACTTAATGTTCCGTTAGCTAAGGTCGATTATCAGGTAAACATTCTCGCTCGATCGCCGGGAACAAAATGTTCCACCCAACAAATTATTTTGAACCTTGAAACCGCAAAGAGGAAAACTTATTTTCAATTAATTCTCACGGAAAATCGTGAAACGAACAAAGAGAGCGAGAAACGAGGCCAACATTCGTTAATAATGTAATGTATATTTATTCGTCTACATTATTTTGGCCTCGATGTCGGCTTGCATCAAATAGGATCGCTTTTATATTAATTACGGCTGAAAATGAAACCATTATTATTGTCCTTTTTATTAACTGACACCTCGTAATGAGTTATAAATTCCATTGTATACATAAAGGAGTACCCAAAATTAACAATTAAGTAAAATTAACAGTTAATGTTTTTAAGTTAAATGATAACTTCAATATTTTTGCCGCGCTTTTGACTGAGCGCAGCTGAAAATCAGCTTCTGTCAAAACTTTCGGAACTAAAATCTACACATGCATATTTAGGTAACTTAAAAGATTACGCTCAGTTCTTTTATTTATTTAAAAAAATCTTTAGAAATATTTCTAGATGAAGCTCCGAGTTGTAGTTTTAGCTAAAGATTAGTATTTACGTAAATGTGTACTTACTAAGTCTGTTTCTTCTGTGCGGCCTAATTTATATGGCATCGGACGTCCCGCATCTAATCAATACACGGCTTGGTGCGGCGCGACGGGCGCGTTGTTCACTCGTTTCGCTTCGGGGCTGTTCGGGCACGATCGGTGAAGAGCGGGACGCCCTCGTCGACATTCGGGCGTTCTCGCTTCAATCGTAATTCCATTTTCCGCCCGCCTTGGCAAATTGAAATGTCGTAACTCTTGGGGGAATATCGGCTTTCTGCCCAAGAAAAATATTCTGCTAAGGCATTGTAACGACGCTTTAGATATTATGGAATATTTCCAGTCCATCATACAGTTCGGGGCGCGTCCCCTCAAATGGCTGTAATCGTGAATCTGCCCCGCCACTTGGACGCTCTACAACGGATGGAGGTGTCGCATTGCCCCCTTCACTTTCGATGTCAACTCAATATTTTTGTGTAGGGATTATTTCTTTGTTATGCATAATGGAATTTTCATTTCGTTCCTTCTTTGTTGCTACTTTCAGTTTATTTTTATTGCTGATGTAGATTGGATAGGTCAAGAAAAAGTATTTAATCAAAATGTGTGTAATTTATTTTACTTTTATGATTGAGAAAAATATTTGATTATTTAAAAGTGTTGTCGTTATTTGTCGCGAGAATCTGTTGTAAATCTTGCTTGATTTTGTAGTTGTAATGTTAGGTAATTTAGAAAATTCCGCTTATATTTTTAGATTTAAGAGTTACCTTTCTAGCTGTTTTATTAATGATGAATGTTTGTTTGTCCAAATCCAGAAAAAAAATATAGGAGCATAGCAACAAAGGCTTCTTTGATAAAATATTTAAACAAAATAGAAAAATATTACCACCGAAAAGGGGTACAAGCAATTCCGAGCGTTATATTAGTGGGAGGCCCAGTAGGTCAGATAAATTGAACCCTCCACGGCGTTGTGTTCACACGTAAATAACATGTGGAGTTTGGGGTAAGGGGCGCGGGCGGCCAGTCCCCGCTTGGGAAACCACAGAAACATACAGTTGAAAAAGAAAAAGCTATCCGAATAGCAACCTTCTAGCTTAACGATAAGGATGAAACCGTAGATGAAGACGCGAAAATTGATGATAACAGTCGTGGCATCCAGCCAACGTTAGATTTGCAGTTTGAAAACACATTTCTCCACAATAAACACCCCTAATATGTTGAGAAGAGGGCAGATGAAGTTAATTGGCACAGAGAACAACGGTAATAAAATAAGAATGGATTTCGTCGCTCACGCAACAGGAGTAGAGTAAACTTTTGTCACGGATTGTTAATCTTAATGTTTAAGTTTTTAGATGATTTGTCGTAGTTAATAAAATGTTACTTTCGCTTCATATAATTAATATTATGTAAAACGATACTGTAGGAAGGAAGGAAAATATACAGCAAATATTGAAGGATAACCAGGATATTTGAGTTTTTACAAAATATTGTGTCTATTTTCATTTAAAGACTATTTTTAGCTGCATGGTCTGCACCCTAATTGCGTAACACACTATCAATCACAATCTGAATTTTTTTGAAGCCTGTTACTAATCCATTGCTTCATATGTTCGAAAAATGTGTCTGCTTAACAACGTAAATAACGCAATGAATGTTGTTGAACTGTCAAAATGAAAGCCATTCTTACTGTTAGTAAGTTACGCAATTACCCCACTACTTATATCTTTTAGGAAAATCATCTTAATTTTATCATTATTTTAGCAATAGCTACTATTGGTTTTTAAATTATGAGGTTTGAAAAACCGGCCAAGAGCAAGTCGGACTCGCACACAAAGGGTTCCGTACCACAAGGCAAAAATCGCCGATAGAAACACGTTTCTTGTATGGAAACCCCCCTTTAATTGTAACTTTATTTAATTGAAGTGAAAACTTCTTTAGCCGTATTGAGCGATTTTTGTTAGGGGCAAAACTTGTGGGTTCGCCTCACCGACATGCTATCATCACCGTCATGCTAATGTGACATGCGCCAGACTGGCGACACTCAGCGGCCTGTGTACATTTTGAGGTTTTCTTTTCACTTCTAAAGGTAGACACCATGTCTGCCTATTTTTATTTTATTATTTGTTATTATAGCGGCAATAGAAACACACACTCTGTGAAAATTTTAACTATCTAGCTATTACTGTTCATGAGATACAGCTCACTGACAGTAAGACGGCCGGACAGCGGAGGCTTAGTAATAGGGTTCCGATGGCACCCTTCGGGTGCGGAACCCAAAACATCATTGATTTATTTAATCATTATTCATATTCGCCAAACACGCTCAAATGCTGAGATATAGCACGCATCAGAAAACCACATAACACAAAGACTTTTTCCAGGATCCATAAAATCTTAGCATCGTTACAAAAAAGCCATGATGTTAAGCCTCTCTCCCAACACAAGAGTTTTAAGGGCAGTCCTCTTTCTTAAAAGATAGAAGACGGTAGCATGGACCGACGGGTGGAAAGGGGGCGGGGGGAGGGTTTTGCATTAATAATGTTGATATCGGCCCGCCTCCCGATTAATTTGATTACTTGTGATTTGTGTTTGAGAATAAATGTAACGGTATTGATGGTTATCTATTTTTTTTTTGGTGTTCAAATTGTAGTGACAGTTTATGGGAAAAAATAGTCAGAACAGGAAAACAGTCGTAACTGTAAATTACGAGTCGGACGAAGTCATGGATTCTTTGTCTATATAGGGACCAAAAAGCAGTAAATAATAGAGGATATTTGACAAATCACAGTGTTAGCAATACAAACAATGAAAACTACATTAAATGCTAAATTATTTTGTTCCTGTAGGGCATTGCACGGATACAGTCAGCCAGCAAAAGCTTTGTCAAAAACACATTCAATTTGTTAAACATTTTTTAGGTCTGCTTGGGCAGTGTTTTATCAAAAACTTTACTGAAAATATATTTAAATTATGACCGATTTGTTATTTGATTACTACCCTCAATTTGTGATGAAAATAATGTGATATGACGATGGTGACCAAAACACGTTATGACACTTACGAGGGATATGTTCAAGGGGCAATAGAATCAAAACCAGCATACTTACTAATAACATTATATTGAGACCTCGGGTCCGCTTGTGAAGTGGGGTGGATATAGTGCTTCCCCTGGGATCGCCCGCTGTAGCTGTCTATGGGGGAGACTCATGCAGAAGTGAACATTTGCGTTCAATTTGATGATCTTTTGGTGGGATTTAGCAGCAAGAATGTTTGAACCGATATTCGGTGTTGGGCTCAAATATTGGCCCCAACAATGGGACACTGTTCTTAGCAAAAGATTGTGGTCAACGTCAAAGTGAATCTCTTGAAGTAGGGATCTAAAAATTGTTTTTGAATTGTCTGATTTCCTAATCAATGCTAAATAGGTACTCTGTGTGTGTTTATTAGGAAATACACGTGCGATTAGAATAATTTGCCGTCACATAATTATCAATTTATAGGTATTCCATTTTTGAGCCATTATTAACCCTTCGGAAGCTTTACGTAAGGTTACAATTTTGGGAACTAACAATGTGTTATTAAAGATCTCCTGAATAGGGTCATAAGAAACTAGTGATTACTTAACTTAGGGCCCGTTGTTTGATCAGTAGTCAAACATACTAATAGTTAAAATGCGTTAGTTAAACTAACAATTTGTTCAAAAATATAGAAGTGTGTTGTTTGACAAATGGTTAAGCTAACTACAGTTTAAAAAAATGAAAATTTGTTATAAAAGTTAACCATGCGCAGACAAAGTAGTTAAACTTTGACAGCTATTGACTATTGTAAAGTGACTAATTGTTAAATTGACTATTGGTCATGTTTAACTATGTGTCAAACAACTGGCCCTTAGTCTGAATAAGAACTGCCATCATGCACAAAATGATTGTAATCAGTTTTTGTTGTTATGTAAATGCAAACAATAGTTTCCCTAAGTACCGATGAAGTACACAAATTGAGCTGATCGCAGACATCGATAGATGTATTAATAATAATTAGGATCGACGTCCGTTATTAATAGGGGTCGGTGATGCGTTCGGCTCAAGTTATGAGAGTCCGCGGTTTGATAGAGACTGCAGTAAATAAATATAGGTAGAGGATTTTTTTATGATTGTGCCATTCCGTGAAGTTAGCGACACTGGAAACATTGTAAATATATGTCGAAAATACGTTAAATCAATCGTTTGACTTTGACAAATCGCGATGCCAGCGCCACCAGGCGGCGCTCAACAGAGTCTACAACATAACGCTCGACCAGAGTAAAAGCAGAGTTTTTCGGTGGCGGTCAAGCAGTGAACACGTTGAGAAACTGTCGCGCGTTCTGTATAGTTGTGTCGTGTACCTACAGTGTGTGATTCGCTAGTGTGATTAATTTGTTCGTAAATTATAATTAGATTTGAACTGCATAACCAACACTTCCCATAGTACGCCTACAGTAGTTAAAATATGACTGATGATAACGAGAGACACGTACCTTCTCCGTCATTTAATTGTTTTTTCCTGAAGCAGATTTCAGCTTTTAGACTAATATTAATTTCAATACAGTGTGTCTTCGTTTGAGGGCTTATTTCGATGTAGTTTCATGGGTTTGTTAAGAGGCTCCTTTTAAGAAGCTTTGTGTTTGATGTTTAATCTATTTGTTTGAGATTAGATTGATGACTTATTTAATTATGGTAATTATTATCAGAAGCTTCACTACAGCACACACAAATAAAAATTGTTTTTTTTTTACATTTGACAAAGATGTCTTTTGATTTGAACGCTGTTTAAGTTACAAGCGGCAAGCGATTTTTAAGTAAATGCTTTTCACTAGTCACTAACATCATTACTGTTTACCTTTTAGGACAATACAATCGAATATCATGTAATTAACATTAATAGGCAAATGTTTAGCTGAATGGTTTAGAGTGAAGTGAATAAATTAAATTAGTATTGTTCTGTGGAATTAGAATGTTCATTAATTTGACACTTGAGTGTATTATCGCTTTTCACTAGCCTATTAAACACGGTTTAATTTGTTAAGAGGAATTTGTAGCTTATTATCAATTGGCATGTATAATTGACGGATTATGAGATAATTATGAACAGTGTGTGGTGTTTATTTTAGGTTTCTTGTATGCTAAAATTCTTTGGTTTAATTTTTTTCGGGTATTTCTTGTGTTTTTAAAGGAAACAGTTTTGACTCCCAATTCACACTCCCGTCAATCTGCCGTGTTATAGCCATGTCACACAACTGTCACAGAACGACAGTCCTGATTTGAATATTCAGACAATTTACCTTAGTGGTCAATTTGCTCAACAATTAATTTCTCTGACATTATTTTACATTTATTGATTAGTTCAAGTTTCTAGTACGCTTAATAAGATAAGATAAGATAATTTATTTGTCCAAAACATGAGTATACACACAATGAAATGGCATGCAAGATGCAAAAAAAAAACGCTTAATGCTTTTTACTTAGGTTGCTTATTGTGAGTCTGTAATCGTGTCGAATCTGAGCTTAAACCAACTACAGCCGGCTTGAGACGAGATCAGTGTGACTCGCCCGAAACGGGCGAATCGACACTTTTAAATAATACCTATATTATTTTCTATAAGCGATTCGCACGAACTTAATTTATTTGTGGGTGAATCGACAAGTCCAGAAATGCGTATTAGGCAACTGTCACGTTTTGAATTATATGCAATAAAGTTAAGAAAAAAGTACACTAGCACACAGAAGTGATAAGTTTAAAATATTTTGAAATAATATGAAAATAATCTAAAATATAATTATAAGATAACAATTTCTAACTGTTAATCTTGCTTAGAGAGTTATAGTTTACAATTTTAATGCACATAAATCAAGATAGATGAATGTACTTATATAATTGGTAACTAAATAAAAAATAACATAAAAAGTAATATCAGTAGTTAGATTTTCTCCTATTATCTAGTACGAAAAATAAAAAAAATCCGTACTAATTTATAAACAATATATTTAATTTAATTTAATTGGTAAATGAAACAATAACAACATCATTAATTACTCTGCATAATTATATCACAAACAAATTACAGAAATGTGTAAATACAGTAGATATTCAACTCGTACCATAAAATATTAATACTAATCTTAAGATACTTAATATTAAGACTAAGTTTCTGGGTGTAACTATTGATGAACATTTAAATTGGAAAATGCATGTAGACAATGTCTCTAGTAAAATAAATAAATTTGTGTATGCGCTCAGACAAGTAAAAAAAGTAACTAATTTAAAAACAGCCATATTAGTTTACCACGCATACGTAGAATCTATACTGCGCTATGGACTTATAATGTGGGGCAACAGTACCGACCAACATAGAACATTTGTTGCTCAAAAAAAGTGCATTAGACGTCTATACGGACTCCAACCTGACGAAACATGCAAACCAGTATTTAAAAAACTTTGTTTGTTACCGCTACCTTGTCTATATATCTACGAAATATGTTTGTTTGTATGGAAACATAAAAAGTTATTTAAAATAGCGAACGATATATATCCTCGAAACCGACGAGAGCCTTATAGGCTCGTACTAAGCAATGCTCCTAGGCTTGCAAAATATAATAAAAGCTGCTTAGCCATGTGTGTACGGATTTATAATAAATTGCCTGGTGACTTTAAATGGTTAAATACGAGATACTGTTTTAAGCGGAAATTGAGTGCATGGCTAAGCCAAAATAACTTTTGTAGTCTGAAACAGTTATTTGACACAAAATGTTAGTTAAGTACTTTTTTATTTTCGAATTTGCATTATGAGTCTAAGTCCGGAAAAACATGTTTGTACTATTTTTAACTGTAAGACCTGTTATACCATTTTTTGAGCAAATAAATATATTATATTATCATACGAAAACATCAAAAACTTCAACGGAATTTCGGACAGGTTCTCCAAAATTAATTTACATTCGGCATTCACCCTGATTAGATACTGTTGTTTTGGCTCAAATTTTATATATTTTCTACGTTCTTCCCCTTTATGGAAGGAGTTGAGAGGATCTGTTGGACAAAAGTAACCAAATTATTCGCAGCACACTAACATCCATTTTAAATGTGGCCTTGGATGACCGAGCGTGGCTTCAAGCCACACTACCCATCGGTTTTGGTGGCATCAACGTCCGCCAAATTATTAGCGCGTTTCTGTCCACGGCACCGAAAACTACACCGAATATTTTTTTGCGGCTCTGATGTGCCGTGCTTTACTGATGCGGTGAACGTCTAGACAGCGGCTTGCTCGGATACAGATCGGCCCGTGAACCCATCTTCCCAGAGATAGTGGAATGAGTCGCTCTGCAGGTTGGTATGGACTATGGAGTAATCTTATCAATACATCCTACAATACTGCTGAGCGTGCCCGTCTGTTGGCTGTGGGAGAGTGGGTGCAGGGCCTCTGGCTTTAGGCGCTACCGTCACCCAACACAGGCACTATGCTGGGTGCTACCAGTTTCTGGCTCGCTACTGGTCTGCGTCTGGGCGCTCCTAGCGAGGCTCCGCATCGCTGCCAGTATGGTGAAGCTGTCGACTGCCTCGGACACCATGGCCTATCTTGAAGGAAGAGCGCAGGCCGGATAGCACGGCACGCCAGCATTATTGACATCATCAGCCGTGCTCTTATCACCACGTCTTATGCCCTTGTCTTGTCTTATCTGTGCCAGCTGTTTTAGAACCTAATTGCTTGGCACGCGACGATAGGAAGAGATCAGACGGGATAACCATAATGCCCTGGAAGTTAGGCAGGCCTTTGGTGTAGGATGCAACATGTGTCGACACTCTTGCGCCATCCCCCTCTTCCTAGTACAGAGGGCTGTGCTGGGGCGGCTGCTGAAGGTGCGGAAAACCTCAAACGGCGAAATTATTCCAATCTTATTTGAGTATGTTCGAGCCGTTTGGGGTTGAATCACTAGGGCCATGGAGTCCGAGTGCCCACTTAGTTTTTCGAGACACGGCCAAGCGGTTAGTCAACTCTTCACATGACCAGAGGGCTGGCCTATTATTTGGCCAAAGAATCGGCAACGCTATACAACGTGGTAATGCTGCCAGCCTTTTGAGCACTTTTCCTGTTGACAGCAACGCGGACGAATTTTGTTGATGCCCTATGATTCTTTTCCTTCTTCTTTATTTTTCCCTCGTAACCAACATCGTCGCGGTCACTGTACAATTTCGTCGATGAGTAATTGCTATGTAACGATCTTGTCTGAGTGTGGTAATGCAAGCTCGTCCTGCATGTCGTTCTGCCACTCTGCCAGTAATGCGGTAACGTGTCCAAAGTCAACTTATAACACTCTGCGTAGTGCCCAGAGCGATTGCCTCAGCACTTTGCCGAGAACCAGCTTCCAACATTCCCACGGCTTTGATAATTTCTTCTCGGCCTCAAATGACGTCTTGTCTCCATAATAACGTTCTTTTGTATTGATTCCACTCAGAAGTATGGCAGAAATTTTCCTGATTTGGCCTCGAAACCATTTCAGGATTATATAGGAATACGACTTGACAGAAGATTTTCATCTTTTGACCAAAATTCAAAAACTATTCCTTTTTCAAATGACGAAATATACTAAAAAGTATCCATAGGAGTTATAAAAAATATAATAAAAAAAACAGATTTTTGGTAACTAGCAAAACGTGCTCTATCCGTGGACACTTATGATGTATATAATATTTAAATTCTTTAAACAAATGTACTTTCTTCGAAAAATGTAGCAGTGGCCGATAAATTACGAGGAAGGGTCTTACATAAGTTAGGCACAGCATAAGGGCCTTAATATGTATCTACGATAATATTACAAAATGAGAAATATATTCTTTACTTACGGCTTTATTTGATTTACTGCCAGCACGTAATACTTAGAAATATTCACATTATTGATTTATATTCACAATATTAGATTAAATCCAATTAATTTTGCTCTTGTAGCTGCAATGGTTTAACTTACAGCAAATAGCTAAACTGTATGATAAGAAAGACGCGAGTGAGCGATATAACGTATAGTGCTTTCCCTTTTACTTTTTATTAGCATTACCGATGATTTGCTGTCTCACTCTTATCGTTTGAATCATTAAGCATACGGCACGTTTTAAGCTATAATTACTTACATAATATTATTTTCACAGTTTCAAGTAAATATCCTTCCTTTAAGCTAAAGAATATTTAAAAAAAAAACCTACTTATTATTTCAAAATATTTTACTCTTATCACTTCTGTGCGCTAGTGTATTATTTTAAACGTTATTGCATTCATTCAAAAAGTGCCAATTGCCTAATGCGGATTTATGGAGTTGTCGATTCGTCCACAAAGTAACTTCGTGCGAATCGCCTACAGAAAATAATATATTATTTAAAAGTGTCGATTCGCCCGTTTCGGGCGAGTAAATTCGTGCGAATCGACTAATAAGCCATTGTATATAAATACTTACGCATTTATCAATTTTTATGCTTTTAAGGGTTTACTTTTGCGAATACTTTGAATATAATCCGAACATAATATAATTAAATAGATAAGTGTTGAAGCAATGTAAATATAAATATAAGAAAAATATATCTCAGCGAAAATATGTTTTTATGGATCCCAATAAAAGTTAAATAATAAACAGAAAAATATTCAATTTTTTATTCAATCTTATTACGAAGCCTTCACAATAAAATCGAACAAATAAAACATCGCCTTAAACTAAAAATAAAAAGAATTAATTAGTACTCCAAGATGTTAGATAATAAACTTGCATTAAACGATACTTTGGGAAAATTCGGGAATGCCAGGGCGGTGGGAAGGGGGGCCCCCTTTAACCTTTCTTAACTTCCACGAGTGAGATTGAGTACATAAGTAAGTATATAGAGCAAGTATATAAGTTTAATTAAGACGCCTCGCCGTTCTGTTAGCGCGCATTGTTTATGAGAATGGAATAATTCAGTGTAATTTAGATTTTGTTTGGTACTTAAATAAGATTAGTAGAAGTTGGTATTTTTATTTGTGAAGATTAGCTGTTGAAAATGTTATTTGGGGAGAGATTTTCCACTCTTATTCCTGTGACTATCAGTAACATACTTAGGGGACTTTTAGTGGCCAAAAAAATAGAGAAAATAAAGCCTTACCTTTTTTTTAAGAACAAACTATGAAATTACTTCGCCTTGCAAGAAAACTGTCACACCAAAATGATACCAGACACACCTGTCTCACCCCTCCAAAAATTTTACTCCAAGATTCCACGCTTGATCTATGTTTGACTGCGGGAAGGAAAGTTTCGGCCGATGAGGCTATAGACAAACCAGCTACCTATAGACCGGGACAGCCTTTATTAGAGGAAGGCCTCCCGAGAGTGTGTGCTAGTCAACTGATTTATTGACGTTAACTTTGTGATGTATGGAATACAGAATATGGAACACCTTTCAATCGATTATCAACTTTGTTATGACAGTGATAGCGTCGTTTTTGTGTTTGTATGAATAGATAAGATATGCATACGTTACGTGGTGGTAAAGTTTTTAAATGAAAATATTGAAAACACTTTGAGATAATGCAGTCTGAAAGAAATATAGATATGAAGTCTAGGTTGCTTAAGATATTTACGTTAGAACTGACTTAGAAGGAAAACAAAATACGAGTAGGTCAACTGGATAATTATTGCCTAGGTAGAGATAATCTAATTAAAAACTGCTCGCCCCTCCCCAAATAATCTATACAAACGTTTGAAACGTGTATGCAATTAGCAGTGTAGGAGCGTAGAGTTTTAAATTAGACGATATCTACCCACTTATGTGGTATTAATTCAACATCGGCTTTAGCTGCAGGAAAACTTCCACCATAATTTTGAACAGGAACAAGACATCGTTATTTACATCAAACTCCTGAAAAAGAAAATTAATTCTGTCCTTCAGGGAGGTGCGACGGAAGACGTTTCTCAGCTGCTTACCGTGAATAAATTATAATGATAAGTCTCATGCCTTCGCAATATTGAAGGCGTTTTGATCATTAAGCGGCGACCCTCCCCCCGCTCAGTTACCAGTTATTTTTCCGGGACGGATTCCGGCGATGATTTCCCTTCCCCTTTCTCCCCAAGGACGTGGTCTCTACAAGAACGCTTGAACTTCTTTCATCTTTTGGTACTCGGAGTGATGCAAAACGCAAAATGATGGTCGGAACGTGCGATGAAAGGAACCGAGGTAGGATTGAAGAATTCGCGATAAAAATACATGTCGCTTTGATTGTAGATATCACTTGTGGGTCAGTGACGTGGAAAGCGATGCTCGCGTCGGTGCTTCTGGATTTCCGCGTAATGAATGCTGTAACCCTTTATAATTTCGTAGTACTCTGTACCAGGAGCGCAAAATGTAAGTGGAACTTTATGCCAATGTTGTCTAGGCGAGATTTAAAATGTCGAAGAGATTGATGGCCTGTAAGGCAAACTAAATACATACTTTTTCCCACATTAATTTTTGGACGATCTTACTTATTTGGCTTATTTGTATTGTTTGTCTTCCGATAATTCAGCAGACGTACCTTGAGACACACTGTCGCTGTCTGTTGCTGGGTGACACAGTGCCAACTGTCTCCCTCTCTCGTTGCTCTTTTGTCGCGAGACCTTGTACCGAAACCAAGTGGCAATAAAATATGGCCCTGTATGGATAAAGGTTATCTAAATGAAACCAACAATGTTCAAACATGTTGACCAGAGGGTCTGCCCTAGACATGTGGCAATCGGTTTTAAAGCATTTCGTATTTCTACAACGTCTTTCAATAGAATTGACATAAGCTTTTCTGTAGCTTGTGTCAGTCCCATACATTTTTGACTTTTCCATCATTGTTACCGCTGACAGAATGCCACTTTCTAAGCTCTCAGGAACTGTTGGAGACGTTGAGTGACGGTGAAGTTTCTTGCCCATTCTTCTCTAAACGAAACTACCTATTGAAAGGGGCAGCTAGAATCAATTCTATTTTCATGTAAATTTTGATGTGCAAAAGTGCCTTTTAAGTGCCTTTTCTAAATAAATAATTTGAAATTGACTTAGACTTTATTGTCTTACCTATTCGTTAAGGGTAAACAAAAAAGAATTCTATATGTTTAGGAAAATAATGACGAACACCGAAGCTTATAGAAGAAGCTTTTCAGTGAAACTTCAACAGTATCAACTCAACAATTTTTCCTAGCAGGAATCAGACACAAAACCAGCTTCCATCGAAGAAAAGTACCACTTTTTAAGAATATTATACCAAAAAGTCATTAAAGCAAAGAAAGGTTAAATTTAGATTAACCAACACTTTATCTATTAGAATGTATGCAAATCTTGTAATAATTTTGCATAAGTTGAATCTTCAATCGCATGATGAATGGATGTATTCGTTCACCTCTATGTGAATAACATCTTGTATTATAATAATGTCACCTTGGGCTGACCACTTACAGACTTGCGAATAGCTTTGCCAAAGGAGTTAAGAAAAGTGGATGTGGCATTCTTTAGGCATACGCCGTTGATGCCCGACAAGAACTACATCTGCTGAATCATCCAGCTACGTAAAAAAAAAAACCACTTAGCTCTGTTCTCCACTATTCTTTGCCTTATAGGCCTCGCCTTATCATTATCATATGTTATATGGAAAGTACCCTTCTTCTTCACACAACGCTTTGTGCACGCTGCGTTTTACCATGAAAACGTTGAAAAACACAGCTCGTCCACCATTTGTGAGCTTTAAAACCTTTATCATCCTGAATGTACACTGATGTAGCCTCAACGCGTGGCGATACTTGATTGTACGTCTGGATCCTAGGCAGTCAGAACTATTATATCTTGCTGATCGGCCAATCATTTTACCAGAACCATTTTTAGCTAATGCTAAATATTGCCGTAATATTAGTCGTACTGGTACGAGAGTACAACATGTTCATTTTAGAATTGACTTGTTGATTTGGTCAATTCAATTTCAATTGTCAATTCAATTTATTTATTCAGTAAAAATATACATTGCGTTCGAATATAATCCAGTGTGAAACATTAACATTAACAACAGTATTAGATGTACAAATATATATGAAAAAATGCATTCAAATTAAAATGAAAAAATATTATTTTTAATAAAATATAAAATACCATGCAAATATAAATTATTAAACCATTATATCAATATATTAATTGCAATTTAAACGAAAAAGAATAAACATAAAATAAGTCATATGAACACGGTACTGTACAATAAAACATCAAAACAGGAATATCGACAATCTAGAACATAGTCGTGCCGATTTATATTGTCACCTTCAGCGATTTCTCGTTCAATGGCGTCAGTCGGACGGCCGGCGAACCGTCTGCCAGGGGTGGGTGTACCCTGTACAAACCCCGAGACAGAAAGAATACGACGAGCAACCAATGTCATTGTATATTATTTGCTGGAGATTAAAGTCAGAACGAGAGGTACTCGCAGACAGCGCGAGAAATAATATTAAGTAGAGCTAGAGAAACTTCATTTGGTAAATGCTCGGTTGAAAGTTTTTATGACGAGATATCTGGAATCTTGAATCTGAAGATGGATTTGGATTTTACCTTTTAGTAAATGTGATGAGCAAAATATTAATAGTGTAGACATTGCGGTGATCAATGAACATGTTTATTAATGTCATAACTTTGATAAATGTATCGATAAAGTAGTAGATAGAGTATGCCATTGGAATAACCTTGTTTTTTTAAATGAAATTAATTATATAAAGTATTATTTTTTTGGAAAGTGAACTTTAGCATAATCAGCCAATAATGTTCGCACTGCTGGGACACAGGCCTCCTCTCTGTGAGAGGGAGTGGGCCATAATCCACCACGGGGGCCCAGTGCGGGTTGGCGGATAAGTGAACTCTAGTCGGTCTACAAGTAGGATAATCAACGGGATAGTTGCGTAACACACTAACAGTTGGAATAGCTTTCATTTTGACAGTTTAACAAAAGTCATTGCGTTATTCACGTTGTTGAGCAAACAAGGTTTTCGAACATATGAAGCAATGGATTAGCAATAGACTTCAAAATTATTGATTGACAGAAAGTGTTTTACGCAATTAGGGTGCAGACTTAAAGGCTTGATTTTTTTTTCTAAACCTGTTAATATTTTTATTTACTTCATACAAAGTAATATTGCTTGCTCGCTTGCTTGATTGATTAGCTTATAAATGATTTTCAAAGAATTTTTGTTTTATGCACTTAGTTGCACAGGCTGTTACTTGGACTTTGCTTCATTAAAAATTAACCAAGGTTATAAAGTCTATACTTTCATTGTAAGATTCTTCCTGCTACAAACGAAAGTAGTCTTGCCAACCCTAGCCATTTACGTAGGTACACTTAGCAAATTAGCATTGTATACAAACATGGTCTTCTTTATGGAAGAATGGTAAGTAATTAAGTGTATCCGGGGTGTGGTTATTGAGTTCATCTCTAAATAAGTATAATAGGATTAATTCTTAGAACTAACAAAGGGAAACTCTGTAGAAAAGTAACCAAGAATGCAGGATTTAATGTCAGAAAACTTTTCTTCGTGTTGTATTTTTAGCTATATTTGTTCTTAAAAGATGCGCAACATTTACAAATGCCACTGCAACATTTTGAAAGTATCGGCGTCCGATGAGCTTAACTCAAAGTTGGGATGAAGAGGTAAGCAGGTGAATGGTACGCACTACACCCCCAGAAGGTAGCTGTACTTTCCAAAGATGGACGAAATGGTGAAAATATTGATTTTCACAGCTAATACCAACATCAGATTATAAAACAACATCGCTACCTTCCTCAATAAACCGTACAGGCACGTAACAGTGACGTCACCCAGTGGTGCCACCCACACCACATAGAAAATAAACTGAAGGCACGACCTTTCTTTTGTTGGTAATAAGTGGTCAATAAATTGTCGCAATTTCTTTACTTGGGATTATTGACGTCCATTCAATCTTAATAAGAAAAGATGTAGATGGTCGTAAATTCTGTTATCTCGTATCGATTTACCATGAATCTTGATTAAGACAGTAGGGCAGCCAAAATATTCCTTGGTGGTGTTGAAGGTATATATTGATTACGTGATGGTATCAATTTATGTACGTTTGATAATTTTAAAGATAAGGGTTTGCAAGATGATATACCTAAGTCTGCGGCAGACAAAGGTGAAGATTTCGCGATGGCTTGACTCCTACGAAAGGACTGGCTCGCATTAGCAAGAGCAGAAAGTGCAAAAAGCAAGAACAAGGCAAAATCAAAAGCAAGCAAAAGCAAGAACGAAGCCTTTGTTCTACAGTGGAAGAAAAGAGAATTAAATTAAGAATATATAGAGAATTTATCCTTAAGATCACTTGTCCGGATACCAAATGAAATATGCTCATTCTTTTCGACATGATCTTGGCTTCGGTCACCACTTGGGGTAAGGCGACTAGACACCAAATTTCTACTAAAATCGAGGTTAGGTGAACTATAAACAAATTAATTTGATACTCTCAAGTAATTCGGCGACATCCTGCCGCTGCTCTGCCGCGATTTCAAACTCAATACGTTATTGTTGTTCGTAGTTTCCAACAGCATTACGTGGTTCCGCTTAAACTTCGCCTTACTTAGTTATCTTCCGCTCATTTTGCTTAAAATGTTCAGCAAAATTCTTAAATATTTGTAAGTTAATTTCTGTAATATCTACTGATTTCTCTAGTTCTCTCAGAAAGCAGTTTTCTCTTATAATAAACCTCCAAAAACGCACAACATTGGCTTTCAATTCAAGTCACTAGACGTCCCGATTTACAACCACATTTTCATATCTAATCAGAAATTAAAATTTAATTTCTCTGTGTTTCCACAAGATCCAGAATTCATGTTTCTAATTTATTTGTGAAGATTAAAAAGTCGTAAGTCTCAAAGAAAATTAATTTATTATTATTTACATCCCGACGAGTTGAGAGTGAGTTTATCAGAAGTAGAGTTGCACCAAACGTAGCAGCCACTGTTGTACTGTACATAGTCTATATTTAGACTAATCCTTTATTTTTATTGCGATTAAAGGTTATTGAACTTTTCAACACGTCATAAGAAACCTATTTCATGATTTTGGTGATATTTACTAAACTTGATTACTTTTGGTTGATGAGACAAAATTCCCTACAGCACAGGTGCCTGAATAGGATTTAAATATTTATTAAGTCGAGAAAATGGCCATCAAATAAATGTTGGTTTTTGCATAATTTTAATAGCTTGAAATAGAGCTTAGAATTGGCTCAATGTTTGCTTCACAATAGGTATGTCTGAGTCAAAATCTGTGCATAAAGAATGCACGAGATGGGATGAAATGAAAGGCTTTAGAAAGAAAGATATCGCATTAAATGGGAAAGTTGAGTTTGGAACCGAAAATCTACTAGCACTATGTTCCATCACCTAAATTGCTATAAACAAATAAAGTTCTGATTTTCATTACGAATATTCAGTTCCAGAAAAAAAAAAACGATTTCCAAATCAATTAGTCGCATAATCGTCGATGGACGGACACTATTAGCATCTATCGACAGAATGTCAGTTGCATACGTCACTATTGATAATCAAATGTGTGGACACGACTTGCAGGTGATGTGTTTGCGTGTGTTGTGTATGTGTGAGTGAACTGCGCATATGGCATGGGGGATGGGGGAGGGGTTGGTGGGGTATACCCGAGTAACTGCTCAGGCTTGTAGCTAGCTCGGTACATTTTATTGTAGCTTGCCTCTCTAGATACTACTGACTGTGAGTGGAGTCAGTTTATCGATGTCGATATAAACGTAGTAAATGACGCTGTTATTTTTCCTGTTGTATGTAGGTAGGTACTGCACCCGGATTGGATGGCGAGTTTAATAGCAAATGTTTACAGTTTAAGTTAGGGTTTAAATAAAGCTTTGAAATTGAACACTTTTAATGTAAATACGGATTTTAAGGCGTCGTATAAATTGTTGTATAAAATCGTTGAACGGAATGGGGTTAAACTCTCTTTAGAAGATGTTATTTTTATCACTGTTCCATAACACTTTTGAGTTTTACGTACCATAAATTTTACGCTCAAGCAGTACATCTTTCTGCCTCCGCTACTCTTCCATTTCGGTGGAATATATTTTAAATAAAACTTTTTTATTTGATAAAACACAACCAAAACCCACAAGTAAAAAGAACACACCTATTTAAAACTATCGATAAACGCAACCAACATCGATATTCACGTGTCACATCACTAAACAGGTTAACTCGTCCTGGGGCGTTGCCTGAGCTGCCCTGTGTGTGGCCAATAATTTTATTACAAGTTCATTAAGACCCCGTTGCGGCCGTCAACTTGCCATTTCTTATGTATTTATTTGTTTATGTGAATCTTCAATCAGAAAATATGGTTAGAAAATAAAATATGATGGATATATTCTACCCTGCACATGCTGGCAATATGGTTATTGTGCGTTACTAAGGAGTGGAAACCTTTTTCAGAGTCTGTCTTACACGACTGCTGTAACCTGTCTTTAAATCTCGAGTGAACAGCACCCTAATTACGTAACACACTACCTATCACAATCTGAATAATTTTGAAGCCTTTTGCTAAGCCATTGCTTCATATGTTTGAAAAATTTGTCTGCTCAACAACGTAAATAACGCAATGAATGTTGTTGAACTGTCTAAATGAAACCCATTCCTACTGTTAGTGTGTTACGTAATAACCCCGCAGGTTAGTTTTTCTAAGCGAGAGTGCACCAGCGTCAATCGCATGATCGCTTGCTATCAGGCGAGATGGTCAAAGGTGAGCATTTGTATATATAAAAAAAAAAAAAAAATTAAGTGCTTATTACAAATTGCTGAAGCAACAACTAGGTTTAACGTTTGTCAGTAAAGTTTTATGAAAGTCGTTTAGCTGTATATCTATTAGCTGTAAAACATTGATTAGAAATTCCTTTGGAAATGTTTCTGGTAGTAATTGCGAGGTTTGTGATTTCTAAGACTCTGCGATTTATTCGCTAAAATCTGAGTATCAACGTAAAAGTCGAATAAATCCTACAATGGCTCATGCAGTTGGTTAAATTAACAGTTTATTAAACAATACATCGAGTTGTCGACTCTATGGAATGACTGTTCTACCTGAAAGGGCCGGTTGCGTCATTGATACATCAAAACAATTTAGTCAGTCGCCCTGGCTGGCTCTCGGCCTATTTGGGTCAATGTGTAAACAAAGAAAAAAAGCATCATGGGTTTGAAGCATGATAAACCTGAAAACTTAGGTTAACGTTTTCATGTTCACAATCAAGGTGTCTTTAATGATATATTATAGCTCTATTGATCATAGTGACAGATTAATACAAAAAAAAAATATTTTACAATAATTTTGGTAGTAAAGCGATTGTTGCGCCATCTATCCTCACTTTCAGGGAACTACTTACGGGCGAAAGAAGTTTTTTTTATTAGTATTGTGCGCTGGCCACTTTCGGCTATAAAATCTATTAACTGTCCCTTTTAATTAAGCGCAATACCTTGTTTAATAGGAGGTATTACATATCAACATAGAAGAAATCAATCTGAAAAAGCTGGAAATACTTAAAAAAATAAATTAATGAGTATATTTAAAATTAGTTTCATGAACGCTTATTTAACGTCAAAAAAGGTAGGTACTTAACAGCAACGAAAAGTCCCCGTTAGATTTTTGCTTGAAAGAAGTAGTAGTAGAAGTGCAACAAACGCCTAAAGGCACGTACCCACTGGCGCGACGCGACGCCCGACACAAAGGCACCGCGTGTTGCGCGACGAGCAGCGCCTTTGTGCAGCGCTGTCGCGTCGCGCCTGTCTGTGGGAGCCTTAATGCTACAGCTTAATTGTTGCGATAACGCGAACTACACTTCGCGCGCTTTCTGTTGTACACCGAGACGTCGAGCGGTGTGCGAGAGAGAGCGCGCGAAGTGCAGTTCGGGCTCTCGCGACAATGTAGCCGTAGCATAACCAACAAATAAATAAATAACACAAAAGAAAAACATTAAATAAAAATAAATAAATAAGACTAAATAAAAATAAATAAATAACACTATATCAAAATAAATAAACGACACTAAATAAAAATAAATAAATAACACTAAATAAAAATATATAAATAACAAAAAATGAATAAATAACACTGCTATCATTGTAAAACACACAAACTTTGTTATAATGCAGATGCAGTAACTTCCCTCCTCGCTTTTTCTACATTGCCACTCGTACATTCGTTTCTTTTTATTTAAACTTTAGAGCGATGGAAAAGGTGAAATATTTTTCCGTATCCAGTTAACATGTTTATGTTAGGTACTCGAGAATTCCCAACTTTAAAGTTATCTCTCATATCGAAACATTTTCTTGTTGTCACTGCTTTGCTCACATTTATGTCAGACAAACTAATGCACTTCCGAGTGCTTAATACATCAGGAAAATTCAACTCTATCTTCATCGAGGAAGGTTGAGGTTTGAATGGAATTGTGGTGTCAACCATGTTACTTGATGGCATTTTAGGAAAGAGTATGACAGCAAGTTGAAAACCACAGACGGGAAGTTTATAATGGGTGAGTATTTGCAAACATCCATAATCTTTCTAATTTTATTGTCTACTAGCTGTTTCCTGCGACTTCGTCTGGATCCAGGATGAAAAGTAGCCCTTATCCTTGTCCAGGTCATGGTCTATCCATATGCAAATTTCATCGAAATCCGTTCAGTTGTTTTAGCGTAAAAGCGTAACAAACAAACTTATTTTCGCATTTATAATATTAGTTAGGAAGTTACCTTAGGATTGAACATGCTTCGCGTCACTACATCGGTGGCGCGAGGAGGCGCGGACGCAGGGCGTGGTACTGGTGCAGCGGCAGATCACGCTGCACCCGTCCGAACCCCGTCAGGTCGTGGTGGCGGAATGGCGGGACAGGCTTCTGCGCCCTACCGCTGGCCTCGTCACCATCGGAGCAGTCCGGCCAGTGCTCGATGAGTGGCTCGGGAGGAGGCATGGCTCCCTGTCATTTAGGGCGACGCAGGTGCTCTCAGGGCACGGCTGCTTCGGGAGATAACTGTTCGCATAGGTAGGAAACCAGACGCTCGGTGTCATCACTGCGTCCATTGCCGGGAGGATACGGCGTGGCATACGCTTGTAGAGTGTGCAGCTTGGGAGTAGCCATGCCGTGACCTCGTTTCGGAAGTGGGAAGCGGCCTGTCGCTGCCGGCTGTGATTCATTCTATGGTCGCACCATCCGCAGCGTCGTGGGACGCGGTGATCTCCTTCTGCGAAATGTCATGTCGCAGAAGAAGGCAGCGGAAAGGGAGAGAGAGAAGTTGACTGCTCTTCCGGCCCGCAGCAGGCGCACCGGGCGTCGGCAGAGGGCAGATAATACTGTTCTGGCCCCCCTAAATGCGTCCGGGGACGGCGGACTCGGGGACGTCCGCCGCCCCCTATCATATAAGACCCGAGGTGGCGGCGCGCAATGTTCCACGCGCGCCTCTCTTAGACGTCGCGGGGGGGTCAAACACCTCACTCCCCCCGCTTGACCAGACGGGGCCAGCATAGACGGGCCGGCACCAGTCAGGGGTTGCGTTGAAGAGTGCTTAGCCCCCGGTGCAAGTGTGCGAGGTAACATGGGGTGGTTTTAGTCAGTAGAAGTCTGACAGACCCCTTCGCCCGCCCCAGGGCGGAGGACATCCACGAGGATATCCACACCGTTAACAAAAAAAAAAAGGATTGAATATGTTAACTTCCTAACTAATATTATAACTGCGAAAGTAAGTTTGTTTGTTTGTTGACAGAGCCGGAGATGAGGACGGCCGTAACGTGGCTCCGGGCCAAAACTGTTGCCCCGGGGCCCGAGGGAGTTCCTGGCCGAGCGCTCGTCCTCGCTCTGGAAGAGCTAGAGCCCCAGCTGAGGGGACTCTACACAGCTTGCCTTGAGCAGGGCCGGTTCCCTACCCAGTGGAAAACAGGTTGGCTGGTCCTGCTCAGGAAGGCGGGGCGCCCAGCGGACTCGCCGTCCGCATACCGGCCGTTTCCCGGTGCGGGGTGATGCTGGCGGTGTCCTTGGACATCTCCAACGCATTCAACACCCTGCCCTGGAGCTGTATTCGGGAGGCACTGTGCTACCATAGGGTGCCCCCGTACCTCCGCCACATCGTTGGGGCTTATTTGACTGAAAGGTGTGTCACCTACAGGAAACGCGAGGGCGGGGGCCGGCGCGACATGTCGTGCAGTGTTCCACAGGGCTCGGTCCTGGGCCCACTCCTGTGGAACATCGGGTACGACTAGGTGCTGAGGGGCGAGCTCCAACCGGCAGTGGACCTGTGACGTGTTACGTGGATGACAAGCTGGTCACGGCCCGGGGGAGCTGGCACAGGGAGGCAGCGTTGCTGGCGACGGCTGCGGTCGTGTAGGTAGTGGACCGCATATGGTGCCTGGGCCTGGTGGTGGCCCTCAACAAGTCGGAGGCTGTGGTCGTTCACGGCTCCCGGCGGGCGCCAACGCCGGAATCACACATCGTGGTCGGGGGGGCCCGAATTACTGTCGAATCTGCCATGAAGTACCTGGAACTGGTGCTCGGCAGCCGGTGGGACTTCGGCCCCCACTTTCGGCGGCTGGTGCCCAAGTTGATGGGCGCGGCGGATGCGCTTGCAACGCTGCTTCCTAATCTGGGGGGCCCGAGCACCGCCTGTAGGAGGTTGTACCTCAGGGTCGTGCGATCCATGGACGTGTACGGGGCCACGGTATGGGCCTCTGACCTTACGTCCAGCAACATCGCAATGCTGCGAAAACTGCAGAGGGTGATGGCCGTCAGGGCTATCAGGGGGCAGCTTGTGCACTGGCCAGATCTCCGCCTTGGGACCTAGACGCGAGGGCCCTCGCGTCACTGTACCGGTGGCGCGAGGAGGTGCGGTCGCGGGGTGGTGGACCGATGCAGCGAGAAATCGAACTGCGTCGGTCGCAGCTCCGCGAGGTCCTGGTGACGGAGAGGCGGGACAGGCTTTCACGCACTACCGCCGGCCTCGTCACCATCGAGGCGGTCCGGCCGGTGCTCAATGAGTGGCTGGGGAGGAGGCACAGCTCCCTGTCGTTTAGGGCGACTCAGGTGCTCTTGGGGCATGGTTGCTTCGGGAAGTACCTGTGTCGCATAAATAGGGAGCCGTACGCTCGGTGTCATCACTGCATCAACTGTCCCGAGGACACGGCGTGGCATACGCTGGCAGAGTGTACCTCATGGGAGGAGCCGCGCTGTGCCCTCGTATCAGAAGTCTGAGCCGACTTGTCGCTTCCGGCCGTCGCTTGTTCTATGGTCGGGAGCGCCGAGTCGTGCAATGCGGTGATCTCCTTTTGTGAAACTGTCATTCCATAGAAGGAGGCTGCGGAAACGTTGAGAGAGGTCGAGGCCACACTCTCGATCCACAGCAGACGTGCCGGGCGTCAGCGGAGGGCGGAAATCCAGCCCCCATAAACGGGTCCAGAGGGACGGCGGACTTGGGGACGTCCGCCGCCCCTCATATCACAGGACCCGAGGCGGCAGCGCGTAGTGTTCCACACGCACCCCTATTGGACGTCGCGGGGGGAGTTTTACACCTCACTCCCCCCGCGGACTTGAGGAGACCCGCAGAAGCGGGCCGGCACTAGCCGGGGATCGTGGAAGGCGCACAAGTTCCCATGATCCCCGGTGCAAGTGTGGGAAGGGAACACTGGGGTGGTTTTAGTCAGTAAGAGTCTGACAGACCCCTCCGCCCCCCCAGGATGGAGGACATCCACGAGGATTTTCCACTCTGGAACTAAAAACGTTAAAACGTTTAAACTTGATGGGTAAATGATAAATTATTGATTTCTGTGAGTAGGTTTCTTCGCACGACGACATCAAGCTATACATTTCCAGTATAAGCTGACTTCTAATTGTACGAAAAGCCTATACAATGCGAGGTCAGCTAAAACTGGAAATGTATAGCTTGATATGTCGTCGTGTGCACAAACTCTTATACACGTCAATCATATTTTAAAAACTAGATGAGGTTGGCGTTTCCTATCCGACTAGTTTGAGAATATAGGTCGAAAAGAAATCGGTAAAGTAGAGTTATTTAGCAGATATAGGTTTTAAGACATCAGTAAACTAAATCACGTGTTTTAATTTATTCTACACACAGACAGGTTTCCAAGCACCCAATTTCTACACCACGACCAACATGCTTTTAAGGACCTTTTTCTTCTGAAAACTAGCCCTTTCTGCAGTAGTCAGTGGTTTTTGCAATTTATTTTTATCGAGGGAATTAACCTTTATTTTTAAGTTAGCTAGATAAACACAACGATGGATTTAAAAGCTATAGCTGAAGCACTCGCGTTTAGGGGCATTTATGATCAGCCTATAATGTTCCCACTGCTGCGACACAGGCCTCCTCTCTTCGAGAGGGAATGGGCTTTTTTTTTTTTTTTTGGGTGGGAAATCATCAAATGACCTCTCCCGCTCTGGGCGGAGCGGAAGGGCGTGTCAGACTCTTACTGACTAAAACCCACCCGTGTTCCTTCAGTTGCCTGTGCGCCAGGGCCACGGTAACTTTTTCGAACAATCCGCGAGAGAGGGAATGGGCTATGGGTTACAATCCACCACGCGGGTCCAGGGTCCAGTGCGGGTTGCTAGATGTCACATGTCTTCGATTTTTTGGTTCTAGGACATTCCGGTTTCCTCACGATGTTTCCCTTCACCGTTTGAGAGCAGTGGTGATGAAATAATTTACACAATTTAGAGGCATGCAACGACCCAACAATGTCCTAAATGCATGCACTAGCAGCTTGCTGAAACCGAGTTATCGACTCATGTAAATGAGACATTACGCCACAGATAAGTAAATGAATGGAGTGTTAACTTACTTATTGCTCTATTAAATTCAACTCACTCAACTTGCGGGGAGAGCGGGACAAGGAGCGTCTGTCATTACAGTTGGAGGGAAGCTTGTGTCGCGTCATACGCTGTAGTTTTGATTGACCGTCCATGTCATAGCAAAGCTTGCAGTGTTGCCAATGTCAAGCAGGATTGAAAATAAGCACTCCTCTGGTCATAGAAGATGACAACATTATGATAAGAGAATGATTTACAATATTCTACCATGGAAGCTTGTTTATAAATTATCTAAGACTATAAAATAAATTATCAGGAGCAAGGTTAGGTATCATACCATCGTCACTATATTTTGGACTCCATAATATACAGTGCCAAATTTAATTAGCTAGCGAAACTCCGTAGACGTGATGGGTATCGATATCTAAACATACTAAAACAAAAACAAAAATTGGATGTTTTTTGTGGGGTCATCGACCGCAGGTAGCGTAGTCACTTGAAATATCAGTTTAAAAAATCAGTTTTTTTTTCACGGACGTGATAGTAATCATGTCTAAACACGATAAAATAAAAGAAAACAGATTTTGTCAACTAATACTTTAAGTAACAACACTAAATACGGTCGTTGACCCCCAAAAAAAACATCAAATCTTTTTTATTTTATTGACGGAGCGAGCGAAGTAACTCCGTTTCAGCTTTGGCAAAAATGCTTTCGTTCATGTCCGGATGTCTGTTCTCCTCTACATGTCGCATTTCTCAACCGATTCTCATGAAATTTTATGAGCAGGTTCGATAATTATATGGTATTTTTTTTGTCGAATCCGTTTTTCGAAATTTTCCAAAAATAATCATATTTCAGCCAATTCGTGCTTTTTGCCGTAAGGTAGGCCGTAAGGGGTTTTTGCCGTAGGGTGAACATTTATTCAGTTTTAAGCTATGCAAAGATAGACTCGCCAGGTTTACAGCTCACAGTGCTACTAGTTTAATCATTTTAGATATCGATACCCATCACGTTTGCAGAGTTTCGCTAGATAATTTAATTTCACCCTGTATACATCTGCCATTGTAGATAACATTGTATTCACGGCGAGAGTTGCCATCAAGTGCGCAGTCTGCATCTTTTATACTTTTAGCTACAGTTTCTGCAGTAACTTTGAGTTATGCTCACGTAACTACAGCTTTTCTTATGATTTTTTTACTAACGTATAGTCCTACGTACGGGCTTGTTTTATCTGGTGATATTCAAAATCATTCAAATAATTTTATTAAAATTTTATTCTTCGGCGGGGTAATTACGTATAAGCACACTAACAATAGGATTAGCTTACATTTTGACAGTTCAACAACATTCATTGCGTTATTTACGTTGTTGAGCAGACCAATTTTTCGAACATTTGAAGCAATGGATTAGCAATAGGCTTCAAAATGATTCAGATTGTAATAGATAGTGTGTTACGCAATTAGGGTGTAGGTTAAAACTCAGCATGGAAATGTTAGGATTGTTTGATTTTATAAAACGCTTAACCCGTTAAAACCGCCTAAACCATTTTTTCGGGTCATAAAAATGGCAGTTAAAAATTGGAAGCTCCAACGAGCAATTTAAATTCATAATAACTCCAAAGTCAACGAAAGTTAAACAAAGCGGCAAAAATAATTAATCGTTGACATGCTCGCGTTAAAAATTACAACCAATAAAAAAGTTGGTGACCACGCAAAAGTATTCAAAACTAAAAGAACAACGAGTATATTGCTACCTGAATAAATGATAACATCGCGGTAAATTTGATGTCAATATGTGTTAACACTAAGCTATTTAGTTCACGAGTCGGTCCCCTTTCCCGCCCGGTCCCCCACAGCACACATAGACGTCTCCCTCCCCTTTCACCCACTTCTGAGTCTGTGTGTACCGCACACATAGATAAAAGCAATTTTTCACAGGTTTCGCCGACGCACACAAGCATAGCAAGACGAATGTAGTGAGTCCCTTGCCCCACGAAAACTTTTGTAGTACAGAATTTGTTCACTAGTAGTGTCTAGACATGCCATGCTTTTAAGTTAAAGGTGAATCCTTCCAGACTTTCATTTACTTCATATAAATAAATATCGAATTTTAATTTAATTGATTAATTACGTTTTATTTGCATGATTATTAGGTACGTAGGTACTTTTCATCAGATTTATTTTTTTTGAATATGTTAGATTGATAAATAATTTAGAATGGGTCATGCATCCAATTAATTACATAATTTTCACAAAAACAACAATTAGCTAAATAGCATTTTCGTGTCACTTGGCGTTGTTTTGTTTGTTTATTTAATTGTGGAATAAGTTTTTTAACAACGTAAAAATATTTTATGAAATAACTATTTTATGTAGCAGTTACATAATTATGCGCAAATAACAGCACAGCTTGAATTCAGGTTTGAAATACTTCACATGAAATATATTAACCAATTTCTTAAAAAAAACCGCGCTTTCTAGTAAAATCGCACTCCGAGTTTCGCTGGAAAATCATGGCAAGGGAATGCATCGAAAATTATTATGGAATGTGTTTGAACGAGACGGGGATATTGCAGTCACACGCAGTTCAGTCGGTTAGACAGAGATCAAATATTGAATATCGCGCAGATTGCGAAAACGGGTTATATTCGCGAGAGGAGCAGAAGGAAAATGCACCATCTGCGAACCGATTTAGAGTGGAAAATTTACTCTAGGTGGCGGCAACATAAGTTTTGTGGGCGCTCAAGCTGGTAGGGGCACGCGGGGGGCTCCGTGGCTCTCAGCTGTGGCAGATAATCAATATCCGCTTGGCTTGTGGACACTATAATAATATATGTTATTTTATATCCACTCCATTCTTACTCCCGGCGGCTCCGTATGCTGCGTCCCTCTCGCACCATTATCTAAAATGGACAGTGGCGTAGATTTGGTAAATGATAACTGTGAGAAAGTATTTATCACGACAATGAAGCGTGATATGTAATTATATAAGGTATTTAGGGCGTAGTGGCGATATGTGGTGGGGGGTGGGGGGTTATACTGGTGTGTTTAGTGATATATTTGTTTTTATTGACGTCGGTATCGGTGGTGTTGGAGGCACGCGATGCGGGGTTTACTTCTTCATTACTTCAGCGAGAGTCGCTCAACTACGCGTTACTCGATTGACTAATCTAATTGAGGGCGCTCTGGACGAGTTTTAGTTATGTAGAACGGTGATTTATGCCGTTTGCGTAATCTTTGTGACTGATGTTTTGTTTTTGTTGTTGCAATGGCAACCAATGGGTTAGCCTTACGCTTGCTTTGATACTTCACTCACGCTTGATTTCGTTTGAACAGAAAACACATAAGAACATAGTTAAAAAAAAAGCTAGCTAAAAGGGAATCGGTTTTTCAATCTTTTTTCCATATATTTTTTAAGTTATTATCATACTTGGGTAAAAAGTAACACCATACTAATCCATAGCCGTTAGACAGAACAAAGAAAAATAAAACAAACTTACCTAAAGAATATGACGCATTTAATGTCCCATGGTCCTGTCCCTGTTTCAGAGGGGTGTATGGTCGCCGGCTCAGGGTAAGAAGGGGGAGGCCCATCTTCGGCGCGACAGACGGGTGGCGGCAGAAACATTGGGTAGCAGCATCCACAGATCCACGATCTTTCTGACAACATTTTTACTCTGTAATTTAGGGTTAATCTTCTGTAAAAGTATAGGTCTTGACCTAAAATAAGGTAGTCATAATGAATGAATTGTACAAAATCTGTTGTATGTTAGTTGGTTTCCAGCAATCACAGAAATTGATAGTACGGTAGAAAACTTATCATTTCTCATCGTCTGGGTAAGTTTTTGCTACTGGTTAAGCTTCTTTGGGTAAAGTTTTGAAATGCTGCCATTTTCGTAGGCTGGCGTTTGTATTTTACACAGGAACCTCCAAGGGGCCATTTCCTATACCTACTTAGGAGCCTCGCGGAATTTACGGTGAAACTGTTGGAACTTGCCAGCGGCCCCTGGTGACGATAGAATGAAGGATGTGGTCGAACGCTTTTTTAATTTAGCATCAGCAGTTCTTCATCTTTACCATAGTAATATCAAGGATTAGAGAAAAGCCCGAAAAAAAAAACCGTTACCAACATGTAAAATAAAAAAAAAGTGGGTTCATAAATGAATGGACTTAGCGATACTAAAATAGTAGGTAGCAGACACAGTATCTCACTTTGTGCATCCAGTTTAACCCCACCGCCTCTTCAGGTCGTTGCATGGTTCGAGCGTCCCACGCTACGTCTGCCAATTCACCGTCTCTGTTCAAGGACTCATCAACTCCTGTAATGCAAAAAAGGCAATTATTTCATAAAAGTAACCAATCTAAAGCAAGACCAACCCATCAAAATCTCCACTGAACTCCATTTACAGGTAATACACAACCAATGTATAAATTGGTTTCCTAATTAATACACAAACCGGTCGCAGATTTGACTACACATGTCACCCCTGTTATGACGGTGCAAAGCGTCCCCAAATAATAATGGGAACATAATTCGATTGGCCCCCGTCTGTCGACCGATCGGATGATACGTCGATGTGTGGCAGAACTAGATGTGATTCTGATTCTTTGGACGCATTTGGATGGCATTATGTTGAAGATGTTTTTGTTATGTGAGCAATACCAACAATTGTGACATTAAATTGTCGGCCTATGTTACTGTCACAATTGTTTTTACCTACCGACCTGAAGTTTAAATAAATAAATTGTGATGAACCATTTGATTAATTACCTACTGCTGTTTGGTTCAAGTTTCATTGATCGGATCTGTTGGCCAGCAATGAAATAGTAAGATACAACCTAATCAGGCTACTTTGTCCAGCACAACTTTCGAATAGGCTTCAAAGAAAAAGGGAGATTCTGACCACAGCCTTGCCATGCTTCTTACTGCCGTTAGGTACCTACCGTATAGTTTGTTCCATCAGAGTTTTCACCAGTCCGGTGGAATATGCTGGGTACTAAGCAGTTGGAGCTAAGAAGACAAATCAGTCTCGATTCTTCAAGGGTTTTGCACCATCAAGTCGTCGTACTTTGATGATATTATGTATAGGTGTCGGACGACTTGGCAAACTGATCTTTTTTTCAGTGCATCTGAAATTAAAAATAAAATACTAATGTCCATCAGTAGTTGCAGACTGCTGCCGTCAAACATTCCGGTTTTAAAAGCTGAACAGAAACTTCCACGTAACTTTATATCTATGAAACGACATATTTCAATTCAAGCAGATTAGATACTACCTATGCACAGATAAATTGATAGCAATATCCATTTGGAAGTACGCAAGTTCGATAAATAGTTAAACGAACCGCTAATCAATGCCGTTATGGTACGAATTCATTAAAAGTTGGCTTCCTGGTACTCGTGTTATCTGCGATAGTGACATATTGGTAATGTTTGGTAAGTTATCTTATGTGTCACTAAATTCAGTATGGCCGTATGGCTGCAATCTTGACTGATAATGACAATGAATTCACAAATCCTTCTAATCACAATCTACTTACTACAGTCATTGTTATAAATACCCCTTTAATTCTAACTTACCCCGCTTAACCCATACATCACAAGCTTGATTACGTAATCAACATACCAAAAGCGTACATCCAATGGCATGCGACCATTACCGTCTATACATACGTCACAGGTCGCCGCTGATTTCCCTAATATTGTTTGCGGATTACCTACTAGCCTATAGGCACTACATAGTTCCACTTAATTGCACGTACGCATCCAACGTGAATTACAGATATTAATAATGGTAATTAATGTCTGCAATCGAACCCCATCGGGTTAATGCAGTCATTTTACGCGTGCGTGTGTTCGTAAATGGATTATGTGTGGATAGTGGAATTATGTAGCGGTTTTAAGTAAAAATATGTTGAATTGATTTGGTTGAATGTTTTATGTTTTCGTAATACTTTTATTATCATCTTTAGTTGTGTTGATTGACTCCTTTTTATTATCTTGCTGTGGTTTCCACTAAGAAAGAAAGCTCCATCAACAACAACTCGTCATCAACTCCACTCACGTTGTTCCGATTTTTTCGACTGTTTTCCTACAATCTTTTTTACTATACGTTTAACTTTGGAGCCACAAATTCCTTTTTCTCAAGAGTCTCTTCTCTCTCATTCATAGACTTCTATTTCCATATCGCCTTCTGAAAGCGCGATTGACCAAATTCAAATTGTGTGCAGTATCAAATTGGCCCCATCGTCCTATTAGTTCATAGTCCTCTACTATGATCCTCATCTCCGGTAAATAACCTGTAGGTGAGATTTACTTCGTAAGGGTTCCCCTTGCGGCAAGCTTCAGAATAACATGCGGAAAGGATAAATGTAATTAGTATGTTAATATGCTAAGTGCGTCGTGCAATCTGAGTCTAGACGCTTGAGCCCTATAGGAGTCCAGTCAGCCCTTAGAGAGGGTTGTAGAGACTTGAAACAGAAATATGGAGTTAATTTAAATAATTTTTATGAAAAGAAAATAATTTGAAATTTTGTTACCGAACTCGCTTTGCAAAACGTTGACAATATTAATGTACGGGTTGCGGTAGACGAAGTTAAACAAGTTGAATTGGGAAAACGTACGCTAATCTGTCGAATCCTACTATGGGGCAACGACTAAACTAAAAGAATGACAGTCCTATAATCTAGCGCTGTGGACCACACAGACAGATGGGGCCAAATTGATTCTTTGATCAAACAATGCGTTACTACACAATTAATCCAAGCAATACACTTACTGTGTATAACACCAACGTATTTAACTTTTTCAATTAAAACGGACACACGACACACTATATTTTCCTTCGGATTATGACCCTTCGACACGTGAGTGTCCCCAGACATATTGCATCCAACCCTCCGTGTACTGACCTCGCAGCGGATCAATTTATGAGTATACCCAACACATCTTTGAAAGCCTTGCATTGTGAATAGTATTTTGATAAAAAAGTATTATTAGGTACGTGGTGAATCAAATGGGCTTCTAGATCTTTTTAATGCATTTAAAGCTGAACTTATTGACGTTGATAAATGTGAAGATTTGACAGCACGAAATCATAATGTCACCTTCAGCATTAATTCTATTTAAAGCCAAGGATAGTTCAGCAAACACATGCAACGTTGACATCAAACGTTGTGTGTAAAACAATACATGACCTTGATGTTAGTTGCACGCCATTGGCGCTAAGTTGTCTGCACATTTACTCCTATTCTTTCTTTTGACCTTATCTACAGGGCAAGCAAAGACAAACAGAAGCCAGTAGAAGTCCAGCTGAACCAAACCAAACCAGCACCCTAATTACGTATCACACTATCTATCATAATCTGAATCATTTTGAAGCCTATTGCTAATCCATTGCTTCTTAAGTTCGAAAAATGTGTCTGCTCAACAACGTAAATAACGCAATGAATGTTGTTAAACTGTCAAAATTAAACCCATTCCGTTAGTGTGTTACGTAATTACCCCACAGGCTTCTGCCTGTGGGGTAATTACGTAACGCAATGCATGCTTGCATTGACTAAAGTTCACTTTAGTCAATGCAAGCATGCATTTATTCCTACATTAACATAAAAACACAATTATTTAATAATTAAAAAGTCATCCTAAATACAGAAGATGCACAAAACGAAGACAGATATCGAAGGTTAAATTCTGGCATGGCAACAGGTCTGCACGTCTTCAGGAAAAAAAGGTCAGAACTACAACCCATTTTCGTAACCACAGCCAAAAATTTAGTGTTATACAACATAGATTTCTCGTGTAATCATGGCCGCGCGACCCGGGTGGCCTATTTGCTAAATTATTTATAATAACTGCTTACCCTTTTCTGTCTGTATCAGGCGAACGTAATTAAGCGTTGTCTCCTGCCGAAATTGGGAACACGCTCATTTGTTTATGTTTGTTAGGTTAATCCTTCCTTCTGTATCAGTGTTGTTTCTTGTCAATTTGGTTTCGCGTCTTTTATTGATTTTTCTTTTAGGTTGTCATTTGTTTTATTGCCTTTGACAAAAGTAACTGGAATAAAGTGCTTTTTACGTTTGTTCCGAATTTGTAACATTAGATACATTTGGCCTATCACGAACGCGTGGAATAAAAGTGACGTAGAGTAAATAAATTCGATTTTAAAATATAAATTACACATTTCGCACACAATATTTACTTAGTTTTAAGATGGCTGCTGCTAAAAGTTTTCTTGTCCCAAAAATTTAAACCAATATGCTAAAAAGGGTAGTAATGTATTTTCCATTCATAAATCGTTGTTATTTACAATACGTTTGCGTCGAGCGTTAGTGCTAAGACCTCGGAATCTTTTTCCACTTTGTGATTTTATACGTTATCAAATGTTATAAGCATAATATATTCGATGTGATTGAATTTGAATCTGCAATGTGCTAAAATGAATACACTAAATTATTTACACTTGTAATCTGTTGCATAAATATTTGTTTGGGTGCGGGAACTGAAAGCGCAACCCTGAACAAAGAAGGCGGACGTCGGGACGCCGAATCAACCCCAATAGCTCAAGGGTGGCTGGCTTGCTTCTTGTATTTAGGGGCGCGGATTCGATGCTTGTTGAGGTCAAGAATAAAACTTAATCAAACCTATGATTACACTATTGATTTATTTTTGAACTATTGATGAAGTTTTTTATTTTATTGTAGCTAGTAATTATGGCATAGCATAATGATTCAGTAACTTTTCCAGTCAGAACTAGAAATCCAATACTTTCTTTTTATTTCCACAGCACATAAAACAAGTAAGTAATGACTACATTTTCTTGTACTCAGATAATTATAAAACAAAGTTTCCTAAACTGCTCATCTCCTAAACGAAACTAAGCGTAAAAAATACCCGTTTCAATACATTAAAATCTTTACATTATGATTCGGCATAATTTACACTAGATTTGCACGCAGTTTGCGACTAGGGTGTACCGATTCGCATTCAAGTACGCAATGTCAATGCTAGGGGAGGCGCATGAAAGTTGACTCGCAGTTGATTCGCAGTAATTGATCGCCTCGGGGAGCGTCGACGTCACTAGTACCTATGGAGTTTGGATTAAACGATTATTTAAATAACATGTACAGAACTGTGACTCCTGTTAGTGAATATTTTAATTACTTTTGGTATTTTACATAATTAAAAACTTAGGTACAGCCAACGACTACCACTACTACTTAGGTACCCACTTAGTTTACTTTTTTCTTATTTTTTCTTTATTATGAAGTTTTCGTTGATTTTACCTACAACATATTCAATCATGAAAATATGAAAAACAAAATCATAAATAACTATTAGTACTGAAATTAGCACCACCTGCGTAACTATTTTATTTTATTTAAAGCTACTTACGGTTTTTCTTTTTTTAAAGCTGTGATTTTATCCAAATTCTTCTGTATCTATCCAAATACGTAAGTTTTACATGTAATTTATTGCTGTGAATAGAATATAATAGGACTTTATTTACTTAGAATGTAGGTACATAAAAATAAGTTGTTTAATTATATAATAGGATCCATGTACATTCTGCCTTGCATGCAACCTAATACAAAGTAGAGAATAATAAAGATATTACAAAAAAATATCATTTAAGAAATCCTGCACAGAATAATAACATTTATCTACAAGTAATTCTGTGAAACGTTTTTTAATATTAGATTTACTCACAATGTAGAATATCCCTTAATATCCAAACTCGTACGTACCCATAATTTAAATACGCGTAGCGCCATCTATTATATCTGGTATTAACTATTAAAGCTAAGCTCGTGCTGCTTCAGCGTGTTATGTATTGATTTCATCAAGAGACGTTTGGTTAAATATTAATAAAATATTTAGTACAGGAACCAGATCTGAGGTCTTTGTTAGGGAGTGATCAAAATATCTCAAAATTTTCTGGAGGTGAACAAGAAAGCGAAAAGATAACGCTAAAGAGAAAGCAAAAAAGATTTGAGGAAAGACAATATGTGTGGGACGAGAAAAGATGAAAATAAATTTTATTTATTTATTTGTATCTTAATTACTCTCCAATAAAATGTACGTAGGTATATCTACAGGTTTCACGAAAAACTTAGTCCCTTTTGTAACACAGACAAGAGGGTCCTCCAAAAACTGCCTACCAAAGAACTCAATTAGAAAGGCGTCGCTAAAATTAATCTATAGGCTGTATGTATCGCTTAGGAGTGCCGTGTAAACGTCAGCTTAGCCCTAACTGTTCGGCGGGCGTAGAAATTTACATATTATTAATTTACATAGCAACGTAACCCCGACGGTGCACAATCTGTGTAATTTGGCTGTTTGGCTGTTTAGCTGTCTCGTAGTTAGTCGACCTACAACGTAATCACTCTATTTGGTGACACGGTTATAGGGACGGTCAACGACGTTGGGATCAATAGTAATGTGACGCATTATGAGTAATGGTGTAAAAAGTAGGATTTGGCCTTGATTTCTATCTACCTAGGTTACTTGAACAAATATTTTTTTTAAATCTTCAAGTGATTTTTTGGGAAAAATCAATAGGTACAGGGTGAAAAAAAAAGGATTATAATTATGATATTCTTCGTATTGATTCTTCGGGTTTGTAAATTAATTAAAATGATTGTTATAAATCGTAAAAAACGTACAATTCAAATTATGGATTCTTTTGAGACAAAGAGGAATTTAAACCCGATATCATAATAATCTCTGCTTTCATTTCATAACAAAACAAAATCAGACACCTCACATAGATAGGTACCTAATAGAATTACAATTTATTCCCTGGTCCCTCGTTAACTACAGGTGTCTATGTAAGTGATAATATAAACAAACAGTCTCGTCGCTCGCCCTATGGGAGTGCTGTTCAATCCATATTTTTTGACATCGTCATCACAGCTAGGGGTGGCTCGAAGCCTCGCAACCCCATTGATACCTACTCCATCGAGCCGGAATGAAAAGTAGTGGGTAATATCTCCCATTTGCATATTTTAATTGTTAAAAGAGCAGACGCCCCTGCAGTGTGAATGTGGCATAAGCAACCGATTTGCATACATAGACGCAGTGCCGGCAACAAATTGTTATATCTGTAAATAAAGTAGAGGACCTATTTGAAATATATTAAAGTGAAGGGTTTGGTCTTATGTGAAGTTTTATGACTGATGATCATTTGAAAATAGTTGTCTTTGTTACAGTTTTGTTCAGCGAAGATGCACCTGCGTACGAAACTCAGAAAACTTTACAAGACAAAGATGCAGTGGCCCATAGCAATAAGTTGGAATAACGCCAAGAAGAAGAAAAATAACACTTTGTTTCTATGTTGATATTTTATTGAGTTCACGAAGTTTAGGAAGATATAAATCTTAGTGCCCAAGATACCACTTAAGGTGAGAAAGCTGCTAAGATTGAACAATTAGAAGAATCGGAAAAAGTATTTCTTTATTTCAGTCTCGTATGCTCCGAAACCATTTTTAAAAGAGCATGATATGATCCAAACACTGCGTCTATAGATAGACAATCTGTAATTTGCTCCGCTCCATACATTTCCAGACACTGACGGAGATATAAATAAAGAATAGTTACTGAACAGTATTTTCGATTACAGAGATGACGCGAGGGTGCGGGCCGGCGCAGCGTGGTACCGATGACGTCATTACACTAGATACGTCGCTCTTTGTATACCTTGTTTGTATACTAATTGATTTTAACCCTTCCGAACGAGTGTCGTTGGAGAAAACGTGTCACATGTTAGCGAATGAAGTGAGATTATTTTTAAAGAATAGCGTTTAAAAGGCCATTAATATTATTGATACTCTTCTACCAAGTAAGTATCCAACAAAGACACTTGGGTCACAAAAGTTGTGGCGCCAGAGTTTTACGTGTGACATACCTCCCTATACAAGTTGTCTACTCTTCGTATATCAATGTAGTATTCCAGAATCTACTAGCCAGGTTAAAATAAAAATAACTTCAGAAGACAGACTTGAGCATCGGCAACGGATATCACTTTCAACATTAACCACGTTCCCATGAAAAAGTTTTCCAACACTATAAACACTGTGTAAAAGTTTAGCCGATAGCTCGACAAGGACAGATATAATTTTAAAAAATTCGTGATGGATAGAATGAAGTAGGTAATAAGTTTGAAGCTAAAGAAAAATCTGCAGTTTGCTGTATCTAAGTAGATTTTTCTTCTCTTTTGTCATGGTATAGTCGTAGTGGTACAGTGTGGTTTCCTACAAAGAATTGGCTACCTCTCAACTTGCTGGTTTTATACAATAAAAAGTATATTTGTCATTGTCTAGAAGATGAGTAGCAGTAGAAAATCTCTTAGGTTACTACCTACTTACTATAGCAGCAAATGCTAGGATCGATCCTCGAAATCAGGAAAATATTTGCGTTGTCGTAGACATTTTTAAGACTGTTGATTATGGAATCTATAAGTATATTGCCCCCCACATCACAAAGAATCCCAGATTAAGCTTAGCTTCCTACTATCCAAAGAGTATCAAAGATTCCGGTTACAATGTTTGTTATAGTAACATTAAGATAATTAAAATTTCCTCTTCTGTGGTGGTGTTTATTTTCAACATCCTAATTCCGGCCGCGTTGTCTCAATACGGAATTAGCTTCGTCATAAACAAAGAGGTTAAGTGCCTTATAAATAACAGGGATCGTCTTTACCTTAACAAGATGTTTCGGTGATATTTTTGGTGTCTTGTATCTCTTCTATATTATGGTAATATTTTTAAATAACTCCTTTGAAGGATTACCTATGAATTTTCTTTGTTGTTATTTAAAAAAAAAAATATCTTTCTGTTTATGTAAATGACCTACTAATGCAGTAGGTAGTATTGTGCGAGTATGCAGGATCAGGAGGTATAACTAATTTTAGACTGTAAATTTGTTACAGAGAGAGGTAGGTACGGCCGCGGTTTTATGCAGAAATCTAGGAAGCAGAAAACTGGCACACCGTAATATCAATGGCTTTTCCTGCAATTTTCTAAAAGCTTTCAGTGTTTGTAGAATGTGTTGTAAAATATGTTTTGGCGCCATATTGGATAACCAAAAAAAAGTGTAGGTACTACTGTCACACATTCATTACAGAAATAAATTATCAGGATATAATCAATTTAGTACAATAAACCAAATCATCAATAAAGAAGATTATTAAAGTTTCCATTAACTATAGTTGGAAGCGCTCGTATTGCACACTCAATGTTATTAATTATTTTACACCCCTATATCGTTAGTAGAGCATTAATGAATACATCATCACCACAATAACATCACTGCAGTGGAATCACTAATGCATTTGTACATAAACGTACCGGATTGAACTAGATTAATATTACGTCCGCACCTTAATTAAGTACAGCGCCATCTATTGACGAGTGGCGACAGCGCCTGATGGTATCGCCTGAATAAATTACATACATATTGTGGTACGAATTTCGCCGCTCAGACCACTTCCGGATAACCGTATATTAGTAACAGACGCCATTATTCTACTGTCGGGCAATTTCGGACCCAATTTCGGCTGTCACATAGGTATAACGTTGTAGGTAAACTCCCTGAAAGTTTAATGCGATGGTGTGTACTATTCACGCCATGTATGACACGAGTTTTTGTTACAAAATAATAGTGAATTTGTACGTTGATTGTCATCTTAGTTTTATTTTTGTATAAGCAATTAGGTTACCTACGTTTTTTTGGTACAAGGCTAGTCGATATTAGTAAATAATTAACTAAAAATGTGACCATTATTATTCATCATGTTTTTTTTTTTATAAAAAACCTATTCAATTTTAATAGTCATGCACAGCAAATTCTTACAAGTTTTTTTTTTTGTAAATAACCTTAAAATTATCTAAGTTACCTAGGTTTCACTTTTGTATACAAAACAGATTATGATGTTGTAGGCACGTGTCATAAGTATACCCGGGTACAATCCATAATATAATATTATAAATTCGAAATAGTAACTCTGTCTGTCTGTTTGTTACCTTTTGACGCTTAAACCACTGAACGGATTTAGGAGATAGATGGCATCTTGAGCAAGGACATAGGCTACTTTTTGTCTCAAAAATAATTCTAAAAGGTGAAAGTTTCCATTGGAAACTGAGCATTTCTTAAGTTAGGGATATGAAAATATTAATTTGTGCTTTTGGTAAGAAAAAATTACTTTTTTAAGTAATCGTTTTTGTCATAGTGTGTGATATGTCATCCTTCAAGGGGGTAAAATAGGGCATAATTTAAAAAAAGCACATGATTATCAAAAAAAAGGACCTCTTCTTAAGTGATTTAAGGAATTGAAAACGTAGTCAGAAGTTCAGAACTGAGTTATTATTTATTTTAGTATTTTTTCATTTAAATCAATCCAGCCGCTTAAACTTCATTACAATTTGAAGTACTAAAATAACTTAGCTAATATGTAGGTAATACGTGGTCAATGGCGACGCTAAAGTATTTCAAATTAATAATGTTAACATTAAAATTAAATATTACATATTATTTTTAAGTTAGACATTTAGAATCATAAAAACCTGTTTAATAATATAAAAAAAAATATGATGTGCATATATTATCTGTCTGTCTGTTACCTATTTACGATTTAACGGCTGAATGGATTTGGATGATAGGATACTACCTATTTATCCCGGGTAGAGCGTTCCCGTGGTATAATTTACGACATCCACGCTGACGAAGCCGCGGGCAGAAGCTAGTTTTGTTATATATCGGTGAAGATGCCGTTATGTTAAATATTACATACAAATGGTTTCGTCTTAGATATTCCTCTTCTCGGGACCCCGGTGTACGATGGGAGGGCGGAGGGATCACCAAGTTTGTCCTATTTAAGGGATGTGCCCTCAAGGGTAGTATTGTGTATCAAGTTGGGAAGATAGGTTGGTACATTATTCTATTGTGTTGCATGATCATCCTACTACATAATAAATATTTAGTCATTAATACATTGAGTTTTTGATAAAATATAAGCTAAGAGACTTAAAATAATATTAATAAAATGTACATGTATATGACGGATGTTCGAGTGGCTGAGACACCACGTGTTGCTGCTGATCTGTCATCTGTTGGTCCTTCATCATGGGCGTGTGCGTGCAGGTGTTTGGAAAATAATACTCGCAAAATAACGCACTTAATTTACTTTCAAACATCGCAACGAGACTTAACTATAAAATTGAATGATTATTACTGATTAAGTCTAATTACAATAATTGTTGAGCTTGCATTTAGAGCCAATGGATTTGTGCGTGTGTACCGCGTGACGACCGCATCACAAAGTGCTCGACACTTCTGCCATGACACTCACAACCCCATTCGGTGCTACCCGCTCTAAGTTAAAAATACCACTAAAGAAATAACTGCTAAACCACAGAGTAAAAATAATCGATTACAACTTTTTTGAAAGTGTTACAATAAATTGACTAAATCATCGCGAGCCTCATATGTAAAAAAGGAAGGAAAAGAATAATAGGGCGTCAACAAAATCGCCTGCATCGCTGTCTACAGGAAAAGTGCTCAAAAGGCTAAGATTGCCACGCTGTATGGCGATACTGATTCTTCGGCCAAAAAATAGGCCAGCCCTCTGGTCACGTAAAGAGTCGACCAACCGCTTGACGATGTCTCGAAAAACCAAGTAGGCACTCGGGCCCATGGCCCTAGTGTTTAAACGCTAAAGGGGTCGAACATATAACTCCCAAAAATATTGGAATTTTTTACCGTTTGAGGTTTCTCGTATCTGCAGCAACCGCCCCAGCACAGCCCGCCATACTAGGAAGATGGGATGGCGCAAGGGTGTCGACACATGTTGCATCCCACAAAAAAGGCCTGCCTAACTTCCAGGGCATTATGGTCATTCCGTTTGGTCTCCTCATATCGTCGCGTGCCAAGCCGTTGGGTTCTAAAACAGCTGGCAACCCGGCGGTGACAAGAGCACGGCGGATGATGACATTAATGCTGGCGTGCCGTGCTATTCGGCCTGCGCTTTTACTGTAAGATAGGCCATGGAGTTCAAGACAGCCGACAGCTTCACCGCACTGGCAGCGATGCGAAGCCCCGCAAGGAGCACCCAGACGCAGACAAGAAGCGAGCAGAAAAGTGGTGTCACCCAGCATAGTGCCTATGTTGAGTGACGGTAGCGCCAGAGGCCCGACTCCCATTCTTCCACAGCCAGATGCCCGACTCCCATTCTTCCACAGCCAGCAGACGGGCACGTTCAGCAGTATTGGATGACGTATTGATAAGATTATTCCGTACCAACCTGCAGAGCGGGTCATCCGACTATCTCTGGGAAGATAGCTTCACGGACCGATCTGTATCCGGGTAAGCCGCTGTCCAGGCGATCACCGCATCTGTCAAGCAACCCAAGCAGCACACATAGCTGTATAGTCACTGGACAACAGATTTTTTTTAAACTTGAGGCTGTTATCCTTTCTGTACAAGGACTGTATATCCAACTACACAGCTCTTATAATTCTAAATTTGGCCCCAAATTAACCAGCCCCGAGCATTATAGTAGCTTTTTAACAGCTGTCCAGAGCATTGTAAGAGCTGTACATGGGCTGTACAATGGCTTAGACAGCAGTCAATAGGCCACTATCCAGCTTCTTTAATTCTCTTACGCGGCCAAAAGATGGTTTATGGCTTAGTAACGGCTATTGTTAAATCTTCAAAGAAATAGCAACAAAAAACTATTTGTGCAGTGCAAGTGTTACGTCAAGGCGATCTAACTATTTCTGTGGACCAATAATAATTTATAATTTAAGCTATGTAATTTTTCACGTTTGTTTTGTATCTCTATCGGTAAATTGTACTGCGAGTGCCACTTTACTGTTAATACATATAGGTGATATTATCAAATATTACACGCGCCATCGAAATAATATAGTTTTAGAAAAAAAAAACAAAATAAATACGGTGTACGAAATATTCATGGATTTTTCCTTTTTTTTTTCCAGTTAATGAGTATTAATATCTATTTGTAACAATGAAATAATGTGTTTTTACTTTAATAGCTCTGAAATATCATGAACATTTAACAGATATCAGTGGATTTTTCATATGTAATCGGCTTGTTTACATCAAAATGGCGTTAATTTGTTATCCAGCAATAATTCTAACGAACTTCCCTTGACCCTCTCTTTTCTGTTCAATGGACATATTTAAGTCTATTAATCAACTGAAAACTGTACGCTAGCTGTACAATGGTTTTCAGTTATTATAGGAACTGGTGAAAGGAGTAAAGTGAGAGTATACAACAGCGTCTTAGGGATCTCTGATCTTGATAGAAAACCATTTCGGGCATTTCGTACTGAAGTAGCTTAGGTACTACACTTGATTTTGTGATCCTACTTATTCGGGCCTGTTATGCCAAACTAGCGAACCATTAATTGTCATGTTGCTTAGAAATACGTAGTATAAAGTAAAAAGGTATTCCGATTTTTTTAATCTAAAACATCTGCCAAACTAGCTAAATATTCACCTCCGCTCTGTTCAACTTTACGTTCTCCCGGACGTGTGAAAGAGATGAAACGAATTTGGGTTGTCGCATTGGTTACGATGCGAAGGTTTGGTTAACGCCATTCAAATTTAACCAATCATATTGATCAAAAATCATTGTAAAATATACTTTGTTGCGTAAGAAATAAGGTCTCATTTAGATTCTACGATTTGAAAGATATTATTTAAACTTGCGTTAGCCAGTTTTTGACAAATCTTCACCGTATCTCTATCTATTGTTACCCTTTACGCGCCACGCACCGCAAGTATTATTATTGTTTCTTTAATATTTACGAAATATTTTTAATTTTTTAGTCGTCTGGTGGATTGCGAGCGCGTACGACTTCTGCAATTTAATCACGCGAACGAAGTAAATAACTTAGTTTGTTTTATAATTTATCAATTAATAATAATGTACATATTTTTGTGATAGGTGTGAATATTTTAATACTAAAGAGTGTTTTACTTAATGGCACAAATACTAAATCCGCGTATTAATATCTTTTACTTGTGACGTAGTAGGTAAAGATACAAATGTTATTGCTAAGTAGTTATTATTGTTTTCAGAAAATAGAAATTCCGTTCAAAATAGTGAAGACAATAGAAAGAGGGAAATAAAAATTATCTATCATACCAAGTGCTTGGGAAAAGGATGGATGGTTGAGATGGCCTGAAATTGAATAAACTAGAATATTCAAAGCCTCATACAGACTGGAGAAAAATGCAATGCATAGTGAAACGGTCATCCATTGCAACATATAACAATGCAGAAAAAGAATTAAGTGTCATGTTACCCGTCAGATTACCCGGATGATGGGGAAATAAATAAATTAGACAATATCATTGACTACAACGCTATGGCAGCTGGTCTAATGCCCATTCTTGTATATTTTCTTTAAATAAAATGTTTTTCCTATAAATATTTTCTCCCTCTTCTTCATATGTCTGGTTTGATTCAAAACTTTCACTATTTCTACTTTCAATAATTTCTTTAGAAAGATCACTGACCGAATCCATTAATTGTACGGAACTGCGATCATTGGTGGTAACAAAATCTATGTGTCCGGAACCCTCATTTTTAATCGACACCGGCACTTGGCTGTAGCTAGATAAATGAAGGAGATTTTCACTATCCTTGCTCCTTTGCTTATTGTATTCTTTTGCAAGTTTATTTTTAACTGCACCAGTTCTTTTCCTTTTTTTCCATGGTTTAACCGTATTCATTTTAAATTGTATTTTGTTCTCGCACGATAATTAATTAAGTCGCGTTGCGAGGTTATGACAAAATTGACGTTATCATAGAACTACTAATCTGTTTACTCTTCAATCATTCTAGAGGCTGTAAAATAGCTAATATTTATACTATAAGCTGCGGAATTAAAGTGGAGTAAGGCTACACTAATTTACAGCTCGTGCAGTCTTAAATGCTTTTAATCAGCTACTATTAAGCTCATTGAGGTAGCATTATAATAGAATGAGTGTTCACAATAAAAAAGCCAATGGCAAAATTTGATTCTCTAATACAGCTCACAGCTTAGAAGAGGTGTGACTTTATCGCGTTAAGCAGCCGTTTACACGCTTTAGTCTCCTTAACCAGCTAGCAGCATTATATGTAGCCAAAGCCTGGACAATAGTTCTTTCAAATTCTACTAAAATTCATTATTTTTTTTTTTTCTCCATTATACAGCCATTAGTCAGCTATGCTGTTTAACAGTGTGGAGATCACCCCTCATACAGTCTCAAGAATCATTTTATCCGTTAGTATAGCTACATAAGCGCCTTTAACTGTAATATAGCTTGTTTATGGATGTAATTTCCGCTAATGTGCTGCTTGGGAAGGCACTTCAGAGTCAACCGGGGAGGGGCTAAAATTTTCCCGGTCAACTTTGCGGTGCTGTGGACAGAGGATGGGAACGTAAGCTAATACTGGTAATTTTGCCACCCAAAGTGGCTTGAAGCCACGCTCGGTTGTCCAAGACCACATTTAAAATGAATGTTAATGTGCTGTGAATAATTTGGTCAATTCTGTCCAACAGATGTGGCTGCATCCATAAAGGGGAAGAACGTAGAAAATATATAAAATTTGGGCAAAACAACAGTATCTAATCGGGGCGAATGCCGAATGCAAATTAATTTTATAGAGTCTGTCCGAAATTTCGTTGAAGTTATTATTTTTTCGTCGATGAAAGGAGAAAAGCTCTCTTTTTAAATTGGGGAACCTTAGATTTGCAGCGAACTTTTTTCGAAAAAAAATATTTGTGGGCTATTGCATTAAATGTCTTTAGGGTCGATTGTCTGTTAGTAATGTCAGGAAGGTAAATTTTACATTTCGAGGGCTTAAGGTCCAAGCCAATAGTTTTAAATTGCTATTTGAGAAGTTGTAGGTCTTTCAAAATGGTGTCTACATCATCTCCTAGTGTTCCATCATCTAAATACCAGACGTACTATTTTGAATTTAGTTTTTGGATAATTTGATGAATAGCCACACTGAAAATGATTGGCCCAAGAGGGTCACTCTGTTGGCATCCTGCTGCAGATTCCAAAACATTGTCCTTGTATTATAATTTGGAAGAGTACCTGTAATATTGCCACACAAAACCATACATTTCGGGTAGTTCCTTTTTGACTACAGCCAACAACGTGACCTTGTTTACAGAGTTAAAGGCGTTCTTCACGTCAAACTTGAGGATGACCTCAACTTTGTTGCCCCTTTTGAGCCAAAACCAAGGTGCAACGGCTGAAACTTAGTTGTAAGCGATTCGCCATACCGCTTACAGCATATTTTGGCTGCCGTACGCTTGCAGGTGGACCCAACGGATGATGGGATGAATGCCACCGTCCTTCTTGCGCAAGGACACATAAGTTAGCCCCGTAAAAGACATCGACGACGGCCTCGTTCATACCGCCGGTGAGCATAAAGTTAACCAGGGCCGCAAGCTCCTTCAAAAGCGACTCACCAGCTTCCCCGCCGCCTGAACTCAGTAGAACCTTTAGATGTTGTGGAGTCAGGCCGTCGAGGCCACCGGCGAAACCACTTCGGAAAGAGCTCACGGCTGCAATCAATAGGGGGGCCGAAACGTTTAGAAAGTTTAATTTTAGGTCGGCAGGGTCGGGGGGTCGAGAAAGATGCGACCATCTGCAGGCGCTGGGTGTTCACTTTCTAGACCTGTTAGCGTTTCTGGAGAGTAAGGCGCTACCATATCGCTGCTGAACAGTATCCTGACCGCGCCCCTGATGTCACCTTCACTTAATTTGGATTCCACAAGTGAAAATGAGCCTTTTTGTGATTGGTTGTTAAATGTAGGCAATTTTGGATCTAAAATTAGGGTCGAATTGTTACAGTTGTCTTTAATTTGGTTCGCTAAGGTATTTTTAGTTGCCAAATTATTTTTGGACATGTAGAATCCTATAAGGGAAGGTAAGTAATTGCTCCCAGGCACTTTGTGAGTTCGCCTGGGTCGCAAGACGGAGACATCGCGTCAAACTGACCATCCCGCACCCCGGGGAACTCTCTTTGAAAACCGGGGTTGATTTATTAATTTTGCTAGCGTTTGTCATAAGATTTGGTCTGGAGGTGTTGATGTTGGGGATGTGGCTGAAGGGCACAATTGTATACTATGTGATTTGTGGATCTTTAAGTTTTTTGATTCAATGGATGAATCTATTAAGAATATATTTAATGAAACTAATTTAACTTCTAAATCTAATAATTTTGCACACACTTTTTATAAAATCGTGAAGCTAATTATTCGTAAGTGCTCGAAGCCATTGTTAAATAAAACAGAGTACGCAGCTCCAGCTAACGTAACTACGCCTATAAATCCTGCGGCGGCTGACTCAGTTAAAAAAAAAAGTTTTTGAACAATAATAAAGCCCCAAGAATAGATGGAATCAGAGCCATAGATATTAAAATGTTGTGTACGACAATCACCTCAGTGATTTATAACTTAGTTAATCTATGCATACAAACATGCAAGTTTAGTGTCCATCTACCCTTAAAACAGAGATTGTCAGACCAATTCACAAAAAAGGAAGTAGGCTTGATTTACGACAACTACAGACCTATTAATATTATATTGCCTACTATTGATAAAATAATAGAAACATTAATTTGTAAACAAATACACGAATTCTATGAAAAAAACAAAATACTAACTGACAAACAATAAGGCTTTCAACCAAAAAAGAATACTTCAGAACTGCAATTCCTAAACACTTAGACGAAAAAAAAACACGTTTTAGTAGTATTTATAGACTACAGTAAGGCATTCGACACGCTCAGACATGACCGGTTATTAGAGTGTCTTCATGACAGCAGAATTTGAGGCAAATTACTCGATTGATGCGGAAACTATCTTGTTGACAGAAAATTCATGGTCAAAGTCAGTAACGCGACTAGTGAACCAGTCTTCGTAACGGAAGGAATGGCGCAAGGCTCGGACCTTGGGCCACTGCACTACCTCACTTATGTAAATAAATATATAAAAAATGCCTTGTTAATGTCATAAAAAAGTGCGAGATCTACCAATCCTCCGACGACACCTGCCTTATAGCCGCTGGACGGAGTGTTAGTGAAGCCCAAAGGCAACTACAAGAGGACTTTGATTTGTTAACTAAATGTTCTCATGACGCTGGGCTACTATTAACGCTAGTAAGACCAAATTAATGTACATAAGTTCCAGTCAAAATAGAAGCTCTTCCTTGCCCAAACTAACAGCTCACTGTCATGAGTGTTTGCATGACAATTGCAAGAATTAAGTTGCCAAGTCTTGCATCTGTGGCTCCATAGATCTCGTAGATAGCCAAACATACCTAGGCCTTACCATTGATGGCCGACTTAATTGGAGGAGCACATTAACGGGGTGTGTGATAAATTGAGATGTATGTTAGCTAAATTGTCTCTTATAAAATGCAAAATTCTACTAAAGTTCTAACTGTTAATGCTTTACAAAGCCCTGGCCGAATCAATGATATCCTATGGTCTATCGAGCAATGGTAGGACCAATAAGTCTCACCTTGGTCAAATTTACGCACTTCAACTGCGTATATTAAAAGCGATTATCCCGCATAACATTAAGAAAAAAAACAAAAATGACTGTCATAATTTTTTTGAATTCTGTAAGATAATAACTGTACATGAAAAAACTAAATTTGCACTGAACAAATTTTGAATTTGGTTATCTGGAATTTTTTCATGACAAACTAAAGAAAACCAAAACCATAAATATTAATGTAATTAGGACTCGTAGCGTCATCAACGCTAAGCTGTTACTTCCAAAGTATACGAATTTACACGGCAAGTGATTGTTAAACTATACATATAATACCTTACCTTATTAATCAACTCCCTATATCATTAAGGGACAAAATAACTTAGAAAAACATAAAATAAAAATGAAAGCATTTTTTTTTCCAAATTTAAATACCTGCGATATATATATCTTAGGTTTTAATAAAAATAAATATATATTATTATACAGGATTGCAGGGACATCGACACGCGAAATATAACCATGAATTCAGCACATGATCCTAACGTATAAATTAAACGTCGGTGATCTAAAAAAATATCGGCTGTATGGAACAGCAATGTTTTTTTAAAATAACCTACGAGAAATTTCAACGCTAGGAGGTCCAGAATCATGAGCTGAATTCATGGTCACAGCTTGAGCGTCGATGTGACTAGTAAAAATACATATATTCTAAAGAATATATTTTACTATTTATATATATTTTATACTATTTAACTATAATTAATTATAATTAAATAGTTTCAAACGTACACAATAAAGCAAAAATAATACCTAACAATAATATAATAACACAAAAAAAACACGAAATTTAACTACCTACATATTACTAAAAACCAACGCTAAAAACATACTTTTAGGAACAACCTGTATTTACTCGAAAATATTCCTCCACCACTTTTGTGGACGGACGCGGCCGGGGCCGGTCAAATTGGTCACCGATGTTCGCTAGTTGGTATTAAGTAGATAATATTTTGCATAAATACCCGTTGTAATTGTATTTATAGTTTCTTATTAACTAAGTACCTACTTAAGTGGTTTTAATGCTCTAAATTATGTAGTCGATGATTTTGGTGCACGGTAAAACTATAATGAGTTTATGTTGGCACCAACTTAAATATGTAAAATGTATGTGTACCTACTACTGAATAAATAAATAAGTAGAAAAATAACCCACTTAATCGCAACGATAACGAAAACGTATCTTCTTTGCGTAGAGTTAACTTATTTCAGCACCGCTAGATGGCGTTAGCATTTCAAATAAGCGAAAGATTCTAATTTCAACACTGCAGAACTGTCATTTTGAAATTCTTTGCGCAATTTTGGAGGTATGTAATTGAGTCGAAATATTTCGAAAATCTTTTGTAACTTTTTCGAAAACTTGAAATGAAATTGATGTCCGTTTATTTTACTATAGAAGTTTCTTTCTAGATCAACTGAAGCCACTGAAATACGTGTGAAGACAGAAAACATTGATAATTGAAATAAACTGTCCGTGTGGTTGGTAACTAAATGAAGGACACAACTTCTTACTTAGAAAATGGAAATTGCATTGTCAGTAGTTTTCGCCTGAAAGGGTGGGATAAAAAAAAGAAAATATATAAGGGTCTGATAAAATAATTTCATGACAACCAAATACCTTTGTGAATAGAACTCTCACAATATATTTTCCAGGTTATCAGTCCAATAATTCGTAAAGATTACAAATCCCTCGTATAAAGGTCGGGTGTTTTTACACACTCGATGACGTCACACGTTTCATGTGATTAGATAAGGAGTCTGAGGATCATGATGGTACATTATTGTAAGTAGGTAGAATTTCGTGCAAATCATGACTTGAATTTTTCAGTGACAACACTATGAAACTATTTGCACAGTGTTTTGCAATATGTAGGTAGTTGCAAAACATTATGAATGCGTAATTGTGCTATCTTAGACGAACAAGGAAGACGATAATAATGGTGATATGCATTGTAAAATAGTAAAAACCCATTGTTTGGCTAGAAGATTTGGACATAATTATTTATAAAAAAAATATTTTAGTAGAATAAGTTAGTTCGTACTTTTTAAATTTATATTTTACAAGAAGATAGTCGCATCTCTACGACGACATTTGGCTGCAATTTTTAGAGGAAACCGTTGCCAAAAGAAAACTCAAATCGTAAAAATTTGCCGTCTCTCAAATAGGTACCTATGTGAGAAAATCTTACACCAAATTTCAACTAACAAAATTCATATAATTTCGAACCGAGAGAAACGAAACATTACAATAAACTAGATCCATGTCATAGGAACACATTTACCTGGAATGAATTTCCATTAAGTCAAGTTAATAATCCTAGAACTAGGGTTCCGCTAACCTAGTACAGATCTGGTACAACAATATTGAGACTACCAAGCGTAAGTGGGTCGCGCAATAACCAGCATATGTAGGTCTCACGTAAATTCACCATTTCCAAACAACTGAAGTGATTTCCACAGGTGAAAGAGACACGGGGGTCAAGTGGTGCTGGGCACGGATAACTTGTGCTCGCTTATAATTTATTCATACCACAATGCCTGAGGTGTGTTTTACAATTTTTCAATTCTCCTACCGCGGTCCGACCCCAGAGGTTGTACCTGTTAACGTATTTGGGAATGTAAACGAATATTACGAGCGGGGAGGTCACGGTGAAACACGGTTACAGACGAATATTAGAGTAAATTAAACAAACATTCTTGCCTTTAAAAAACTTGAACGTCGCGATGACATAATTATACTAATACGTTTTAACCACCTGTATAAAATACTTTAACCCGAAGGCAAGTGATATTGACTTAACATTTGAACCGATTACCTCTTAATGTTATTGGGCAGGCCTAAGTAAATACGTTATATCGGTACAGCCACAAATCTTCACGCGTCGACCTTCATGGGCGCGGCAGATACATTTCTCACGTTCGTAGTTTGTTCGATGTGACCGCTAGACTGTGTTTGCTCGCACTTATTCTTTCACACAGACACATAATTTTCGCAATAAAACTTTAACCGTCACACAAGTAACGCAACTCGTCTTGTTTCGTAAACAATGATCCATAGATAGACCACCCGTGAGACGGCCGCGTATTCCCAATATGTGGTCGGTGTGATCTGGCATCTGGTGGATTTTATATCTATAATAAATCACAGTGGAATATCGAAAAACACTAACGAAGTGTCGAAGTAGGTCGGCTCGCTTATTCAGCACATCGCATTGGTTTTCACCTCAATTCTTTTACAGCTTTCTGGATTATTTTTCGGAAAACCGATGTGTAGGAGTTTAATGGTCACGATAGGAATGTTTACCACGAATGTTAAAATAATTTGCGTAACATTTGTATAGAATAGAAAGAATTTATCGATTGTTAGATGATGGAAACAAAGCATCACTGAACGTTACGTTCAAAATTTGAGATACCTACGTAAGGTACAAAGGACAAAGTTTAAAAATGGTGAAAGATGAATCCAAAACAGAAGCACGTTTATAATAAGTTCAATGTAATCAACTTTGAACCGACATTACTTCTGTCAACGTCGTTCCAAGTGCTAGAATACTAATTGCAGTTTTGATTAAGCTGTCGGAAAACATGAATGTAATTATTTTGAGACATGCATGTTTGAAAAATTAACCAAACCGTGCATTTACAGTGAAAGAGACTGATGTGAAAACTACTTTTGACCCTGGAGAGAGTCCGGTTTAAAAGCTTAGTGCGTTTAAGAATAACACTTTACCATCAAATAATACAATCTGTTGCAGGTAGGTGTGTTGTGGATCCCTAAGAAGCTTTTCTAAAAGAAGACAGGAAACTACAAAATAATTTTCCTCATTTCTCTCCCTCCTGTGGTTTCTCATGATTTCGAAGAAAGCAGCATAGTTATTAAAAAAAAAACTGTACTGGAAAACGAATATAATTATTTCTTGATCAGTGACCGCGGTTAACGCTCAATATAATGACTAATATATAAAAGACACGTTAGATCTTGGAGATAGGCAGATTTAGCATTTGAAAGTGTCACATTTTAAGTGTCAGATCAATCGTTAGTCGTACAATAAAATCCCACCTACAAGATATTCAATTGTATAGTGTTTATTACTTATGAAAGTCGGCTAAAACGGTCTAGCTGTAAATTAAAGTGCCTACGTAGGTATATGTCCGTAAATCAAGGGAAGATTTACGTCCACGTTGTGTGCGCTAACGATAAAGCTGCGACTAGAGTTACCTTGTTGTTTGTCTATTTTTAAATATCTTTCAATAGAATATTGGGATATGTGTGATTCATTATTAGATCTAACGAAACTAGATACTTATAGTAGGCCGCAAACCTTAAGTTTTGAGTTGAGCTGCACGATTACTGACAAATGCGTGCACTGACTGGACAGGTCCACTCATTCTGTGTGGTATTTTTTCCTCAAAAGACCATTTCAGACTCAAATCTACATGGTCTTCACATGATCTGACCAAGATTATGTCTGGACTTTAAAAGAGACTGTGACCTCTGAGTTTGTTTCGGCCTTTCTTCTCAGAGTAGTCAGATAGGAAACGCCGACCTCATCTAGTTTTAAAATATGATTGACGTGTAAAAGTGTTTGTACAAACCTACTTACAGAAATAAAATCATTTATCATTTATCATAACTACTTTCAAACAGTTTAACAATTGAAGTGAAAATAAGAAGAATAAATTCAATTAAGATAAATAACCTTGTATTTACTAAACGAATACTAAATTAGTATCTAACCATTTCCGTATTTTTCAGTATAAAGTGAACAATAGCCCCAGTATGGTACCTTGCGGTACGCCAACGTCTGCATCGGGTTCCAGTCGATTCCTGCTGTTTATTTGTTTTAGATTTTTGTCTGAATAGGTATTCAAGTTAGAAAATAAATCTATGTTCAAGATCCTACCATTATGAAAAGCAGGACATGGCAAGTAAGTCAGGTTAATGTTTTCTATATATGATTTCTCAGCATTGTTTTCATGTTATTAATTTATTTAACCATTTGTGTACACACATAAAAAAGAAACAGAAAAACAAAGGTGGTGCTTAGTTCTAAATAAATCTCTTCCAGCATACCTGCGATAGGAGAGTAGGTATATAAAAAGAGATGTAGACAACGTGTGTAAGAGTAGAAGGGAAAACAAAATACATAAAATCAAAAACAATTCTCAAATTTAAATATAAACACACAATATGAGAAGTTACTTCTCCTTATTCATCTTTTTTTCTTTTTCTTCTTTTCGGTTATGTACAAGGAAGCAGTTACCTAATAGGAAAATAATAATGTAGAATATTTCCAAAATAATAATTTAAATCTTAACTCGAGAATGACTGTAAATAATGCTGACAAAATTGAATAAACAAATAATGAAAGAGAAGTCAGTACTAATATCAAAATAAAATAATTCACGGATTGCATCATTAATGCTTACATTAGGTATACGCACACATTATGAAAATAAACAGCCAAAGTTGTTTGCGACTCAGCAGGGGTGTTTTACATACATTTTGATTCGATTAAAAATCGATTAGTAGACTCGAAGTCATATAAAATTACTGAAATAAAAGAAAACGAATCCGATACTGAAATAACACGCAGCGTTAACGCTTGCCATAAGATAAACATTGCCCCTCCAGAAATAACGTTTGGTCAAGGTATTTAGAATGCATACACCTTGCCTACGATTTCTATTTAAGTTTTTTACAGTACAAGATGGAAATTGATATAACAGTATTTTGTTTTGATGAATAATTTTCCTGGCTTATTTTGATATTATTTTCAGCTATAATAACTGTCATTTATTATTCTCTAGCCAAATAAAATTAATAATAATCCTAAAATATATTTATAACTAAACTCACACAACAAAAAACAAACAGAAATCTTTAGTACTTTACAACGTTTGTAAACATTTGAAAATTCAAGCTTTCACTACTCGCTACTAGATGACGCTAGTAGTCAGTTCGGTAACATTCATATAGCCTCTCCATTTCACAAGTTGCTACCAAGTTTTCACACTACATTCGTTTGGCAAGCTGCCCCCGACATGTTTGGAAAGCTCGAATTTTCTGCGAAAGCTCTACACTTTCGACGTACTAATTGCTTAGTTTAGTGTTGTGTGTTGGTTTATGTATTGGTAATTTTTGTTACTTTCAATAAAATAAAGGACTTTTATAATTGCGTAAGTTTTTATGTAATTCCTTGTCTAGATTTAATATTGCTTGTTATGTAGGTATTTGTAAAAAAATTAAAAATGCATGTATTTAGATTTTTTTTCATTTATGTAGCAGCGGGTTGTTTACAAAACCATTAATTTTGATGACGTTATAAAAAAATATAATTTCATTAAAACAATGCGGTCGTAAATTTAAATGAATATATCATTTTAATTTGATTCAGATAATTTATATCCTAATATAAATTATGTGAATCTAATTAAACTGATATATTATAACTATTAAAGATAATGTTACTTGTGATTTTCCTAAAAATCATAATTAACATTATCTTTAATAGGTTCATTAAATAAAACCAAAATCAGGTATAACACCTGATTTTGACATTCAAACATTCGCAAATGGCGCGCTAAAGTTTCGTGAGAATCTTTGACGTCACAAGTCAAACAAAATAATCTGAGCAGTCGTTGATATTATTGTTAATATTTTTCACTACTACATTTAACTTGGCGCTATAAAAAGCCAATATAAACCTAAACGCCGCTGAGATCGCCCGCATTATCTTGTGATTATCGCGTGTCAAAACATCGCCACGCTCGCGATACTTCGCATGTAATCTGATAAACGATGTATTCTGCACGCTTCGCGCTCCTCACCCATCCCGTTCCCACCAACATATAATGTAGAGCGTTGTCTCTCTCACGCGGTCATCCATTTCATTCATGCGCGATACACCTCGCCAGGCCGCTGTTTACAGACACAAACAAACAGTACAGCAAACCGCTTAGCTTTAAGTACGAGACCGTGAAAGTGATATTGTCAAGTACATCCGTCTCTTTCTAGAAGCCGAGTGTTTAGTTCCGAGAGCGTGGATAGATGTCGCTAGCGGTTCCGTTCTGCAAGCAGTATGGTATAAATGTCACAATAATTTGGGCGCGACGTTGCCGGACTTCGCCACCCGTTGTGGTGGCGGGAGCAAGCAATGAACTGGCGAGTTTGAGGTATGGCGAGAGAGCACTTATGTAGTGAGTGTTTAGGTTTATTTTTGTTTGTGTTGTAGGCAGTTATAAGTTTGTCTTAGTGTGTGCGCGTCACGTAAACGTAACGAGCGTGGTATACACACGTACACGGGCTGTCAGTAGCTAATGCGATGCGCTGTGATCGCTTATTGTGGAGCGCCGCGCGGTTTATAGCGTTTAATTCAATTTAGTAATTGATACGTTTGTCGGTTGACTTTATCACTTTTCATCAACGTTGTCCTAATGCTTATTGTAATTTAATTAAAAACGTTTGTTTATATTATTATCTGTTTCTATCGACTGTCTTTATTAAAAAAAAATATTACCTAATCAATCTAAAATTTTCACCATAAAATTAATATAAAATATAGATTTATTTAAAAAAAACATTGTAACTTCTGTAGATTTTTAATTAGCCTAGATTATCCGCTAATTAACTACAAACAAAGACAATTGAATTAGGTACTTAGTATTAAAACGAGTTAATCACCAGGCCGGTTTTAACCTTTTAATAATCTGAACAAGCGGCGCGAATCCTTACAAGAGCAAATTGTCAAAGTGACAACTCCCTAAACACAGTAATTCACGCTCGGCATTCTTCGATACTCCGTTTGAGCCGTTGCGGTGCACACATACGCAAACATACACTTATTGCCTTAATACGTTACCTTGAACAAAGAAAATCCACTCATAATTCTTCCCCACAGTGTATAAATTCGCTTGCCCGGCACTTACGACCTTCCTTCCATCGATTGTCCTCACACATATGAAACATTTATGAGTACAGTAGTAGAAGTGTATACAGTATGACGTCTGCTATTGTACCTAATATTATAAATGAAATGTGTAGCTTTCACGAGGGCACACAAGCGAAGCGGGTTTCGTCAGAAACCGCTCACGGGAATTTCAACTTTATATATTATAAAACTAAGGTTGGTTTTCAAAGTCGGGTTGTCAGTTGGGTTATAATCTTTCTATTTGGCACAAAAACGGGTGTCGGTAGTAGCATGACCTGTAATTGTGTGTATTAGGTTGGTTTAATCACAATTTGGAGTGGGCCGCGGTATAGCTTTTTGGCTGACAACATAGCAACAATACCAAATTGAATTTTTATTTTCATGGATTTAGGATTACCTGGAGTGGACATTCTTTTTAACTTAGTGTAACATAATTAATTAACTTATCTGTAGTTAATGACTTTTATAAAATATTCTTTCATCATCATTATCATCACAACACCAATTAATCGGTCCAAAGACTACTGAACATGAGCTTCCCATGTCCGCTATGACGGTCTTTGAAGCAACGCTATAATCACCACCCCTGGCAAACACATTGGTGATTACAGGATGTTGCTAAAAATACCACTATTGCAAAAAAGCCACTGTTCTCCAAAAGCCACTGTTGCCAAAAAGGCCACTATTGCCAAATAGGCCACTGCTGCCAGAAAGGCCACTGGTGCCAAAAAAGCCACTGTTGCCAAAAATACCTCTGTTGCCAAAATTGCTACTGTTGCCTAAAGAACACTTGCCCATCTCATGGCACAGTCCTTTTTTTATACCCACGTGTAGAACGAAGGTGGTTCATTCCCACACAAACATGGGATATAATGACATGTGGGGTATTTATCGATACTTTCGGCTGGGCATGTGTGGGACACAGGTAGTTAGACGCGGTTCCGGGTTATTGTGCAGGCATTGTTAGGGTTAATCTGATACGTCAGTTTAGCGAGATAATTTATTCAATGAGTCTTTTTTTGTGAATGCGTAAATTTTGAAAATTTTCATAAACAGAAATTGAAGATTCGGAAAATAGATAAGTATTAGGGGTGCATTCGACCGATACCGATATATCGATGATATTTTGATTTTTCCGATACATCGGTATCGATGATATTTATTTGCCAATACACCGATACATTTCAAATTTCGCGCGTTGAAAAATCCTAAGTAAAGGCGCGGTGATAAACTGTAAGTCAAGTGCAGACGAGGCACGATTTATACTCGGGGAATCCCTGCATTTTATGCCTTACACATCTAGCTCTTTCATTACCTACGCTTGTTGCGTTCATAACGTTCCTAATACAGAGAAGTTCTTTAAAGGCTCCCGAAAATAGGCGCGACGCGACAACTTCATGGAAATTGTTCCACAAGAGCCGCGTCACGCTATCGTGTCACGCCTGTCTGCGGGAGCCTTAACCCATTTCTCTCAATTTGACTTGTAAAACTTTGAAAGAAGAAACGGATAGTTAAAAGGGCTGACTACTGGGAGATCGGCGATATATATCTCCGATCTCCCAATATATCAAGAGACGTAGATCCTCTCGGTTTCTGGCGCACTGAGGTTTCGTATCCCAACTTAAAAATATTGAAGCAAAAGTATTTTAGTTTCCCATTGCTGTCGCATCCGAGAGCCTATTTCCTACAGCAAGCCTCATACGGACTTGCGAAATCGCCTTTCTCCGCATAACTTGAGAATTATTTTGATTCCTCAATAAAAATCTTGTTAATGTTAATTTTAATTATTAACTGAGAATATTTTTGTGATTTTAAATTCGTTAAATATTATACTTATAATAATTAATTTGTTTTTTTTTATAGTCAGTCCTTTTAACGACCCGTATCGTTATTGGTATTGATATCACCGATACGTATTCATAAATATCGGTATCGGTATCGTATCCGCCAAGATGTGTATCGATGCATCCCTAGTAGCTATTATAATATGATAATACTCTCTGAAATAATAAATTGTAAAAAGAAATCTTCATCACCATCTGGTACTCGATTCCTGGCTTATCGGATCTTGGTTCACAGACTCTGCAATCATTCGAAAATGCCAATAAAATTCCACCCAGGACCATCTTTAAGTAGTAAGTAGCACCCGGTATTTACTTTATTACTGAAAGACTAATAATAAATAAAAGATCTTTCACCTTACAACATGCACATTTGTCACAAATGAGCCCCCATTACCCAACAATTGATCTTAAGATTGTTAACTTACGTAAACGTAATTGCGCTTTTAAAAAGCTTGCGCAAGCGCAATACGTTTAAAAAGTTCAGGCGATGCACAGTGGTGCATCATTCGTTACACTTCTTTTACTGACAAAATTAAACAAAATAGTTGAATATTTGAATTGGATTATTAATCTGCTGTAATGTTAATAAGGATGCATCAGGACAGATGGGCCAAGGTCGTCACGCAGTGGGTGCCTGAAGACGGGCGTCATCATCGAGGCAGGGCTAAGAAACGCTGGCGCGACGAAATAAACTCTTTCTTGAATGACTGATTGGCCGGACAAGGCAGCAGGCAAAGATGAATTGCGAAGTATGGGGGACAACTTTGCCCAGCAGTGGGACAGTATAGGTTGAAAGGTAAAAAAATATAAAAACATAGTTTATTACAAAAAAGCGGTACTTTGATATAGCTTCAAACAACTTATTAAGCTAAGAAAATATTGGCAAACTTGGAACTTTTTGATTTTGATATTCTTTAGTGGAATAAATAGTACATGATTAGCGCGTGTGTGTTTTTGTTAGTAGTAGGTATTTACAAGGCAGAAGTGAGTGAAAACGCCGGGAGGGGACGCCCTAGAGAGACATAATAGTGACCTTATTGGTGATGTTCTTCAGAAAGGTCAGGTACGTAGTACTCGCAACCACTAGTGCGTGTATGACCAGTATGTAAGGACCTGAGGAGTATTTACGGATCGTAGCAGGTGGCGTTTTGTAGTTTCTGCCTTACCCCCTAGGAAAGAAGGCGTGAGTTTATGTATGTATGTGTATGATTAGTATTTAATCTTAACATGTTTTTTATTTAGTTTCAGTGTTTTATTGAGTGCCTCTCTCTGGCGTTTAATAAAATGCTTACTAAGCTAATCCTTAAAATTATGAGTACTTATGACTTAGTCATAATTCTGGGAATAACTAAGTAAATCATTGTTCATAATTAAATACATTGTATAAACATCAACCCCAGTCCCTTAGTCAAAGTTTTTTAATTTAAGCATTTTTCTCCAAAAACCAGGTCGTGTTTAGCCCACAGTGCGACGTTTAATACTTGGCGGTATTATTGTGGCATCGAGTCCACCGGCGGCGGCAAGTAAATTAGAGAGCGACCGGACTATAACTAAGAGGAGTTCAACTGATGCGACTCCACGAAAGGCTAACGTGGATGCGATCGTGGGATCAGATGCAAGAGCTTTATGTTAAAGGCTTTTATTTATTTCAACTTTTAACTATATATCTTTCTTGTTTATCTATATTAATATTATAAACAGGTAAACTTTGTTTGTTTGTATGCAGGGAGTAATCTCTGGAACTACCAGTCGGATTTGAAAAATTCCTTTTGCATTTGATAGACCAGTTCTTGAGGAAGGTTATAGACTATTTCATATCAAACTAAAACTTTCTACTCAGCTCCTTAGGAGCTGAGTAGAAAGTTGAGTTTGTCGAAAGAAAAAAGTCAGAAAGAACGCTAAGTTAAAACGAAGAAATAGCACGGGCGGGTGATGCCACGCGACTGGGTGGGACGGGGACGGGGGTACAATATATTTCACGCGGACGAAGTCGCGGGCAGAAACTAGTTTATTTATAATTAGAATTAAATTAATCAGTCAAGTCAGTCTATCGCAGTCTATTATTTTCGCTTTGAGCCTTTCCCAAGTCTCCTTCTTTCTCTGTGAGTATAAAATGGTATGGTTAGTATATATTTAAGTGCGTCTACCCTAGAGAAGAATATGTTTTCCACGTTGAAATCGATTCGTACGAGCGTGAGCTTGAAATACATGTCCTAACAGACCGATAGATCCAATGATGACTATAATCTTTAGAAAATGAAGTCCACTGTTGATAAGCATTCAGTGACAATTTTTGTAGTAATTTTTTTTACAACTCGCACTGCATTTGGCCAAAATCAAACTGAAAACGAAGCCTCCTACACACATTTCTAAGACGCATCCTGCTGAGTATTAGTCTCGACATGAGATCCAATACACCCAACTCGGCTAAAAAGGGCAGTCCAAGGGAGGGTCCACTCTAATCCTGCGTTCGCCAGCACGAGGAATGCAGCTCTGCGACTGCAGTGATGCATATCGTTGTACTTATGGTGGTGCATATGTGTCCCGGCCCCTGCTGCCGCACCGCGCACCCCCTCACCGCTACCTGCTGTCTTTGTCTTTGTTCATTATGCTTAAAGGGATATAAAAGTACGCAGACTACCGCCTAAACTTACGTCTTAGTACTTGTAATATGTTTTTTTTAATACTTTACATTACAGAATATTAGAGTGATGAATTGATGATGTATGATGATGGAGTAAAGAAAGAACTTCTCTGAATACAATTTCTTTTATTTGTTTTTATAGAAATATTTTTCAGTTTGTGAATTTTTATTCAAAACTTTTGTCATATATTTATACGTACTTACACTGAAGGAGAGTGTTCATAGTAAAAATGATGATGACTTCGGGAAAACCGGTTTACGCTATTCAATTTCAACGGTTTTTTCAGTGCACGACCTTCTATGACTTTGAGATTTAATCAGCTAAAAACTTAAATGCAAATGAAGAATACTATGATTATATTCACATTCTTACTCATTTGTAATTAATTAGTATTTCAGCAGTATTTATGTGAAGCAACCGGGTTCCGAATGAAAGAGTTCAACGCGCGGCTACCTTAGCTGTATTTAGTGGGTAGCATAATATAGGATAGTGTAGGGTGTGTGTGTGTGAGTGGTGGATAGTGTAGGGTGTAATAACATGTTCTTTGACCTCTGATTATGGGGATATCCCCATGATTGTCAAATGGATTGGTGATTGCAGTTTTTTGTTGCCGAAATTGCGACCTGTGATTTTATGAATACCTATTCAATATTTTTGAGCGACTGGTCTTATCCTATATATTAATCCAAATTATCATAAATAGTAATAATAAATCCTCTTGTCTAGGCGTTGATGACTAAATCATTTTACCAATATGAATTTACAATTCGTTAAATAGGGGTGGCATTTATTCCCTGCGATCCAATTAGCTTAAGAGACTATCTCATAATTCCCATATATATCTTTATTCACGCTCATTAAGCTTATTTAATTGAAAATCAAGGCATTCTGCTTTTTAATCAATCAAAAACTCCGGTAATGCACAAACGCTATATAATTACTTAAAAAGCCTGTCACACTCTCAATAAGTACATTATTTTAATTGATCAATTAACTACTCAATGTATTCAGTTAATTCACCAATTACCGACGAACGATTAAAAACGGTCCATGTTTTGCAAACAGCTTTTCACTTTAAAAGACTATTCGTGTCCCTATAATCTGAAAAGAGAATAAAAGACACAATGGTTTGCATTGAATCTCTATAGCAATATCGCTTTTATATTTTTAGAAAATCATAAAAGACTTACCCCTTTCATTTCAATCTATACCTTAGGATGTAAAAGATAAGTTCGTAATTTCAATGCAGATGCCTGGCGTTCTTGCTCTTGCGAATTCAAGAAGTGGTGTTGTGTGAGTAAAATTAAAGGGTGTTTTTCTGTTCGGGGGAAAATGTATCAGGTAATAATATAGCTTGGTTAGATGAGAATTTCAGGGGAGATAGGATTTATGTGTACTTCTCTCGTACATATTCGTATGATTTGCTAATGCATCTTTGCAAACAACGGAGTAGAGGGTAGGCTACAAATATGTCTCAAATAGACGAGGGTGCTTCGTTTGTTTTTATTGTCAGGTGAAGCATTAAAGTTTATGGATATATTGAATATATGCAGAAGAATACCTTGCGAAGATACTGAATCAATACACTCATTAAAACTTACTTCAACTTTGTTATATTTTCACAGAAATGTAACAACTTTACCGAAACACAGAGCAATAAAAAAATATTTACCTATCTCATTATGCACCATCAACCTGTACATCCTCTCCGATCGCATCATCCACTAGTCCTCTTATCGACTTTCACAATATCCTGACAACGCCTTTACATTCCTCTTCGTACTTCCAGTTTTCCACATTTTAACTGAACACAAACATTTACAAGCTAGCAACAACAGAAAAATTTACAAGAGCCGTATATAATTTGCTATCTAAGGGCCCGATCATATGTAGGTACCACAACCACACCACGTGGACAGACGCTAATTTGTATGAAAATTAATAGTCTATTCACACGGACCACATTTGGCCATCAAGATTAACCGTGTGGGCCATAACGACCACAGCAAGACCACGTCGCAGCCACAACCTAACCACAAAATCGCGTTGACGACGCGACGAAACTGTCACAGCTGGAGTCGATCTGTCTGCAAACACTTGCCACAACGTAATCACATCGCAACTATTAGCGACCACGCAACCACATCAAAATTTTGTAGTCACCATAACGCAACTGCAACAAGCTGCAGCGACACTATTCACACGTAACCACTCTTTACCTAAATTTTGTCGCAGCGATGTGGTGCAGTTGTGGTGCATGTGTTTGGCCCCTTAGAAAGAAAATAATAAGGATACATACACAAAGCAGTATGGAAAAATCTTAAAAACCTCCTTGGCTGTTCCGCGGTAAAATTAAAAAAGAACGAGTACATTGTTCAAAAGAGGCTTGATTACACGTCACTAGCTACGAGCCCTTTGTTTCTTAGTTTTCCCTTTAAGATTTAAAAACAGACATTTCATTGTTTTATTTGTTCTTGTATTTTGCGAAATTGCTTGAGAGTATTCTGGTTTAGAAGGCGATAATGGTTTGTTTACCTTTGTCTACTATAAATATGGTTGAAAATGTTGCTATTAATCAAGCACAGTTAGTTCCACATTTATCAAGTGTAGAATCGCGATTTTTCAACTAAATAAATTGCCTTGAAATCACTTAAACCTCATAAGTAACTAAGTTTGCCTGTGCTTTGAGGCATTTTCAGAAGCCTTTTCTTGATCTTATGCAAAATTTCAGCTTCTGACATCTAATGCTGCTGAATTCACACTACCTCGTAAATCGCTACAATAAAATATATGAGCCTGAAGATCTTTGAAAACGATCAGCTGTGATTGCAGCATATTAAAATACGATAGGAAAGGTACTGTTGCTTCTTTTGCACCACGCACTGTTGAGAAAAATTGAATAATTTACTAAGTCTCATTGGTCTATTGGTTGCAAGCTTTACTGATACGCATGAGGTCCTGGGTTTCGATTCCCAGGTCAGGCAAAGTGTTATTGAGTTTTTCGATCAGGAATTTTTCAGTAGCAGCCCGGAGTCTGGATTTCTGCCCTGCTCCTGCAGTCTCGACATTAGACAGCGACAAAAAATCTGTCGGTTCGTCGTATCGTAATAGATTTTCAACTTTATTTCGAAAGCATAATAAGGTTGAAAATCTATTAAAGAAATTTGATATGGATATGACTTAACGACCGATTTTTGTTCGTTATATTTGTCGAGACAGCAGGGCCTGTTCATAGCAATAGGCTCGTCCCCTATATCATGGCCCTTAAAAATAACTGGCGCAATGTAGATGTACCATAGGTACAACTCTGCCTAAACCTTCGGGGATTACAGGAAAATAAACCTCTAATTGGTAACTTAAATAAACTCAACAGAGCCACCTTAAATTGAAACACAAATATACTCACATACAGTTGACTATAGTAACTCCTTACCACGAGTAGTAACTCCCAAACCACACTAGTTATTATATATTAATATCAATCTCGATGCTATATACGAGAGAATTCGAGGCTCGCGTTAAGCTTACAGCAGCCAGTTACGCTATCGTGATGCATTATGTAACCACGTGTTCTGTAATATTGTGATTTTTCATACTAATATATAGGTCCTCCAGACCAAATTTCGGCCATGGCGGCCAATCTTAACGGAGACTAGCCATCGGCGCGGGAGATACTGTAGAGCACAACTGTGTGCGCAGACGCAAGTGCACTCGCTCTTCCCTCACTCTCATAGTCCGATGGGACGGCAATCTTACACGACCGGAGAGAGATCAGGCGCAGGACCAACGGCTTAACGTGTTTTCTGAGGCACGAGGGTAACAAACCGCAACTTCCAAACTTCGGGCTGCTACCAAGAAACTCCTAATGGAAAAACCCAATAACACTTTGCCCGACCTGGCAATCGAACCCAGCAGTCGCGCTTGCGACGGCGAGACCATCGGGGCAGTACAAACATTGGGAGCTAAAGGGAATGTAGGAATTTTCCGGCATTGAAGCCTATTTTTAGTAGCCTCTGATGGATATAATGGTACTTCTTAATGTCACAAAATATGTCAATTTATTTTTGGACATGGGTATCCCGATTAACTTGACCTCTACTGTGATTTCCACCTGATAACTTTGTCCTAAATCAACGCATTGGCAAGAATATTGTAGCATCCTGTTAGAATTAAATATATTTATTTATTTATTTTATTATTTATGTACAAGTAAAATAGAATTATTTAAGATTAGCTTTTGTCCGCGACTTCGTCGTATCAAAGTCAATGATACCACAAAACGTATCCTATGGTATGGCACTCAGCAATAGTGTAGCTTTATTTCAGCGAAAGAATTTTATAATTGTATCAGCAACTTTCAAACAATACCTCGTACAAACAACTATGATATTCGTTTATATAGTTTGGATTTCAGGCAACATGTAAGGTAACTAGTTTATGAATTTGAGTCAAATAAACTAAAAAAAACCGGCCAAGTGCGAGTCGGACTCGCGATCAATAAAAACGGCAAAAAAATCATGTCTGTTGTATGGGAGCGCCCTTAAATATTTATTTTATTCTGTTTTTTAGTATTTGTTTTTATAGCGGCAACAGAAATACATCATCTGTGAAAATTTCAACTGTTTAACTATCACGGTTCATGAGGTACAGCCTGGTGACAGACGGACAGACAGACGGACGGACAGTAGAGTCTTAGTAATAGTCCCGTTTTACCCTTTGGGTACGGAACCCTAAAAAGATTAAACTTTCCACTAAATCAAAAGCTACACAAAGCAAAGGTATCACAGAAGCAAATCTTTTCCTAGTACCGCGTAGAGGTTGCCATATTCGACCGTGCTACAATGTAGTCTGCTACGCCGCAACAGTCGCTACGAACGCTACGAGATTCGCAAACCTAGTGGAGTACTGAATAAAGTCCAATGAAATCAATGTTTGGTACAAAGGTCTGATGATTACTAACTTTCGATAGGTTTGTGGAACCCAGAGGTGGAACCGAATGTATGTATATACGGGGAAATTGTTTGTCAAGCAAATTGAGACCCTGCGCCAATTTGCCATTTCATACAACTGTCAAAAATTACAGTTATAATTTGAATAAATGGACGATTTAAGTTGTTATTCAATTTGCTTAGCTTAATTTGCTTACTAATTTCCCTGACATTACCTGATGGAATAATAAATGTTGAGTTGGTAGTCTGTAGATAGGAGACTACAGGTGGTATTTGGTATAGGTATTCTTTGCATTACCTTACTCTTTGGTCAAAGGTTACCACAAGAAGGGGTTTTTAAAACAATTATTTGATGGTGAGAAAAAGCTCAGGTGGACTATTCTTGCTTTAGTTTTAAGATTTACTCTCTTCGAAGACAATTATTATTTTAGAGTATTATTGGTTGGTCTATTACTGTGTCTTATAAATCTGAAATCAAAAACGTTGTTTTTTAAAACGAATACTCACACTATGACAAATTCTTTGATCTAATACAGAACTTTATCAATTAAAGTCCCCACACATACCCAGTCTTTTACTGAGTTACTACCCCTGAAAGAGCAATTGTTTAGTTTACCCCAAATCGTGCATTAGGACGCGGATAACGGTACTTACCCTAAAATAACTACGTAGAAAGCATTGATCCGGCGTTTCCAAATATCGGACGCGCGGCAAACCTTCAGGGTAGATTTATTAGGGTGAGGGACTGTCGCAGGGTGGGCCTCTGCTACTTCGCGATGTAACAAAGTTTTTCCACCGATGTTATAAAGTGAATCTTGGATGTATTGGATTTTGTTTTGTTAGATTGGTTGTTGTTATTTTTAAACGGCTTTAAACAATATTAATTCTACAACCCGTTATATCTACAACCCGTTGACCTATTTTTTCAAACAAAGGTAAGTTGCATGGAAAAAAATTGACTAACAGACTCTTCGCACTGCCGCTTTAGTTAAGACAGTTAGGAGTTGTGTGGGGTGGTAGGTTAGTTATGGCTGAATCATTACAATATCAGGTGAATCGAAGGAGATTCTTTTGTATTCCCATATGCTCAACCCCTACACTGATGATGTTATTTTCTGTTATCACTAGTCGATCAACCAGGATGCCATTTTTATTATATGTCTTAGCTTGGCTTGAGTTTCTGACCACTCTTAACTTTTGTTGTGCTTGAATAATTTATTTCTCACAATTATACATACATAAACTCACGCCTTCTTCCCATGAGGGTAGGCAGAAACTACAGAACGCCACCTGCTACGATCCTTACATACTCCTTTTGTCTCGTTTACGTTCATACATCTGTTCATACACGCACGCCGGTTGCGAGTACTACGCACCTGACCTTTCTGAAGAACTCGCAATTATATCATCAAAAATATTTCCATCCTCTAGCAAATTATTTATCTTCAAAGACCATAACATTTCACAACCAAAACACAGTATATAAAATATAATAATAAACAGCTCTATACACCAACCCTTACATTACGTAAATAATACCATAATAACACAACAAACTGGTAATAATAGAAATAATAGCAATAATCAGAACATGGGGTATCATGAACATGATGTAACAAGTCTTGCCTGAAAGACGGGAGGACATTTTTTCAGCAAATTACACGCGCGCCAAATCATTACACTCCCAAACAGAGTCAAAGAGGCAAACCGAACTCTCCTGAAACTTCCGAAGGCTTTCCGGCCGTTAGAGCGGGATGGAAGATGGTAGCCCCTACTATGGATGTGCGACAAGACATTTATTTTATTATGGTATTATTGGCGGGATAATAATGTTAGGTATTTTGTTAATGAATTTGGTGTATTTTTCAAATGTTGCTATATTTTAAATTCGTTTTTATGTGTCGATATGCTAGAAAAGATGTTTTGTAATAAAATGTGTAAAAAGGTAAATTACATAATGATCTTTACTAAAATTGGATACCAAAAATTTAAAAGTTGTTTTGTGCAGTATAAAGTATTTTTTTGTAGAATGAAATGGGACAACGTATCCTATTTCGTATGCTATAGTTTCTAAAGTAATGCCATAATTTCCACAAAAAGTTACAGTATTTTCAAACTCAAACACAAAATAAAAGCATTTATAGGCACAAACCAATTACAGGCACTTTTGAATATTATCAAGGGGTCGGTCAGTCAGAAAGGTGTAGCTAGTTCCCCGTTCCAAAGCGTAGTAGATACCTATGGAGAAGAACTGGCAAGAAACACCACACTTATTTTTTTTTTAAACAGTGCCAAATGAGCATTTAGTATGGCAAACTGTGATGTCAGGGATATTTTATTAATCGAGATAGGTGCCGGTGGTAGGGCCATGGGGTGAGGCCGGAGTTAGGGGTTGAGCGTCTGTGGGGGCCGAGAAAGTTATTAATTCTGGAGGCGAGGCGCCAGCCTACGTCCCTACTGCAACACTGGAGGCTTACCTTATACTCACTTAATGTTCTGCTGATATTATTACCGAGCCATGACCGAAAATATCTACATTTTACTGCTACTTCTATTTTTCATTTGTTTTTGTCAATGTTTACTACTAAGTCGGTTTTTTGGCGCGAATCATTCGAATATGTAAACGCGTCGTATTCGTTCGCGAATATTTTGCCGAATCATTTGGCGAACTGTTCGTCCGCAATTGTAAACATGGCATTTGAAAAGTTAGGTTATGTTGTTGTTTATTTTTTTGTTTCAAGTTGAGCCTTATGGCATTACGGTAAAAATAAACGGTCGGTGTTTTCCTTAAGAAGTATTTACGACTTGTGGATAAATATGGGTCATTTTCTCTGAAAAATAATTACGTAATGATACTATAGAATAAGGTTAACAAAAATATATGACATCATAACAGGACCTTGAATTTTAGTGATGACCAAAGTTAGCCTAGCCTTGTTCAGAAATCGGTAAAATTGGCAAAAAAGAAAAAATTATTGCAGCAGCTGTTAATAAATGAAGACTATGCTGCCTATCCCCTTTGGTGATAATGAAAGTAGGAACTAATAATGTGTAAGTATTACTATCACACACAACTGGTATAGATAGTTCCTTTAAACATAGGAACTTTTGGCCCAATGCCAACAAAACGCCAGACTAATGTAGGAGACATTATTGTTACATGAGGTTTTCAGCAGTTCCAAGTGCTTTTAGCATAGGTAAGCTTGGAGACTTATATACTGGAATAAACAATTCAAAGCAAAGAAGCAAAAGAAATGGTTTGAATAGTTGTTTCATAATAATCATCACACTTCACCACACCTGTGTTCACAGAAGGTTGGTCTGAGGTGTATTATGCAAGGGCACGCCACAATTGCGGCGGTAAGACCCCTCTTTGAGGAGTGGCTTGAGAGGCGCCACGGCGTCCTCACCTTCCGCCTGACGCAGGTCCTCACCGGACATGGCTGTTTCGGGAGGTTCCTGTTTCGGATAAGGCGGGAGGAAACGCCCGGGTGTTACCATTGTGTGGATCGACCGGAGGACACGGTGGAGCATACGGTGGAGGTCTGCCCGGCTTGGGCGGAGTACCGCCGTGTCCTCGTGGCGGCGATCGGCGGCGGCGACCTCTCGCGTCCGGCCCTGGTTCAGGCCATGGTACGGAGCGAGAGGGAATGGGAAGCCGTCACCTCCTTCTGCGAAGCAGTAATGCTCGCGAAGGAGGAGGCGGAGCGCGAGAGGGAGAGGCAATCTCTACGCCCTCGCGCCCCTAGCCGCCGCAGGAGGAGGAGACACCCTGGGCGTCGGGAGTCGATTGCCGACTCCCGGCCACCGTAGGCGCGGGCTTGCGGACGGCGAGCTATGGGCAGCTCGCCGTCCGGTAAGGACCAGGCCCGGGTCGACGGCGCGTCGTGTTCCACGCGCGCCTCAAAGGGATGTCAGCACCATTGACGGGGTCCGATAGGACCGATGCCTGCCGGGGTCGCGGATTGTTCGAAAGAGTTACCGTGGCCCTGGCGCACAGGCAACTGAAGAAACACGGGTGGGTTTTAGTCAGTAAGAGTCTGACACGCCCTTCCGCTCCGCCCAGAGCGGGAGAGGTCATTTGATGATTTCCCACCCAAAAAAAAAAAACAAAAAAAGGTGTATTATGCAGTAACACCCACATTTTGCCAGTCATGTTTAAGACCCATGTAAAAAGGGGGAGGTTATTGCCATCAACCAGCCACAAATCCAGACTCCGGGCTGCTACTGGGAAAATTCCTTATCAAAAAACCAAAACTAAATTCCTTATCAAACATTTTGACTGACCTCGGAATCAAACCCAGTACCTCCGGCTCAGCAGTCGCACTTGTGACCTTAATCTTAATCACCATAAGGCTAATAATCTTGAGGCTTAATCACCATAAGGAAGACAGTACCTATTCTCCATATTTCTTCTCTCAATATTGTCTCTCTTCCAGTGAAGAGTAGAATAAGAAGATAAGAAGCCCGGTAGGTGACCCGTCGCCTCTGAACGTCCTCTCCGTCGTCTCGAACGTCCTCTTCCGTCATGTCTGAAATCCTTTGTTCAGTCGATTCGCGGGGTCTTCACTCGTTGACTCCTACAGGAAAAGAGAGAAGATATTAAATATATATGACTCTATTCCCCTTAAAGGTTGGCAAAGGTGAACAAAAAACCGAAATTTCACTAGTTATGTTTTAGGTCTCAAGCGGCGAGCCATATTTATGGCGGTCACAAATATGGAATACGGGCTGATACAAAGAAAAAATCCTAATACAAAAAGCAAATAACCCATTTCTCTGCATCAGAATACAATAGAATCAATAACCAGGTGTCATTCTGTCGTTCTGCTGTCATTTTGTCTTCCTATGATAATTGATAAATGATTTTATTTCTATAAGTAGGTTTGTACAAACACTTTTACATGCCGACCGTATTTTAACGAGGTCGGAGTTTCCTATTTGACTACTCTGAGAAGAAAGGCCGAAACAATTTCTGAGGTCACAGTCTCTTCTGAAGTCCAGTCATAATCTTGGTCAGATCCTGTGAAGACCATGTAGATTGGTGTCTGAAATGGTCTTATGAGGAAAACCACACAGATTGAGCGGACTTGTCTAGTCAGTTCACGCATTTGTCAGTAATCATGCAGGTCAACACAGAACTTCACTTCCTCTGTCCTTAAACATCATCATTACATATAGTTTCCTTGCTCTTGTTTCATGTTTATTATTGTATATGACGGAGAAGGTACGTCTCTCTCGTTATTATCAGCCATATTTTAACTACTGTGGGCGTACTATGGGAAATGTTGGTTATTGCGCAATAGAAAAACCGTTTGCAGTTCAAATCAAATTATAATTTACGAACAAATTAATCACACTAGCGTATCACACACTGTAGGTACACGACACAACTATACGGAACGCGCGACAGTTTCTAAACGTGTTCACTGCTTAGCCGCCAACAACAAACTCTGCTTTTACCCTGGTCGTTATGTTATAGACTCTGTCGAGCGCCACCTGGTGGCGCTGGTGTCCCCATTTGTCCAAGTCAAAAGATTGATTTAACATATTTCCGACATGTATGTATATATATGTAGATATGTTTTGTGTATGTATGTATTTATTGCATATGTAAATGGTACACCACTGACTACCTGCATTATTGTCTCTCCTTCTCCCTTTAATCCATCCAAAGGTTGTCTGTAAAAGATCCCTTTTAGCGATAAGACCGCCTATTGTGTCACCCTATGTAAAATTTCTGCATTTATATCTGTAATTTTTATGCTGTACATAATAAAGAATATTCTATTCTATTCATCCGAGGATCGAACACAGGACCCCACGCTCAACTTTCTCAATTGTGAAAAGCAGATCAATGAGGAACTATACTTTACTTTTGTATATTCAGTTCCGGTAGTCAATCTGTATCGTAGTAAAGTAAAGCGGAGAAGTTCCTTCCTAACTCGGTCTTGCTAAGTAGTTAATTATTTGTTAGTCGAGAGAAGCTGGTACCTACACCAACTTCTGCAGATACTTGTCTCTGATGGATCTGACAAGGCTTACTGGTATTTTAATCTCTTAAAGGTATTTTTTAACGTCAGAATCCGTTGACCTTTTACGCTAGAGCTATTTTTCGGTCTGAGGGCATTTCATTTGAAGAAAATTTCTAAATTAATAAAAGTAGTTTTTTTTTTTTATATCATTATAATGTTGTTAAATCTAATTTTGGCTTTGTCCTACCTCAATGTTTCGCCCTGGTGATAGGCGCTTGCCCTTTTGAATTCAACAAAACTAGCTCATCTGTGGGAAGCAATAAACTAAAACATAATTGCTGGTACGAAGGCCCTGTGTTAATAGGGTTAAACCCCTTCAAAAAAACTTTATTTCATTTTGTTTTCTTTTTATCCTATATTAAAAAGAACCACGTTCTTAATAAATCAATTACAATGTAGCCTTTAAGACTAATGAGCAATTTTAATCTAACTTAATTTTTACGTGATAACTGTTTTAAAACTTAAAATACTGTTGATTGTACTTTACACAAGTCCAAATACACTTTATTTCATGCAACCGAAAATCATAACGGTGCATCTCGAAAATTAAAACTTATATAATCATTAAGGTTTGAAAGTTCACGTAATTACATTGAAAACAATTTCAAGTATATATCTTATAAACGTGCAAGTTCAAATACTTTCTAGACATTATATTAGCTATCGATTTCCCCCCCATGAGTGGAAGCTTTTCCTCGAAAACACCCACTCGTTGGTTTCTTGAAATCAGTTGTACAGGGTAAACGATAAGGTCATGCCAATGTCACGGAGTACCAGCAGCTTCTGAGGGTTCCACGTGGGAGGAGAGTAACGACTCCTCGACCTTTTGTGGGGGTGTGGGAACGTGAAAGGTTATTTCATATTTTAATAGATAACTACAGAGTGCATTTGTCGGTGCAGTTTTATGATGTTTCAGAATTCGAATGCAAAGCTATTTCAAGGAGTTTTGTGACTTAACTATTTGTGTATGGGTGTAAGGAAATATTACGGCATTTTTCCAATAGGATAACTTGTGACCCGATTAATTTTATCATATAAGGATGTGGACAGTCGCTCGGTAAATTCCATCGTCGGTTCCGTTTCGGATAGACTCAGGCGCATAATGCGTAATACTAGCATACTTTTAAAGATATAAGGGATTTCGAAATTAATCCTTGTCATGCTCTGCTTCCAATATTCCACTCTGCTTCCATCTATAAAACCTGCCTTACAATCTTCGTGTGCATTACGTCACTAATTCAATACCTAACCTTTTCACGCAAAATGCATGACTTGGGGCACACATTCACGATAAATTTATACACATCCAACACACAATGTCACTCTAACACTTGCATTTCGAAAGGATCAAATTCTTTAACTTAACCTTTAACATTTGCGCCACCTAATATTGGCTCGCATACAATATTAGATCAAAATTACGTTTTGATTAGTGTAGTTCGACCTCGGGTCTCAAGCAGGCGCATAGCCGTACCTACTCATATCGATCTTAGTATGAATATTTGAAGCGGACCCGTCCTTGCAAGCGCGGTAGACTTGGAGATATATAGAGCTGCCATTGCAGTGTAACGGAATTGTCTGACTTTTAGGTAATACAAAAGTTAGGTATGTGTTTAAATTTTAAAATGAACTTACACGTAATGCTACAAAAAAGACTTACTTCACATATTCAAATATTGACAGTTGATAAACTAGAAACGAAGTCGTCGATTTAACATTTAACATCTTTTCTCGAGACCATCAATACAAACAAATCCAACTGAGGTGTAGAATATAATAAATTATTTATGCAAACGAGTCACCGTTTAACGTTGAAATATTGCCTTGATTTGTACATTTTACTGCTTTAATCAAATAATTCACACCAAAGCCAAAGTACCTACTCTGCAAATAAGCATTAATTTACTAAGATAAAGATCTCTATTCGATTTAAATTTATAATCCGAACAAAATCATAAATTTTATAGTGCATTTTAACAAATTATAATTAAATCTATTCTAAAAGTTTGTATAGCGAATTGAGAAGAGTTGGTTGATGTATTAATAACAGAGCGAGTAGAGTTATTGGCTAAGCCAGTGAAATTGTAAGTGTACATCGAATGCCACTGCGCCGTGTCAAGGATGTTTTTTGTTTACCACGTCTTTGAATAGTTCGAATGTTAGTTCTGTTAATTAAATTAAGGTTTAAAGTAGAAGCTTCAATAATTGTACGCCATTACCTAAACTATGAAACAAACAACATTACACAAATTGTTACTTCGATGCAAGATATTCTTGACTGAGATTCTTCCAATGCAGCGTTTTCAATGCCGATTTTTGGGATTAGAATAGAATCGAATACTCTTTATTATAGAAACCATATGAATTACAGATATAAAAGTATGTGACAAAAATTTACCACTTCATACAGTACGAAGTATACATTCGATTGACATTTTCCTCAATGTTAATCAATAAATTGTCTAGGGCAGGTCGTGTGGACAAGGGCATGAGTGACGACACTAAGGTTCGACCATATTGTTTCACAATATATGGTGAGTTTTCAGTGTGACGTAGCGACTGACGTTCGATCAATATTTATTAGTTTTGTTATGGTTGATGTTAAAGGTGCACAATCACATGTTGTGCATCTTTAAGGCCTTGTAAAAGTAAGTTTAATGATGTTTTTGTCCTTCTATTCATGGAACATAATCTCAGAGTTATTTTCCTACTAAGTTTAAGCCATTGAAATGGAATAAGCACTTGATTATTTTTCTCATGTTGATGGTTACTTTCCTTATTAATTTAGTACTTATGGCTGAATGAGTGAGTTGGAGGATTGAGCTGACGACGTTTTGAGCGGTGGATTGCCAAAGGCTATTGCCGATGCTGCATTTTTCGATTTCCGACGATATGATCTGCTCGCTTTCATGTTAAAAACATGTATGCATTTGTAAATGAAAGGCAGCTGCTTTTATTTTCAAATTTTGAGTCATCACTCTTTCTTTTGTCACAACATTTATTTTACTTTGAGGAAAAAAATTAAGGTACCTATGTACAATCTATTTTCGTAAGTGAATATAAAACATGTATTACGTGGACATGTCCCATATATGTTATTACGGGTGTAGGAATAACTGTCTTCCACCTTTATATAGGTCATATAACCCTTCGGTCTAATAGTTTGCGTATATTGAATATTGGGTACATCAACGAAAAAATATTTTTACAATATTTTTTTTACTGGACTCAGTAAATATGATGGAAAATTCTGTTATTTCTCCATATTTTTCGATGTTAAGACGGCGTCCTAACCAACGCGATCGTCGCGCGAGTATGCGACCGTAGCGTTCAATTTGTTCAGCCGCGTCCTATTTAAAAGCGATCGTTCGCGCGAATACGCGATCGTCGCGTGCATAAGTCACTTTTTGTTCGGTGAATCTAAACGCATAGTCACGTCAGCAGAGGGCGTCTTCCGGTTTTGCGAACAAATAAGTGACATTTGAACGCTACGATCGCGTATTCGCGCGAACGATATTTTTGTTTAGGACGGGGGGTTATACTTCTTGCAAAACCTACTGAAGGATATCAGTATAGTTCGGACGTACATGTTAAATACAGTGTAAGTATTTATTTTCTGGACTTATAATAATAATTATGTAAGATTTAGAATCAGACAAACCGACTTAGTTCTCAAGCGTAATCCATGATTTATCAAACAAATATACCATTCATCAAGTTTTCAATGGATTGAATCTATTTACTTGTTGGTTACCAAAATGGAGTTACGTTTATTACACTATTATACAATTCATCAGCAATCTAGTCCGTCAAATTATAAATTAAACCAGTTTTATGATTTTGAAGCAGAGTTACACAATTCTTTGAAGAATGTATATTTTTTAAGAACTTTTAACCAATTCTTTGATTGAGAAGTACAATACCACAAACGGTAATTCAGGACAAAATAAAAAAAAAAACTTGCATACATTTCAACACTCTCATATGATTTTCAACGCAAACAGCTCACACCCTTCTTTACAATCTCAATCTTCGAATCCATTAAAAAGAAAAATGGCGTCTTCGTTCTTTCTTAGCACTAAATAAACCTATGCCACAGAATCAACCTGCATAGAAGTGACACCCGCACTCCGAACGCATTGTACTTCAATGCCTGCAGTTTCGGGCCCGTAGGATTGGCCGACGCAGTCAGGGGATCTGCTTGCATACTGCTCTTATAATTACACAAGCCGTGTGCCCGATGGGATTTCCCATCAGCAAAAATTACGAACTTCTATACAAACTTTCATCCCCTATTTAACCCCTATAGGAGGTTAATTTTCAATATCAAGAACCAATCGTTAGTGCTCACTTTCTATAAATACGAAACTCTGGAGGAAAACTTCATGCTTGTAGACCCTGCGGTTTAGGCTGTACGTTGTCTGAAAAACAAAGAATGAATGAATTAAAGATTTTTATTAGGTAGATAATAAGTGAAGTGTCACGCCAAAGTATCATGCCATTTTATACCATGTTAACATGCACTAACGGGCCCCAAGTGGCACCAATTGTAAACGGTTTTTTTAACCGACTTCAAAAAAAGGAGGAGGTTTTCAATTTAACTGTATTTTTTATGTTTTTTAGCTCATAACTTTTTTTTTTTTTATGTGTGTTACCCTTGACCTTTTTTCCAGGTGAACTGATTTGGATGATTCTTTTTTTATTTGAAAGCTGGTTTTTCTCATGTGGTCCCATATAAATTTGATCAAGTTCTGACCGTAGCATTTGAGTTATCCTTAATGCTGCGTATTTTTTCTACTTAGGGTATATTGATGATGTTTTAATAATTTCCTGTCACTTTTATTAACATATCAAATAGTGGTATACGAATTTATGTGAGGTAAACCTCAACTAAAAAGTGAAAAATAAGAAATTTTTACAAAAAAAAAAACAGTTTTTTTTAATTTTGTACCGTTTTATTTTTTCCTGAACCGAATAGTTTTTGAGCTGTCACCTTGAACTGCCCTGTAGAAGATTATGGTAGACCAAAGAACTATGAAGGCAATAGGCATCGTGAAGTGCGTTTGTTTACTCATCGAGAATATTGATAGTTTTAGTTTCGACTTTGGCGAGCGTGGGTCGTAACTGGCTACATAAGTGTCGCTTCTATACAGTTTTCATATTCTATGTCTACACCAAAGTATATGCCACGTTCACATCGTAATAATTGGATTATAGTCGGAGTATTTAGGTCGTCGTTTGTTGACCCCTATGTATTTCACCTCCAGACTTTGTTATTGAAGAGCTAGAGTAACTGAACGCATTGTTTCCTATTATCTTTGTGCGGCGTTATTCATGTTGGTCTTTACCGTTTGAATTAGGTTCTTTTGAATTGATTTATGATATAATTGGTTATGTCGAAAATAGAGCAGTCATAGATTATGTAATGGTTTTGTTGAGGTACAGTTTTGAGTGGTTAGAATATTAGTCAAATATCTGAACTGAGTAGATATTTACTTATGCCTCCTTTCTATGCCGATATCAAAGCCTTTCAATCATCAAAATGAGAGGTAGTAACAGTCTTAAGGTTTTTTTTTAAAAACGGGGACACTAGCTCCGACCCTCTAATCAATCTTTGTTTCAGTAAAACTTGAAAGCTATCCGAATCGACCTAGGTCGAACGTAGCTACTGTCAGTCTGGACCACTGACTGTCTCGACTCAGGTAGTGTCCGACAAGCAGGTTTTTCAGGCTGCTTAATTAACTTAATTGAATTGATTCATCAAGCTTCATAATATAATAATAAAGGTATATTAAAATGTATCAATAAGACATAATTATTATTCAATAATAAATGCAAGCCTTTTAAATATCGCAGCAACTCAACGAGTAATAAATCAATTTGGTAAATATATATTGGTAAACGATTTTTAAATTACTTGTGTACTTAAATAACAGAATCAACGTCCGGTTGGAATCGTTTAAAAACCTTTCATCTGTGATTAATTATTTTTCACGGCGACGTGAAAGCCGTTTAAAGGTGTATGCGTATTATGGTGGGAGCGGACTGCGTTGCAAATATTTTGTTCAGCTGGGAATAAGCGAATTATGAATTGAGCAACAGGTTTTATGACTGAAGAAATATTTGGTCGTGTACCTACTGTTTTGTTATATAATTTTCCTACTTTGGTCAGTTTTCTGAAGTTAGCTTATACTCAATTATGCCAGAGGGCTGGCCTATTTTTGACCAAGGAATCATTTTGGGCATTTTTTCTGTTGACAGCGGTGCGGGCGAATTTTTGGGTGCCCTATGATTCTTTCCCCTACTTTTTTTATTTACGTGTACCCACATATTGTATGACTGTTAGCTTATATATTATCTTAAATAAAAAACTATGCAATACATTCTGTAACCTTTGTGACTGAAACTTTGGAAAGTCCTTGAAGTTCTTAAAGATCAACATGTTTCATTTTATTTGACCACTGCTAAGAGGCTAAAATAAATTATTGAATTAGATTGGATTGAAATTGAGTCCTATCTTATCACAACAGACTAAGGCCCCATTTACACGATGCAAGTTTCTTGCATGTGTTTTATATTGTTGTTAGTTTATTGTTGCTTCACTTTATTACATGCAGCTGACAATTAATTTTGCATCTTGGTAGATTACTCTGAAAAAGGCTACGTAATTTTTTGTATATGCTTCTGCAAAGCGTATCAACACAAAAACGCACGCCCACAGCACTCAAGCCCGCCCAGCCGCCCAACTGGCCACTATTGTGGCCGAACACTTACGAGTAGGTACATGCATACACGCACCGTATGTTCGTAATTGAATTGAATTGAATTGGTACGACGATGTTCGCAGTTTATTTAGGTCATAGTGACTTGTTGTGACGTGTGACCTTTCCTATACGTTTATGGGCCCCGTGGCTTAATCGTTAAAATGGAATTCTAATGGTGATAGCTTGGATAGGAATTGGTGTCGCATTTCCATTTAATCTGTAATTATTGGATAGTTTCAGGTGTTATAGGGACACGTTAATTTACGTGGGTAGTTGGTATTTTATGAGGGGTGGTAGATGATCATTTTATTGAAGTATTTAAGTATGTAGTATTTTTAGACAGAACTGATCCTTATGGCGATGCTTGTTGCTAGGGGACGCCTATATGCATCAGTGCACGTCTTTCGGCTGACTGACGAAAAGTAAAAAAAAGCAATAGTTATTCATAGGTGATTCAAAAGGATCATCTATGAATATTTTAAATACATTTATTTTCTTTTTGAAATTGCCAAAGACAGTCGCAAACAAAAGTTATTATAGCTTAATGTACCTAATATTACCTATTTATCCATATTTTCGATTTGATTTTCTAAGCTGAGAATGTGTCATTAAGCTACCACGTAAGCTATTTTAGTTCAACGGCCTCCAACATTGAAGTTCACACTGAACCTCACGGCACTCACTTACTAAGTGGACTTAAACGGTAGTTCGACATGGTCGTGAAGTCCTTCAAACTAGATATTTCCCGAACTACCCATATTTTCCTAAAAACTGATCCCTTTATAGCTACGTCTCGTAACTCTAACTCGTCCCTTGACGTCGCAATGTTATTTCAGTATATTTGTCCTTATTTATAAATAGCTCCATAGTACCTAAAAAAGTCTTCGTACTCGTACGTCATCAACCTTTGTTTATATTTCAGAGATGTTTATTACGAAACAAATAGGAAAGATTATTCGCCATCATTATGGTAGTCAAGTTTACATGGCTTAGTTGTTATAAAAGTGTGTTTTTCTTTGTTTTCCTTTAAGGAAGATAACTTATTAGATTACAGATCACGTATTTGGGCAGGGATGCTGTTCCGACGTTATTGTGGCCCGTGCTGTACTTAACTCATAATTATCGACTGTAATTAGATTTATTTTCCAGTTTCATGTCATATTTTTATCATGTGTGGTGTTTGTATACTATTTATGACGTGTTTTTGGGTAGGTAGGTTATGTACGAAACGGTATCCGAAACGAGGTGATCCGCCAGAGAACCAAGTTAACCGACACAGCCCAAAGACTAAGCAAGCTGAAGTGGCAATGGGCTGGTCACATCTCTCGCAGAACCGACAATCGGGGAAAACGAGTTCTAGAGTGGAGACCGCGTTTAGGCAAACGTAGTGTGGGACGCCCGCTGGCCAGGTGGAGTGACGACTTGCGAATGGCGGCTAGCAGACATTGGATGTGCAGAGCCGAAGATCGGACTCACTGGCGTTCACTAGAAAACGCCCACGTCCAGCAGTGGACGAATATAGGCTGATGATGATGATAATGAGGTACGTACGTGGTTGTATTGAGTGTAAAACAACAGTTATTAATTATAAAGGTCTTGTTAGCATCAGGGACTAGAAAAAAAAGAAGGACTCTTCGCCACGCCTATCGAAAGTGAAGCACTATAAGTATGCCGGACCGTTTGTACAAACATGTCTCACGCACACATTTACATCATAAGGTGCCGACCGGCCGCCATTACGCGGCACTACGGCGTCATTGTAGGTACAGTTTACGTCAAGTAATAAAATGAAATAATGATTTCTTGTCTTGTGAAATGGTGTAAAAATAATTCTACATCCCAGAAAAAGTGTCAAGGAATAACATATCACAAGTAAGACATTTATTTACATACACATACTTAGATCGGTACGGTGCTTCACTTTCGATATGCGTGGCGCGGAGTCCTTCTTTTTTTGGTAGTCCGTGGCTAGCATGTATTATTTTAGATTAAGTAAGTACCTACCTAGTGTTCATATTAAAGGATATATAAAACTTGGATAGTATTATTGTAAGTATTTTTTCTAGGCAGGTAATGTAAGTTAGTAAACTCATTCTCCAACTGCCTCAATGTAAATAAATCTTCATCATCGTGTGCCCACTACGGGTCTCATCAGGCCTCCTAAAGGCGATTGTTTTCATAATCATCACGATGTAACAACAATACCAACTTTTCATCAAAAACTGCTTTTAATCAATTAAAAGCATGTCCACGGGTACCTAATAACTGGCGAACGTTATCGTGCCCGCTTATCATTCTGTTAACCAATAATAACGCTTTAACTGATTATTTTCCTTGCAACTGTAGACCTTGAAAGGCGTAGAAGCGGAAAAAATGTTTGCCAACACGATATTCAAATTATGTTTGTACATACGTCGTTTTGTTTTGACGTGTAGCATAATGTTTGTGTGGCCTACGTTTGAAAATCGAACGGTGGAAGAGTACAGGCTGGTTTGATTGACAGGACTTGGTTCGAAAAAAGAATGGGAGTTGTCTAAAAAAAGAAAGGTGCCTGACCAAAATTTATTTTTACAGAGGAAACTAATTTCGAAAACATAACATCGCGTCTGTATTAATCAAAAGGGGTAAGCAGAAGTATGCAGTACACCCTCTATTCGACCGTTAAGTTTTATTTGATTTCAGGGAAAACAAATAGTATTATATTAAAAATAAACGGTAATACCTCAGCATTTAATTGAACAAATATACTACACACTACATTTTCCACAGATTACAACTTAGATATTTATAAACTGATGGCAAACGTAACTGTAGTCAGGGCAAAATCAATTAAATACACAAAAGAAACTAAAAATCAAAACTCTTGTTTGTCCTACGGATCCTAAAATATTAATTTGCTTCAGCATATGAAATTGTTGTTGCTATAAGGTCATGAAATTATTTATAAGATGAAGCCAAAAAAGAAAATGATATGATGACATAGTCATTGGCACTCGGTCCAATTCAACGTGTTGAGAGACCTCGTTCCGCTATAACCCTGATATGAAAGAGGTTTTATTTTCAGAATTTAAGTCTGAAGGCAAATAAGTGAAGTAGGAAAATTTTGAATACGATAAGGCTATGTGAGTAGGTAGGTACATTGATTGTTTAAGACGTAAGTAATTACGTAAGCACGTAAATATACTTATCTAAAACTATTTTATCAGCATAAAATTCACTATATGCCTATGAAAAAAGTCTGTTATGTCTAGCCTAACAAATTTTTCGTTGATAAATCGAGTACATTGTTAGGTCTACATCAATATCCGAACACTTCAACGTCACAGGCACGCCTGAAATGTTATTTAATTTATTTGAAAGCTTTTAATACGACGATGGACAAAAAGTGGGCTAATCTGCGTATGGGCCGAGCCCAGCCAATATACGCACATGTGTTCTCACTAAATACAGGACATGTTACTGATTTTTTGGACGAGAAATTGGCATTTTCTTGTCAAGGCAATTCGATTTTTAAAATGTTTGAACGGAATAAAAATTATTTTTAACGTCGTTGGTTTAAAGTGTAGGTATTTTTATTTTTGTGGTGTTGGCTTATGTATTTTTTCTTATTTTTGTCAAAGACAAAGGTAATGTAAAACAGCACGAGGAAATGTGCTCTTACAGCGAGGTAACTCAGGTTGAATGAATCAGATTAGGTCTTATTTCTATGAAATAAAAATATGACCGTGTTTAAGGTGAGTCAGGTACATTATTTTTATAATAGAATTACTTGAAAAAGCAATTACCAGATATCGTTTTTCTCTGAAATTCATCAGACTTAATAATATACTCAGGCGCTGTCAACCTTTTGAGCTCTAGCAACGATTTATTCAATGTAGAAAGAGACCCAGAGAGCCTAGACAAATGGCATTCGCTTCGGAGCGATTCTATTTCTACAATCGCTATCGCTTTCGCTAATGTTTCCATCATACGAATCGAAAACTTGCGATAACGCTTGTTAAAAAGTGCCACTTGACTATACTCAATACTCAATACTTTATTGCATTCCATAATGTGTACATAAAAACAGTTGGTATGTTAAATAAAAGATCTAATCAATTATGGACCCTGTCGGGCACAGCAAAGTAATTTTTTTATAGGAGAGAGGATGAAGTCGCTTTTTGATAAGAAAAAGAAAATAATATATATATAAAATAGTATAATTTGCTTTCCTCGTATTTATATTTTATTCAAGTATTTGTATATTTGGTTTTAAGTTATATGTATATATTTTTATATTACATATTGCACGTTTTACATTATTAATATTATAAATTACAATAACGCATCTCTATGGAAGTAATCGTTCGACACTGTCGATTCGTTTCATAGAATCGAATGATGTTAGCATTGTCTAGCTAATTTCTGTTCGTTGACCTATGATCACGTGACATTTCGATAGTTATGACAACTCCATACTATTTTGGCTTTTCTACTGGCGCCATCGCTAATCGAATAATACTTTTAATACTCAATTTTTTATTGCATTCCATATGTATTGCATAGATGGTCTAACAAAGTAAAAGATCAATATGTACCCTGTCGGGCACAGCAAAATTAGGAGAGAGGAAGAGGGCTAAGCAGCAATTCAAGCAATTAAGCTAAGCTATTTTAAGCTTTGTTTAGGCCCTCAGTTATAACTATTCTAATAGCCTTTTTGCTTCTGCTCTTGACCTCTCCCGCGTGAAAATACCGTATCCATATGGCACTCGACAATAGTGTAACTTTCAATCAATAAAATATTTTTTGTAATCGGATCAGCATTTCCAGAGTTTACCTACCTCTTACAAACAAACAAACAATTTGACCTTTTTATATAATATTATTATTGTAGTTTAGATTTAGATTTCAAAATAACTGGATCTTCGATGACCTTTCCTTATTAAAATTCTGTTCCGGAAAATTTATTTTTCTGCCTAGATACGCAAATCACAAGAGTTAATAAAGTTTTCAGTTTCAACAGGGTGGTAATCAAATAGTTAAAGGTCAATCATAGCAATCGTAACAATCGTAGGCAATAGTTTAAGTGCCATTCATCTATACGTCCACAATTGGTACATGTGGGTAGATGCAAATACCTTTTTTTTTTTGGGTGGGAAATCATCAAATGACCTCTCCCGCTCTGCGCGGAGCGGAAGGGCGTGTCAGACTCTTACTGACTAAAACCCACCCGTGTTCCTTCAGTTGCCCGTGCGCCAGGGCTACGGTAACTCTTTCGAACAATCCGCGACCCCGGCAGGCATCGGCCCTATCGGACCCCGTCAATTGTGCTGACATCTCTTTGAGGCGCGCGTGGAACACGACGCGCCGTCGACCCGGGCCTGGTCCTTACCGGACGGCGAGCTGCCCATTGCTCGCCGTCCGCAAGCCCGCGCCTGCGGTGGCCGGGAGTCAGCAATCGACTACCGACGCCCAGGGTGTCTCCTCCTCCTGCGGTGGCTAGGGGCGCGAGGGCACAGAGATTGCCTCTCCCTGTAGCGCTCCGCCTCCTCCTTCCCGAGCATTACTGCTTCGCAGAAGGAGGTGACGGCTTCCCATTCCCTCTCGCTCCGTACCATGGCCTGAACCAGGGCCGGACGCGAGAGGTCGCCGCCGCCGATCGCCGCCACGAGGACACGGTGGTGCTCCGCCCAAGCCGGGCAAACCTCCACCGTATGCTCCACCGTGTCCTCTGGTCGATCCACACAATAATAACACCCGGGCGTTTCCTCCCGCCTTATCCGCAACAGGAACCTCCCGAAACAGCCATTTCCGGTGAGGACCTGCGTCAGGCGGAAGGTGAGGACGCCGTGGCGCCTCTCAAACCACTCCTCAAAGAGGAGACTTACCGCCGCAATTGTGGCGTGCCCTAGATGCCAATACCTGCACACTTAATTGTGCATATATTTTACCTGTTTTTACACCTATATTTTACAAATAAAAACTTTGTCTTTGATTTTTATGTACAGACACCAAAAGAAATAGGTAAGTAACTGGGTCGTCAGATATAGTTGAAGTTTATTAAGAAACCGATGGATGTTTTCGAATGAAATTTAATTGGATAAATGAACTATCTGTTTTCTATTAATTAAATTAAATTTTATTGAAATACATCCATCGGTTCCTTACTGAACTTCAACTATATCCGACGACCCTGGTTACTTATCACTTTTGGTGACTGTACCTACTTAGTCATCGTCTGCCGAGCCTATTCCCAAGTTTGTCGGGGTCGGCTTCCAGTCTAACAAGATGCAGCTAAATACCAGTATTTTACGTAGTTATGTATTTATTTTATGATAAATAAATGATAAATGATTTTATTTCTGTAAGTAGGGGGATCTGATTTAATCATATTGTCTTTAATAGCAAGGCTGTAGTCACAAATTATTTAGAGGCTTAGTAATAACCGTCAGCACCCTTTGGGTACGGAGCCCTAAAAATGAAATTGAATAGGTAATTGATGTGTTCATTTAAATGATTTAAGCGTGAAATATTTTACTAAATAAAAAGATATAGTCTAAACAAAAGCAATGCACTCTAATTATTTAACATTCCTCACGTACTGTAGGGTCGTCGTCAGTCGATAATCTGTATGACATTTCGTACGGAGAACGTCTGCAGGTCGAAAAAAGGGCACCCAGCTTATTGGCTGACACAAAAATCTGTTAGTTTCTATTGAAAACAAGACGAAAGTAATTATGTCTTGAAAGCTTTCATAGTACCGAGAGTCACATCGATAAATGTGTCTTTTTACTAAATAAACTTTAGAAGATTTTTGGATGTAAGTGTATTGATATTGTTTAAGAGGCTTACAACAGCTAAAGCGCGGTCACTGTCGGACTGCATAGAAAAGAAAGAGATGCGCGATGGCACAACGCTGGTAATTTATTGCAAAATATGAAGCAATTATCAATTTACGAAAAATCTATTGATTGGATTAAAAATTTAAAACACTATTACGTTAGTATGTTGCTTGTAGAATAATCTGACAAAAAATCAGAATGATTTAATGTATAGTAGTATGGTTTTTAATCGTTATAAGAAATTTTTAGAGGTATCTTCGTGATTTTTTTCTATCGTATCAAATTAGTTGTATTATGTTTTCAACACACTATCTAATTAGCAAATATCCTGAACAATATCATATATTTTTCTGATTTTGTTTACTGCAGTGGATCATAAACTTTTGGGCATTATAAAACTTACATTTAGGTCCTGTAGTCCCCTTAAGTAATGAAATAGTTGACTAAATTGGCAGGCAATAATACCACGTAAATTCGTATTCAGATAGAATTGCTGGTTTACTGTTCATAAAACCATTATGCCGTCATTAAAGGAATAATTATACAAAGGTCTTTAAAAAAAACACGTAAAATTTGTACACTTGAATTTTGTTGTAATTAACTAGCTATAAATTCAAAAACAAGCAAACAGAAGGCCAGCAGAGAGTGAAGTCAGGCTATAGATGATGATGATGATGATGATGAGACCATAAATGCTCATGACTGTGAACAGTCACAGTCTTGAGCGTGAAATAAATAAAAAAGTAGACCACACCACAGACACCTGTGTGTCTGTGGTGTGGTCTGCTTTTTATTTTTCTTTTTTACTTGTATATGTTGTGTTGTGTAGTCTGTGCTAAATAAATGTATTTTCTTATTTACTTTCTTTTCTTTTGATTTGACTTTTATCGCAGATCATAAAAATCAAAACATTCATGAAGTACTGGATTAGTTTGGCGCCCCTATGCCAGTCAAAGTTTAAAATTCCAATGAAGGTGACCCGACCAACGTTTTCTGTTTTTCAGCGTCAACTTTTACAGGATAACTTTTCCACCTGCAGTGGCAAACTATGTGCACAAAATGAACTGAAACCAAACAGGTTGATTGACCTTCATTTTATACAAACAAGGTGAGTTTGATATGGTAACAATTTACAGTAGGTCCCTAAGCAGCATGTTTATTTTTGGAAATAGTTTTTATGCAGACATGAGACGAATGGGGAAGGTCGGGCAAAGCTAATTGTAGATGGCGTGATCATAGCTAGGTCCCTAGGGCCTACAATAAATTTGACATTCTGTTCATTCGTTCCCTTTCGTGTTCATTCATGAGTTTGTTTTTTTTTTCATTATTCCGTTATTTTAAATCAAGTATTTGACATGGATAGTGTCAGAATTTTAAACCTTAAGTATTTCTTCGTAATCACTTTCTTCAAAATTATTCAGACAGAACCTCGAACGATGTTTAGTTAAAAAAAATCTCTACGAATAGCTTTAAACCACAATCTTCTAATTTTAGGATCTTTCGGGAAAAGGTAGACTCCAATTTCAGAGTACTTAGGAACACAAAAACGCGTCATTTTCGCAAAAATTTAATAAAACCACCTTTTATTATTAGTTTGTGTTGGGAACTAGCTAAGATAGCGCCATTTTGACAGTTGCCTTCCCCATTGTTTGATGTCAACTATTATTTCAAAACTAAGTAAATTGCAGCAAAAATAGGCAAGCACCACTGCTAAGGTCCTAGGTCCGATCCCCGGGTCTGACAGTGTTACTAGGTTTTTTCACTGGGAATCCCTCATTGTTCGCAGGTATTTGTGCCCGGTTAATGGCAATATGGAGTCATCCCATTTGACACCGGATTGACAAATGCGACCCTACCTCTGTCTACCCCTTCGATCTGAAAACGCGATGTTATATTACCTTTATACCTTTTAAACTCATTAGGTACTGTTTTCTTCGATACTGATAAAATATTTATGAAGCGTGGGCTCTGTGGACAGACAATGAGTAGGCGTTTTGATTCCTCCACACCCTTGTGGCGAAGGGTGTGCTGCTCTAATTTCATAACTAGCTCAATATAAATTATAGGATAGGTATATTATTTTCGTTTGTTTCATAGAATATTCCTAAGGGTACGAAGACTAATGGAATGTTTTTTTTGGTGACAATAAGGTGGCGGTCTACCTAAACTAAGTTGCCATCGCCTCAGCAGGGTCATCTGCCACACCAGTGTCATCGTAGGTGCATTGCCACCCTAGATCCTGCCTGAGCCTGACTGTAACTACACCGACAAGTCCGATATTCATACTCTTCAATTCGGAACATAGCATCGCTGTTTGACTTCTAATAAATTAACCGGCTCTAGTGCTGAAATCGATACCTATTTCTAAGTCAAAATTAAATAACGCCACGAAATTCGCCATTCTAAGTCGTAACTTTTCGTTTTTTCTCCACGAAATAACTCATTTGTAAAATACAGAGGAACCATTCCAGCGATCTGTATTTATATCAGTATTTCAGTCATCAACTCGTTTAGAGAATTGAATTTACAAAAGAATTTTATGACTATTATTTGTCTATGCTTAATTACTCCCTTGCTGCGCACGCGCAGCTTCAGTAAAACATTCCTATTTGGACTAAACTAACCAGAAATATAGGGGTAAGTGAGGGAAACTTGTAGTTAGGTACTTTCAAATTATGAGCCTTTTCCTTAGTAAATATATATATTGAGGTCGGCTTACAGTCTAACCGGATGCAGCTGAATACCAGTATTGGTTTGACATGAATTGACTGCCTATTTGACTTTCATAACCCAGTTACTGGGTAACACGATACCCGTTGGTAAGATAGGTTGTCACCTTTTCATATACCTAGGCCATAAAATCTGAAGTAATACATTATTAACAATTATTTTTGGCCACTAAACAAACCCGTGAATAATTCAGGCTTGTACTTATTAATCGTTTTTAGCCGCAAGCTTTTTGTTTTATAAGTTGACCTACCTCAGTGGCCGTCCTTGGTCTACGAATGCCATGTCAATGACATACACCTATAATTTAATTTATTTATTGTGCTATAAAAGTGCGTGTAATGCGAAAGTATAATATTGGGGCCATATTTTATGGCAAAGTGTTTCAACGGGCCAATCGTTCTTCAGAATCTTAGAGGACAATAAAAATTATCTATTGCAATATTAGGGCGTATACTGAGGTATTAATGAAATACTTGACTGGTAGTCTGGTTCATCTTTATGAGAGCAATTGTAAGCCTGTTGTAATTTTTGAGGTAAACAGTATTTGTTACGAGTGCATGTCGGGTATGCCCGGTTAGTTTGGTCTTTACTGGAGCGACAAGGTCTCGAGCACTTACAGGAATGCCGTTGACCCTGGTCAAGAAAATTGTGATACGGTTTTTCTTTTCTCAAACGAATTGTGTCCGCAAATAAACCCATTATATTATTTTGTCAACCTGGAAGACATGATTACCGTTTAGGCCTTTAAATACCAGTTGTAATGGTCATACCATACCAAAACCTTAGCAAATCAATAATTAATTAAACCTCTTTGCAGCTTAAACGAGAAAGAGAAAAAAAGTGATGACGACACCTTAGTATTCATTGTGTTTAAGAGAGTGTACCTAATGTGTAGAAATGACGTCAAGTTCTAGCCTTCTGTCAATTTATCCTCTACCACACCACACAACCCTAAAGGCTCCCGTAGACAGGCGCGACGCAAAGGTGCGACGGGATTCTGGTAGAACGATATCCAAGAAGTTTTCATAGAAATTGCTCTACTAGAGTCGCGTCGCGCCGATCTGTGAGAGCGTTTAAACAATGAATGATTGTATGACTTTTCAATAACTCCGCAAGCACACTGTAATTATTCAGAAAGTTAAAAATAGAAACGATAATTCGACAGATTGCCTCATTGTTCTAGTGGTCGCAAACGCAGCTGCTGAGCATGAGGTCCTGAGTCAATCAGCCAATTCCCAGGTCGGGCAAAGTGTTATTGGGTTTTTCCATCAGGAATTTCTCAGTAGCAGCCCGAAGTCTGGATATGTGCCCGGTCGATGGCAATAGGCTCGCCCCTACTACATGGGACTTAAGCATAACTGGCGAAATGTGGTTGTACTACAGGTACACCTCTGCCTAACTCTTCGAGGATTATATAGGGGGACATATGTTACGTTATGTAATATTCGACAGCTCAGTTGAGGCTGTCTCAAGCAACGAAAGTTTAAAATGAAGTCAAGGTCAGATTAGATAATAATTTTAAATCCAGGTAGAGCAACCAGAAACCATTATGGGAATAAATGGTATACAACTACAAAACGGAAAGAAACAAGGCAAGAAAGGTTTATGAAGAATTCAATCTGTGGTAGAAGAAAGGTGCTGTGGACACTTTATGCTATGACTCTAGATGAGTCTAATAGCATCATTGTCATCACATCTGACCTAAGGCATCCATTCCTGGACCTATGTCTGCCCAAACCATTGCTGCTTATTATACGCTCGTGGTTGCAAGCGCGACTGGTGAGCGTGGGGTCCTGAGTTCGATTCCCAGGTCGGGTCATTTGGTTTTCCATTAGGAATTTCTCAGTAAACATCCCGGAGTTTGGAAGTTGGTGGTGTGATACCCCCGTGCCTCGGAAAGCAGGTTAAGCCTTTGGTCCTGCGCTTGATCTCTCTCCGATCGTGTCGGATTACGTGCCGTCCCGTCGGACTATGAGTGTGAGAGAAGAGAGAGTGCACCTGTGTCTGCGCAGAAACTTGTGCACTAAAATATCTCCCGCGCCGAAGGTTAGTCTCCTTTGAGATTGGCCGCCATGGCCGAAATACGGTCTGGAGGACGATATTATAAGCTCATGGGACAGCAGAATTCTCACCATGAACTTTTAGAAAAATTCTTAAACAATTTTAATTATGTTTTATGCTCTTAGTTTACTTTTGACTTCTTATTCATTTACATTAAACTATCGAGCGAATAGACAGATAACGGATCTATAATTTTGTAGTGCTATGAATAAAAGTTCCGCAGCATAATTAATATCAATTTTGCGGTTACATTGTCCATACATGTCAATGTTTTTTTCACAATACGGATATTGACTAGTCAATCACGGGGTACAAAAAAAAAATGCATTTTGTGTATGATTAATAGAGTTTTTAGACCTTTTCATAAAGTATGCCATTCTTTCCTGTCTCTCGTGGATAGTTTATTTCCGGCAATTTTGCTTTGGGTTCATTTGTATGCTGTCAGCTTGCCTTCTCAAAATTTGTTTCTATTTAGAGGTCTCATTATTAGTTCAACAAATAGGAAGTAAGTTTATAGTTTGGTAGATATTTCATGTAATGCTTTCTAAGTTGGTTTATATAGTAAAGTGCGAGTTTATAGAAGTAAACAAAAGTAAACGCAAAAATATTTATATTTTTGCATTGCGTTAGTTTTCTTTTTCTTACCAAAGATGGGGAGGTTTTAGACCAAACTTACATAGAACAAGTGCACTATTTCTTGATATTTTTGAAATATTAGAATGAATAGGCCAATGGAAGTATGCTCTGTCCCTGTTTACACAAAAAGAATTTGTTACAGTAGGGTCAGAATGAGCATTCGCTCGTTAGGTTTAAACCGGCCTTTAGATAAAAAATCGTTGCCATTGTTACAGCAACTAATAAAAATGGAGAAGTGTAATAAATGAGATTACGAGTGATCAAAAGTTTACTTAAGTCGATGGGAAACTTAGTAGCGTTAAGTTATTTTTACACCAGAAACCGCAATCATGTAAATGGAGCCTATAAGTACCTACCTACTACAGATTTTTATAACACGATAGTACTAACAATAGAACAGCTTGGATGTATTTTTAAATGAACATAGAACTCGTAGTAGGGGTAGGTTACGTCGGCCCCGACACGAATGTCGGGCAGGGGGAGGGGTGACCACCCCCCACTCGTTTTACGTGATTGAATGAGGAATTGTTAAAAGATCACAATTTTTTTAGGGTTATTTTTTATAGACCAGTGTATGGACTCTAGGCTTTTGAACTATTGTTTTCGAATTAGATTTTAGAAATCCTGGATATTCTTCCTTTGTGTTTCTTTTAATTGAAAATTGCGTTATCAAACAGACATTTTGTAGCCGTTTTCAGGGGCCATTTAAAATAAAAGTACCCGCTTATTCCACTCCTTTCTGCCAGACAATACGGCAATTAAGCAACATTCTTCAAGTTGACAGTCTCCGCAAAAATGAAAAAACGTCTACAATTGACGGGGAGGGAAATCGCGGTTCGGATCGAGGGCGTTAGCGGACAGTACTTGTGTTTAATTAAAAATAATGTCTAAGGCAGTGTTTCCCCGACAATAACCGAGCCCGGACGAGATAGCTTGTTATATAAATTTCTGCAGACTCCTGGGGGACGTGCCGGGAGAATAAGGCGAGGAAGCGGCGGTAGTGTGAGTATATTATACCCATTTTCTGGGTCGTCCTTCCTACAAATACGTTTTATGCGGAAGCCAGTCAGACTCCACCGCTTCAACGTAATACAATCTCTAAAACAATAGCCCAAGACTCAGTTTACAATGTCGCAAACGCAGTCCCGGTAAAAGGTACTTATTTGATTAGGGTGTCAGGCGTATCACCGCGAGAGTGTGAGCGCGGATCCCGAGGTTTTGGATAAAATTTGCGTGTTTCGATTTTTTGCTTATGCGGCCGCCCCCGTAAATTGATGTGAAATTGTTTTTATTTTGTTTAACAAACTCATATTTTTTATTCTATTAAACTTTGCTAATAGTACGTTGCAAGAGTAAAGAGGTCGGAACACAATGGTTGTTATAGCAAAGCCGTATTAGAATTCATATCGAGTCCCCTGAAAGCCCCTTCATCTCTTTCATGGGAGAGGACCTCAATAAATCATCGAAAAAGACGTTAATATCTGAACTCTGTACAAAAAGCGCGACCTTGTCGTTTGAGTCGACAATGGCCGGCCGGGATCATGCGGAGTCGTGCGGAGCCGTGCGGACGGTAGCGTTTTCGTACATTGTCATAGCCGAACGTTGTATGCAAACTAACTGGTCGTCTCGTCGATATGAAATGTGAAAAAGCAAAAATATCGTCGAAATGAACGGTCCATCGATCTCCGGTGACTCGCTCCCGGATTTTCCATTGGGAAATGAATTAGCCGAGAGCTGAAGCGGCGAATTTACATTTTTATTGACAAGCAATCTATTTTCAAAGCAGATGGCAATGGAAGTAAGGAATCTTTTATGTAGCGGAAAACACGAAAGCATATTAAAGTAAAAATGCTTTGTCATCTCACTTACTTCATGTCGGAGGGTAAAATTTGATCACGCTAACTGTATTAAGTCTCATTAATAATTTTCTGTTATCAAATAAACAGCGATTTTAATACATTATGTAATACATACACAAATAACTAGAAGTTTTATTTAGCTTTTTTATGTAAACGAAAACAAAAATAAATCTTTATCAATATACACAAGCCAAACTAATAGACGTACATCCATAGAAAAACCCAAAATATAATTTCCACAACAACAATATTAATTAACACTACCTCCACACGCTATAAAGTAACCAGTAAAATATGTGACGTCATCATATCCAAACCGCACTGCAAAAGTAATGTGAATAAATGTCAGCAACACAGATACCCAAGCTCATCTACAAATTGAGGCGAAAACGCGAAGTAATTATTTAAACCGTCATATAAATTACTGCTCAACTTTTCACGCCAGTTTTGTACCCGTGTGTGCGTGAAACGCTGTGTAAACACGCTACAATGTGTGCGTATCTCACGGTGGACTGAAAATGGTTCCACCATTTCATTCCTCCATCCTTTTTCAGCATTGTGTTACTTTTATACGGGGCGATACAGTAAATAGAGAAATTCGCAGATTCGAGTGAGTAAATGTTGCAATATTTTTTGTTATTTTTAAATTATATTTTTTCCTGATTTCAAAGTTTGCAGAATTTCCAGCAGACAACCTTTTTTTTTAATAAATTCACCGATATTTATTCAGTTGAAATTTGTTAAAAAGTGAGATACTCAAATAAATAGATACAGGAAATAGCCAATCCCTACTACGAATTTTCACCACATACGTCTACTTGAGAGCATCTTAAATCCTGATTCTGTAAATCAAGTATATACTGTGCAAGGGTAAGTATCAGCTTGAAACATATTTAGCTTTGTTCCCTTCACTACGGTTAATCTGTCCCGTTTCCTCCCGTGTCAAGTGCAGATAGACTTTTTGGGTCGGGCGTAAGGGGTGGGGGGAAAGGGATAGCCGGCCCGAGGGGGGTCTGCCACCCATACTGATGATGAAATATTGTACACGTGGTCTGATTTTGAATGACAACGTTTCCTCGGCCGCGCGGGAGCACCCACTCTCAGCGCGACGTTTTATAGCGAATTGAGGATTTGCTCTTTGTAACGATCAGCTTCTTTAATGTATCTTTTTTACTAGCATGCTTCCCCCTTTTTCAGAAAGACTCTGTCGCTTGTGTTTGTTTTTTTTTTCCGATATTATTTACAATCAGGTATGTAAAGTAAATAATCAGTACTTAGTAAGGTAAAGGGGACAAGGAGAGACCCAGAGGTCATATGGCCCGTGCCCTTGGCCGGCTTGTTTATTAATTCGTGCCCGATGTCCACCCGCTCAGCGCCCGCCACCCTCCCTAACCCTAATGGGCAGGAAACAACACGGCTTTTAAATTTCAGGGTTTCCTAAAATTTAATCAAGTGATTTTTTTCATTTTATGGCGTGTAAAATTAGCTTTATTATTTATTAAATCGGGGCATTGCGGAACCCGCTCGCGTGCCGTGCTTACACAAGTTGACCATTACTTTACCAGCCCAACAAACATCAACATTTTCCTAATTTATATTACACCGCTGATCCCTAACCACCAGAACACTTTAATCTCCTCAGAGTGTATCGGCGGAGGCCCTACTATTTATTCCCACTTCTTATTTTCACCTTGCATGCGGTAAATAAAAATGGCCTGTACAACGGAACATCAACCTATTCTGTGACACATTTCGGTTCACATTTGTGTGGAGAAAGGGATCCGTCGTTGGATCGGTCGTCGAACTAGTCAACTGATTAATTCGCCCCTTACCTCGAGAGGAGATTTATTGGTTCCGCCGTACGCAAAACTGCGGGTAGGTAAAAAATCTCTATCGAAAATTGAATAGAAAAGCCATTTCGGGGCCGCGAACGAATTCTGTTGATACGGCTCGCATTCGCTTTCACGGCTATCTTCATTTTATTTACCTGAGTGAAGTTAAAACACCAGCTTAATATAGGTACCTAAAGATGTTCATGTGGCTGCCAAGCTCTCATTTCTATTAAGCTCCCGCTTTTAAGATCGGAAGTGAAACAAAGTTGAATGGGTACCTGCTTATATTACTTATAAAAGGTTTTATCAAGTTATTTTCTGTTTCTTTTACCATTTATTCATGATTAATTTTTCCCGTTAACTATGAAAATAGACATTTCGGTCCCTATTTTTTGACCCGAGTCCGATGATGGATTTCACAGTACACATTCTTTTTAGGCGAACATCCCTCCTAACGTTATGGGTGACCTCGTTATACGAAACTTTCAAACCCGTACGCTGTATGCTAAATTAGTTTACTGGTGACGGAATCACTACTAAACGGACTTTGTTTTGAATTACTGGACGGTATGGATAGCAAAAAATTCAAAATATCAACTTCATGACAATATTATTAAAGTGCCTAAGATAAAGGCCCAGAACGATATCGATGATGATATTCAAAGCCTCTCAAACGATTGCCTCCAAAATAACCGTCATCAGAATAATATTTAATCACACAATTCAAGTGGCCACATTTTGAGTTTTAGCCACAGTTTGCAATAAACCGCGGCGGGAAACGGGCGGTTGATTATCGCAAAAAATCGGGATCTCCCGAAACCTCGACCTACCAACATTCCCGTAATATGTTCGGGGATGAATCCCTACTCGCGGGGGTTTTTATTTTCGATCTCTTTCGTACCGCCCCGCGTGGACATACGTGCCTCGGCTTAGGTGCGTTAGGGGTTTGTCAAAGAATAATAAAATGTAGCTAGAGGAATCCTTGATTTAGAAAATCACTTTAATAACCCTAAATAGGCACCTTCTTCAAGAACCTAACTAGGTTCTGGCATATTTATTATTTTGTTATAATTATTATTAATAATGATTACACTCTAACATAAGTTACGGAAATATTTGATACTGCGATATTTCTATTCCCTATTTCTTTACCACACGATAATAATATCTACCCAGGACCAATAGACACAGATTGCATAAACTCTTAATGTTTAAATGAAAAATAATCGACATTTTCATTATCATTGCTAGCTAGTTCTGTTAACTATAAAGATTTTATTTGTCAATGAACCACCCTTACTTTGCAAGCCGCGCGCAAAAGTTCTGCTTGTCTCTCGTTAAAACCAACAAAAAATATGGAAAATGGAGGCACAAAATTGATACTTCTGGATAAAAGACTTTTTCTTAAAAGTGTCATTGACAAAATCTGTCCAGATTTTTTAATTTCACTTTTAATAACTAAGAATAAATAATAATATTAACAATAGATTCTGTAATTTATGAGATAGATGTGTCCAAATAGGGACAAATTGTCACTTCACTCAAATAGAACTGAGCAATAAAAATATTTTTCGTAACTGTAAGGCTACGCAAGCAAAGCCGCAGGCAGAACCACGTAATTATGAGCAAAACCAATTTAAGATTAATGACTTCTTTGTTACTAATAAGTGTACTGACATGCGGCTTAATATATTATGTGCTTACTTCAGTTTTTTAATTTGCGATTAATTTGTCATAGTCGTTTTACGTTTAAGGTATGCCGTATGCTGCCAGCATTATAATTATGTACACCCAATCAATTTGGAAGTCTCTTTAAAGCAACTTAAGAGGTATTACGTACCCTAAGGGTGCAACCATTCTGCGGTCGATCGACGATATCGACCGTTCAGGTTCCTCCAGTGTTCTACATGGCAGCCGGATATCATTTAACGTTTTTCGTCATCATCATCAGTCTACAGTAGTTCACTGCTGGAAATAGAACTGCAGGACATACAATCGCACTCCATTCATCTCGATTATCGGTAAATCTTATCCAGCTTCTACCAGCGACCCTGCAAAGATCGTCGCTCCACCTGGCCTGAGGTCGTCCTACCTTAGAGGCGTTGGCCGATTCGCGGTCTCCATTCTTAAATGGAGAACGCAATGTAAGTTTATGACCCAGCACAGCGGTCATCGCCGTCGTTCGATAGTGTGGAATGCACTTGTAACTATCGTTTATCTTTATCGATGCTGACCTAGAATCCTTTATCAACTGTGCTTATCGCAGCCAGCTGCTGGACATAGCCCCCTACTAAGTTGCGTCACAATACCTGCTTCTCCGACTTCCACATCCAGTCTGTCCCAAACTACGTTCGACGATTTGCGAGCTCTACTGATAGACTCGTCTGCTTCAGTGGCCATCGGTCTTTCGACAGACATGGCAAGACCACTGCCATTTCAGCTTACTAATTCAGCAAGCAATGTTCTGGTCGGTGACTCCAGTATATTTTCCAGATATTTCATCTTGAATCTTATATTTCATATTAACTTGGATTCTACCCTCCACAGAGCGCTCAGCAATCTTACCTAATAATATTAAATCATCACTTACGATTTAATAATACGTCTTACTGATAAAGATGTGTGTGCACGTGTAAATCGTGTATATAGAAATCTACTTATGTATGTATATTGTTACGCGAAGGCATTAATACTTCTTAAGGTGACAGATTACGCAACAATAGAGTCGAATAGCAAACAACCTTCATGGTCAGCTCGTGAACTATTACATAACACTGTAATTGTACGATTTGCCTTATCGTTTTCTAACGTTATTTTCTTCCGAATTTTTAACAATAACTTAGGATTTTACTTCGGTTTATTCGTGTTTTTATGTAATTAGTTTGCTGTTGGATTATTTTCGACAGTATTTCAATATTTCCACGTCGTAACAATTGACCATAAGGTGGGAGTGTAGTCATAGACAAAAACGCTTTCCACAAATAAAGTTGTGAGCCAATGTCTACACGTTTACTTGATGAGGCTAGCAAAACCTAAATAAAAGTGTTGCAAACTTTACCTAATAACGTATGTACTACTTGCACCAGCTCTGTGACCATCGCTGAAACGCGAAACCAAGAAAAATGGACTAAAGTGATGACTTTCTATAAGCTTTGTTTTAAGAGACAAACTGAGCTAATATTTAAAACCAAGTTTTCTAAAATTAAGGGTTATTGTTACTCTTCCGGCACGAATTGTGCACATATTGTGTTGAATATGCTTAGGATTTAGAACTTTAGTCTCCCAAAGAGGTATGTAACAATTACAGTGTATTGACTCAAACGGGGTGTCTTGCTTATTATAATACAAAAGCTATGTCATTCTTTAAAAGGTTTGTCCTACGATTCAAATCCTCACCCACTATAATATCAATGACTATTGAGACATCTAAAGTCACTCGACCAATAACACACCAAACAAATGTGAAAAAAGTTCTAAAAATCCTTCAAAAGTGAACAATCGGTCCTCGGACTGTTTTGAAAAGGTCAAGTTAGTTCAGGTCACAATGAAATGTTAAATATAGGATCGCATGACTACCTACAATGACGTAGAAATGCAAAGTTGGCTTCCGTTACCGAAAGCTTGCTTATTTGCGTTGACTAATGGCAATAAATTACTCTTTTCACAGCATGTGTACTGTCATTTGATGTGCTAGATCTACTTTTGGCTCCATCAGTGGAATATCAGGACTCTGTTACCGAAAAGGCTTCTTATATGGTTTATTTGTGTTAATATTTTCGGTTCCGGTCCTTTTGTCCGAAAATTTTTCGTATTTTGTTTGCGAATAAAATCAGTGTTGACTGTTTGGTATTTTTATTTTTTCATTTAGGTTTAGTGTGATTATTAGATGAATTCTCCAGTATTCCTGGTATTGCTTTTAGTTCAAATTCGTGCTACATTTTCGCATCAAGTCTATTTGGGTTTACTTTTTTTAAATTACCTTAGCCTTTCCTGGTATGAGTTACGTCAACGTTAGCGTTCATTGTTTTATTGGAGACCCATCTTGCATTGTTTCTACCACGTAAATGTATGTGACGAATGAGGTCAACTCAATGTCGAAGTAACTTAGCTTTGTTGCGTTTCTGTTTACGTTTTTATTTAATATAGTAGTAAAATACGAATTTGTAACCCAATCTCACTAATAAATCATCTCAATAAAAACATTCTCTTTACTCACGAAAAGTAACAGAACGGCCATAATGTTTTCTATTACGAATTCCTTTCACCGTGTAATTAGTGAAAACCGAAAATTTCTATTGCATACGTAACGCTTATTAGTATAAAAGCTTAAGAAATGGTAACACAGTAATCTACAATCACTCTGCATGCAACAGTGGGAATAAAATATTTACTCAGATCGATCACTGGCCCAGATGACGGCAAAATATGGCATTGTTCGAATAGGCGTCGGTTTTCTCACGTATCCAGCCTTTCACTTAACTATTACCAAACGTCAAAAACGACACAGATTCTACCAGTGTTGAGTTAATTTTCATTTGGATTTTGAACTTTAGGTTCTTCGTCATAAGAGTCGGTTCTTCACATTCCAGCTGCAGCGGTAAGTTGGCGAAGCACTCGAATTATTGTTGTTGTCCATGCGTGGAAGTCATTTGTATGTATGTAGATTAGAGGTCATCATACCGTTTCACTGAGAGTTCTTACATTATTTTTGTTAGACGGTTGACACATGGACATAGTTGCACTACTTTTGAAAGTTAAAAGCTGCTACTCATAAGTCAGTTTTGTTATAACGGTAAGTTTCATTTATAAAAGCCCATTTTTGTGTCAAAATGTGAAGTTCGTTAATAAGGATCGATTCTTTATTAAAATTATTAGGTTAAAATATAAAATAAAGGCTTGAAGGACTAAAACTTTGAAAGGTTGGCAGCATAGAGCAACTAAAAGGGTGTAGGAATCTCAAATGACAAACGTTATGCAGAGCAACTGGCAGCATATTCATATTGTGTTAGGTAGGTGTTTCTTTGCACATGTGCTTATTGCATTCTACAGGGATAAACAAATCTTTGAAATCTTTGAATAATTTTAGGGTCTTAAGGAAAATGAAACAACATTTCTTTTATGAAGAAGCATGATAATCAAAAATGTATTTATGGCACAAGATGCGTGTATCAGTTTTGCGCACGAATGACATTGACGAATTCAAACGTGCACAATATCGACGCGGGTTACCTGGTGGGCCAAAACTCCGACATTAACAAATGATCGTTTTTATTCTGCGCCCGCGCACCGGATACGCAGCGGTTCCTGTGAGAATGTTGAACTCGATTTTTTTTACCACCAAAAAGCGGATGTCCTTCGTTGGACCGGTTTATGAAAGGTGTTGAACATATGTCTGCTATTTTCAAAGTGTAACCGATTTGAATTGTTTATTGATTAGTTTTAGTTATGATTGTCAGTTGATGGATTGGGGGCAGTGGGGTCGATAGACTGTGTTCCTACTTACGAAGTGTCAGCTGTAATTGTAAAACCACTACTGATATTGTGGGTAACTACTTTCTTTTTATACATTGTGTAAAATATCGATAAGCAGAAAACGCCTAAGGTTAAGACGTCGAAGGTAGCGCGGTAGATCAGCAGTCTCCTGAAGGAATTCAACGTCGAAGAAGAAAAACTAATTTCCATAGAACAAAAAATAAGTTTAACAGTAGTATTCTCATCCGAGTGATCTCCAAAATCACGAAATATAATTATAAAGTTCTTGACTAATCTGTTTACATCTTCATTGTGGCAATGTTCAATATCATAACATTGTAGAGTATAAAGTTCATCAGTTGAGTTTATGAATTATCTCCAAAGTTATTTTTAGAAACGTAACTTAATAGCAATCGGTAATTTTTAAGGCTAGTATAGTTAGTAATTATCATCTTTGTATGAAAAAATAACAGTCTACGAAATACAGGGCAGTTTATTTAAAATACACATATCAACAGTGTCTATGGATATTTCAGGTTCAGTATGATAACTTTAAAAGTATTTGTTATATAAAAAAGATTTAAACGTCAATTTGTTCCTGGCACATTTCTCTTCTGGATTCTAAATTTAAATTTTAAAAAATAATGACAGAGGCAGTCAAATTAAATTGACACTGTCACGATAAATTTTCGTCTCTGTGTGTTTTAAAGACTAAATTGTTTTTAATCGAAATTTCAATTTTGTTAAATCAATTCATATCTACTGTTGGTTTTTCCTATACCATGGAACGCCGACATTTAACCAGAGAAGAGATGTTGAGAGCAATAGGCATGTTGGAAGCGGGCGCGATGCAGTGCAATTTTGCTGATGACACTGGCACTAGTCAAAGCGTTATATCAAGATTGTGGTCTCGCTACCGGGACACTGCCGAGGTGGCTGAGTGGCACACTGGGAATATTGGAATTACCACCGCAAAACTAGACCGATTTTTACAAATAACGGCAAAAAGACGACCTACCGCTACAGCTAGGCAATATTTTTTGCATTTACAGTCGGAGCACCAGGTGCTGGTGAGCGATCAAACTGTAAGGAGGAGACTGCATGAAGTCAACCTTCATGCTCGTAGACCACTTCGGATTCCAGCACTACGACGAGGCAATCGCGGACGACGGTTACAGTGAGTAAATGAAGATTTGGCTTGGAACGATCGCCAATGGGCTAGACTGTTATTCTCTGATGAATTCCGGTTCGACTTTCATTCAGATTCACGAAGAATACCTGTTAGGCGAATACCTCGACGTAAGAGCCGCCTGGGAAATCGCCAGGAAGTCCATCCATACCAAGATGGACCAATAATGGTAAGGGCGGGAATACGCCTAGGCAGGAGAACCGACCTCGTTTGGGTTCACGGCAACTTAACTGCTGCAAAATACCGTGGCGAGGTACTGGAACCTGTAGTCTGATCACACCGGTTGCGAATGGGTCAAGGTTTAATGCTTATGCATGATAATGCCCGTCCACATACGACTCGAGTGGTAACTCAGTGGCTGCAGCAACATAATGTGGCAACCCTGGACTGGCCCGCACATTCCCCGGAATTAAATCCAATTGAGCACGCGTGGGATATGCTCCAACGAAGGTTTTACAAAAATTTCCCGAAAATCTGGTGACTGGGTACATTGTTAACATTTCTACTATGAAAGCCATTTTTTATTTAAAGTTTTATTTTTATTTAAAATCCTATTAGAGTATAAAATACTGCGCATTTTGATACAAGTTATAAGGTATGTTATAAGGTTTTTTAAGTAGTTTATTTTCAATACATGAATAACTAAAATATCCCAAAATTGTGTTGCTGTATGTAGATTAGTTTATTATCAATGTCAAACAAATGATACAAGATAGGGTTTGCAAAAAAACCATGATGATTGCGTTAAATATTGCGATGTGTATGTATACCGCTGCAAGTTATCATTTTGCTTAGAACACCTGTCATATAATCACCTGCCGACGAAACGTCGAGAAAAGGGCGCGTTTCCATTTGAAGACTTAATTTGGATTAGACTATCGAACTGAGACGTATTCGTCTGGAAACTTAACGATGATTTTGATATTAAGAAAATAACGAACAAAAGAAAATATGCTTATTTGACACATGTCATACGAGGCACGCAATACAAAAATCAAAAAATATAAATTAATTAAAAAAATTACTTTATCTATATAATAGATATTAATAACGACAAGCCTTTTTGTCAGACGAAATAGATCCCTAAAGCGTGGAATTGACAAGTGATTAGGAAAATATCAACCGGCATTTTTTTAAAGATTTTGTTTTCTATGTCTGCCTCTTATTTCCGGTTTATATACTATGCATCGGTGTACTCAACCAGTTACGTTGAAGTATGATGGCTTCAAAGTAACTGGCTAAGTACACTCATTTTTAGTTCAAATTAAATCAAAATAGTGAGACATTTAACCTCTTTTATAATTTATATTTTTATAATCATCAACTGTAGAAATTGGAACGGTTATGTCAAAGATTTTAACCACTGTATTTAATTTATTTACAACGGTAACTCTATACTCATAGGGATCAAATCAAAGTGATGCCTATTAAGTAATTACTAGTTAATATAGCCGGGGTACACAAGGTTTTTTTTAATATCTTTATTCCATCGGTCTTCTGAAGGATTAACCCTTTACTTCCGATATCCTTTGTTTACGCTCGGACTAAAGGACCGGTTATGACGGATGACGGACGCTAAATGGAAACAAAGATCACAGGGATAAATGAACCAACAGTCAATATATTTTTACTATAGACAATTTGCAGCGTGCAGTTGTTTATAAATTGTCACATTAAAAATGTTGAAGGTTATCTCTAAGAAATAAAACATAATTAGTTAAAAAGTTATAAGTAGATACACTATTCGATAAGACAGTCAAAAGTTAAGATTTTATTGTAATTAAACTGTTTCTTCTGCCTTAATAGAACAAATTTACCCACTGAAAACATAAACCTACGTTTTGTTTAATTAATATTTTTTTGCCAAATTATTCCGACCTCACACTGCACAGCATAGGTACAAGAAGTTTTTCAACAAGTTTACCCATTAGAAACACTAAATAGAGAAAATTTTGCACCAAATTACATTCAATATGCAAAAAAGGCCACAACATATTTTGGAAATTCACGCATTCTTTACGTACATTAACACTTCACCATATAATTTATCGCCATTTTTGACTTACGTCCAGCCTGTGCATTATTTGTGGCTATTTAACTTTCCACTCACGCACAGTCCACTATAAAATTGTAATTTTAGAACTGTGTCAGTTTAAAAATAGATTCATTGGTAAAAAGGTGGGTGCACACGGTAGACAAAAGGTGTTCGAGTCACGTGCGCGCCTCTCCGGCAGATGTCGCGACTGTTGCATGTGTGCGCACACGCAAACACACGCTAGTAATCAATAGCTACATGCTTATCACACACTCAACTAATTTTATAGCGAAATACGATTTGTGGTTTGGCTTTTGTTTTTTATTCTTAGTGTTCGTCAAAGGATTCTTAATTTTAGTGCTAATAAACTCATAGATATAATACTATTATCTTTTGCACAGTATGCTAAAATGCAGGTGCAGTATTTTTCTGGATGTACTCATCGTATTTTTTTTTGCATTTGAAATTAGCACGTCTTTGATTAATTTAAAATCTCTTTAGAAGACTTCTACAGATCTAAGGCCACAACCAACTAGATCCTCTTGATTAGCGAGAATAACATTATTAGTAACTGTCAAGTTATTAGTTTCAAGTAAGATGGTGTTGTCTACCCCTGCATAATCCGTTATTATTTCTACGACACCCCTGGGAAGCGATGGGGTGGCCCCATTCTTAACAGGGAACTATAAGGCGCCTAACTTACATTACTTAAACATATTAATGTATACCTTCTTAACCCTTCACCTGCAATTACCCCTTGATCATATGAGATTGAGAGATTAATAAATAAATATGCGTTTACGTATTATGAATTAATAATGGGTGAGGTTCCATTTAGTGTCAAACCACTACTTACAAGTACTTAAAATCGCGTTCAGCGTAAGTATGATGGGCTAAAACTTGATGAAATCGTACAGTGTAATGACAGGTTTGTAGTCGATTGCCTAACTGCTACTGCTAGAACAAAAAAACCTTTCCCTCAGACGACTTTTACACTGTGCATAAGCAGCTGATACATTCCACGTTTTTCTTTTACACACAGCTGATCAACGAAGCAATATTAATAAAAATAAAAATAAGAACAAACTAATAATGGCCTCAAAGAACATTAATAAAAGAATAAAACGTAAAAAAGTAAGAACTTCAACATTAAAAAATCTGCAATAAATTAACACGAACAGAAAGCGTGACAAAACAAGCTGACAATTAAAAAAAAACTAAATAATACAATATAATTTATAAGTAGGTAGTTGTTCAACACTAATCGTGATTATCCATGAATGTATAATTAACACTAAAAATGCTCGTTGACAAGTGACTCGGCAGCGATACGAACGTGAGTCACGAAGAGTTTCGCGCCGAACGGCTACAAACTTTATCTCAAGAAAATCTACATTGTAATCTGAGTCTTATTTCATGCTAGTTGAGTTAAATTTACAATCAGTGTAAAAATGTGTGTGTCGCACAAATATCTGGCATGTAGGTGACGTTAGAGCGGCGTGGCAACATCGCGTCGCTGTGGCGTCGCGCGGCTGCATCGCTCCGTCTCTGTCTAGCATATGAAATAAAGTAAGATGGAGGGAGCGCTGCGTGGCCGTGTGGCGCGTCAGTATACTACGAGTTGAGAGGAAGGTCACAGTGTTTTATCGTGTAAACAAATATTTCCACTAAGAACAACTTTGGAACTGCCAACGTAAGTTTTATATTATTCTTTTACTTTTATATAAGCAATAAGTACGATTTAGCCACATATTTAGCACCCTCATCTCAATGTTGAACGAAAACAACGGTTCAGTGAACCAACTGTCACTGTCAAGTCTCATGTCACCTGTTGTGAATCATATCAATCACTACTTGTGATTGGTTGACCAAATAATAAAGAACCAATCATTGCTTACATGGTTTTGATTGCAGGTCAAATTGACGGCCGATTTATTCTATAAAAATCTCACCGTAAAAACTTATGTGAATTAGGGTTACCATATCTCAGGATTTGTCCTGAGATCTCAGGATTTTTAGGCTCCTAACTGGATTGCGGCCGGATTGAATCTCGGGAATCTCGGGAATCTCAAAATTTTGCGTTTTTTTATTTTATAAAATAAAGTATCTCTATCTAGATGTTTTAGTTTTTTTTAAATTGGTAAGTTACAATCAACATAAACAAAAATTTAATCTCCTTTGGATTGTATCACAGCACTTATCACAAATCAACGTAATTAACATCAACATAGTATTTAAAAACAAAAAAAAAAACATCGTGCGAAACAAAAATGCGTCGTCGTTAATTACGTTTGCGATAAAATCTCAACTTTTCTATAGAAATCAGGCTTTTTGTCAGGACTTTTCAATTTTCCATATGGTAACCCTCTGTGAAGTTAGCTTGAAGTGAACTGTCAATAGTGTCAATCCCTAGCATCTTGGAATGACAGCTCCATTTAAGCTCACTTCACTTAAGTTTTCACGGAATTCAAATTTCGAATTCGAATTTCATATTTACAGAACATCGCCTGTTACGTACGCTAACAGTTAGCGGAGGTAGCGTTAAATCAAGTTTGGTTGGTACCTTTATTGATTGTTAAATGAAATCCTACGTTAGATCGTTAGATTTAATGCGTATTTATTTCATAATTTGTGTTATGACATTAGTAAAGTTTACCTACCCAATTTCATATACTTTTATTTTGTCATTTTAAAATAAATTTGATACTCTTACTAGTCTCTTAACTAGTCACAATGTAAATAATTAACAGAAAAACGATTCAATTACCTACCGTACCTATGGTCTTAGGTATTAAAAGTACGGTTTCATTGATAAGAAACAGGTAACTGTGAAGCCACTACAAAATCAATAATCGTGTACAATCATTTATTATAATAAAAATATATTGTATGTTTAGGTTAAGGTATTTATCTATGGACCTGCGTGGCCTGAAATAAATGGATTATTATTATTAAAAAAAATTATCGCAAAAATTTTGCATTTATACAGACTCAACAATCTGCGCATGAACATTATTTAAGATTTTTTTCGCCCTCTGTGTTGCTGGTTCAATTCCTGGACGAAGCAAACACTGGTCTGCTGATAGATTGTTCTGGGTTTGATTCCTTTGTGCCTGTAAAGTAAGATGTATAATGTTTCAAGAACAGTCGATTGACTAGTTTATAGTCCCATTATTTATTAATCTTGAAACAAAATTTAGTACGTAGGAACTTCTTTTAGAAGTAAATTAAAATGCCTCAAACAAAAACACAACAAAAAAATCAATTGTGCAACGGGTGACGTATTTTACACACGTTCTCTCAGATTTTGTCTTTTACCTCTATGACATTTGAATTTAAAAATAAAAACAGTTCCTACTTTCAGTGAACTTTGAGCACGTGTCGGTGGTGTAGGCGTATCACGAGTATCGGCATAAATCAATGTATTACGATTGACTGTAGGGAACGTGGAACTATACAGAAGGTTGGTTGCACTTTTAGACTTCGGAAAAATACCAGCAGTTTATAACCAGGCACCCGTTTTAATGTAACTTAGGATACTGAAGAAAGAAAATGTTCGGATTCCTCCTACATTGCTAAAGTACCTTTAGAAGGTTACTAATAACCAAAAAAATAGGTTAAATCTTCACCCTGTGCTGAAAATACGCCTCTCTTTGCTAGTACCAGCCAACTTCCAAAAGGGCAATTTCCGGTTCTTTATTAATATTAATAATCTTTCACCAGAAAATCACGATGAGAGACAACCAAACCTTGATGATCGAATTCGTGAAAATAATAGAACGCTACCCAGAAATCTACGATGCCAGTTTGGACACATACAGAACCAGGTTCTCGGAAATGGCCTGGGCAAAAGTAGCGAACCAAGTGAGAAGCGAATTGAATGAAGAATGTACGCGTAAGTAATGTTTGGCCTGCTTACTTAGTTATGGACATTAAAATTAGCCTCTACGAGTGACAATAGTACGTCCCGGCGCAAATAGAGAGCGCCGACATGATCTAGAACCAAAAAATCGAAGACGAGTGAGAACGACCAATCCGCACTGGGCCCGCGTGGTGGATCACAGATTCACAGCCCGCTCCCTCTCACAGAGAGGAGACCTGAGCCCCAGCAGTGGGAACGTTACTTGGGCTGTAAACCCAATTGATGACTCGCTAGTGCACCTACTGACTACTGCATCACTATTATCATAAAGATCGTGTCGATTCGATAGAAGAAGAACTAATGTTTACGACTTTACTCGCGTGTATACTTTGGGAAAGTGGAACTTCTTTCAAACTCGAACGAAACTTTTAATTATGACCTCTTCATTGGGAAAGGCGAGTAACGACTCCATGGGTCCTTCCAAAATAAACTAAACACGTCAGCTTGATTTACCCTCTTAAAACAATACCATTCCAAGTTTACTAAGCTTCAGAGGACTGTTTAAAAAGAAAAAAAATGGATTATTTTTATTTATTTTTCTTCTCATTACTTTGTTACAGTTGAAGAACTGAAAGTGAAGTGGAAAGGCATACGATCCTCATACAACAGATACAGATCCAGAATAAATCTAATTCAAAATGATAGTGTCTGCAAGAAATATTACCTGTATGACCACTTAAGATTTTTAGAACCTTTTTTAAAATGTAATCTTAAAGGGTAAGTGTAACATTTAAAATGTATTATTATTATTATAATATTTTTTTCATTTTAAAAGGTAACAAATAACGTAGGTATCTAACTTATTCCCGTTTATCAAGTTTGTCATGATGATACTACCGACGCGGGCGCACTTAGGGCAGACATCCTTGCTACCGACTCAGTCTAGCACATTTTTTCAAAACGGCATGAACTACAAAAAGAAAAAGATAAATTGATTGTTATATATTAAATTACAGCTGATAAATGTACGAAAGTGATAAATGTGTGTGAAACGGGTGTACGAAAGTGATAACTATAACACCATTTAAGCTTTGTAATGCAGAGTAAAGATTGGTAACTCGAAAATGAAATGTAACACACGTTGAATCAATTCAACCAGTAGTTGTGTTACATTTTATGCTGCATTACATTGATTTGAACGGCTCATTTGTGTTAGTAACAATCTGACGTTAATGAGATGACACACATTGAGATGGGATGACGTTTGTAACAAAGGAGATGTTTCATTTTCGGCCATAAAGTGTACGGTAGTGATAAAAGAGGAAAAAATGCCACGATTGAGGAAAAATATTCTTTTCTGAATATTCCCCTGATGACTTCGGCACAAAAAATAATATGTTTTCAAATTATTGCCATATTCTATTGAACTTGAATTCGTCGTCTTACTTGCATACTACTTTCGTTCAGAAATCATGTTACATTAAAACATAATAATATCACGTATACGTTATTTTTATAAATATAAAAGGCATGTATTTCTATGCTATTAAGATAAGATAATAAGATCTATCTTAGACAACTCTTTTGACTAATTATAAGAAAGTGGGACGATTAATTTCATCGTAAATAAATATGTATTCTACTTTTGTGGATTGTGGATTTGTAGGTATTTCTGGGTGAAAAATTCAAACGTTGTTTGTATTGCTATTGATAACACTTTTATAACATTTATCAAGGTGAGCTGAAATCCAGAAATGGTTCAAAAGATTTGATCTGGTGGGCCCACTTTTGTCTAATGTCCTAATTAAATCATAATAGAGTGCCGTAACTTAATTATTTATTTAATTAAACAGTTGTCACAGCACAGTTTTTTTTTACATATACTAGGTTATGTATGTAAACGTTATCCGCCATCTCTGCAACCTATCATGGCTGGCTGTCGATGGTCGTTAAGTTTGATGACAAACGTCAAACATTTTCAGTTTTTATTTAGTGCCTAAAAACTGTTAGTTATTATGAAAAAAAAAACATTATTTGTATACAGGGATTCGTTACCCAGGTTTTCTAAAACGTATATGTTATGGCCGGAGTCCTATACAAAAATGAAACGTCTCCTTTGTTTTGTTTACAGACTGACTAATAAAAAATTATTAATTTACATTTTTAGATCGGCACAAGACCAAGATAAATCTGAAACATCAATAAACGAATCTTGTAACTACGTAAACGTAGATGGTATTGAAGAACAAAACGAATATTCTGTAGAGGCATGGAATCACATTGAAATAAAACCAGAAATAACTGGCAGACTAGATAAACCACTTGATCCAGAGGCTGCTAGAAGCAGCAGTAGTGAAACATATGGTGAAAGTATTAAAAAAAGAAAATTCTCTTTTGAAGGAGAGGATGACAATGAAGACTTAACATTTTTCAAAAGTATCCTACCAGACATCAGGAATTTTACAATTAGAGAGAAGAGGAAACTTAAAATGGGGATATTGCAGTTAATTGACGAAATTGAAAAAGAAAAGGATACGTGAGAGAGGATTTCAATTGTTTCTAGGGTTCTGTACCTCATAAGAAAAAACGAACCCTTATAGGATCACTTCGATGTCCGTCTGTCTTTCAGTCTGCCAAAACCATGTCAAGACCCTTTTCCTCAGGAACGCGTCCTGTATCAAGTTGAAATTAATATCGAATACGTAAAACGTTGAAATGATTACCGTTTACGGTCCCTTGGAGCTCTAAAAAAATCAAGCTTCTAAGTCAACGCAATACAAAATTCGGCCTTTTATGCGACATATTTTGATACTCGTAAACAAATCAAAACCTATACTTCTCGTTGACATAGAATCATGAAATTTGGCAAGAAGCAACGTCTCACAGCACAATTAAAGGAAAATGTCCGAAAATTGTTAATTTGTAGTTTTAACACATAAAAATAAATATTTTTGCGATTACAAACTTACTCTTGCAGTTGGAGAATTGATCGTAACGTATATCGATTTAAGGGAGAACATGTTTACAACTACAATGTAAGGTTTGTTTTTGGGGTAAATTCATCCTAACTACGGAACCCTTCTTTGTGTGTGGTCCGACACGCACTTGGCCGCTTTTGTTTTTGTAGGTAGGTAGGCTGTTAATAATAATAATTGCTTAAGTTTTGTGTACCTATTTCCAAGTTCATATTTTTTAATAAATGACTATATCTTAAATCCTCATGTCTTTCTGATTAATATTACTAAGTACCTACCTACTTTTACAAACATCGATTTTTACGTCATTATAATTATCAACAAAAGGAAGTTTTACAAAGCCAAGCAACCATGCTTCAAAAACTAAGAGACTTGAAAAGAAAAACTTATTTCCGACATTAGAGCTAGGAGTTGTAAACTTCAGGCCGAAGATTTTACGCCGTTTCGCTAATTAAGTTGGTTTGAATTTTATATAACTTTTTTTATCGATTAGCGAGAAAGAGCTCGCAGTTCAAAAAGTCGGCTCGATTTTGAATGATTTTCACTTGTTTTTCATTAAGAGTCGTATCTTCGTATCAAATTTGTGTGCGGCATGTCGAAGTCATTATCATAACGTATTACTTATCGATCAAGTATAACCCAACCGAGTTCTACGTCGCCTCGACGCCCGGCGCTGCTGTTATCGAGTCTGCCTACCGTCATCTGATGTATAACAAGTCCTACCCTCATTTGCATGGAAATGAGATCCGAGAACATTCACTTCGGCGCAACCCCCCGTCTTCTGACGCCTTCTTTGCTTAATTACAAAGACGACACACTGTGTGATTTTCCTCACACCATATCTCTTTAAAAATTTAAGTGTGAGTACCCACCAAGTTGCAGGGAAAAGTTGTACTTACCGAAAGTGAGTTTAAATGTAAGCCCAGCACGATGTATTTGTAATTAGTTACAGGTGATCAGCGGCCGGTGCTAATTTAGTTATCTGAAAGGTCAGATCCGACACTTGATAATTAATTACCTACTTCTGTGGATACTTAAAGGTCCTTAGACACACTAGTGCTACATAAGCACTCTACGAAACATGTCCATAAAAAATCCATTTGGTTAATAAGTCCATCAAAAGCTCGTTGGAACAGTCTTATTTAATTAATCGCTATACAATGTCGCCTATTTCTAGTTAGCTAATGCGTGTAATTTGGAAGAATTTAGGCGTAACAATAATGATGTATTCTGCAGAAAAACGTCACAAAACCCGTTAAAATAATGAAAAAAATCGTAAATCATAGAATAGTTTTCAGTGAGATTCTAATTTATCCAAAATAAATTTGACATCTCAATCTTGACTGGCAATTTTTGGGAGCAAAGAACCATTTAAGATTTTAAGGACCATTCAAGCAAATCATTAATAAAATACCCAATGAAACTACTTTTCACACCAAATTCCATTTCCTAAAACCACAGAATACAAAGTGCGAGGCATGATCAACTAACTGCCTCATTAACAGCTGACGATAACATGTGATCTTGCTTATTACCTCACCACTACTAAATCGCTTTGTTTCCAACATAATACTAAGTACCTATTTATGTCTATACACATAATTATACGGAATTCACATCAGTGTTTCAAAGCACGTGGATGCCCCTTCGCTGACCGCCTCCCCTTTAGAGCTAATACCATTACAGTAATTAGGATATGCTTAAGCATAATTAATGTAGTCATAAACTACGCACCTAGTGTATTGTTGTGTGATGAGGAAGCCGAATTGTGTTTGCTTTGGTATTACCTTGGTTTAATTCATAAGAGTTTGACTTTAGATACTTTTTTACTAAGAAATTTCTACTACCTTAAATTTTTGGGACCTTTCAAGGGAAGTTTCATACGTAATTAATAGAAGATGTCGGGAAGTTTCCAGAAATTCTGTCAAATTATTGGATAGATTTTGACCAAGTTATCAAGGTAGTTTTTCTAAAAATAAGCTCTTAGTTATCTACAAAGTTTCCGGTACAAAGTTAAGTAAGTAGGATAGATCTACCTGCTCCGACTGCTACTTTTAAGAAGGTTTCTCCTTCACATTAATTTTAAGTTCTCTATACTTTGCTATTTTAATAATCTTCTATCTATACATTTAAATAAAAGGAAACCGTGACTGACTGAGTGACTGATCTATCAACACATAGCTCACAAAACCGAAGCGGTTTTGGAAATTCTACCTTTAAAGGGGTGAAAACGGGGGTTTTTTTTTTTGTATGAAATATCTTACCCCTTTCGTTAATAAACTTGAAACTTGGCACGAATACATATAAATTATAAACTTTGTCATTTTTAATTTTTCTAAACTAACCCCTGAATGGGGATTGACGGGTTTCAAAGTTTGTATGGATGAATTTTAACGTGCGGTCCGATTAACTCGAAACTTAGTGCTTTATACCATGGGTCTAAATTTAAAACTTGAAGGCAAGAACCTATATGCTATTACGGAAACTGTATTTCTAGAAATTACTTTAGATTATAACTTGCATTGGGGCGCCCACATTAGAGCTCTTATAGGTAGATTAAGTTCAGCTGAATATGCAGTGAGAAAAATAAGGCTATTGACGTATATAGCCACAGCTAGGCTAGTATACTTTGCTTATTTCCACAGTATTATGTCTTCTGGCGATCTGCTATGGGGATCGGCAGCTGATTAGATTCAATTTTCATTTTTACAAAAGACCTTACCCGCGCGGTTTATCAAAAATGGGTCCTCGCGTATCTTAGAAATATATTAGAGTATCTTAGAAACAAATTCAAAGAAATTGATGTACTAACTCTGCCTTCTTTTTATATCTTAGAAAGTATTTAGTATGTTCGCAAAAACTAATGAATTTTCAAAATAAGAAGCGATTTCCATAATATAAATACACGTAGTAATAATGAAATTGTGATACCCAAATTAAGATTAACTAAAACAAGCAAGTCTTTCTCATGTCTTATAAACAGCATCCGCTTTTATAACAAGTTGCCAAAGTCGGTTACAGAACTTAGCGATGGAAAGTTCAAAACGCACATCAAACGTATCCTTATCATAATAATATTTTATAAGATTTAAGACTACGGCGTTGCAGACAAGGAAGTTTGACAATAATTCCTTCTGCACATGTGGCTTCCCTGGCTTCATTAACGGCATCACTATGTAAATGTCTATTAACTGCTCCCAAATTACGAGGTTTTTTTTTACATACTTCTTTGACATAATCTTCTCATTATTTGACATTATACTCGTATACCTACACTTCTAATTTCAACTCTACTAGACAGGCTCTTTATTAGACTTTTGTAGACAGGATATTAATTAAGATTTGTTACAGTTGTAATGGCAAGCATGTTATTTGGTTTAAATAGGCTTTATTTTTTATTATTTGCCAGGCCTGCACACACGACTGGGTGCTGCGCGCCGACCTCCCTAGTGGCGTCAGCGTAGTGTGCTACGCTGTCGACACGCTGGTCCTGGCGCAGGGGAGGTCGCACCAGGCGGCGGCCGAACTCATGACACGCGGGGTTGCGACAGTCGTTGAGAGGATCCGGCAATTGGGACTCGAAGTGGCCTTGCACAAGTCCGAGGCCATGTGTTTTCATGGTCCTCGGAACGCGCCACTGTCGGGCTCCCAAATAACGGTAGGAGGGGTTCACATCGGCGTCGAGTCGACGATGAAGTACCTGGGACTCGTCCTCGACAGCCGGTGGAACTTCGTCGAGCACTTCCGACGTTTGGCTCCCAGACTGCAGCGGGCCGGGGCTGCTTTGAAGCGGCTCTTGCCCAATCTGGGGGGGCCAAACGCCTCCTGCCGGAGGCTCTACGCGGGGGTCGTGCGGTCCATGGCCCTTTACGGGGCGCCGGTGTGGGCGCGTTCGTTGAGGCTCCGGCCAGCCAGCCGGTTGAAGGCGTCCCAAAGGGTCATGGCCATCCGGATGGTACGGGGATACCGCACGGTCTCCTGCGAGGCGGCGAGCCTCCTTGCCGGATTACCGCCGTGGGATCTGGAGGCAAAGGTCCTCGCGCACGTTTGGGAGTAGCGCGAGGAGGCGAAACGCCGGGGCGTAACTCCGCTGCCGCGAGTAATCGCGGCACAGCGGACAGAGCTCCGGCGGGATCTCATGGCGGCATGGAGAGTGCGACTGTCGCAACCCAGCGCAGGGCACGCCACAATTGCGGCGGTAAGACCCCTCTTTGAGGAGTGGCTTGAGAGGCGCCACGGCGTCCTCACCTTCCGCCTGACGCAGGTCCTCACCGGACATGGCTGTTTCGGGAGGTTCCTGTTTCGTATAAGGCGGGAGGAAACGCCCGGGTGTTATCATTGCGTGGATCGACCGGAGGACACGGTGGAGCATACGGTGGAGGTCTGCCCGGCTTGGGCGGAGCACCGCCGTGTCCTCGTGGCGGCGATCGGCGGCGGCGACCTCTCGCGTCCGGCCCTGGTTCAGGCCATGGTACGGAGCGAGAGGGAATGGGAAGCCGTCACCTCCTTCTGCGAAGCAGTAATGCTCGCGAAGGAGGAGGCGGAGCGCGAGGGGGAGAGGCAATCTCTGCGCCCTCGCGCCCCTAGCCGCCGCAGGAGGAGGAGACACCCTGGGCGTCGGGAGTCGATTGCCGACTCCCGGCCACCGTAGGCGCGGGCTTGCGGACGGCGAGAAATGGGCAGCTCGCCGTCCGGTAAGGACCAGGCCCGGGTCGACGGCGCGTCGTGTTCCACGCGCGCCTCAAAGAGATGTCAGCAAAATAGACGGGGTCCGATAGGACCGATGCCTGCCGGGACTGCGGATTGTTCGAAAAAGTTACCGTGGCCCTGGCGCACAGGCAACTGAAGGAACACGGGTGGCTTTTAGTCAGTAAGAGTCTGACACCCCCTTCCGCTCCGCCCAGAGCAGGAGACGTCATTTGATGATTTCCCACCCAAAAAAAAAAAAAAAAAAAAAACGAAAAAAAATAAAAAAAAAAAAAAAAAGGCCTGCACACACACTGTAATTTGAAAACATTGTAAAAGCCAATTATTTTTAAAAGAGTAACCGGAAAAGAGTAAGTAGAGTTTCTTGCCGGCCCTTCTCCATAGGAAACGACCATTTGGAACCGTGCACCTAGCTTCTGATGTTTCTAAGTGCCTATGCAGGTTTATGTGAAATAAAATATTTTGATTTTGATTTCGACACAGTCGATATGAAAACTAATTTTCCATTGATTAATAAACTTGAAAACTTACCCGAACAATTTCCTAATAAAAAAAAAAGATTGTAAGATAATCATTTACATTTTCGAAAAGTACCTTTTAAAAGAGGTGGCGGGGTGTTAAATTGTTTAAGGGAAAATATGAAATCTACGCAAACAAAGTCTCGAGCGAAGCGCTAGTTTTATTATCTTTAGACAATAGAAAGATTTTAGAAATACAAGTTTTTACCACTTTAAAAAAATGTTTTTTTTCTTCTCTATAATTTGTATTCATAAAATGATTCTTACTGATGTACCTAATGGCCGAAGGCTGCTAAGCGAGTGTTTCTTATTTCGATTTGCTTGTTGGGAATAATGAGTTTTCTCTGTTAAGGAATTTCAGGCCATAAAGCTTTGATGTTTGCCCCTTTTAAGGGATAAAAGTATCCTATGTTAGAACATACCCAGGTCATGGTCTAACTACAGGGTGACAGGGAAATTCGACCTAATCGTTGAAAGAGGTTATACTAGAGGTCATTAGCAACAAATTAAGTCCAGTTAACTAGGGGTTACAACTGGATGGTAACCGAGCTATGACGGTGTTTCGATTTTTTTGAAATTTTGTGATTTGTTACCAAAAACAATTAATTATGAAAAAACTACTCCACTCTGAACATTAAATTTATGCTTTTGTGAAAGCTGAAAAATAAGTAACCATTAAAACAATAATAAACATTTCAGAAAATTTCAAAAAAATCGAAGAACCGTCATAGCTCGGTTACCACCCAGTTTTGACCCTAGTTAACTGGACTTAATTTTTTGCTAATGACCTCTAGTATAACCCCTTTCAAGGAAAAGGTCGAATTTCCCTGTCAACCTGTTTATGTTCCAAATTTCATCGAAAATCAGCGGTTAGGGTATGAAAAGGTGACAGACAGACAGAGTAACTTTCGCATTTATAATACTACTAGTATGGAAGTATAGATAAATCAATTTGATGTGAAGAAGCAAACAAAAGTTCACCAGCGCATACTTGCAGAAGAACTGGCAGCGAGAAATATTATTGAAATTCCATCGTCCAAAGCAATCAAAGGATTTTAAAGGTAGGTGGAATGAAATAATCCTAATTGCATAGTTGTTAGACCCTCTAATATATCTGAACGGTACACTAGTTTACACTTGGCTACCAGTCCTCGTTATCACCATAAAGCGTAATTTACAAGATGCAAAATAATTTATTAAAACTAAACATAATAATGTATAGGGAGGCGGCTAGCGTAACAGCGGGAGGCTAAAACGTAAATCTTGTCCGCGAGCTTACTTGTACCACTTAACATGTTATGCTCAAATATTTATGTACTGCTTGTGTCATGATCGATGATTACATAATCATCATCAGTACATACTAGCTTTTTATAAGGGATACTTCGTCGAAGGAATGACGAAAGTGGTCTTTTGAGACTGGAGGCCCAGAATACTGGTCTTCGAGTACGCGTCGAAAGATTGTGCTACTCTGCTCTTATTTATCATAACATAACATCACGCTTGTTTTCCCCGAAGGGTTAGGCAGACGTGTACCTTATTTACCATGTCGGCTAGTATTCTGGGTACCTTAATTAGTTTTGGTAAACATAATCTGGTCCCCAAGTACCTTGGGTTCTCAGTCTTCAAAACCAACCAGACGCTCTGGATTACCACAAAGCGACTTCATCTTACCTTTTCCATCGTTACAAAAACAAAAAACGAATAAGAAATAACCGTCTTAATCAAAGTTTTTTGTGAAATCATTTTCCTCCACGTGTAAGTTCGTGATTAAACATTTACACTACAAAATCAACCAAGATTATCAAGGGTTATACTAATTAACAATACCAGTTCCATCCGAGTCGGAGCGTAATAGGCAGTGCTAATTCGATTATAGGTATGTGAGTGTGCCACCCTGTATATAATTACGTACATGGCCTGCACAATGGCGACGGAAGATCAATACTAGTTCATTAGTGAGTTGAATGCATTACTTAGTACTCAAATGTCAACGGGTAAATTGGTATTTCTTGCAACTTATGCCTGCTAATGTTTACGCGGAAACCATCGAGGCTTTGTAATGCAATTTGTTGCTGAAAGTTTTGAAGGAAATTGGTTCAGTTTCATTGGCGGTGTTAAAGTTAATGAAGTCTAGCTGTTGATTGAAGTAATAATCTACTATGACGGTTTCACATTTGGAACTTCCATGCCTTACCGGTTTCAGTTTCTATGATTCCAGTCGATAAAGCTGGAACGAAGAAACAAGAAAAAAAATGAAAAATAAGCTGGGTCGATTTGTGCAAGATGTTCAAATACTCTGAGATTTTTAATAAGTAGTCCATAACAATAATACACTCTTGAGCAGTCTTCCATTAGCAATAGTATCCTCAAACAGGCAGACTTCTATGATGAATTTGATAACCACAGATCCTCACAACTGAGACCCTGAATGCCTGCAACCATCGTAATTTATTCAGTCTGGTAAGTTGCCGTGTTGAGTAGTTTTACAACTCTCTGAAAGTCACAACATTTTTTTGAAAAAAAAAATCAACATCGATCTTCAAGATCAAGAATTTTTTTTCCATCACAATTACTTTTTGAATTATCAGCTCAGAGTCATAATGATTAGAAAATATCACATCATTATGATATTCACCAGTTAGTTGAATGTGCAATACGGTAAGTTGGAGCGGTGAAGTGTGAAACCGGTCCGGGACGATGTCCTGAGTCCCGACATTCCTGGATGCGCGCACGCACTCAATTGCACCTATTTCGCTTTGGACTTTTCAACGCGCGGGAGATTTGAATTTTGCAAATTAAACGTTCCTTGTTCTTGCTTCGAAAATCGTTAACATTGCTTTTTTATGGTCATGGTTTATTGCCAGGAGTTATGCTGTTTCTGAATTTTAGATGCGCGGCCGATTCGAATTAAGTCGACCAAACTTTTGTTCTTATTGCGCAGGCTCACATTTGTTTAGCTTTAGCGCACCCGTGGAGAAACGATAATTACAAAATATTTCGGGTACCTTTACTTTTCGATAAATAAACAGGTTTCATGATCTTGGATTATGGACTTAACGTGGAGTACACAAACGCATTTTAAGGATAAACGTCTTTAATCAATATTCGCTGCGATTGGACTATAGGAGTCGGTCTTCTCTCAGAGACTCTCGTCAGTCTTTTTGTCTCTTTATGGAAAATGGTAAGGACATTTCCTAGTTGAGCAATGAGTGAAGTAAGCCATATAACCTTAACTTACCTTCATGACGTATCTAAGTACCTATAGTTAACTTCAATACATTCAGAAAGCACGTAGGTAGAGTAATAATCTTAGTTTTCCTCAGTAGGTTGTTACGAATTGTGTGGGATGATGAATAACTGGTGTCTGCACTACCTACACTTTTCATTCGCTTCATAAATACACAGCATCGTAAACCAGAGGATCCTTTTCTAAATTGTTTGATGTTATTTAATTCCAAAGTAATTTGTTGGGAACGCAATTTGCCGCTTAAATGCCAGAATTAATAAGTTTGCACATTTTCAAAAAGTCGCTGCTGAAGTAATCGCTTTACTTGGTCCAGATGATTTTAGATATGCCCCAGCCACAACGGGCAGGCAACAGGGACGGAGGATTTTAACTGCAACTGGTTCGAAAAAGACAACATTTTCCTCTCACAAACGTAAAGTGCCTTAAAATGTTGCCCCATGATACTTAAATAACAACCTTAGCAATACTACAAACAAGGTTCAATTTCAAACGCGTTGGGAAAATGGATATTGCAATTTCTATTTGAACATTGAGGTGGCTACACATTTTTATTTGTGGGAAGAACGAGACAGAGCGTGTCTGTATGTACTGGTGGAAAAGGGATGGTGCTTAGCATTTATATTCTGGGTACGTGTAAGTTTCAGGCAACGGTCGCCGTGAAACTCGTAAATGGGAAAAAAGCAACAACGGAGAACTCAACTGTCTATAGTGAGGGGATCGACTCTGAAACGTTACCATAATTTTGGAAGAAAATAAATATTCTTTTGTACCCTTCTTGTTCCACAGACCATAACTTAATGTAGATCGGCATATAATTGCAGCACTATGTATGCATAGTCTGGTTTAATTAAAGTGCAAAGTGGGTACAATTAATTTACCTAGAGTTAAATGAGTGCTTTAAAAATATGGCTTCATTTAACGAAGCTTGCGAGTCATTTACCTTAGGTTGAACATTGGACAGGCTATAATTAGCTTAATGAAGTGTTCGAGTTCCACCGAAGGTTGATCCGTGACGAAAATAATGATTAATAAATCGGATCACGTCTACTCGGTCTCAAGAGTGAGGTAAGAATTATATCGGACACAATGACACGCTATTGTCAAGTGCGTCGGGTGTGAGAAATACAATAGCAATTATTTCGCTGTAGTCACCTTCATTGTCTTAAGCGCTGGCAAACAAGTAAAGTATAAATTATTTAAATTGAATCATCGTTTTACACTTCAAAATGTTTGTTGCTGTCGTTAAATAGTATCTTCTAGTTGTTTTAGTATTCACGGGAGGTTAATCATAAGGTTTTTGGGTAGTTTAGTGGATTTTTATTGTTATTGCTACTATCCGCAGTTCATGCTATGAAGTTGTTAAACAAAGTGTTAATTTATACTTGAGCTGTTGAATGAATACTGAATGTTAGAATTCGTGCTGATCATCGATTCTATCAAATGAAATGTTTTGTAATTTTATGTGATGATAATAAAGATATTCAGTTAATCCATATTGGACATACAGCCAATACAGGCACAGAATTTTTAGTCTGACAAACTTCAATGACCTAAAAAGAACACAGTCTTTCAGGCAGGTATTTATTTCTTAGCACTACACGTGTTACGACGACATAATGGTATATTATACGCTGCACTTAACTTTATTGAAGGGCAACCACAATGATATAATCCATGGCACACATTGTTTATGATCACAGTAAAACGTTTCCAGAAAACAACACGACAATTTTATCTTCGACCATTGAGTTTTCATCAACAATCTCAGTTACAAATATCGATATTTTGGAACGGGACGTCCCAACACTAGCACTCGTCATCAGAGCAAGAGCCGCGTTGATATTTCCACGTAGATTTCGCTCCGTAAAACCTTTGCCGTTTATTTTTGTATACGTTTTTGGCGCATCTCTTTATATTTACAACCACAACTCAGTTGTACAGGGTTTGTCAGTTGACCTTATGTGTTATTCAAACGGTACCTACATATAATACCTGCATATGTTATAACAATGGGTAAGGTAATACCTACGAGTGTGGTATTGAAAATACAATTATGAATATTGATAATAATGTACCTATGTAGTACCTATTTCTGGCCTATTATTCTTGGTCCATCTGAAGTGTTGAGTTGATGATTTAGTTATCGTCAGCTAGGATCCGGTTCAATCCGCTTTTCAGTTACTTTATTGATTTCATCACTCTTTTCTCGTTTTTGCTTGGGTTTCACTTTGAACCTTTTGTTTTATAGGGTTTTTTTACGGAATTTTAGTACCCATCCTCTTATCTAAATCACGGAAAAAGAGTTTCATGGATAAGCAATCTATTTTGATAATGCCTTATTACAAACTATCTAGGTGAAGTAGGTAGGTTTGATTTCAACCACGTCAAAATTACGTTTCATAATATGAAGTTTATTTTGTGTGTGTAGGTACCACTATTTGTGAACGGCAACAGAGAGGATTATTACATCGCTTTCATAAGTAACTGTTTGTTAGTACTCTCCACGTATGCTTGCCAAAGTTGTTGCATAAGTGAAAGACTGCGCTGCACTGATTTCGTCAACGAATGGATGCCAGCCGTCTTTATGTAAAGAGAAAGCTTCTCTTTTTAATAAAATCTATGGGTATGACCTGCATTCTAAACAAGTGAAGAACTGTTTTTTTTACCTTTGAAGTAGATTTGTTTCCATTCATGTAGTATGAAACTGCGTCAACGAGTCAAACTGCTATCAATCGTTTTTTTTTTCATTTGTGTCGATGTTTTTTGCATCATAGTACCTATACTTACTATTTAAAAAAGAAGTCTAGTCTAACTCTATGGTAAGGTTTCAAAGGGGTACCAATGGAGTTTTATTTGCGAATGAAGGTTGACCTAAGACGGGATTATTGTGGATAGATCAACAAGTCATTCATCATCCATGTCCTAAGAGGCCACTACAGAACCAATTAATGGTGGTGGTAATAGTTTTGTTTTATACGTTATATGTTTAATTTGTAAGGTATAGGTATGGGCCATTGTAGCCTGATATAAATGTTTTAATAATATTATTTAAAGTATCTTTGACATGTCTCGGGACCCTAGGGTCCCGGTCCTTGGGAAGGTGTACGAGGGCCCGAAGCCAACTTGCAGAGACCCCCAAGACAATTTTAAATAGAATCAGGCACCAACCGACGATTATCCCTGTATGGTGCATGAAAGTTAATCCAAGGACAACCCCCGGTTGGTGTAGGACTATTGCAGGATGTGGAAACTAATATAATTATTGAATTATGGGTTTGAGTGGCTAAGATGGAATAGTTACCAAGAACTACGGAAGGGCTATGGCCCGTGCCTGACCAATGTTTTATATATACAATATACGGATAAAATGGCAGGGGGTGACTTCCACACTCAATAATAGGACCCAGGAAACGGTCGCTAGCACATAGTGACGTAGTGACAAGGGGCAACATGTGCTGAGGTTCTTGAAGAGTGGAGTGGTATTCCACGGCTATCCGAATAATCCCAGAGCCTGCTATATGGTCAAGACCCCTACCAGCACTTACTGGAGTACTTCCTTCGTTCGACCAAGTTTGCTCTTGCGAATCTGCACTCAAGCCGGCCAATAAAGGCAAGAATGAGGTGGGAGCTCTGGTTCTAGTCAGTGTTCACTCTAGCCGGTCAATAAAGGTAAGCCAGAGATGAGGAACAAGACTTCTCCCTGGAGATAGGGTCCGTGGGGTCACTACTGCCCAACAGCTGGCCACATGCTACGGGTTTCTGTATCTCTCTTGGTCTGGCTCCTCACCCTAGACCTGTTCCGGCAAAATAAAATCTCTACCGGCACAGACCTAGAGTTCACAGCGCGCTAGCTCCACCACGACGTCAACTTTGAGATACGGCGGTGGGGTTATTATTATTATTACATTCCAGGAGGAGATGGTCTAGGATCTATTCGTGTTGGTAGGATAGCTTATACTGTTATTCAACAATTTGAATGCCTTAGCTTCTGAGAATTCATGACTATTTAACTATCTGAAGGTAAGGGCAGTATATTGAGGTTGCATAACAGTATTTGATACTACTCGATATTGTTTTGATACCTTTTTCTGGGCCCTGTAATAAAAAAAAGATTAATATTTTTGATCATTTCAGCCAAAAGACGTCAACTGCTGGCAAAAGCAATTCATAACATAATATATAATCACGCCTGTATTCCCCGAAGGATTAGGCAGAGGTGCACCTACATTTTGCCAGTTATGTTTAAGTCCCATGTAACAGGGAGCGAGCCTATTGCCATCAACCGGGCACAAATCCAATCATCGGAAAAACAATTCAGTGGGAAGACTACTTAAACTGGGCAAAATATGCTGTGTTGATATATCAATTTTATATGAAATCATGTGTTATTTAATATCATTTCATTTTACGGTTTATCATCATGAAATTCAGAAGATGTTTTCACTTTGATAGCTTTTCTAAGATTCATCCCTCCTCAGACTGTTTATTAAGTCAATTCTAAGATTTAGCAGTTGAATACTCTAAAGTGTTTCTAAGTATTCAGCTAATCCTTCGAGGTTATCTTCGTAATATACAAACGTGTGTAAGGAGCTGTGCGTATGAGACGGGCGCGGGCGCGGGCGCGGGTGCGGGCGCGGGCGGTCGAATCGCATCGGCTATCGACGCAGACTCCGCGCCTCACTGTGCGCCTATTAACTAATATCTAATACAGAGTTAACTAAGCCTTAAGTATGTTCTAATAGTAATTTACGATGTAAAAGTTTGTGTGACATCAATTTGTTTCATGACTGAGCCGAGTACCCTAATTGCTTAACACACTATCTATCACAATCTGAATCATTTTGAAGCCTCTATTGCTAATCCATTGCTTCATATGTTAGAAAAAATTGTCAGTTCAACAATGTAAATAACGCAATGAATGTTGTTGAATTGTCAAAATGAAAGCTATTCCTACTGTTAGTGTGTTACGCAATTACCCCGCTGATGGGATGAGTGTGCATGGAGTTTTTGCACGTTCTACTTACCCTAGGTACCATAGGAACCTACATATACGCTTTCGAATGGGCAACTAGTTTTATCTTTCTGACTAACCGATTCTTTGACAGTTCAAATGTGCCTGTAATTGGTTTAATTGAAATTAATGCTTTGAGTTTGAGTTTGAAATGGACATAACTTACAGGAAATATTTAGGTAAAGTTGCTTCTCGCCCTTGTCATGATAATAGGATGATACTGACCATTTTTAAAGCAAAATAATCACATGACTAACTCTTTTTTTAATTTGCGAAACCTATTGACATGACATGACCTGACCTACTGATTAGCTAAATAGATACCCTGAAACTAAACTTTACTTTTTCAGCTCATTAAATTAAAAACTGTTCCCGATAAAAATATTCCGTTAAAATTTTCCATATGCATTATTATGCCTACATGATTAAACACACTTCCCAAGCGTGATTCATTGTCAACCACATCGCCACTTATCATCAGGTCAGATAGCGGTCACACGAAAAAAACCCAACAAAATAAAATGTTGTTAGGTAGGTACCTATTTTTTGTACCTAAAGGATAAAATATTCTTATTTTAATCAAGTTTATATTAAACAATTAGGTAGCCTTGCAGATTAGTTCAAAACCAAAAGTTTTACAAAATGTAACAGTTTCATTCATGATTTCCAATTAAAGAAAATACGTAGATATTTCCACATCGTATTGTCACAGTAAAACGATACTTGTCACAGTACCAGCAGCTCCACAAAAACTCATGTGGACAGATCTTGGAGCGATAGCGGGCGAGATGTCGGCTGCACTGTCGCAGCCTCTAACCCCCTCCAGGCCCCCTCCCCCTCACCGAGTGTCATTGAACGTCTTGGCGTGGACCGGCTTATTGCAATCTTAACGAATGTAAAATACAATGTGAGACTAAGGGCACCCTAATGCCTTTCGTGTCACTTCATTCGGCAGATTAAACGATAAATTTTATTATAGTTGTTGGTGATAGGTGCTCATATGCTTATGCTGCATGTAGTAGTACCAACTTATTTACATCTAGTACCTATAAATGCCATAGCTACATGTATAGGTACCTACTAGATGTAAATAAGGTCAAATTATGGGTACCGAACTAAAATGGGAAAATTAAGATGAAAAACAACCTGTAAAACAATAAATTCAACCCTAACTTAACGTAACGTAACTTGAGTTATTCCACAAACTTTTCGGTTCGATTTTTCCGATAATCGAAGCCTTAAACACGTTATAACCTCAATTATTAACCCACTAACATTTAAAAATCAACTACCTACCAGCTTTTCTTTCTGGAACTTTCCAAAGCCTGCCTTAACTTGAAGCGAGTTGTCACCAAATTCTTGGGCATCAGAAGCGAGATAAAGCTGTATCCGTCTATTGTGAGTCACATGTCGCGTAAGACGCACCGTACGAGATAATTTCACCTGACCTCTGCCAGTTCATTGACTGTGTCCTGCATAGACATACGCATGTCTAGCATAGAGACGGGACTAAGTTGTGAGCGAGCAGCGGTCGTGTTTGAGAAGCTTTATAGCTCAATAAATTTGAAATTTTCACGTGCCAACGTGTGTTGGGTTACGTCATTTTTAGTTGTTTTAGTTTTGTGAAAGTTTAGTAATGTAGTTTTTTTGATAATTGTTGCTAATACTATATGGATTGTGAGTAATTCCAAAATAAAGAATATATATATATAATTACAATTTACAGCAAGAAAAGCGAAATCACTCCTTAAAACTTACTTTGGTGTTAATCTGTTGAATCAGGGTACTTTACGTTATCTATCATATATTATACATGACGGCGCGTGATTATTTAGTCAATTTATTGTAACACTTTTTTAAAAGTTGTAATCGATTATTTTTACTCTGTGGTTTAGAATTTATTTCTTTAGTGGTATTTTTAACTTAGAGCGGGTAACACCGAATGGGGTTGTGAGTGTCATGGCGGCGATGGCGAGCACTATGTGATGCGATCGTCACGCGGTGCACACGCACAAATCCATTGGCTCTAAATGCAAGTTTAACAATTGTTGTGATTAGACTTAATCAGTGATAATCATTGTAATCATTAAATTTTATAGTTAAGTCTCGTTGCGATATTGGAAAGTAAATTAACTGGGTTATTTTGCGAGTATTATTTTCCAAACACCTGCACGTACACACCCATGATGAAGGACCAGCAGAAGACGGATCAACAACGACAGGTGGTGTCTCAGCCGCTCGAACATTCCGTCATACATATGACTATCTATTTGTTGGTTGAGCTCCTTAAGTTATGAGTTGAGCTGCATGATTACCAGTGATCGGAGTAGGTAGATTGATTTTTAGTACTTGTATCATAAATGCACACAGAAAGAATAACATGGATAAGCCATTTTTCCGGAAAGTAATTCCGGTATTTCCGGATTCAATTAAATATTGTTAATGTTGGTAGTGATATTATTACTACTCAATTCAAAATTTAAAGTTTGTTCTGATTGGTCGTTGGGTTTTGTCAAATCGTGACAAAAAAAAAATAGGAAGAATAATAAAGAATAAAATTGCTCATTTTATTACAATTCCTACCTTTTTTTTGAGGATGGCAAATCATCAAATGACTCCTTCCACTCTGGCAGAATACAATTCCTACATAAGTTCCGGTTTTTTTTTAATAATCCACCAATTCCGGAGGAATGTCCGTAGTAATATATACGTTTCGGATCAATGACCCCAGTTCAATCTACCTACTCCGATCACTGATGATTACTGACAAATGCGTGCACTGACCGGACAGGTCCACTCAATCTGTGTGATTTTTCCTCAAAAGACTATTTCAGACACAAATCTACATGGTCTTCACATGATCTGACCAAGATTATGTCTAGACTTTAAAAGAGACTGAAACCTCTGACTTTGTTTCGGCCTTTCTTCTCAGAGAAGTCAGATAGGAAACGCCGACCTCATCTAGTTTTTAAAATATGATTGACGTGTAACCTACTAACAGAAATAAGATCATTTATCATTTATCATTAAATTATATCGCTAGTCCGTAAAGCACAAAAATGTCTTCTACTAAAAAGCCATGGTGTGTTACAAGATGATCGCTTACTACTTGCACCACACCCCATCTAACCGAGAGCCTACTGCGTATAAAGTGCTTCAATGTAAAAAGGAGACATAGAAACAAGAAGGAAATTTATCTCCCAGTCTGTGGGCTTGGTACTATGTACCTTATTGTTTCCACCGGCCAATGATTCCTTAATGGTGAAACTTTTATAGCCATTTAACAAATGTCGACTCCGTTAAATAAATTAACCAGTAGTGACGAAGACCTGTGTTTGAAGGCTGTAGTCGAGCTTTGAAAGGATTTGTTGTTAGTTTAGATTATGGCCGTAGTGAGTGATGGTTTGTTGATGGTGTATGGTGATGATAATGATTATAAGGAAGGCCAGCAATGAGAATGGGAACTGTGAAGCAATGAATAGAATACAGGGTGACAGGGACATTGACGCGCAAACTGAAACCATGCATTCAGCACACGATTCTAGACCCTCTAGTGTAGAAATTATTCGCCGGTTATCAAAAAAAAAACTCTCGTTTCACAGAAAAGTGCAATACCTTCGCGGTCAAAGTGTATGGCACAGCAAATATTTTTTAAATAACCGACTAAAAATTTAAACGCAAGGGGTTTCAAAATCATGTACTGTGTATCCACGGTAACAGGCTGTGCGTCGATGTCTCTGCATATTATTTATTGTTGCTAAAACAATATTTTTTTGTGTTTTTTTATCAACCAGATTTAACACTAAGTACAATAATAAAAAAATAAGAAGAATAATCTACCATGAATGAACGTAAAACTAAGCTACATATGCACAAGAACTAATTAAAAAACATAAACTGAAGATCGAAGTGCACAAAAATTTTGTAAATAAAAAAGAAAGTAAAATTCTTCATTATTCTGGCTCCCAGATTAATGAAGCATGTGCCTAATGATAGCATTTTACTTTCTTTTTTTGAAGACACTTTAGAATCTATGGTGCCTTCTAAATATTCATTAGGTAGGTAATAGAATAGTAAAATTCATTAACAATTACTTACGTCCTAAGTTGTTTTTTTAAATACTTATATAATTATCATTTGTTTTTCTTAATTTTGTTGGTACCTAACTTACTATAAATTGGTATGTGGGGCCTTGCAGAATATGTTCTTGTGCATCAACGTTGTTTGACAAGGTAGGGACCACGCATGAGACGAGGTGAGTAGGCGCTAAAAGTATTAAAACGTTGGCGGCATGCGCACTAGCGCAGTCTTACTTCGCTGTGATTGGTCGAAACGGGAACTATCCTACTCAAGCGCAAAGCTCGTATCTCGAGATAACTACGCAGCCCTTAGAAAAAAAGTAATCGTCGAGTCAAAAGCTTTCATTATCTGAATATTTTTAATATATAAAATACTTATCACACAAAATAATGTCACGTTATTCCAAAGTAGAACACTGTAAATGACAATTAAACGTTCCTGAATTCATTCCAAATAAAATATGAAATAATAAAAGATCATTCGGCAGCGAATTACTGTGGTTAAACAATAATGATGTCAAATATACTACATATTGTAGTGGACCGGTGACCGATATTTGGGTCCGATCCCGCATACCGAAACAATGGCGAATCAAAACGATCGATAGTTGATCGGCCTTTAACACTTTTAGGGCTTGCACAGACTATCGACTAACTGAATAACCCGTTTTGATGTTAGACGCTACTGCTATTTGTATACCTACATATCTACAGCTGAAAGTTGAGTCGATAATGTGAGGGTTATAGTGAAGCCTGATATCAACTAAGTTGTTGTACGTGTGTACGTAGCTTATAAAATTGAAAATCTCTAAATGTTTAGAAAACTAGTAATAGTCCTGTAACTTTGGTTAGTTGACATAAAAAAAATCAAGGTATAAGCCGTAAAAACGAATGCATAATAAACTCTCGGACATTCCGATTCCGACTAACCTGAAAATTAATACTTTGTTTTTTCAGGGTTGCGTCTTAAATGAGTAGGTAAATTAATTAATTAAGGGCTGATTTTTCAATAGTCAGATAACTTTTATTGGTAGAATGATTACGCCAGTTTGACATTAATTATTTTCTAAACAAAAGTAGTCAAACCGCCATTTTTATTCGTGAGATTAAAGTTATCTGAATAAAATAAAGTAGGTAATACTTATAACTAAACAGGCCTAAAATACTGGAACGCAAGCAAGTAAGAATATTTTCTCCGAAAGTAACCCTCGATTCACCAAGCAGCGAACTACGGTATTCCACAATCATTTGACAGAAGTAAGTACCTGTTGATTAAGTTTAACTCCGTCTAGAAACCGGGCCCTAATACACATTACATTCAGACAGAAAGCCTTTCTATATATATTTAGTGCAACAACTGAGAACCGGCCAGAGCCTACCTCTAGGTGACCAAAGCGTGCTACAAAATACCACAGAACTATGAAGACTTTGTGTTAGATATCTTAGAAATATTTAAATAACGCCGGTGAAGGTCTTATTAAAAAAAAAACACTAAGTAATCTAAAATCTCGATTTCGAGTTGTCAAAACGTAGGTATACCTCATTATGCTAAGGTGCGTATTATTTTTCAGTTGGTTCTTGGAAGATTTTCAATTCGTCTGTTGATCATGAAAACGAAAATTTGGAGTTTCAGAAAGCTCGTATTTTAAATGGATTTCTAGCCTGTGATCCTTTTGATAAGGATAAGGTAGACATTTTATTATTTCTAATGTGCAAAGTAACTGCTTGTTCCCAAGGTAACCTCTCAGCCTGTGAAAAGATTTTGAACGTTCCAAACAGCAAAGATGATAGACGCAGTGGGTACGTGAATATAGACATTTAGGAAAAAAAATACGGAACACATCATCTAATTTAAGTACTTCTAAACTATTTACCAGAAACTAGCTCACTAAAAGCGCCGTCTCCTCTACTAGACTCGAAGTCCTTCGAAGTCATTTGTGTTTGTGTCTCCGTTGTGAGTTTACGAGCGATGTCCTATCGTGCTCTCCGCAGCCAACGAAGATTCTAGATTCAAAACACTGGGATATTTCCTACCAAGTCTACCGGCTACTTTATATCTCACCCGTTGAGTTCCGTACTAATAAAATAGTTTCTATCTCATGCACGTATAAATATTACACATTAGCTGCTTTGTTTATTTATTGGTGGTGTTGGTTTATTTGAATCGTTGTGTTTGTAATTAGACTTTTTATGTAGATTCTTATTTTCTATTCGAGTTTTAATAAGCGGCTTGCACTACGTTAATGTTTAATTTAAAACAATAAGCGGGTACTTGGAAGTTTTCAGATCATCAATCGTTTGCTAAGGTAGATGTCGCTAGTTTCACTTAGAAAGCGACCCCTAGAGGCGTCCTGAAAACGTTGCATAAGCTACCATTCGGAATGTTACTTTTTATGTGTAAAATCTTAGTACCTATGTAGTAATTATGGAAAATGACATTGCTACACTATTTTGGTTGTAATGCGCTTGCGTTTTTATGGTATGCATCCCGACCAGATAACGCCTCAAGCGGAGAGTAGCGTAAACTTTCGGTGTAGTAATCCTTGAGCTTTCTTGTAACTTACCTTTGAAGATCGACCGAATGTGTTTACCGCGTATCTATTTTAGCACCGCTAGAACCGTTATTATTATTAAAATGCTTCAAGGAGATAATATTTAAAGGTAAAAACAAATAATAATAAAATAAAAGATTTTTTAACATCACGTTTCAGTAAATTCTAAGCCAAAAATAACTTTGATACTACGTCACAAAACTTGGTCACATAATCAAGGCGACGGCGACGCGATGTAACAAAACGTGAAATTCACGGACAAACGTGCTATTTATATAACTAGGTAGACCAAGAGTTAAATTATTCGATTGAATGATTGATAACATGTACGGCATTTAGTAGCTACCTCACACTCGGTACGGATGTACTTAGATAAGTAGGTAGGTACTGTTAGCTGTTTCCTGGTAGCACACGGATATGAAAGTGGGATACCAAAAAGGGGAATACCTAATATCTACCTTAAGGAAATAATAATTATTAAATAAAAATTATCAATATTTTTTATCACTTTTTCTTATTTGTACGGTCCGGTCCTACCTAAATATTGAGAAAAACAACTCGTTAAATAGGTAAATAAAATAGATCTTCAGAAAAAAACATTGAGTAAAAAAGAAAAACATTTTACAGCAAGATTTATCTTTACTGAATACGTCTATGTTCAAGAAACGCGTCGTAGTTTTCATATTCGTCTCAGTAGATGGCGTTAGTTGTGGCTGACTTTCAACTTCATTATTTTTCATTCTTTAATGGTCTATCAAAAGTCAACAGATTAGATTTAATTTATACATATATTATTGGCTTTACATTTTAGAAATTATTTCTTGCTAACATTATTTAAAATACTGCTGTGGTAGTATGATATCAACGAAATACTATGAAAATGGCGCGAAAATATTTAATTCATCGTAAACAGCTTTTGTACAGATAAAATTATATAAACTCATAAATTATTTAAAAAGATGTTGTTGTTACGAAACTAAGCCGTTGCTGATCACTTCTTGTTAACGTCAGAGTAATTAATGTGTTATATTTGCAACTATTTGAATAAAGTGTTATTTATAGTGGATAATAAAGTCATCGATTATTCAGCGAATAATTTATTACTCTTAACATTTTGTGGCTTTATGAAATGTTTTACTTTATTACACCTACATTATATTTCAGCCTGTCTTTTTTAACATTTTATAATTTTCTCAAGATTTCTTTGTAAATTGTCCATGTGCACGTATTGTGCTTGTATTTTTAATTATACATATTGTCTGTTAAATAAAGAATATATTGTTTTTGTGTATTCAGATAATGTGTGCAACTAAACGACTACAATATGAAAGGCATATGAGTTAAGTAAAAATAACATGACTTTCAACAAACAAATGTATTTAAATTTATAAATTTTTCATACACGTGAACTCTAGTGAAAAGTTACTAGATCATAGTAACTTTTTATTTATTTCTTAAACTGTTTACGAAGATTACAATAATTTTATTTCTATAAGTAATACTAATTTTATTTATTTTATAAATCTTATTATTTGCGTTTACGTGTAGATACCTACATACTTCAGTTATTTTCAACAAAACTATTTCGAATTGCAAGTAAAAAAAATTAAGCATCGGTCAAGCGTTGGAGGCCAATGCTCAAAACTCGTCATCCTTGAAGCCACATAATTCTGTCATTTGCAACAAAGGAGTTTCTAAATAGCACACATAAAAACACTGATAATAATATTTGCATACCTACGTATTTATTGACTTAACTCGTTATTTTTATACCAATGATATTCATAACAATGTTATCAAAGGCGCACTGACCGTCAAGTGTTGCCATCATTCGCACATATTATAGGAATTAATGTATCCTACCTTACAGGACCATTTTATTTCGTTCAATGACTTATTTGTCTACTTTTATTTGTCAGTATCAGTCCGTTTTTTTCTCCATTTGTTATTATGATAACGCCAGGCGTCATTGGGCCGCCTAGTAGGTGTTGCTACGGCCAATATGTATAATTTTATGTTTCTATTAACCGATAGACTCATTTGTCAGAACCCAGAACCACATTAAGTTTTTCAATGTTTATCTTAAATCAACTAAATTATTTAGTTCATTAATATTAATACGACGTGATTATGAGTTTGATTGGATATTGTTGATTTTATGTCCGTTAATCGTGCTATTAAGTTATAATAAACAAACAGTCAGATGACAGCTATGATGCTGTCGGAATTTGGACTCTTATACTAAGTTTGTGAGGTTATGACAACGCTTGTTTATTTTCCCGCGCAAATGTCCGAGTCCCATAAACACGAAGATACAATACCGCCTACTTGAATTAGTAGGCGGTGACTCGATGAGACATTTAATCTGTGTTTGCTCTGACTTTCTGACATCTTTGACTTTTATTTGACTTTGCACAGGACAAAAACTTTAGTTACTGCTACTCAGAACTCTTTCCCTCCTAAAGGATCAATGAAACGAATGAATCAACATTATAATTAAAAATCAAAATCTCAAGAAGTCTAATTACGGAGCATACGACGTTTTAACATTAAGCCGGTGTTGTTAACAGAATAATAATTCATAAGTTGACAGCACGTGAATAATTCGCGACGCGAGTTGTTATCAGGCGCACTTGCGCAGTATGATCGCTCTCTTGTTCGCGCGTGCCGACTCCAACACGCGCGTACCACACTCACAAGCAAACCACCCACACTGACAAACTTTTCGATGAACGTGATTTACATTGACGCTTAACGTTTTCATCAACGATTTACGCATACAAATCACGCATTATTACTAAACTAACATTTGTTATGTCACATTGTTAATAAGATTAAAGCTGTTAGATAATAATAAATTCGTATTTATTTGTTTTTATTGTTATTTTTTTATAGTGTCATACATTGCTAGTTTCATTTATATAACACCACACAATCATTACTGATGTAAAATAACGTAAATTATTATTTGAAGGCAGTAGTCAATGTATAGCGAATAAGACTCCACGTCGTTGTTATATTTGACGTGGGCCACGACTAATTGCCCGATAAGTCGTCGATTCGCGTCTCGTTTTAATAAGGTACGCTGTCTACGTGTATGTGTGGATACCGATGGAATGCCACGGTCACATCCTGATGTGTGCGTGACTTGTGGATGTGTGGGAGTGACGTCTGCCGCACGCCTCATCGACCAGTTTGCCAAGAACTCCACCCCTCCCGCAAACGTACGTTTTTCACGCCATCTCGGAGAAAATATACGATTCTAGAAAGATCTGCATCGTCTGGCTAGGTTACACTGTAACTATGTGTTCGTTGTTGCCACGTGAAGGCATACTGTGGTCTGACGTTTGTTTGTGTGTAACCTCGATTCGGACACACTAAGATCCGAGGCATTATGGTTATAAACACAGAGTAATTCGAAGAATATCATTATCCAAATGAATATCCAAGTCGAGACGAACGGTCAATATTCGTGATTTGATTTGATTTTCTTAAAGAAGTTGTATTATAAACCAATTACTTACATATAGTGGTTTCAATTTACATTGTTTACATTTTTTATAATTAAGCAACGGTGATGATAGTTAGACTAAGAGTGTTTGAATAGGTTGATAAAAAATACACGTGATTCTGAAACAAAAGTGCGAAAGAATTCGCATCAAAATAACAAATGAATACTTTATGTTATACAGTTCACACCGTATACGCAGGCTTTTCCCACGGTTAGTTGAGTGTGTGCTACCCCCTCCCGTCCCGTCACATCGCCTGCCCCCCTTATTGGCCTGTGTTTGTAGTTCAGTACGGGTTTAGCATTCAAAGCGGTATCATGCTCCCCCGACATTATACTTTCATATTTATTGCTAAAACGCCTCGTTCTACATAATACCTAGATGCAGATTCGGCTATTGTAAAAGAATAAACGGAATAGAGTAAAACTTCGCTGCTGAATACTTTCTGTTTACACACAGAAGTTATTTCTAATCTAATAAACTTCAATGTGTACTCAATAACTTTCCAAAACAGATTCCAAAGTTACTGTTCATTGCGGTACTAGATTTCTTAATACAAAAATAATCTTTGAAGGAATATTGATACATTTGATGGTGTTATATTAACCACATACACAAATTGGACACATACAAATTAGTTACCTGCCTACTCATTTGATCAAATAAATACTTACCCACCTTACCAAAACTGCGAAACTCATACGAAAGAGCTATCTTGGGTTAGATCCAAATGAAATCAAATATAATTATGTAGGACCGAGGAATTCTAAGACACCAAACAAATAAGCCAATTCATCAATATATAAATAAAATTAATTTGTAAGAAAGCGCGGGGGAACGACACTGTTCGTCTCACACGTTATTTTCGTCGCCACCTTACGAGTCGACAATTATTCGGGAATTTCGAAAGATCACCCTGGAGCAACGGGTCGTTGGCTTCTACTGACTCATTCTTTTGTTTTACTTACTTACCAAACATTTAAATCGAGCTTAGAATCAAATTCGCATTAGGTACCATCTACTAAAATAATCAGTTTTGTCTTATTCCATCATAATCTCTCGCTTTAATTTTTATCTAAACTAAACAAATAAAGTCGTTGCCCTTTCTGTATGTGATTAATCTAATACAATAAATTAGACGCCTCTAGCTACTTCAACGAACAAAAAATGGGATATATTCCAAGACAATGTTACCGACACCCTTCTTCTTTATGTTGTTATAGTTTATTTGAAGTCAAGATATTAATACAGTCGATTTCCACGATTAGTTAGTCAAAAGCGATTTATATAAATCGCCGGATTAAAGTGCATAATAATACGGTTAACAAAGAATAGAGGATTGATCCAGCAAACGAAACGATAGATCCGAATCGGGTAGCCACACGTAACATCGATCTGGCGCAACACGTACACGCCACGAGTAATTTGGATGTTGCTAATTATAGGTGCTATTGCGGTTATTATAAGATCCTCCCAACTTCCCAGAAACGAGGCCGGCGCGCTTTATTAATATTTATCCGATACAAGCCGAATGCTTCGGTCCCAACCTAACTGACGCAGTCAAAGAAAACATGCTCGCCAGAAATAAAGTCGTAAAGTACCGGAACGATTTCAATCGATGTTCTGGGTGTATATCGGGTTATAAATGCGCAGAAAGTATCGATGGAGTACCGATTGAAAAAACGTTTCGCCTTTATCGGCGATAGTGGTCGCGTGTAAGATTTTTTTCTGAGCGGCGCACGTGGCATGTGACGTAACGACTCATGGGGTATTATTGAAGAGTTTTGAAATATACGGAGCTGTAGGTATTAAAATATGACTAAACTTCATCGACTTTGGGTTCATTTAAACATTTATTATACCTTTGGATAATGATAATAATGTAGGTACCTACCTATATAAGTAGCCAATGTTTGGCATATCATTCGGAAGCCCTATGTGTCATCAATCCGAAATGAGTCATTATGATGCTCACAGATAATAGCAACTGATAAAACCTTTAAGTAGATACTCGGACAAAGCTGTTATTTACATTGTTATTACACTTTACATAATTGTAAAACATTCTATTTTTATAAACTAGTTAAAATCTAAAGTAAGCAGTAGTCACCCAAAAACGGTCAAAATTTTAAATTTGCCTTTGTTTTTTTTAAAGTTAATGGTATAAAAAACGAATGCTAGTTAAAAATAATTCAAAACCATAGTGCTAATGAATAATTCAATCATAAATAATTTAAAACTCCACAAAATAATAACTTCAAGGTTAAGAAAATTCAAAACTAAGTAAATATTAAAATGAAAACTGAAGAAACCAAAGACAGGACTAATCAGTCGATTGAACGCGTATTTTAACATAAGAAGCATTTACAGAGCATTGCCTGTCTGAGAGAAAGATTGCTTGCTTTCATCTATCTTAAGAGCTATTTATTGATTTCAGGACTTTTCATACTTACAATACCTATGCTGATATTTTACAATATTGGCAGATCTACTACACCCATAACGTATTGTGATATTAAAACCAATCAAACAAAATGATCTCAAAAAAGTCGGTAAATATTATCTGCAAAACCAAAGGAATCGCGGGTTAGTGGCTACCTTCGAAACAAAGCTGAAATGCCTCATGTGCCCAGGTTACGCCTGCACCCATACACTTCGAACGTTAAACAGCAGCGTAGTCTGGTGGTCGGAATGGGTATGGTGTAGTGGTAATAATTATTTTCTAAGCTTAGCCCTTTCATAAAGACTTCATATTAAAGTAAAGATGAATTCAGTCAATAGCAGCACAAGAAGGATTTTTTATTTTTTATACAATAAAGAAGAAATAATACTTTTATTATATTATTTTCGTAATGGTAATTTCATTACAGCAGAAAGAGATACTTGTCAATACACGTGTTTGCATTCCTAACTTACACCGAAAAGTAAACGTAACTTACTTTTTCTTTTAATTCATAATTATTCCATATTTTCACAGGAAATAAATTCAGATTTTTTGCTTTCACATTTCTAAAATGGCGATAGTTTTTTCCCACATTTCGAATTCGTAAAATAAATTAAGGATCATTACGTTTACCATAAAATTGATCTTTGTATATTCTTTCATTTTAGTTAATCCTCGCCCATGGCTTCCGAAGAAGCAGATTCATGCACGCATATCTCACAAACACGAATATTTTGAATTTATTATGAATGACAAACATGCCTTATGGGAATGTAAATTCTTTCGCCTTTATTTAATTTGCATCATTTTTATTCCGTGTCTTGTATAATGTTTTGTCGAATTCCAGCCTAGAAGCCTTCGAGGAATTATTGGAAATATTGTTGTTTTTTCAGTTTAACTGCTTTAATATTTATTGAAAACTCTGAAAGTAACACGAATCCATTGAAAGCATACCATTCGGAACACTTGCATGCTTTTTTATGTAAAAATACTCTACTACTGATGAAAGTTGCTGATTTATCAGGAAAAGCTTTCGAAAAAGTTGTAAATAATATACATATTTCAATGTCTGAATAAACGAAACAAAATTAAGTTAAGGAGGCAACAATGTCAAACAAGATACGATAAAGAAAATAATAGAAAGAAAAAGTATAAATCATTTACATAGAATTTGATAAAAAAAACTAAAAGAACTAAACAGAAGAGTGAGGCTTAAAGGAACAAAGCCGTAACAGAGCAAGACTTAACAAATAGTAGGCTCTTGAATCTTTGATAATTATAATAAAGGTGCAGCTGACACAAATCAATGCAATGTTTCATGTGTAGAACATAGAATATAGATAAATAAACAGAAAATGAGTCCAAAGGAAGTTATAAGTAGTAGAGAATGAAACCTATGAAAAATTATTACGGTAAAGAGAGACATAATAGACAAAATGCCAATCTTTTACTTGACTAGTGCGAAGACGAAAATAATTATCATATCAAGGAAGACAATAAGAAGTAAGGAACATACATTTGAAGAAAAAGAAGAAGAGGGGAACAGTTTTCTCAATCTTGTACGTTCTTATTTATATTAATCTTTCTGTATATTCCAGTCCTTTGTACACTTTGTTTTTTACAGAAAACATTTAACCTAAGGCCAAGACAAGCTGTAATGATTATATTATAATGACACACGTCATGATCTATTATTTACGTATTTTATTAAGATTGCATAACAATAAACAGGCTTTACATTTAATAAAATCAAATGACAATAGTGTCAAGATCATGTTATAATTATATCGTAAATATGCTTATTGACACATAACTGTATGGATTCCTCTTTATTGTTAAAATTGCTATTAAGTACATTATATTAAACCTTGTTTCATAATTTAATATCAATTTTAGATCAGCTTTTTATGTAAAGCAAACAGCTGGTTTTTAGCTTTAGATTTTGGCCTAGAAACCTGGATTTTCTTGTCTTCATTGTGTGGCTGCAAATGTCTTCATAGAATCAGTTGTAGATGTAATTTGCTACCTCAATTGTTGAATGTGGGACAAATTTAATTGTTTATGACAAAAAGTTTTAATCTTAATTCTCTATCTTAAACGTTTTTGACGCATTTGCAATGTCTTATACTTGTTGAGTTTCTCCAAAATGACACGATTTAGTCACGGCTAATAATATATCGAGTTTCACTCCATTTTGTAACTAGAAACTAGCATGTCTTATTAATGTTTATTGTGTGCGAGGAGGAAGTCTGTCTTGCGTTATTAACTACTAGCTTTTGTTTGAAACTTCGTTCGCATAGACCACATTAGTAAGCTGACAGTTTTTCTTTATTTGAGCTTCCTTGCTAGTGGCTCAATGTCATGATTCACCGGTAACTTTCCCACATTCTAAAAAAATAAATTAAGGCGGTGCAGCGTACTCAATAATCTAGATACTGTTTCTTGTAACATTTAAAACAAACAAACAATTTAAACAATTACAAATATTATTATTATTATTATTTTTAAACAATTTTTTTTTTCTAAACTTTTGAAACGTATTAGGATCCTTTTGCGGTTGATTTTGTTCTTATATTTGATAAAAAAATCTACTGTGGATTTGGAAACAGATGATCTTGTAGGAAATTAAGAAAGTGAAGATTATTATGACTGTTTATTTTCAACTTATATATTCGATTTTCCGATCTATTTGCCCAAACCAACAAAGAGAGATCACACACCCACTCGTGCTGTTCTGCGAAACCGCAACACACAAGGACTCTATAAACGATTTACCTGTATAAATCAAAATAGATGCACTCTAAACGTTTCGTGATTGATGTACGTAGTGTTGGTATTACGTATAATATGCAGGTTTGCGGTTGTCGGACAGCGGACGCCGCCTGGCCACACGCCAATACTCCGGCCTCAAATTGATTTTGCCGCTGCTGTACCAAAACTCTTTGCTCCCGTTGCATGCATTAGGAGTGTTAATTAATTTTTGGTCAGTAGTTGCAAGGCAATTATTGAATAATGTCGAGGTGTTTGCATAGCTACACGATCTGGATCATTGATCCTAATGAACACAAATATGGAAGTTATAGCAAGTTACATTGTTCCGCTCGGTCTGTTAATAAATAAAGTATTCGTACATTCTTTTGTGAATTGTAGGAAACGTACTGGAATTGGGAGTGGTTTTGGCAAAGGATTTTGAAATAAAAGCAATAACGGAGACAAGGAAACAAAACTTGAAGGAAGATGCAGATACTTCTTGCGGTAGAATTGGAATTGCTAACGCGTATTTCATAAAATACATGTTTCAAGCATAAACCGCAAACTCTGACTAACAAAAAGTAGAATAACATCAAAGATCAAAGTGAAACGGATGTTTAAGTAAGAGATGATAGGTATAGTTGGAACACTTATCTGCGATGCCTAGCATTGTCGTAACCTAAGACCCGTTGGACGGCTGGCTTTTCGCCAGGTTACTTTGGTTTAAATTGCTTCCACCCCTCTCCCTCACATGCTTTTGGGGAATAACGTCACAAATTTTTTAGGTGCACTGATATGAACTTAAAGCAAATAGTGTATGTTATTTTTTTTTCAGTTTGTTTAACACAAAATCATATAGAGCGCATATTTATCAACCCGCACTGGGCACGCGTTGTGGATTATGGCCCACTCGATCTCATACCCAGGAGGCCTGTGCCCCAGCAGTGGGAGCGTTATAAGCTGTTTATGCTATACAGAGCTACAGAACTTTTATCAAAACCAATAAATGATAAGCAGGTATAGGTCTCTCATGTTAAGTAATAAAACCTAAGTTAGCTTAAGGTGACTTAAGACTAGGAATTTAGATAACATTCCTACTAACAGGAGTAACAGGTGCCAAAGAATGCGCGTACGCATTAGCAACACAGAATAAAAATGATCGTTAATAATATCTACTAATAAAACACCTGTGATTTGTCCATATTCACTTGGTGACATTAGCACAAAGAACGAAGAAATGTATGAAGAGACACGCTTTTATAAAGCAGAGAATACGATATTTTTATTTGATAGAAGGTATATAAAAGAAGTTTAGTAACTAAAAAGTGACCAACGAAATCATAAAGATATAAATATAAATTAAGTTGGATAGATCACAGGCTGCATGTAGTGGTGCTCTCCGGGTGTCGTAGCAAGCTTATTTCTACTGGCCAGTTGCCAATAGTCTCCGCTCGAAATTGCTTTTGCCGTACACCGTACCAATGATACCGTTGCACTGCATATAATACTTGGGCGTGATACGCGCACCCACATGTAAGGCGTAAATACCAACATATTCAATACGTTTTGGCTTGTCCAGATCTGTAAACGTTCCTGCCATTGTTGGTCGGACACATTTTGGACTAATTGTTGTAAAGTGCGTTGTTGCTGTGTAGATAGGTAAAGATAGTCGTGGGTATTGTAAGCATTTCCATCCATAGTTCAGTCAGATAAAGATATCTTCTGAAATGTACTCGTACATCAATCACATCATCATTGAGATATTATTGTTGCCAATTTCATGCTTCTAGACCGAATGCTGGTCAAGGAGTCGATTTTGGTAAATAAATGTTTGTTGGTTGTTATTTTTTTAAAGCTTGTCGTGGTGTCTTTTCACCATATCGTTTCATCACCACTACCCCTCCACCATACCACTATACAATTTCAGCCTGTTCTGAGTAACTCAAAACTACGCCGAGCTTAAATCATAAGTGGAACCCTTAGTCAACAAGGTTTCGTAATGCACTTCCATAACAATGTTCTAGAAGGTAATAGAAACATCTCTTTCCTTCTCTAGCAGATTACTGAGAAAGTTCCAAACAGTTACGAGTATCAAAATAATAACAGTTCCGCATGCTTATGTAAAATATTTGCTGTAGGTATTTTACAGTTTTGACGTAAGCTGCGCGGACGCTGTGTGATACGTAACTACTTGTAACGAGGATTCAATAATCGTGATTGTTGTATAAGCATTTAATAACGAGGTAATTGATTAATTTTGTTAGAGATCAACCTGGGACTGTTAGGAAGTAGTGAATTTTTCTACGTAATGTTTCTTTGACCTTATCTTTTGGTCGCTACTTCTGAAAGCTGAAACAAAAGAATATCGTGCTATCCAAGAGTTGAGTTGGGCGTTTATAAAACGCAGTAGTGCTAAAACGATGACCACGTTCTACAAACACTTAATAAAATATCTGAGCGTTTTAAGAACGCTAATATAAGACACAAAACTGACGGTGCGCGTCCGATCATTACTGACCCGAATTCTAATGACCCATTTGAATCAACTCCTTTTCTTTTTCGCCTCGAATTTAATCAAATTATAGGTTGAAGCGTATTATAATATTTCAATACATCTCGTCCTATACCGTTTGTGGAATTTTAGCTTTTTATTGTTCGAATCGGTTTCGTCTCGGCGTAATTTAGAGGGTCTAGACGGGTTAAAAAGATGTTTCCGAAAAAAAAACGAAACGAAATTAATCGCTATCGTTGGAAGCTTCAGTCTTTGTTTTAATTTCTCATGGGGAGGTAAATCAAACCTGAATACTGGCTGGTGTGAAAGACTTTCTTCATGTTATTCCTTTTTCATATAAATATAGCAGTGATTCAGATGTGTTGTATTTGGGTAAGCTGTTTTGTCATCGGTAGTCTACTACTTGTTAAAGACATCTTCAAAAGAACGTCTAGCACTGTGGATTACACCTCACTTGTGGCTGAAATCTAAGATGGTCATCATTTCAGTTGGTTGACCTATTAGGTAACTCAATAGACGATACAATGATCGTGCGCTTATAGTAAGCGTGACTGAAATTCAAAACTCAAAGCATTTATTTCATATAAACCAATTGCAGGCACTTTTGAATTATCAAAGGCTCGGTCGTTCAAAAAGATGAAGCTAGTTGCCAATTCTAAAGCGTAATAGGTACCTATGGAGAAGAACGGGCAAGAACTCCACGGACACTCTTTTAAATCAAAATATGGTTACAAAATATTGGTTACATCATTCATGTTGAAATTGTGCATGTGAGAACGATGCAGAACGTTAAAAGCATCCAAAATAAAAAGATAAAAACCATTCACATACTAAATTAAATTAAAATAAGCCGTGGCAGTTAAGAGATAACCAGTCCCTACTGAAGGCGCCCATTCACGAACATGACGTATTAGGCAAATCAGGCTGTGGTAACAGTGGCAACCTACCATAGGCAGCAGAGATGATTTAATAAGAGCAACGTTATCGAAATTGCAATCTCACATAAAAAGTACGATCGTGTATCTTAATATAAAAAATAAGTTTCAAAGTCGTTACAATTGTAGCGACAATCGTCTGGACTCTTGAAGGTGAACAAAAAAATACTTAGGGTCATACGAAAATTCTATTGCTAAGACCTTCTCAGTAAACAAAGTAAATGGTAGCAATACGTACACTCCACAGTGACTTAATGTAATATCGTCCCCTCTCTATTCAATCTGATAAGTAAAAGAGGGACAACATTTTCATGGCATTTTCATCTCTCAGCACAGACGTGATGGAACAAATAAATGAATATAATACAAAAAATCTAGAATTTATTCGTGCGTATCGAAAAACCGACTCAATTGTACGTAATACAGGGTGTAGATTGTTTTGATAAAATAAATCTTTTTTGAATTCCGAAGGTAAAAATTTCAAGGTGCATTCCATTAAGGACCTTAATTTGATAGAGAATAGGAGTCAAGCGAGGCGGAGAGTTTGTTGGTCTAAAGCCTTTTGGCTGTGGATGTTGGTGTTTTGTCTCTTTCTGTTTGAGTGTGGGGTGAGCGAGAGGGAGCGAGGGGTGATCCTCCACCTCCAGCCGATGCGGGAGGCAAAAGATTAACCCAGTTTTGTTATTTGTCCACTGTCAGTTGAGTACCTATTCACAATGCGGCCGGAGTCTCCTCCACTGGATCCTTGGGCCGTTTAACGTAATTGTAAATGATTAATGTGTCTGTACCTCCATGTAATAGCAACAAGAGATTGGGAACCGATGCTCTTGTTTTGATTTATGACCCCAACTTTAGTAATCAAAGACGTTCAACGGAATGTTTAAAATAGTTTAAGAGGAAAAATATTTGGTAACTATTATAAATTAACCTTTTAGCTAGGAGGAGAATCAATGGAGCCTCCGCTAACACAGGTTAACGGGTCCAGTTACAATTTAGGAATTCCGATCTACATAGGTATTGTAGTTATCAGGTACTTAACAATAATTGTTTATAATATCTAGTAAAAAAGACAGTATTTACCTATATCTGACGGATGTAAAAGAGTAACACACATTACTATAAACATTTTAAAAGAGTAACGGCGGAGTTTCTTCCCCATTCTTCTCCATACGAAACTAACTTTTGGAAGGGGCAACTAGAATCAATTCTATTCTTTTGTAAATTTTGACGTTCAAAACTGCCTTTTATGTGCCTATTTGAAATAAATGATTTGACTTTTGACTTTGACTTTTGTAAAATAATCAAGGTCTAGGTTTCTGTCCACAATCGGACATTTACCCACTTTATCTGTATTATTGCAAATTGATTAAACTCTTAATAATTTTTAGATAAGGCGCCTTGATGATAAAAAAGTTATCAGCACCATAATATAAAAGGAAAAACCTCATTTAAATTAATTAGACCTACAGATTGTAAATCTATTACAGGAAGATTAACTACAATATTTTCCTTAAACTTTTTTAGAATAAGCTTATGAGAAGGAAAAGTTTTCAAAACAACCCAGAATAGCTATTTTTAAGAATTTTCTTTTTAGGTAGCTACAGGAAGCAGTTTAAGTGAACATTTTACGCGATTCGACAAATGAGCTGAACAACCACTGATTACCCATATGGATGGAGTAACCGACAGAACTGATAAATAATTCCAAGTGCAAAATTCATTCGGTGTGCTCAAGAGTCGATTGCGGAAATCAAAACTTGGTAGGTAGGGTGAAAATCATGTAGAAATAAATTCATTGGGAAACCATGTCGGAAAAAAACATGAAGAAATGTTTAGGGCTACTTTTGCGTGATAATAGACCTAAAATCGCATTAGTAAAAATCTTTGACTTTGACTTTGAAACAATACAGATAACTGTGACGCCACATGGTGACATAGAAAACAAACCTGATTAACTTAACATACCATAGAACAAGAACAACGATTATTATTAATTCAAGTCCAGTTGTATCATGAATCGATTTATGCTGGGTAAGTATCCTAGCTCATTTGTCAAGGTCATTCAATATTGATGGGTGCCACTCATACCTACTACTGTCAGTGACTCGAGCTTTTTTCCACATAATTTTTATAAATAAATCAGTAGTGACCAGTATCGTGACCGTGTATTGTGTTAGCTAGCTTTCATTGGTAGGCAAATCTGCTTCATTGTACATTTTAAGAACAATATTACTGGAACACCATGGTGGCGCAACCATGGTTGTGCTGCCAACAAAATGTACACCATATGGTTGGTTGCTCAACGAATCGAACACCAGGTGAGATACCCACCATAAAACTTTCCACATTTTGTTGGCAGTGTAACCATGGTTGCACCTCCATGGTTTTCCAGTGTAATATAGCTCTAAAAGTAACATTCAGAAACGTTAATTGATGAAAGAAACAGACAGAAGAATAGGAAGAGCTATCAATTTCTGCTTTCAGGTACTTATTAATTGACAAAGACGAAGCAGTGATTAAATCAAGCGGTGTTTATTTGAATAGTTGTTTTTATGTTGAATGATTTTGGACCCGAGCCACCGAACTAATGACAGATTCGTATGTAATCTAGGGTTAAAACAGTTCACATACTCTTTCAGGCTTCTGACGCAGCTATTGGCATGACAACCGGTGCCAGATCAATTGTAATTCTTGACGACATCTTAACTGTTTTAAAGAGAAATAGCGACTGATAATCATCAAGATAAAAAGAAAGAGTGCTGTTATAACGCATCGTAATTTAGCAAGTCGTAAAGTCTACTGAACAAAACCTGCAAACAGTAAAACTCACGCTCAAAGGACTTTTATGTGGTGGCGTGTGGCGCAACTCGTAAACATAATTATAACGACCACTAAAAAATATTTTACTGATTTTGATGACAACAAAAAAGTTGCGAACAATCGGTTAGCAGTTAAACACATTCCACACATAATTTTACGGGCCGTTTTTCAAATGTAAATGTTGCTATAGGAGATTGAAAAAGAGACCTAGAAAGCTTTTAAGCGAATGACGGGGTGTCCATTCACAACGGTTTGATTTCGTTCGAAAGAAAAGACTGCGCAAGAACAGTACTGTATTCGGCGTTCGGGGAAAACGCATAAGGAAAAATCTGACGTCCCTACATTTCGTCGAAACGTGTGCTGATATCAATTGCTGTGTACAAGAATAGTATGTAAATTGGACGGCACACTCAAAAGGGGAGACGACAATATTGGGTGTTTTGGCGTTTAAAAACAGAGGGTCGATGGTAAAAAGTTTACATTTAGATTTTGAGTAGGTAGGTTATATTAGATTATTTTTATCACCCTTATTTTTTTATCGATAAACTTGATGATACTGAATAAACTTATCTATTTAAATAAAAGCGTAGCAAATCCAATCAGACCAATTATTATTGCAAAATACCTACCTACAATGAACCTAACTAATTAACCACATTTTTACTTCAAATAAATGCTCAAGCATTGAAAAATAAGTACTTAATACGAACAATTATAGGGAGAGACAGAGCAAAATATGATACGCACAGTCAACGGTTACCAAGCGGGGACGGGGGGCAGCTTTTATACGCCGTGCTCCCGCGACTTAACCCGTCTGCGATTTTAAAAATCAGAAGGAGAGGGCCGTTGCGACCGAGCCGCCCCCTGTCTCGACGGAGAGTGGGCAGGGGACAAACCCGAAGAAAACTGTTATTAAAAAACACGAGAGATTAGTTACAAGACTTCAGTTTTAGAAATTTTGAAGTTTTAATAATAATGAGTCTAATTTGAATGAATGAATTAGTAGGGTATCAGCCGACGTTATTTTCTGTGGAAAATTAGAAGTTGGATTTTCTGGTCAAATTCTTACGAGATAATTGAGATGTATATTTTATGAAGACATGGCTAGATATTTTCAAATTTAGAAAGAACATCGGGATATTTGCGTAACACACTAACAGTAGGAATGGCTTTCATTCTGACATTTCAACAACATTCATTGCGTCATTTACGTTGTTGGGCAGACAAATATTGGATTAGCAATAGGCTTCAAAATGTTTCAGATTGTGATTGATAGTGTGTTACACAATAAGGGTGCAAGACCAGTGTTTTCCCACGTTGAGATTCAAAGTAATATAGGTAACTAATGAACATGTAATAATAAAAATGTCTCTTATATTTAGATATTTAAACGACCCATCGGATAAGCAAATCGTAAATACGACAATAATTACCATTTTCCTGTAAACAGTACACAAGAAAACTGTTTTCTTTAATATCTCTTACGGCATATTTATGTCTAACGTGACTTGCATATTACCTGCTACTTAAAACATTGGTACTCAGCCCACATCCTGTAGAGAATGCATGCATGAATAGGTACCGCAATTTTCAAATAAACAGATAAAGATTTTTTTTAAATCGATTATTTAACATCTTAAACACGGGTCACCTCTAAACATCCAAATAATTGATCAATTAATTCGCTTAATCCTCGAAATCTGTAAGCTAAAATTACAGATGAAGTGACCATTCAAATCAGTTGAAACCAAAGCGCCAAAACAAATAGAAGTGCTAATATTCAGCCCGGCCAATACGGCAGGCGTAATTTAATCCTGGCGCGGCGGGGCATCCAGGGAAAATCTATAAATCTACCGCCATTAGAGCGGAGAACTCCCCGGGACTCTTATTTACTTCGGGCACAAATTCAGATGACAATGTTTTAGGGGAAGGCGTTGTAACTGCCCTAGCAGCGCAGGGTTAGCGCGACGAGACAGCGTAAATCATTTCACGCGATATGTAAATTATTTTTATTACTCGAATTTGCACTTTGTTGCTTTGGAAAATAATGGGTGTAAACAAGAAAAAGTATTTTTAATAACTCTCCATCATCTGAATGAGTACCTCGTAGAAAAGGAAATATTTTAATGGTATTTATACAGCAAAAGCGGCGCTAGCGCCCCTTTGTTAATAAGTCCACGTTAATCTTATTTTTCCTAAAACTTACACCCACAAGAATGCTCTATAGAGACCTCAGAACTATCATAACTTTTGTCTTTTCAAATCGTCCTTCACATAAACAAACCTTCACCATTCTTCGCACTGTCAACCCTACACCCACCCCCGTCAATTACTAACCCTGACCGATCCGAGGCGAGACTTATTGACGAACTGTTCCCTTTAAATCGTTGTCTCTGCATCTAGACGAACGCTTAGCCACACCTAAAACTTTGGCTCTTTTAATACTAATAAAAGTTTGGTTTAACTTAAATAAAGTAGTGGTTTTTTTTGGGAACATTAATAAAGTTTTGTAAATAGATAGGAATGTTGATGTTTTGAAAAATTGGGCAAGGTCAGACAAACTAAAAGGCACGTGTTTCAAACTTTCAGGAACCGAAAAGAGGTTAAGAGAACAGAGTAAAATCTGGCCGTGTGCACATAAAGAGATCCTGAGTAAGTAAGTACCTTTGTGGTAACAAGCAGTGAGCAAAGAAAATCATAATATCGAATAGTCAACTACTACTAACGGAAGCTAATAACATCATACTGCAGCCACAAATATGTCTGCCAAGAGTGGTAATTAAAAGATCGCAGTCACATGACCTTTCGACGAGGTGACTCACAGAAGGCCAATGTTTCTCAGTGGAAAAATACAGATGCTAACAGAATTTTCCAAGCAATGAGAAAGTCAACCCTTTCATACTAGTGAGGGTTATAACGGAAGTAACGATAAGTAATTCCATACCACATCTAGGGGTAATAATTGAAAACCTAATGATTACGTTAGAGGATGGGACGCAACTTTGTTTTGTAATCGCCAATTTGTCGCCAACAGTGGTGATTAAATCGATATCCCATAACAGCCAGTAGCAAAACGATGTTTACCATTAGATATGAATGAAAGAATACTACAAACCATTAGGTACACGAATACGTAAATCCAAAACGTATAGAATTCATCCGCGCGTTTTCTATTTTCGTGGCATGTGCACAGAACTCGCGCACGCACGTGCATCGGATTTACACGTTATGTGTTATTATGCACGTGTTAAATAACAATCACAGACTTTCAAGAACTCCTGCGTTGCTTGATTCAAGTTTTCGATGAGATCATCATTTTTTTTATTAGCTTTTCTAGTCAGTTTGATTTGAACTTCTCTTGTCGATTTATACAAGTGTTGCAGAAATATTTTTAACAGACAGAACAAAGAATGCATTTTATTATGAAAACACTTCTATAAATTCTGCAAATTATGTAAAAATTGTACCTAACTCCGTCTGAAACAAAAAGTAACTAAAAACTATTAAAGAATATTTTTAGAAGTGTAACCAAATGCGTATATTTCCTATTTTCTTTTCAAAAGTACTTTAAAACCGATATTAAGTACTTTTATTCATTCTATTGAACCTTATTACCCTAATATCCTCAAGTGAACAGCCACAAAAGTTCCAAAGATGCGTATGTCACCCGCGGCGAGGGGGATCTCCGAATCATTTCCAAGTTGGAATTCCGAATGATACACCAAAACTCAATCGAAACGATATATTACGCCGATACGCGCGGCGGACGCTAATCCAGTTATGGATGCCAAAGATTATTGGTGCATTGTTGGCTTACGTAGACAGTACGTTTAAAATTGGTTTAATTACAAATACGTTGTTTACCAACGTAGAACGTCTGCTTCTTTGATTTTGGCATTTGATATTTTCTAAATGTCAACCACACAGATGTTGCTTTCTGCTCTGAAACAGAAATCTCATGACTGATACACAGAGTGAAAATTAAAAAACACCCAAGGGTCTAAAAGTAGAAATATTGCTCCAAAAAAAAAAAAAGATTAGCTCTATCAACACGCTGTCTACTCGTAGCTGGCTGAGTGACTCGAAACATTATATTTTATCGGTAGAGGTACCTAGCTGGACCTGATCCTCACGGTCATCATCATTTCAGCTTACGATAGTAAATTACAGAAAGACACCTATTCGTTGTCCAAAATAAGCTGCTCAAGGCCTCACCACAAAACAACGACAAAGTTTTAATTACCAATTCTTGCACGCGTAAGTTGAAAATACGGTGTGCCGCTTCTGCGACACTCGAATCTCTATGCGCGCATTGCTTCTATATTTCATTCAGGCAGAGCAGTATTGGCATTTGAAACCTGTATCGCCCCAGCCACTTCGCATGAAACATGTATTCGCACCAAACACGCTAACTTGTTTAGGGTACTAACTCATTTTGAATAATAACATAATATAACTTATATAAATGAAACTTGTTAGTATGTTGTTAAAAATACATTAGTTATAGAAGCAGTAAGCATGGGTAGTAAATAATCTTCAGTTGTGGATGATAGTGGTATATTATATGTAAAGTATGTATTTTATATAACGAAAAACTGAAGGAATATTATTAAAAACAAAAGACAATCTGAAAGAATAGTGTGATTTCCAGAAAATAATAGATACCCTATCATATCTAAAAAAACAGAAAAAAATAAATGATATTTGTTTATGCTGCTTATTCTTTTGTCGCCTAGTGTGACCCAATGAACGGAAGCAGTCTTAAATCGAGCAAAAACGCAGCACATGTGAAGGGCCTTGTCATTATCAAGCTCTTGGCCGGCACAGGAATAGTGGGCACATCTGTAACATGCACGGCAAATGACCAAACCCTCTCTACATTCCAAGTTCCAAGTACCAGACTACAAACCCTTAACTTTCTTCTAATAAGCTGGTTTCCGTGTCTGAGCTTCTTCAAAATTCTTCTTATAAGCTGAACTCTAAGTGGTTACTTTTTAGACTTCTACTTCTGTTTTGGGTGCTGACGTTATATCTATAGGAGCTTATGGTTGTTTTCACTCCCCCCAAGCTCCATTCATCACGTTCTGTCTTCCTTTATAATTAGCCAATAATGTTCCCACTGCTGGGACACAGGCCTCCACTCTTCGAGAAGGAGTAGGCTGTAATCTACCACGCGGGTAAAGTGCGGGTTGGTAGATGTCACATGTCGTCCAATTTTTGGTTCTTCGACATGCCGGTTTCCTTACGATGTTTTCCTTCACCGTTTTGAGAGCAGTGATGATGAAATTATTTACACAAAGTAAAGCACCTGCATTTTTTTTTTTTTTTTTTTTGGGTGGGAAATCATCAAATGGCCTCTCCCGCTCTGGGCGGAGCGAAAGGGCGTGTCAGACTCTTACTGACTAAAACCCACCCGTGTTCCTTCAGTTGCCTGTGCGCCAGGGCCACGGTAACTCTTTCGAACAATCCGCAGCCCCGGCAGGCATCGGTCCTATGGGACCCCGTCAATTTTGCTGACATCTCTTTGAGGCGCGCGTGAAACACGACGCGCCGTCGACCCGGGCCTGGTCCTTACCGGACGGCGAGCTGCCCATTGCTCGAACCCGAACCCACGACCTACAACTCGTAAGTCGGGGCCGACACCACTGAGCCACCACTGCTCTCTCTTCAGTCTTCCTTTGTTAGTGGCAACCTATAATTGAATCTGCAGAAAAAAAATAAACTTAATACAACTACCCGAGGCAAAACGGGCACCCTGTTCGTTTTGCCCCGCCCGAAATGCCCCCGAGGTCATTTAAAATAAATTTTAACACATTCGAAAATATATTTGGTAATTAGTTCACAACTCAATAAATATAGTCACAAAATAACATAGTAATTAACTTAAGAAATTAGACACATATTGACCCTATTGGTGATGTTCTTCAGCAAGGTCAGGTGCGTAGTACTCGCAACCGGCGTGCGTGTATTACCAGATGTATGAACGCAAACGAGGCAAAAGGAGTATGTACGGATCGCAGCAGGTGGCGTTCTGTAGTTTCTGCCTACCCCAAGGGAAGTAGGCGTGAGTTGATGTAAGAAATTAGAATTTAACACAACCGCGAATTACCTACAAACACAGATATAAAATCCAAAAAAAAAACAAGACGCTAGCTTACGGTTTTCGTTCTGTCTACGAGGGACGTACATTTACGTACACAAAACCACTTGTCTCACAAGTGCGAGATCGACTGGAACGCGATCCGATTAGTTCCGAACGTCTTAGTTTATTATTCTGCCAGAAAAAGGGGGTGTCCGTCTTACCCCGGGGCCCGCAATGCCCCGGCTGCCCATACACTCTACCTAGCATTGTAATGCTTTCTAACTGAACAATCTAATTTGAATATACCACAGAAGACAGGAAAATCTTCTATGTCACATACTTACTAAAACTGGAAATTATGTCCCAAACTAGACAAACGAACTATCCAATCACTGAATGGAGACATAAAAATAAATCTCGACCAGTACATTGGTTGACATGATAATGGTGTACCTTCGTTGTGAAACCATCAATATTTCATAGGAGCAATATCGGCGGTTTAAACTGGCCGACTCGTTATTGCACATGTGAACTTTATGGGGACTCACCCTCGGTACATAAATTTGGGAAAGTGCACCCCGTTTATAGGTACTTTGATACAACATATTGATTTTGCAGATTGTCGGATTAACAGGTTTGATTACATGTACATTGTACATTTGCGTTATTGTCGTTTATTTTGGTAGTGATGGGATTGAGTGTGTATGGATAATACCAGTACTTCCATGATTACTAATTTAAGCTTATTGAACTAATTGTTTGTTCTGGTTTGTATAAATTTCTTCTGCTGTCTCTTTACAGAATTTAAGACAAGTTTATTTTGCAAGTGGACCGGAGTCACGAGTGCTGCTAAGCTGTTTCACCTCGCAAAGAACATGGAAAATATTCGGAGCTAATAGCCAACCCTCGGTACTTGCAGAGGCACTAGAATAAGAAGAACAAAGGTAAAATATGCTGGCTGCTACTATACAAGCCTTCATTTTTATGGTGTACATAATAAAGAGTATTCTATTCTATTCTACCACTGACAAACATTGGAGACAAAGACTCTTTTCTCAGTCACCTCAAACAGTCCTTTCTACTTCGTTTAACCACGTCTAGCCTTTCGCACTTCCTGATTTCATGCATTCACCACAGTTATATTATGTAAGTTCAAGCAAAAAAAAAAAAACAAAATGCTGACAACATGCTACATGAGTCACCCGGCCGGCACCCCTTACCCCTAATCATATATAAAAAAGCGATTCAATCACAAAGTAATAATTCATCTCCAAACAGATCAAAGCGTATAACTTCCACTAACAAAGTCACCGCAGCGGTATTAAAATATTAGCACTTATTGCACGCATCGCACGCGTCGTACGTATAGCTATGTACCTACTTGCCAATATAAGCACGCGATGTGGTTGTGGAATTCACTTCCACCTGACGTTAGGGAATGCAAAACTGTTGTAGATTTTTTTAAAGACGAGTGAAAGGACACTATCTTTCCACTTTTCATAGTTGCGTAAGTATTTATCATTTTAATTACATTATAATTATTAATTTTCTAGTGATACTCGTATTTATTTTAAAAGTATGTATGTAGTTATGTAAGTATATTCTGATATTATTTGTTTTTTTTTTATTAAGTGAATTGTTTTTGATTTTATGTATTTTATTTTCTCTTCACTCTTACGCTCGCTGTCTACATCTCTTATCTAATTTTCTATTGCAGGTATGCTGGAAGAGATTTCTTTAGAAATAAGCATCACCTTTGTACCTATTTTTCTGTTCTTTTCTTCTTGTCTGTTTATATATGTGTGTACATAAATGGTTAAATAAATAATATAAATAAATAAGAAGCTAGTTTTGATCCGCAACTCTATCCGCGTGGATGACGTATAAGAACTAAATAAATAGTTGATTGGTCAAACAAGCTTCAATACCTTGTTGTAGGGGTTGTTACAGAAATCCTAGTATATTTACTTGTTCTTTATTTGGTTTTAAATACTTAGTCTTACTTACTCTCAAAGAGAGGAGGCCTGCGACCCAGCAGTAGGAACATTATAGACTGATTATGCTACTTAGTATTTAGACCAATTTTCAAGTTGATGCACTCAGCAACAGCCCATTTTACTTCTCAAGGGGTAGATTTTTACAAAGTCATGTCTTATTACTTCCCCTTTAAGAAACTTCTTCATAATCTTTGTACATTGCATGTTTCTGTCTTCAGTGCTTTAAACGTTGCGTCATTACTCAGTCATATAACTATTTTATCCTATAGGTAGGTATCTAAAAATATTTTTCAACCCATTCAGCACGCATGCAACGTTGTAGGGCCGGGCCGTCACAATGATCTCACAGTCCCCTTTCAATCTTCGTTGCAATAAATAAAAGGGGCAGTAAAAAATGCGCCGAGGACCGCTGGCGCCCTCGCGTTTGCCATAATCAACGTCATTGAGGGTATTTATGTGTTGGACTTGCTAAAATTCAACATTCTCATATTAATGTTGTAGGTTTCATAAATATTACTGCGCATAACCGGACGGACGGTTGAATTGCGTTTGAGAGGGAAGTTTCTGTAGGAACCGTAAGATGGCGGGAAAACTGTACAAAAACAGAAGTTTTTCAGAAAGTTAAAATAGAAAAACTTGGCCAAATAAGTGAAGGGTTACCTTACAATAAATGATCATCTCCAAATTAATAATTTTAACGATATTTGGCTCAAGCACGCATCCACAATCCTAAGTTATGATGTTTTATGTGTTTTTATTTTGTTTTTTACCATTTTGGGTGATAAAATCTGTTGACAAATTACCCTTTTATTTGAAAGGATATCATTACTAAATAAGGGATATATTCCCTTCCAACCGGAAAAACAAACTGAGTTCAAAATACCCATAAAAATGACACAAAATCGCAAATATAAAGTGTAGCTCACATCCATGTACTGCCACCCCCATAGAAGACAGATATTATGTAAAAATCTAACGGGAGTCTCTTCAATCAATACACGTTACTAGATGATGTAAAAGCTTTCTTCTCAACTGACAGCGCGAATTTAAACCCTAACTTCCTAGATATAAGGTTAAATTTCTGATTCGGAATAAAATATGATTTTTTCCTGACATCGTGAACAACAAAAATATCCTGTTGGACAATATTCGCTCTTAATACAAAGTAAAACAACATAAAATAAGTACGCCATGAACGTGTAAGAGGGTGCCGCGGAAGAGTTAGTTTTTTTGTGAATATAAAAATATGAGCCCCCTTTTACAATACCATTGTATCCGATATTGATCCTCATAATAGTTTGAGTCGGCTGGTCCACTGTCTTAATAAAAGGGACGAAATGATTAATGGGTCAGTTCGCCCACGATTTATGCTCATATCATTTAATAAAGCACTATGAGTGTTTTAAAAGCAAATTAAAAATAGATGATACATTTAATTAATTCACACCAGTTATTGTATGAATCATAGTACGTACATTAATTTAAATTGAAGTTCGCACATCAACACTTGCCAAACCGAAATGACGAATGGTTAATTCGTACTATATTCGAATTAAACAAAAGACTTTGGTGTAATAAATAAAGATTTTTATAGTTGGTTCTGATGGTGATGCTACAAAATCTTTTATAATGTTTCCATGGTACATTAAAGGCATATTCAATGTAAAAACATGGTAATATAAGGTCGTCAAAATATTAAAACTAACAGGTGTAAAACGCAAGCGTGAAAACGTTACAAACTCGATAACAGTCACACGGCTCAGTTATGTAGATCAGGGTTTAAATCTAACAAAACTACAGTAGTTATATAGATTAACACGATAAAACAATCAGTTAAAATAACAGTTTCATAATTTATGCTCAACATTCGTTTAGTGCAATATTAACGTACAAACAAACAGAAAGAGATTAGATTCGTATCGTGTGTACATTAATTAGTTGTTAATGAAGTCAACGGCTTACAGTAACAGTGAACAAAGAATGAATGTAATAACTCATAGTAATTACCGCAAAAACATCTTTCATCCGCAGTCAGTGTGTGAATTGTGAAATTAATTAAATTAAATAGATGTAGAAAGACGTGATTGTAGGGCAGCGAAACAAGCGGTGATTGTGTTAACATTCAAGAGATTGTTTTTTAAGTTTTATTGTTCTTATTATTTGTATCTTCTAATTACTTCCCGCTGTAGGGTTAACACAAAATTCATACTGTATTCGATAGTGAATTGTTTTATGAAAGTATTTGTACCGATAGTAACGTTTTTTTTTAACATCTTTACGAAGTCTATTGAAGAGCGATACTCTTCGATAGACTTCGTAATGATGTTTGATGATGAATTTGGTACTGTAGTATGTCCTATGCATCTTAGGCAGTTTGCCAAGGAGTAGAATTGCCCAAGATAGCTTGCTTGAAGTTTGATACCGGTACCAAATTGACTAACCGGCTATATTCCAAAATTTGTACTATTATTCTGTAGATCTTAGTGTCTTGGGGAAGAAGTACTTATACACATTTCCGGATTCCAATGATTACCGATCCCCATTTCCTAGTCATTGGGTATGACGTAAAAGGGTACATACTCCTGTATGTAAGCTATAACCACCTATGGTGAGCAACAATTAGTAAGTTATACATGATGATTAGGGCAATATAATGGGTCCTTTACATATAATGCTCAGTTCAGTGATCTATATTAAGAGTCTTATTGCGAAAAAACCATCGAAAATCAATAAAGGCCGAACCCGTCTAACTTTATCAACAATCACTGAACATCAGTAATTGTTTCCGATTCCCAATTTATATCATAAATCGCTATTTCCGGGGCCTCGTTACATAAGTACAAACATATCGAATTAACATTAATTTGAAACATCAAAAATAGCTAAGAACCGGTAAAAGTAACCATTATATCATAACAAGCGCTGTGAAGTAATTAGCATTGCGTCTTTTGTAAAATTTTAGTCAAACATACAAAATGTTGTACGTAAAATGAACGATAGATGGCGGGGCTAGTCCAACATAAAAGTGATCCGAGAAGCGGTGAGATTTCGATATCGAATCGGTGACCCGAGCAAATTGATACCGCTCGATAAGATTGACATTATTAATCTCGCAGGATAATTGCGTAACACACTTACAATGGCAATGCTTTTCAATTTGACAATTCGAAAAATTCTTTGTGTCATTTACGTTGTCAAGCAGACGAATTCTTCAAACATGAAGCAATGAATTAGCAATTTTTTTGAAAATCCTTAGATTTTTGATTAAAAGTGTGTTACGCAATTAGGGTACTGGTTTTTTTATGTTTTGTTTGCTCTATGTGGTGGAGAAAAAGGTTTACAAAGAGAAGAAAAATAAATCTAAGAGTAATAAAGTAGACTAAGAGTCATCGTTACCATTTCGTAGACATCTTTTTTTTTCTATGCTTTTTGCTTTTTTTCGATGCTGATTAAATATGGATTCGGATCGATTGTGTAAGAATTGCTGAAGTCAGTGATCGAGATTTCAGGAGAGAAGCCAATTGTCAGTGTCACGCATATTTTCATCTTGAATCCTGACCCGATACCTACGCAGTTTCCGTAATTATGGTCTGATCATAAAATCCATCTCTATTAACTAAAAATAAATCTTACGGTTAAAATAAACGCGTTCCGGAAAGTCGTTACATTAATATGGTTTCATTAACAAAAATAAAGCACTCCACTAATTACTTTGGAATTTCCGTGTTTGTAACAAATTATTGTTAAGTTTTTTTTAGTCTGATTTAATAACGGGTTTATATTTACGTTTTTACGATTAACGTGTTTACGACTAAATAAGTACCACAACAAAGTAAAAAAAAAAACTGTTACTTATTAAAAAAAAGATTACCTACGATTATTACAGCGTTCGCTATTAGTTGCTAAATGCTGTGCTACGGGGTTGTCGTGAACGCGTAGCCGTAAGCTACGTTGTTACGTAACCGCGTAACGGGCCGGTCAATGACCCCGCGACGACCTGCGCGCGCGCCTGTCGTCGCCCTACTCGACAGACTTGTTCGGTAGAATAGGTAGCTACGTAGATGTGTATGTAGGTAGAAATGGTTCAGTGGTAAGTACCTACCTACTATTTGTTTTTTAGTACGTCGTGATAGGTTAATTATTATGTCTGTTTGTCTGTTAATAAAAGTGAAGCTTTCTGTTGATTTCCACCTTAGACTCTAGCAGAGTGACTATAGAGTGGCGGTGACATGAAAAAGTGTAACGTAAAAATACTTTACACTTTTTCCTGCCATCGCAACTCTGTAAGCTTGAGTTAGCTTTGTTACCGTGCTAGGTAAAATTAGGTCTTATCGAACTATCTCCGAAATAACAGAAACGAGAACAAGAATTTCCCTTACATTACGCAAATGCAACAAGACCTTTTCCTTTTTGTGTTAATAAGTGTTTTGAAAATGATTTCCTAACAACCATGTCCAGCTGTAATCGTAATCAACTTGACAGTACGATAAAATTCAATTAAAAAAATAACTATTTTCTTTCTTCTTCATCACCCCACTTCTCACACTCGGAAGTACTGCGCCCTTCGCCTTGTCGCCCCTGCAGCTTACTCTATGGCAGTAGCACTAGGACGTGTTTCGTTCTCGTTAACAGATCAGCCCGTGCACCATAGGACGCCAAACATCGTGACGTTTATGGCTCTTATTGCGCCCATTGTTGGCCCAAAGCGGTGCGTTACGAGTAATTGCCTATCAATTTATTTGCTCTAAGTGCCGTGTTAAAATAACTGACATACGATTTAGTCGGCGACTCTTAGGACCTGTATGTAGGAAATACAGGAATGCAGGGAAAAGGATGCAAGGATTAAAATTTGCAGTCAGATTTCGGGTGAAATATTTTTTGGAAGGTGACAAAGTACACTTGGCAAATGAAAAGCAAAAAAATGTATACTAAAATTCTTCGATGATTCTCTTCTGGCAATGACGAAGTTTAAGGTCAAAAGTAACAAGTGAAAAGTGCGGGGTTGTTAGACTGTCACCGGCGAGCATCACATTAACCTGGTTTTTTTCACTTGTTTTGTTTAGGACACCAGTACCTACCTACGTTAGTTAAAAAACAAAAGTCTAAGTAAACAGTACTTTTGAATCTAGAAGGAGGGTTTCATTCGTTTTCCATCAATGGTCAATCCTTCTTTGCACGAGAAGACGCCTTTTCTCTGCAGTGAAAAAAATTCAGGCCGGTATCTTTTTGTCTTGCCATGTTTTTCAACAACGACAACAACAGGCGGAGGACTTAGACCCATAACCTATCAAAGTTGTGTAACTAAGGCGTGATGCCCACGGGTTCGCAATCCATAAATGATAAAGGGAACTCCAATTGATTTCCGCGTTGCGCCGGCGCAGCGTCATCTGATTGAGCTAACCGTAAAGTTACGGCTGCGTTCCGTTTGCCCACTTAACGCGAAACTCAGAGATAAATCGACAGAAAAAAAAAAACATATTGACAATTTAATTCAAATACTGAGTAGGCCTATACCTACTTTTATTTTTTACAGTCGACTTTCTATTTTTCTTTGTAATCTATATATATATAAAAATGAATCCCTATTTCTCTTGGTCACGCCATAACTCGAGAACGACTATACCGATTTCATCCATCTTTTTTTAAAGTTTTCTAATACTTTGTAGAAGGATCTTACGAAAAAAAAATAAGAAAGTTGCGTTGCGACGGGGTGGGTCGGGGGTAGAATAAATTTCACGCGGACGAAGTCGCGGGGAGAAGCTAGTTAATTATATTTTTGCCACCAGTAGATACCACCGGTGTTTATAATTAGTGTGTCATTAATTTCATTAATCGGTAGAATAAAATTTTGTATTTCTATGAAGACCCCATTTCTAAACACGAACACATAAAAAGCAAAAATATAATTATTCCAACTAGATAATACCAACATTGAGGTTAAGTTTGTTACATAATTTGTATCTATTGAATAACAATTTATGTTGCAATTTAGCTTTAAATTAACCTTAAACAATAGACATAAAGATTTCACGGGCAAACTGCGCGAGCGCTCAGGGGGAAACACGACAGTATCCTTACAGTAACATTGATCATACTGTCAGTACATAAGTTATTTTATTAACCAACCACATTTAATTCTTTCAAGTAAAAAATAAATTACGCAATAAAAATATATAAAATCTTTACAGACCTTGCATGTTTTTTCTTGTTAATCTTAACACACGGTCAAAATTTAAATTTCAAATGTAATATTTAACACCTCGTTTGTTTTGCTATTTGGAGATTTTTAAGTAGCATTAGGTAATTAACATCAACTAGGAAAATTTGTATCTTTTGTCAGTACAGCTTCGAAAGAAAAACATTCTTAATATTTTTATTTGTCACAATGTCGTTAAACTTTGTCTATAATTTTTACTAAAATACAAATATTTGAAAAGAAATATTTTAGAGATAATTGTTAGATGGCCATGCTGTAAAGGCTCTAAAACACGATATCAGGGTGGACAACATGTTGGTGAGGCGATTTCAAGGCCTTTAACAGAAACACGTGACAAGCTGCCAATAAGAGGAAATAAACGACTCAAAGGAAAGCATTAGCCCAACAATAGGACAGCGTGGGCCAAATAACAACAACTAACCATTTAATACAAACCAACGCAAAAATATACAACAATATAAGATTTTAACGGTAAATACAAAAAAAGAAAAAAGACTCAATATAAATTATTTCCTCAAACTTGGCCTCAAAACTTATAAATAGGCAGAACCAACTTATCTAATCATTACAAGGTAAATTACGAATAGAACGAGGTGCTAATTTTATCCGTAACTAATCTTTATGATCCACATCAAAAGGGGATAGATATAAGAATGGATGCCACGCTTTCACCGATTTAATTTACCGAAGTATTACTTTTGAACTCGTACAAAGTGATTTTATTTCATCTCACCGCATTATTTTAAATGTCCGAATGAGTTCGGGGCAACAGTCTGTTCCTACTTAACGGTATCACATAATTGACGGCATCTGAAAAAGTTTAGGTTCGAGAACTAATGGCTACAATACCGCAGTTACAAAATTTGATTAGCGGAATAGTCACGTCGGAATTCGTCTATGAACGTTAATAGTGAAAACTATGAGGTATGTTGAATATCGTGGTTGGTAGATGCGGCGTCCTTTACTTTGAAAGTGAGTTAATATGCACACAAAAAGACGATTCTCAATTTTCGGATTACTTCACCAATATTTCCAGATAATTTAATATTTACCTGCCAATGTGGCTGTTTTGAATGATTAAATAAAGCCAATATTTATTTACATCAGTTTGTAGAAAGTTACAGCTGAACTATTCTGTAAACATCTAGCAGGTGAAGTGATCTTAAGGTGCGCTGTCAATAATATTAATGTCATTCCCTAGCATCTAGTGGAATGACAGCTCACTTCAACCTCACTTTCATCTTAGTTATCACGTTGAGATTTTTACTGAATAGATCGGCAGTTTTCATTGCCATTATTTCAATTATAGACACTGATAATGTTAAGATGCTGTGGTCTGTCGAATTAGTAATTATTAAGTTGACTCCTTAACATTAAAATTACTTTTTACTGTTTTTTTTAAATTTTATTAAATATTTAAAATAGACTGCTATCTTTTTTGTGTGTATTTTTTCCACTTCCTAAGAAACTCTTTTTAATCAAACTGCAGCTAGATTAGGGTAATCTAGCTGAAGTTTTATTTAAATAATAATGATTAGTTTCATAGAAAAATATTGGAACCTGGATTGGAAAATGTCGTAGGCAACCAGCTACGTTGACATCGTCGCTTGCAAGTTACAAAAGGTTCTTAATTTTTGGTATCATTGTAATCTACACTCAGTGGAAGGAATATATGGGAGGTTGGACATAAGCACTACCGAGAAAAAAAAATATAATTTTGGAAAACGAATAATACCATCGTATTAATTTATCAAATGCCTTCAAAACTTGTTCTGACAAATTTCTTTCTATCTCTCGTATTTCGGGAGATGTTTGAGAAAATGTGAAATTTTGTATGAAAATTACGGTATCAAGCTCACTACTGTCGCCTGATTCCGGCTTCGTTTTAAGTTGTGGTCTTTACTATCATAATACGCATAGCAACAGCTATATTTACTGCTAAGATACATGGTGCGCCAAACGTGCACCTTCTGACTTAGTATAGAGTGATGTATTTTTTTAAGGAATCGAGGTTTTTCCGTCCTGTATCTGGTCATGTTTTAAGTTGTGGTATTTACTATTATAATATATACCAAGAGTTGCATTTAGTGCTAAGACACATGGTGCACCAAACGTACACGTTCTGATACGTAGGGTGATAAATAATATACAAAAAAAATCGCCACTTTTATTTGTTTATTAACTTTATGTACACATAGAAATATTATAATAACCAGAACCTAAGAACATTTAAAAATCTAATTTTATCATCCTCCTCATCATAACCTTCGTCATCATTATTCGATCCTGATTCGAAATCTATATTTGTTAAATCATTAACATCAACAAATTCGGTGTCATGCTTTTTGGAATCCGTTAGGTCATAAAATTCCGTAAAAAAAGATTCTTTTACAAACATATTTATTGTTGGACGAATGCTTGTAAGCAGTGGATCAAACGATAATAAAAGATTGTGCATAATATCTTCATTACATGAGATACTGATGCATTTTCGAGAACGCTGTTTCTAGCCTCAGATGCCTCTTCAAATAGAAATACAATGGGTATAATTGACAAATTCTGAACTATGTCTGACCCATGTATAAGAAGTTTATGTAGAGAAGAAGGCTTGTAATGGGTACAAATAGCATGGGTACAAATCTACTTAAAGTTTCGCAGTATCAAAGCAGAAATCTCTGAATTTAATGTCATTTATCTTCCGTCCTAATGAAATACACTGCAAGATCACAAAGGGTTTTCTCACAGCTCAGCATCTATTGCCGTAAGTTCAGCAGATTTAGCGTAGTTTAAAAAAACTGCTTTACCGATTTGTCATTGTTGGTAGATCCATTACCTTGTTTTACAAAATCGAGAAGTAAGCCCGTTTCTCTTCTGACAGCCTATTAGATCCTTCTTTTCCTCTCATCAGCTTCCCTTTTTGCCACATCACCCTTCGCTTGCCATGACTTTAAGTCTAATTTATAGGAAATGTGTAGAAAAAATTCCATTGCCAAATCCAAGTGTGAAGAGAGCTTAAGCCGTATTTGTATTTGTTCTCATTTACTTGTTTCCCTTTTACCAACTCTTTTCATTTCGTTATGACTAGCCTTGCATATGTCACACACTGAAGGTGCTGTATCAGATATAATAGAATGAATTTTACCATCAATCTTTGTCAACAGCAGCTGGTGTGTAACACTAATTCCATCTATGATGGTAGATGGCATTAAGGCCTTAATCTCAGTTCCAATTGCAACCAGCTCTGTCTGTACATTTTCTTCACATTCTTTCATAAATTTAGACATTATGGGGCGGTAAAATTACATTGAAGATTGTCGGTCGTTTTCCCAAATTATAACACCCTGTGAGGCGAGCCGCAGAGGCATAAGACTTATCATGAAATTACTAGCCCAATCACTTAGCTCACTTCTACTCGTCTTTTGATGATAAACGCTTTGGCTAGATGATCCATCAAATCCGCATTTGCTGGTCAAAACGAGCTGTTATAATTGTTATCATCAGAAGTTTTTAAAGAACTTAAAAGTTTTCTAAAATCTAAACTAGAACTGTATTCCCAAGAACAAAGGCTTTAATTTTGGGGGCTACTTCTGGATTTTCCATAATGTATTTCATTACATCAGCTTTTTCGATTTCTCCTGCTTTTCTAAGCGCCATTTTAGCCAAAAACACGATTTCAGCGCTACTGCTGCTACCACTGCATCCAATAGCATATTCAGTGCGCCTTCTTTTTTGCCGGTTCGGCAAGATCCTCAAAGCATTTACGAGGACTAGGAATTCTCTAGGTTGAAGGATCTGATTTGGCCGGGGAAATCATGTGTTTACATTTTCATTTTGTTTCGTTGGAATTGCATCTTGCAGCCACTTTCCGTATTTCTTACGGAACTTATCCGTGCTTCTTCCAGATCGTGTCCATTTTGCTAGAATGCGGTAGGAAAATCGACGACACCTATCTTTTGAACTTGATTTGGAACTATTTCATAAAGAAAAGAAAGAAAGAAAATACATATAATTAGCACAGACTACAGAACAGTATATAAATGTATGTAAATAGAATAGTTCCGTACAACTATTTGTACGGAACTATTGTCTTTTAAAACACTGAATAAGTAGTTACAGTCGCATAAATCTTTAGGTGCGCCTGCACTTGAAGGAACGTAAAGATCAAGTTTCGTAGTTTTGGAAAATTAATTTCAAGATTAAGTTTCGTAGTAAAATTTGGAAAATTTATTTCAAGATTAGCGTGGCTATACGAGGTGTAAATCAATACTGATTTTAAAGCTACTTATGGTTACTTATTTACACTATATCCAGGTACCCCCATTGATTGATTAATATTACACGGTCCTATTTGCTGATGAGGCATGGAAAAATTTGTTCATTACAAGCAGTTTGTTAGTGCTCATTACTGCATTAGTTATTCTTTGTAACCATAAAGTAACCATTTCCCCAGTCACTTTTGTTATTAACATATATCTCATTTAATTGGATTCTCAGGAAAGTTATATTTTGTATCGATACTCTTAATATCTATTCCGCTAAACAGTCCATGTGTGAATCATATTATTTAAGTCTAACGAAACCAATATACTTAAACTAATAAGGTCAAAATATGTTTTTTGTTAAAAATATGTAAATCAACCTGTATGTCAGAAGGTGCACGTTTGGCGCACCTTAGGTCTTAGCACTAAATGCAGTTCTTGTATGTGTAATAAAATAGTAAAGACCACAACATAACGCAGGGCCAGATTCAGGAGGCAGAGAGCTCAATTCAGTAAAAATATAAAAATCATCATGATATAATAACAATCGCAGGTATGCTGGAAGAGATTTCTTTAGAAATAAGCATCACCTTTGTACGTATTTTTCTGTTCCTTTCTTCTTGTCTGTTTATATATGTGTGTACATAAATGGTTAAATAAATAAATAAAAAATACGTCAACCTATATGTCAGAAAATGCACGTTTGGCGCAGCATGTGTCTTAGCAGTAATTGTGGCTTTTGCTATGCGTAGTACAATAGTAAAGCCCAACTTGAAACGAGGCCGGAATCAGGCCCAGAGAGCTTGATACAGTAATTGTCATAGTAAAATTTCACATTTTCTCAATTAACTTCCGAAATACGAGAGATAGAAAGACATTTGTCAGCACAAGTTTCGAAGGCATTTGATAAAGAAATACGATGGCATAATTCGTATTTCAAAATTAGACTATTTTTCTCGGATATGCCTATGTACAACCTCTCTCATACATTTTTTCCACTGCGCTACGGCTCAAAAACACAGCCTTCAACAATACCGTATCCACGGCTGAGCCTCCTACCTCGTGGTCGTTAGTTTCGTCGTCCAGGGGCAAGTGGAACGGTACTGCGGCCGACGACCCGAGATTGCCGCCGATAACTCATCGCCGTGTTTATTCACTATTATCGAATCGTGGACGCGGCGAGACGACACCATTGTCATTTGTGTCTCTACATTTGTCATTGTTGTCTCCATGTTGACGAACTCCAAGACTATGTTTTTTCCGCGCATGCAGGTGTCAAGAACTGTCTTCATAATTTCTTTGATAGGTCAAAATCGATGAGTCTAAACTACATTCAATAGTCCAACAATGGAACCAAAATCTTAACAGTAGTAGGTACAACGGTATTACTTGAGTAAAAAATTGAAGCAGACATACACGTGCCAGAATTAAAGAGTAGGTAGATAGAACAAAATTTTACAATTCAAAAGTCTGTTGAACCTATTAGTCTTGAGAAATAAATGTTGAAATTCAAAATAACTGTTCCCAGGTTTATACTGATGTAAACAAATAGATCAAAATAATAGGAACATGAGAATGTCTGCAGTGTAACGGTGCAGACGGTTAGCTTATGGTCATAGAGGTCGCAAGTACCGAGGTTCGAATATCAGACGCAAACAAAATTTACATTCCAGATAAACGTTTCTTAGATCTATCAGAAAACAACGAACGCGTCACATTTTATATTAACAATAAAAACTGGTTTGAAAACGTTTAATAACATCAACATTCTTTAAATTATTAGAGAGTGTAGGTTCTACAAACATTCACTGAGTAATCAGTTTGTTGGTACTAGTAATTAATTAGTGGCCGATCATTTCGAGCACTTATTGGATCGCGAATGGGTACGAGAAAATTAGCGGTTATTAATGCATTCCATCCATCCGGTAGGGCTCTCATTTTAGTTGAAGCGGTAGCAGAGAGCGCTGTTTTTACATGATACAATCTCTACGAAGTAGCTAATTTACATCAGTGCTGTATGATCCTCGACTTTGAATTTATGTAGTCTTCCATAATCATTATGTGTATGTCAAATAATTTCATCGTTAATTCCTGGATTATCGCAGCAGATCTACATGTGTATTTCTTTTCATCACAATTGCTAAACATCTAACAATCTTGTCTGGAAATCAGCTTATAGTATCCAGTTCCACGAAACTCTACTAATGAAACTCATATCATGTTTGATACAATAATGCAAGCTTTCTATAATCCTAAGGCCTATTTGAGCTAATGAGTCCCTAGTATATTACTAGGAAGAAGAATTATATTTTTCCATGTTAAGGAAAATAAATAAGCATTAATCTGTAAGCTGTTCCATATCAGTTTTACTGTTCTCGGTACACTAGTTCCTAAGATATAAGAGAAGTTTTAAGCTTAGAGCTTTGCTTCATATTTTGATATTTTATATGACTGAATTTAATACTGAACCTCATAACAGACAGTAATACCACAAACAGGACGATATTTTATATGGGAAACAGCATTAGACATAGTTTAAACAAGTGTCTATATTTATGTAAGTATAGAACAACAAAATATTGTTAAAAAAGGAAAACTCATTTACATACCTACTGAAATATGACCCAAAAAAGAATTTTAATTTAAAAATATTCATTCACCAAAAGTATTGCATCACAACATCCAAAATCTCAATCAGAAAGCCCTAAAATTCATCTCCGAAAAACATAAAGAGGTGTGACAAATAAATTGTAAACTTTATTGTATACACTTTATTGCAGGTTGGGTGTGATATTGAAATGTTTGAAACTGGTTTGCCTCCCGGGCTAGCCAGCTCGCTGACCCCGGACTCCCAGGGAATACGGAATCGCGATTCAGGATCAAACGCGCCTAGAGCATAGGAAATTAGAAGTGGCGCCGAGCACGCTATTTATTGTTTTGCACGTTCACCGTTGTGGATTATGTGCTATCGGTGTTGTCTTGCACGCGCTAATCTACATGCACTTGCCTGTAATAAATAGTTGCTGTTGTTTATGTATCGAGGGTTTGAATAACTTGGTGTTAAAGTTGAATGGCCAAGCGTTATGTCCGTGCTGCTCAGTTCACAGAATTTTCCTGTTTTAGTCCTATAACTATTTTACCTGTTTATTGTTTTCCTACACTTCAACCATGCATATATCTTTAGCAATCAGCCCTCATTATATCTCAAAAGTCTCTCCTCCACATACATTAGCGACCTAAATACATGTGTGCCAAATCATTATCACTTATTCTTGCTACCTCTCTATCAAGGTCAGGTCAGAATAAAAAGGCACCTATCCACCACGATTCTCCACTCACAGGTAAAAAATGAATGACAAGAGGACCTTAACTTTGATGTTGTTAAATGGTAATGTGTCCTCAAAAACAGATAAAAAAGTAAATCTGCAAGGTTGGCGACGTGAGTTACTAAACTGCATCTGCAAAAACGTAAAAAACTAAATGAAATTGTTTTTTCTTTGCATTGCAGGTTTTGTTCAGGGTTTTAGAAAGGATTACCATATCACACAAGCAATGGATGTTGTTCAAGACGTTCTTGTCGTGTATGTTACCTGAGCTTTTCTTGCATTTAAGCGTTTGCCATATGCCACACAATAAATTTTAAACTGCCATCGTGTCATCTGCGTGTATTTTAATTCTTTTTTATGAGCCAACATTTTTCTTTAATTAGTTTAATAACGTATGTGTAATTTGTATTAAAATTGTTTGCAATATTGGTTACATTTGCCAAAACAATTGCTTTCTTGTTATAATCCATTTTACACGATTATTTTATTTCGTTTATTTTCAAGGTTGACACCACATAAGCTTTGGCTGCATAAGACTTATTATTAAATTCAGTTACTTCATGTTTTCACTTGAAATTGAAAAAAAAAAGCAACAAAGCATGAAAACAGAAAAGGCTCTATGTATTTCAGAGACCAGCAGTCGAAGTTATAAATATTTCAATGACGGTGATGCCTACAGCAATGACATGAATTGAGGAAAATCTTGCGACAATATGAGACAAGGGTGTATTTAACAACACAAAGTTCTAGTAAACAATTATCTAGGACGTCCTTACGTCAGCGTACTATTTACCTAATCTTAACATATTTCTTAAAATAATAGTGATGGCATCTCATACACACTGACCAGAAATCGCACAAATTAAAGAGATTTTGAAGGAGACTATGCCGTGCCCTTGGCTTGTTTGGGACACATACTAGTCCAGCAAAAATTAATAGTGTAACAGTTCTCAAATATGCAATCATTCATTACATTACGTAATATTTTCAAAGCATTTAAGTTTAATCAACCTTAACACGGTTGATAAAACGTCTAGGATCTGATATGTAAGTTAAAAATTTTCGTTAAAATTAGCGTATTTTGAACGATCGATGGATCGGAAGAAAAGCAGTACATTTGATTTTCTTTTACGCTAATAACCTAGTATACACTGTAGTAGCTTTCAGGTGCATGCCCAGCAGAGACGCGTACGGACTGAAATAATTTGATGATGAAGATCCTTAGTCATCCTTAAATAAAACATAAACAGCCTAAACCCCAAAAATATAAACCTGATTACCAGATAAATTATCACTATCTTCCACCACCACATTACATATGCTCACAAAATTAATTTCGCAAAATTATGTTCAACCCTAACTAAATTGTGAATGTGTGCGTTAAAGCTTCCATACACTCACGAACATTGTTGGATGTGTTGTCGTGTTGGTAGCGTGTGTGCGTGGGTCGGACAACAAGCTATGCGTCGGTATTTATCCCACATTAGCATGCATCCGTACCATTGATCCGACCTCTTTGTTCACCCAAGCCCTTTATTTGGTGGATAACCCAAAAATGGTAACTACAACAACATTATCTTGTACTTAAGTTGTGGACACTGATTGACACATAATTATGATATGGCTTTATTTTCTCACACGGGTGTGCTTAGCCGTCAATCATGTGGTCAACTTGTGCTTATTGTGTACAGCGACAGCCGGTCAGCCTACCGAGTTTCCCGATTATATTGCAATCTTGTTCACTTTAAAAGGCAAATAATTGGTCACTTTCTAAAAGAGTTTTATGAGCAAGAAAATGCTTCCGTCGTCACATAATTATTTGCCTGTTATAATCAGAAGTTTTCCACTTCATTTGTCTATCAGAGATATCTCGAAAACTGCTGAACAGAATCTGGTACAATTTTTATTACCAATTTTTCCAGGAAGCGTTTTGCTGATTAATTCTGGGCGCGCACCCAGACGGCCGCTATCCAGGATAAAGGGAAACAGTTTAATAGGCCACTAAAATAATAAGTAAAATGCAGTCATAACGCCGGAATAGGGACGAAATGAAAGCAGCTACGGGTAGTAAATATCTTGTGTGTCGTCTAATGGTGCCGACTTGGCGAATAACCGTCACCGCCGCGATATGAACCCTCATGCTTATGTGAATCGAAATTATAGTTTTGTTTTGTGATTTCGATTATAGCACCATTTCATGTATTTCCTGAAAGCTTTTGTATGCGTGGGTTCTCCAGAACACTAGCGCGAAAATGTATAAGATTCTGTGCGTAGGTAGGTAGCCATAAAGTGGTTATATAAAGCATGTAATCAAGTTTCAGCAAAGTCTGCCATATTCGAGACTTACTTTATGATTATATCTGTGAAATGAAAGTAAATTTACAACTTATACAAATGTAAAACAACCCACTTGACCAGGATCCGAGAAGTAGGCAAGAAGAAAATTGTGACCCAAAACCTATTCATTAACATTTGAAAGTCGAAAGCTCAAAATAAGCAAAGGTGCAAACGAAACGAAGATTACTAGACACGTTTAGTTTTCTCAGCACATATCATTATTGGTAACCCGACTAAGTAATGTGGTACTTGGTGTAGCAGTGATTCAGTGCGGTTTCCTTATGATTGTATTTGGTCGTGTTAAGCCGAGCGGGCATCCGAGTGTGGGTTTATGACAATAATGTAACCTGTGCCCAGCCGACGGCATCGAGCAATAAGTTACTTTTGTTTGTTGGTAAGCGTTTAAAACTATAGAACACTTAAAAATGTGACATACATTTGAAATAATTTTTACATAAAATATTATATAACGGTTTTTAGAAGCTGTAGACAACAATGTCTAGAATAGGTAAAAAAGAGGTTGAATATCACAGCACCTCATCTTTGAATCGTTATGGTGTAAGCACAGCTAAAAGCCCCGGAAAGCCAAGAAGAAATGTAACGATTTTTAGTGGTATGTAGCTATGAATCGCTTGGGCGTCGCCGACCAACATTGTAACCCATTTTTTCAGCCCCAAGCGTTGAATATCTCTCGTGAAAAAATATGCCGTGATAGGTATAATGTCTGGCTGCAGTTATGTGTTGGAAACGTAGAGAATCGTTATTTATTGCATATAGGTAAGGCTTTATACACGCAAATGTAACTTGAATCTATGTCATTATCTACTCAAAACAAACTGAAGAAAACATTGTTATAGGTACCTAAGTCAGACAGAAAACGAAGATACATTTCTTTTTTATAAAAATGTAGAGCTAAGTTTCTTGAGCATCCAAAGAGAGAAAATACAAAATGAGGAAGAAATAATCAAAGCACTTAGTAAGTTTGAATGAACTAAAACAGCGGCCAACTATTAGGTTAACAAATGTAACTCTTACAGAAGGCGAGCCACTTAATTAGCCTAGTTTACAAGTAACACTTTAATGTACGCCTATTTGATTTAGTTAACAATTTCATGTAAACTATGTATTCGATATGTTTTATTTCGCTCCGCCAGACGTTCACTGTGTGACATTTTATGAAACAACGAATAGGTGTCAGTTAACACATTTGCATATTCGCATTAAATCTTGCATGTAAAAACTTTACAGTTATTTCTTAACTGTTTGAGTAAATAGAGGTATGCAGCATTCTATTCCATCTTAAATAGACTGATTGAACCCTGGACAGACGATGTAGCGATAACAGTAATGTTCTATCACACACCCACACGCATAATAGCAACGTATCTAAAGCATCGCAAATTTTCCTTTATCCTACAAAACGAAGCGCGTACCGATTAAATGAGGTGCTCGCGTTTCTCCAGATAGCCAAGCGATGCTTCTGTCTCACTCCCCCTTACGAAGACACTGCAATCCGTCCCTTTCCCACCAGCTTGCGCAGCCTCATCTCGACGGCACCTCGCCGTCGCCTTCAAGTCACATATTTTATTTGTGGAGCCTTCCTACATCCAGAGGGGACTAAAGCCTCCCATGCACAAAACGATCTCTCCTACTGTTCAAAAACGAACCTTCGGTACGGTAGATTTAAATAAGCAAATGGGGTTCGGAAATCAGTCGGCTAGTGAATGGTAGGTTTACGTTAGTCGTGTCGGAGACCTGCCAATAATATTCACCCACACATTCACCAGGATGCAATAATCGTAGCCGATTTTATGCTTATGGGTGTGGGACACACGCGAATAGGTGACGATACGACGAAGGCTGTAAATTGTGATGCAATGAAACCCTGGAATGTTGTCACGTCTCAAATACATTCAAATGCATATTGCTAAAGATTTTATTGTTATTACATTGTGAAAATGACATTTATTAATGTTGGAGACTAAAGGTATAATAAATGTAATCAAAATCATATTCATTGCGGTGGCGCTTACATTTTTGCATGACATGCTTGTAGATAAAAAGAAGCCACATTACTCTATAATTAAATGAATGAAGAAAATAAGGATTAAATGCTACTAAAAACAAGATGACAAACATCTCATTAAGAAAATTTCATTAGCCATAAAATCATTCAGAACTTTTAACGTACACAGCATTACACTTAACACATAAACAGATATTAAAAGGCTTTAAAAATAAGTTGTAAAATGTAAGGAATATGTTACAGAAGTTAATAACAAAGACAGCTAAACGATTGTGGGTATATGACCCGGAGACGAAATGCCCGCTCTGAATCATGTCGCTAAAAAAACATATAAAAAGTCTGCGTTAACAATGTTGAGGAGTAATTTAGTTTAGTCCCGCTATTAAGTTATTAGCTGTATACAAAACATAACAAGTTAATATACTGTAGATATATCAAAATCAAATAGCTATAACAAATTATAATGGGGGCGGATTGGGGACCACAGTAAAAAATCTGAAGACGCACAATGAGTGCTGGTGCTCGGTTTCTATATCTAAACATTGGTATTCGGAAATGCCAAGCTTTCCGTATGATAGTAACCTACGGGTGGTAATCTTCTGAGCTACCTTTCAGTACCGTCAGTATGCTACGCCACCGGCAAACTTACGCGTAACTTAGTTAATTTTGAACGTGGTCGGTAATTTATGGACCAAACCAAAAATATAACACGTTGGGGTTTTCACATGCAAAAATAATAATTTATGTAAATTATTATCAAATATTTAACTTTATATGATAATTAATATCTAAAGCGGATATAACCACAATAATCCATAAAAATAGTCATTGAATATTCGGGAATGGTTTATTATAATTAGGTCGCGTTTGTCACGTCAATATGGGATGCATATTTTAAAACCCAACCTTATGATAAAATTCATTCAAACCGAAATGACCTCACCATCCAGCGAAGTTCAAACACACATATAAAATTAAGCGGTACAAAACCAGGGTTACTAAATTGAAAAAAGAGAAATAAAACGTACCTACCTTCGTCCTTCCATAAGCCGAACCATGATTGTCGCGGCCGATTTTACGAGCGAACCACGATGAGTTACCGCAACCATTGGATCATTTGCGCAACTTACAAAGCTCTGTATTCATTAATTTACGTGACGGTTCCGAAGAAACCCTTTAAACGCATATCTCTGACGTGAGTATTGCTGAGAAAGTACGCAAAATGCAAAGGCCATTGTTCCGTTTCGAAAATCCCCGCCTAACGAATTTTTGGTCCTGATTTCCAAATTTGAGCCTTATGGTTTTGTTACTAAGGCCAGGTAAAACAAAAGCCAACTCGCAAATCTAAGTTGGCCCATTTGTTTCGTGTTCATAATATTGGTCCTTCGAGCGTCTTATTTTATTTTCGGTATGCAAAGCATTTTATGGTTCAACTGTGTGAGGCTTGCGTGTCTCTCTCGATTATGTATTTGGGATCATTCTTTGAATGCCACATTACGAAATCGGCAGTTTACTTTATCGATTTACATAAAATATACTTACTTAATTAGGACGTAAAACCCACTATTGTATAGAACCGCCCGAATTTAGTCAAATATTTCTCCTAAACCAAATTATGAGACACCGAAAATGGGAGCAAAGTGGAAAATATGTAATTTGGACGTGTCTTCTCGTAGTGTCTCGCTCTATTTGGTAAATCGCGACAAAAAAAATATTATTACTTCGTTATAGCCGGTATTTTTTCATTAAAAAATGTTGTAGGCAGCCTCGAAGCAAAATAACGACAAAGCTACCGAGATGAGCAGGAAGCCGGCTATATTAGTACCAAGGTACCAAGACAAAGAGCACTGGCAAGCGCAGTTCACGCATATTTAAATAAATAAACCCAGATAGAACGTTGTGAGGCGTACGCGCAGCTACGCGGGAAATACACTCACTTGCAAATAATATGGATGCGGTGAATATATACCTATAACAAAACTTGTGTTATTTACCAGAGTAGATTGTAGCTGTGGAAAATGATTTCCCAACTTCCGGCCTGACCGAACGCTGATGAATGATTAATAAAATATTTCAGGAAAGCTCTAGAATGCGGTTAAGATTAATTGAAATCGAGACGTTAAGTATCATAAAATTGTGTAATAATTTATTATTTTAATTAGTACCTATATATAATGATTGCCATTGTGTCGCATCGTCTTTAGTCATCACAATCCGCTAGACTTTCCTCAACTATGTTTAGGTCAGCTATCAGTCCGAACCTAACGATGACGTATATTTTGTCCTGACATTCGGGTCCTGGCTCCCTTATTTTCTGCCTTTCGCCAAATTTACTTGTAATTAACGTAAAAATCCCATCTTTTTTTATCCTCCTCCATTTTACAATCTATATCAGAGTCTTAGCCACGAATACGTATCAGCTGCGACCGTGAGAATCCGATATTTCGTTAAGAGAGCTGTGACGGTGACATCTGTTTATTTGACGCGCTTGCATGTATGTCTGTTAATTCATTGTATGTAAGTGAGCCTTGTGTCAGCTCTACCTGCGTTAACGTGTACAAGGCCTTACTGTTGTGCCTACTTCTTTATTGGTAAATTATCCGGTTGGCAGCGGATTTTGCCAGGTAAATATTTTCTACATGTCAGATGAAATATGTCATTTATTAACAACCCTGAAGCTTTTGTAAGTTTCAGGGTTGTTGACAAATGCCATCTTTAAGGATGTATTGTTCAATCATAATATACTCAGCTATATTATATACCTCTGTCGACTTTAAGGAAACATTCCATGATTATATTAAGCACTAATTGTTTGTTAAGTTAATTAAGATTCATTTAACTAAGTAGACATGCATTAACGCATATTCGCTAAAGAAAAACTCAATAATATTTTATTTAGTTTGTAGTTTAAAAACACGAATCCTTTTCACCCCAAAAACTGTAAAGCATTCAAATCTTCGTTCACACGCCCTTAAACATCAAAGAGCTACTTTAGCTCCCAGTTCATCACGAGATAGACGGCTTTATCTTAGTATAAAACAACTTTTTTAATATCCACGTTATGACCCGCTAGTTTAAGTAAAAAATATTACGGTAGTCGTCATGCTTGAAAGAGTTGGTCCGTCGACTGAGATTACAATCACCTTTCATAAACTGTTAATATAAATGTTGGTTCAATTGTACCTGCAAGTTGCATAAGGATATGATAGTGATATTTTAAGATTGATATAGCTTAAGGCTTAATTTATATGTCTGACTTAGCATAAGAGTTGTTGATCGAAAGTTGAATCTATAAGGATCTTCATCGATGTCAAGTTCAAGACAAGGAAGTGTTAAGACGAACATAAAATGCCTGGAAGAGCTACTGCTCCATAAAAGAGCTTATGAAAGGAAAAGCGTAAAATTATGGACATGTGCATCGTTCCTATTTTGAACTATGGATCCCAGACTTGGTCTTTCACAAACATTCAAAAGTCCAAACTCAAGGTTTGCCAACGTGCAATTGAGCGCAGTATTCGTCAAACTGACAGACAATATTCGCAACACCACACTGCGCTCCTAAACACGATTACTGACGTTGCTCACAAACCCACTAAGCTGAAGTGGGACTCGGCTGGCCACGTCTGCCGTATGCCCAATAAGCTGTGGACCAAAATCACCACTAGGTAGAGCCCTGACACAGCCAGAAGGCGTCGCGGCAGACCCTGTAGAAGATAGCGAGACGAGCTAGAAAAAGCAAACGACCAGTGGCCTACTTTGGCCCTGGATCGAAAGAGCTGGAAGTTATGGGGAGAGGACTTTGCCCAGCAGTGGGATGATGTAGGCTAATAGTAGTACCTACTAGTAGTAGTAACTAACTAAAATACCTTGATAATTATTTACTTTAAAAATATCGTAGCATTTCAAGATTAAAACAATCTATCTTAGCATAAACGAAATAGCTACAACAAATGGAACCCTTTCAAAAACGACTGCAGGGTTACCTATTCGTGTACTGTAAGGTTAGCAATACTCAGTGTAGCTGGACACCAAAAACCGCCTGATTGATCGATCATCATAACTATATGTCAAACATTATGATTAATATGATCATGCTCTTTAATACCTCCTTGATTTGGAACCTCCTAAATGTAATATCTCAATTCAAGGTCAATGTCAGCGACCGAATTTAAAACAAAAATGTTATGGTCTGACAAATACGGCGATTTTCAAAGCTGTTTTTTTACAACAGTTTCTTATTTACTTAACATCAAACATTTTAACATGCATTGTAATTTAAATAAAATATTGTTTACGGCTTTAAACACTTAAAGATTCTTAACGTTCATCGAGGCTGTATAAATTAACAAGACTATTGCGCACGTCGTTTTCAGAGATCGGAAAATTACTACATATTTTTGCGTCATATTTGATATTTTCAGAATAATTTAAAAGAGCAATGGCAAGCGCACGAGTGTCACAATGTCAAAGTCCTTTACACTACAATACCTGGCCTGTGCCATTACTTAAACCCTACTGTTTACGTCTCGTTGGGTAGTTCGGATCGGTCAGAATCGAGGAAGTAGTAGGTATATAATAAGCAGGCGTATGTACTTTTTTATGGTTGGAAATCTTCAAATAACTTCTCCCGCTCTGGGCGGAGCGGGAGGACGTATCAGACTTTTAATGACTAAAACCCACCCGTGTTCCTTGGGCCACGATAACTCTTTCGAACGATCCGCGACCCTGGCAGGCATCGGCCCTATCGGACCCCGTCAATTAGTGCTGACATCTCTTTGAGGCGCGCGTGGAACTCAACGCGCCGTCGACCCGGGCCTGGTCCTTACCATTGCTCGTCGTCCACAAGCCCGCGCCTACGGTGGCCGGGAATTGGCTATCGACTCCCGACGCCCAGGGTGTCTCCTGATGCGGCGACTACGGGCATGAGGGTGCAACGATTGCCTCACCCTCACGAGCTCCGCCTCCTCCTTCGCGAGCATTACTGCTTCGCAGAAGGAGGTGATGGCTTCCCATGCTCTTTCGCTCCATACCATGGCCTGGACCAGAGCCGGACGCGAGAGATCGCCGCCACCGATCGCCTCCGCGAGGACACGGCAGTGCTCCGCCCAAGCTGGACAGACCTCCACCGTGTCCCCCGGGCGATCCACACAATGGTAACACCCGGGCGTTTCCTCCTGCCTTATCCGGAACAGTAACCTCCCGAAACAGCCATGTCCGGTGAGGACCTGCGTCAGGCCGAAGGTGAGGGCGCCTTGGCGCCTCTCAATCCACTCCTCAAAGAGGGGACTAACTGAAAACTTCAATTCAAATCCAATTGAATATGACAGTAGCTCAGCAATCATTTACCAATGTAATTTTAGAATTATCATGTCTGTGAATACAAAACCAGACATAGTGTTGAATGCTAAACACTACATGACGTTATACCTAATAATTCAAGTGTCAACTCTATCACCATATGTCAAAGAAAAACTCATTAATCTATGAGGTCAAACACAGGCTTCTAGATAGAATTGCGCAGTAAATAATCCTATAAAATAGTCAACATGTAGATGATATTACGAAATGTCATACGGCATCTGCGCTTGCGACTGCTTATATGTGCAAGCGCATTGCTACGTAAGTATTCAATTTAAGGTAATGAGGCCTGTACGTTCACACACGGCTCGTATTAAATGTAGGTCTTAGACAACCTGTCTAATTAATATTATGATACATAGGTATATTTGTGGCCGAGGCACTGCTGCGACTACTAGGACCAGTTTTCTTGGGATTTGGAACTTGTACGCTGTAAATCTTGTAGCCTTGTTTGCCAATTAGATAAATTGAATTTCTAGTTAAAGGTCAAGTTATTTTCGAAATTGGTTTTCTACAAACTCCTGTTAGGTACTTTGTCGTGAGTAGGTACGGTTCTACCTCAAAGGGGTCCATTTTTTACAGAATGTATACCATAAATGGTTGCTGTTGTGGTTTAAACCACATGCAGTTCACAGAAACCAGTCTCGCCTAACCTATGATATCTTGCCAAACAGTTACAGACTATTGATTATTACCACAACTAATTTAATGATAACTACTATCCGATAGCTTGGCAAATACTGCACAAATACCACCAAAGTGTTGGTAATTAATACGACAGAACATATAATTAGGTAGCATTTAGATATCAGACTGCCCATTTGCATAGCTTTTAGATTTTAGCAATTAGACAGAATTGCAAGCGGGTTAAGAATTTCAATTGCAAGAAAATACTGGCACTTAGGAACTTTTGTTTATGTTTAAGGCAGAAATGCTAAAGATTTTAAAAGGATTTTATTATAAAGTACAACCCTTTCGTTACAGACTTTTGTACCAACATGAAGGTTTTGTCAAGTCCAAGTCGTCAAAGAAACGCACTTAACCTTTCGCAACTTCAAAGCTTTGTTACTTAAATAGTCTAAAAATAGCAGAAGGCACAATCAAGTGGGTGAAAGAGATTGCCAGCCAAATAAAATGTGTTGTATAGTGTGCATCGCGATGACCAGTGTCACAGCAAGGCTGCCGCTTATGGCAACACTGAGAATCAGTTTTCCTCCTTCCTACCCGGAGCGGAGCGGAACAACCTTGCTCATCGCTCAGAGGTCGCCACCCAAATAAACGTAAACACTTTTTGTCGTTCTTTGTCATGTCACGAAAAATAAAATATACCCATAGGTAATTACACATTGATTCGGCTAGCTCCGAGGCTCTGCATACAGCACCTACCAAACTGTTGCGTATTACTCAGTTTTTTGTTAGCTACGTATATTTAATCTTTTTTATTACTCCAACAAGATTATTTGTTTCTTAATGACAGTTTTTTCGTGTTTAATTCCAAGACGTTCATAAATTAATCAAATGCTTCTTTTAAACTCTTTACCTTGACGTCATTCTGTCGTAGACTCAATTATTTACTGTCAATTATTTTGTTCAGACCACCCGTATTAGTTAGTTACTACCGGAATACTCCCACACTGTTTTGATCGCAGCATTTATACGAAGATACGTCTAATTTAAACGCTGCATTTGAATACAGATCTGGAGTGTGATACTAATAACATATTATTGGGAACATGTCTCTAATGAAATAAGTTTTCCTTCATAGATCTGCAACTTTCATCTTTGTCTGGTGCTCCTAATCTACTTTTTTTCTGATATCCTGTAGGTGTTTTAATACATGAAACTACCAACACTTTCACCGAAGAATATAACAATATTTTTAGACCGAATTCAAGGACTGAGTATAATTTTTGATAGAATTGTTGTTGATTGAAGACAACAGGACTATTCTGGAACAATTGTTAATCCCGTGAAAATTTAAGAAAATTCAGACTAAAAAGAGAAGATTGGTTCACTCATAAGAATGAGACAAACCAGTTGAATTTGAATCAGAATCAATAGTGTAGGTGGAGTACTTGGTAAAGCTATAAAGCGTAGCTGTAGTAGGCAATAGACGTTTGAATTGATTGATTGAAAGTTCCCCATACTGTTTAGAACGTCGATATTTGCATACAAATAAGAACTCAATTTGATTATACAAATAAACAGTTTTCATTGCATGTTTAGTTGGTGAAATCAGCGTTTACGTCCTATACAGACGAGGACACATTATACACTTTCTTATTTTCCCGACTTCACAAGGTAATCTAGTAATAGGCAATCTCAGGGACTCTCTCCTCGCTTAAACGCATGGTGAAAGTGGATTGCGTAAGCGCCCTGCTGTGTATACCGCAAATCACAGAATTGACGGATAGTGTTGCAAGATTAAGCGCATTTCCATTAAGATTGAAAGTTTTTGAGTGATTTGGGACAGTTGTGATAGTATTATGGAGTAGTCGTATGGTGTAAGAGGTTATGCCTTTTTAAAATGGTAACCGCGTAGAAACCCTTTGAGCTCAAGCTCAACACGGCTGGGTTGCTGTGTGTGACAAGTGTCAAGTTCCTAAAAACAGGCGTTTTGAATCTGTTAGAAAGTTTAAGGGTAAGTTGATACCAACGTTGAGGCCAGGACAATCTAAGCACAGCTCCCACAAAAAAAAAAACAGAATAAGTTAGTCCAAAATACAGTCTTTGTTTAAAAATGCTCATTTGGGTACTTTTAAATCCATACTATGGCCACTTTATATTTGCCCTCTGGAGTGTTGCCATGATTGCGAGAAATTAACACCACACGTAACGGCCGTGTGAGGAAATAATAAGTAATCGCGATCAAGATGGTTGCCCTAAGAAATTGAGTGTTAGGCAATAGCTCTGGTCTTAGATGAATAAATGGCAAGCAACGTAATGCATAGTCTGAGTCTTGTAGGTATTGGGAATGTTTTATTTTTTGCTATTGCCGTTAAAATAGGAAAAGTTTTTGTTTTGCATTGAGCTTTAATTAATTGCACCTATTTCAAGAACAACTGGCTTTAACTACATTATTTTAATTACAAGGATGGTTCTTAACGTTCTTGTAAAAGCTTCTCATATGTTCTACAGTGAGTGTTCTTCCCGGAAAACCTATGCAGTCCTTCCTAGATGTCTGCTCCTATTTTCTTAAACAATATGAATACTGGTAGAATACACACATCAAAAGTGTCTAGGGATCAAGGTTGTCTTTTTAATTTATTTTTTGGCAAAGTTAAAGTCATATAATTTATTTCATATAGGCACACAAAAGGCACTTATAAACGTCAAAATTTACAAAAAAATAGAATTGATTCTAGTTGCCCCTTCCAAAAGTTAGTTTCGTTTGGAGAAGAATGGGCAAGAAACTCCGCCGTTACTCTTTTGAAATATTTTGTATACATTAATTATATAATCAATGTCATAAAAAATATACAATGAAATTAGCAACCAGTTTGATTTTACCTAGCCTCTAGATTGCTCTATGGAGCAGGACCAGCATGTTTCCAACCATTCTTATCTAGGATATAATCCTCTAATTTGTAATATGCTTGTTTACAAAGTGTACTTTTAATATGAGTTTTAAATTTATTTTCATTTAATTGCAATATATCACAAGGTATTTTTTGTAACATTTAACACCCCATAAAAGATGTATGTACTTTAGATAATCTGAAAAATGGTTGCCCTATTGAAATTAAATAAAAATGTTTAGGTATATCGATTGATTAAATAAAATGTTTTCGTATATGTAGATCGATGAAGTAATCTCTGCTTTTGCATTAATAAAGACTTTTCGCGATTTTTGCTTATGCTGGATTTTTCACCTTAGTTAATCCTGATATTTAAATGGTTTGATCGCTTATTAACATCCCTGAAGAGCTATGAAGCTTCATAACCAACATCATCGCGATCATTGTACGATTTTGTCGAGCAGTAATTTTTATGCATGTAATGATGTTGTCTGCATATGGTGATGCGAGCTCCTCCTCCATGTCACTCTGCCACAGTGCCCAGAGCGATTGCCACAGGCCGTTGCCGAGAACCAGCTTCCAACATTCCCACGACTCTGATCATTTCTTCTCGGCTCAAATGACGTCTTCTCTCCATAATAACGTACTTTTGTATTGATTCCACTCTGAAGTATGGCAGAATTTGTATTGATTTGGCCTCAAACTCGTTGCAGGATTATATAGGAATACGACTTGACACATCTTTTGACCAAAATTCAGAAACTCAAATGACGAAATTTACCAAAAAATATGCATAGAGGTTACAAAAAATATAATTAAAAAACCAGATTTTTAGTAACTAGCAAAAACGTGTTTGATCCCTTGACACTTTGAATGCGTGTAGTTAGAAATCCGAGGGCATCATTTAGGAACAATTTAAAGGGTAATTCTTATAATTATACAGAATTTAATAACATAATTACTAACACCTTTGTTCCCCTGCATCCATAATATATATCATATATATGTATGAAGGAGAAGGTACTCCTTCGTTATAATCAGCCATATTTTACTACTGTGGGCGTACTATGGGAAGTATTGGTTATTGCGCAAAAGAAAAACCGTTTGCAGTTCAAATCAAATTATAATTTACCAACAAATTAATCATACTAGCGAATCACAAACAGTAGGTACACGACACAACTATACGGAACGCGCGACAGTTCTTAAACGTGGTCTCTGCTTAACTGCCAACAACAAACTCTGTTTTAAATCTGGTCAAGCGTTATGTTATAGACTCTGTTGAGCGCCACCTGGTGGCGCTGGCGTCCCGATTAGTCAAAGTCAAACGATTGATTTAACGTATTTCCGACATGTATAATATAATATATATAATACCTACTATTTAATATTATAAATTCGAAAGTAACTCTGTCTGTCTGTCTATCTGTCTGCATGCATGTTACCTATTGACGCCTAAACCACTGAACGGATTTTGGTAAAATTTGGCAAGGAAACAGATGGCATCCTGAAGAAGGACATGGCTACTTTTTGTCTTAAAAATAATCCTAAAGGGGATGAAATTTTGTATAGGAAATCCAGAATTTCTTAAGTAATGTACGTTTTTGTAAAATCGTCCCCCAAGGGGGTGAAATAGGGGTGATTTTAAAATTAACATGTGTTTAATATTGTAATTTTTATGTAAATATTTTTAAGCGATTTAAGGGATTGGAACTATAGTCCGTCTGTTACCTTTCATGCCTTAACGGCTGAACAGAATTGAATTAAAGGCATACGGATAGGCCATGACCTGGGTTAGGGCAAAGGATACTTTTTATCCCGGTAGTACGTTCCCGAAATTCACGCGGGCGAAGCTGCAGACAAAAGCTAGTTTTCCCATAAAAGGAAAAATACCTCTAGTTGTAGTTTCCTAACAGGCGATACGAAGATAACCGGGGTGAGGTTATTGAGTTCATCTCTAAATAAGTATAATAGGATTTATGTTATACCAAGAATGTGACCATCAGTGTCCGCCTGTATGATGGGATATCAACACAGTAATTATTGTCACTAATCCATCTAACAAAGGTGACCAATGTTCCAAAACAGACACCTACAGATTGTTGACGCATCAAATCGGAAGGGACCCCTGAATCGATCTTCTCAAAACCGATTTAAAAAAAGGCTGTATCATTTTACATCATGACAATGTTAAGAGGCAAATACAGATTTGAGAACCGAAACCTTTTAGTATTTTATACGTAGGACCAAGGAACCTTTTGCTGCCTATTGTTAAGTGAAGCAGTCTGATGTAAGCGAGGGATAAAATGAGATGGTTATGATTTGTGAATTGTTGAGTACTAATTTTTGTTTCATATAGCTATAGGTCTTTGCTGAAAGGCTTTATACAGTTCTATGCGGTTTTATAAGCCTAGAGTATCTCACCCATCTATATAAATAACAATCAAATGCCAATTTTTTTTTGTCCGCACATCCGCCGCTGCACCTATTTTTTGTTGTATTTGTAATTGTCAGTACAAGAATAGAATAGAATACTCTTTATTATGTACACCATAAAAATTACAGATATAAATGTAGAAATTTTACATAGTGTAACACAATGGGTGGTCTTATTGCTAAAAGCGATCTTTTACAGACAGAGAAGGAGAGACAATAATGCAGGTAGTCAGTGACGTACCATTTACATACCTATACAATAAATACATAAATACATACACAAAACATATACCTACTTATATACATATAATCACAAGGTCAAGGTCAAAGGGGCAAGGTATGTATGAAAGATTTTTTTTGGAATATCCATCGGGAAAATCGGAAATTTGAATGCTATATTTGGATGAAATTTACTCCGGGCGACGCCGGGCACGAACAGCTTGTTTATTTATGAAGGTAAACCTACAGCTTTTGTATATAAGTACCTACCTACTATAGGTAGGTAGGATAGCCTCAGACATACACAGTCGCTAACTACAGGTTAACCAGTATTCTTAGAAATAATTGATAACACATAAAAATAATAAAACTAGTGACTCCAAAATTTTACTATGGTAAAAAAATCTAATTACGTAAGTTACGTAGCTAAGTAATAAGTTTTAAATCTATTCTGCCACACTTAAATTGTAATGTGTACCTGTTATATGTACCAATAAAGTAATTAATAAAGTAAATAAATACTTTCTTAAATAAATACTCTTAGTTATTGAATAAATTTATAATCTTATCTAATTAATGTGTACAATCAGTATAAGTGTAATGTGTATGTATGTGTAATGTATCAGTAAGAATATATTTTTACTCTGTCAGTGTGTCCCAGTGATGAGTCAGACTAGAAAAAGTGCCTTTCTATCAGCTATAACGATGATGGAAAGGTTAAAAATGTAGGCGCATGAGCCCTGAAGCATTCGACAGATATGGACCGCCCTATCTCACTTCAGCCTGGAAGATTTAAAGCCCACTTCAGCGATGCCTCGTTTGGAGCGAATTTGATCTCTAAAAATAATACCTACTTATTTTTATATAACCCAGACGGTAAAAAAATGTAGACAAGGATGAAATTGGCTACTAATTGGAAAATAAAATACCGAATAGTTCACGATGTAGACAAAAACAAGTAATACAAGACAACCTTATTATTACAAACAATATAAGATTTCCCAGAATGTCATGAGATATTTTTGATAGACTGACTTGATAATAAACCATTGTAATACAATAATAGAACGGAATAGATTTGACTGTGACTTATTAGGTCAATTAATTAAGATAAATGTCATTGATTCAGTTGGTGTTGACTCTAATAACCAGTTTGTCCTAAGAACGAATGGAGCTTTGGGTATGAGGATTGAAGTTCAACAAAGCTACTGGTTATTTGCACACTTTTCTTTCTTTACAGTAATTACTTTTTGTCATGCTTGAACGCGTAGCCTCTATGTAATATGAGGACTGATGTCCAGCCAATATGAATATTTTGTTGTGTATAACAATAATAAAAGTGCTGTGCTGGCGCCGCTGCTGCGGCTGCAGAAAACTTCAAGCGGCGTAAGTATAACAACCTTGTCGGTAATTATATTTTCAAGCCGTTTGGGGTTGAAACCCTCGGACCGTGGGGTCCGAGTGTCCATATTTTGTTCAAGGAAATCTCCAAACGCCTGTTTGACACTTCCCGTGACCCAAGAGCTGGCTTTTACCTTGGCCAGAGGCTAAGCATTGCCATACAACGTGGCAATGCCGCGAGTCTCTTGGGTACATTACCAGTCGACAGCGATGCGGAGGAATTTTTTGACGCCATTTTTTAGTTTGTTAATAGTTTTAGTTAGGTCAGGTTAATTAATTAGATGTAAGTTGTTATTTATGTACATACTCGTATAATTTCTATTCTGAATAAATATATGAAGTAAATTTTGTTGTGCTCGTTCTTTATTTCACCCTTTACTAATACAACTTTACTGTCTTCATTATTAGTAGTCACTCGTTTTGGTTTAGTACTAACGTGCAGTAGAGATTACTTTATTAAATGAGACACTTGGATGTCGCTGATGTCCGCAAAGATATACAGGATACATTTTTACCAGAGCGCAAACTGTAGACATGAATTCAGCATATGATTTTATACCCCCTAGCGTAGAAAATTTTCGTCAGTTATATTTTTTTATTAGTTGTTCCATACATTTTGACCGCGTAGGTATTCCATTTTTCTGTGAAACAGCAGATTTTTTTTTTTGATAACCGTTAAGAAATTTCCGCACTAGAGGGTCTAGAATCATGTGCTGAATTCATGGCTACAGTTTGCGCACTGGTCAAAAAATTATCCTGTATTTAACAACTAATAAGAATAAAATATGGACGGTGTCACTTGCTTATCATTCTACTGAAGTTAAAGGGTTTCCAACTGGACACCTGCACAATGAACCTTCAACCTAAATTAACTTATGCTGTTACATGCTGACCGTACCACTTTCTTGTAGTAGGTCAGTCCTACTTTAGCTTGGTACCTGTAATCAGTGTAATTAATATAAGAACTGATTTAATAAGGTAACAACTAAGATAATAACACAAAAAGGAGAAAAGCTGCTAAATATCTAATTCCATTTCTAGCTAGCCAAACATCAATTACGTACTTAGCTTAATTAGAGTCTTTAGTAAAAATGTTAACTAACTCGCAGAACCGAGACATAATTTTATAAAAAAAAAACACCAATATAATAGCTACATTATAAAAGGTCATAGCGTAATTATTACATATCGTATTCAAGATTTTTAACTTCGTTACGAATCCACGTTTGGGTAACATTTTTGCGCTTGCAACATCCTACGGAGCGTGACAATAGTTAGCCGACCGAAATGACTCTTAAAGGAAGCGGGGTTATTATTAACAAACAATAAGTAAGTAAGTATGAGTCAATGGGACGGACAAGTCGGGACGGGTGTTTCTCAGAACGCTTTTGTTGCTGCATATCATTCTCATTGCCCAATAAGACAAATTCGGCGGTTGCACACTTGCGTGCGTTTGACGCGCGACAAACGCGCCAGGAATGTGGATGATTTGTGTATAATGATATGTTAGCAGTAATTTCCTGAAACATAATTGAGTAGTCTGATATTTTTGTTTAATCTTTATTGGTCACCTAACCCAAGGAGTAGGTAAGTGAATATTTCAGGATAATGGTAATAATTTTTAGAGTTCTGTCCCCAAGGGGAGCCAACGGGACTCTATTACTAAGCCTTCGCTGTCTGTCTGTCCATCTGACCGTGCGTCCGTCTGTCTGTCAGAGGGCTGTATCTCATGAACCATAGTAGGGAGACAATTGAAATGATCACAGTGTGTATTTCTATTGCCGCTATAGGTAACAAAATAAATAATAGAAAAATAAAAGTTACAAATTAAAGGAGTCTCCACACAAGAAACGTGTTTTATTCGGCGTTTTTTGTCTTGTGGTACGGAACCCTTCGTGAGCGAGTCCGACTCGCACTTGGCCGTTTTTTTAGGTAACGTAAAAACTGACACATCTACCTAATTGGGATGATGTTAGCATCTTTAAAAGCGCAGTATTAAATAATCAAGGTACCCACTATGAAATTATTATTGTTAGTTTACATTTTAATTTAACACCTTTTTTTTCTGTGGCGAATTGCTCATGAATAGTTTATGCTTAATTGAATAACTAGATAAAACTAGTTCTAATTCATTATGTGTTTTATGAGATGTCCCACTCAAAATATTAAAAAAAAATGTTATTTCTGTATTAACATAAATAAAATGGCGATCTAAATACAAGATAAAAAAAAAACAAAAACAAAATTATTGGTCTCTCTTCTGAAATCTCGACCGTATTGGTTGAGATCTCGACCAATACGGTCGAGATAGCGAACAAAATTTCGAGACTGACCGCGTGCGGCTTAGCACGCTATGCTTCTGGAGAAGCCATTTTCAATATAATAAATGAATGAATTTATAGTGTGCTTGATGTGTGTGTGCAAATTTTTCTGCGTTATGTATCCGTAGTGCAGATGATTATTACTTAAATAAAGGTTGGTTTCGTTTCTTTCGAGGTTTGGTTGATGTTTATTTATTTACAAAATATAACACGATTATAACTACCCTAAGAAGGAGTAGTTAAACTGTATGAGGTTTTTACTCAAAAAAGGCTTTATTTTAAAAACTAGGCGAAAAATCGATCTCGCCTTATTGCCGGGCGAGATCTTGAATGCTCAATCTCGACACTAGACTTAGCACACGAGATCTCGAGTTGCTAATCTCGACTCGAGATTGCATTCCCTACTTGGCACCACATTGATAAAATTATTTGATATTTGGGTAACATATTAGGCTAGAATATCTAAATCCTAAAAAAATATTAATACATTTCATAATCTAAATTCACTTGCCAGTTACTAGTACACAAATAGAAGCTTAAGTTTCGCATTACCAACCTTGCTCTTATTCGCAAAACAATTATAATAAAACATGCTAATTCGTGAGCCGTTTAAAAACGCACGTATGAAAGGCGGATCGCGTCGGTGGCGGTCGCCGGGTCCCGTGAGGCAGGTAATGACACAAAACGATGCGCGTGACCATCGCATAACTCACACAAGGATCATAACAAAGATACACTGCATACCATTGATGGTAGATAGATCTTCGTGTCGCCATGTTGTGGGTAGATCCTGCGCTTGCATCAGTTTAAAGCCGATGACGGGATCATTGTGGAGTTTGTTACTGGATGGTCATGAAATGAGAAAAATTTGAGGCATGAGGCGATTTATTACATAAAAGTATAATGTAGTAATGAACTAAGTGGTAGAGGGAGGCCAATGTCTACCAGTGGACGTCTTTCAACTGAATGATGACGATGAAGATGAACTGTAGAAACTAAGGTTCACCACATCCTGCTTTCCGATTAAAATTCCAAACTTTTTAAAGCTTCCTGAAGAACATTTTGATGATAAGAAATAATAATTTGAGCAACAATCCTGAAATATCATCGAAAACCCACTTAACTGTTTATTTTTTAAACTATCGGCAGAAAATTACCAGAAACTCACATTCATCCTAAGCTACTTAAATCTTAATCATTAAAGATACGTTAATTAAATAATTCGTGAATACGTTTCGTAATTTGTAAATTCATACCCTATTGGTGCCTCTAAATCCGCATGACGACCCAGACTCCTAGATTTATGTGTATTGCTCTGATGCTAGACGCCGCACTGATTACTATCTGCTCATATATGTCGATGATCGGTCGATGACTGTTAATTAAGAGCCAATTTAACAAGAAATAGTCAGGCTTCTATGCTGTGATAGACACATAAAACTATACTTTATATATGTTTATTTTTTTAAATATTTACGGAAGAATAATGTGCTGTCTTCTCTTGGTCACAATGGCATAAAAAATGTGATGACATTAGGTTTTGTGGTCGTGAATATTCAGTTCAAGTGAGATGATTCTGGCCCTTAAACGATCCCAAGTAGGTTTCAGTACCAGAGAAGGCAGGACCTTTATAGGTAATTAATTATCCACAACTATAAATTGCATACAAGCAGTAGCTTAGTCACACGAAACTCCACAGATCACGCACTCTACTATTTTTGGTCTCGTCCGTCCTACTTGCACAACTTACTTTGTTAAAACAACTCGGTTAAGTATGTAATATAATTAAAGCACCTTGTTGAACAAAGATGTCAAAACAGAATTATTCATTCGGTACATATTTGTAACTGGTTTTTGCGCAATAACCACGCTTTGCTGAATGATTAGATGCGCTGGGCAACCTTTAGAGCGGGCTGCGTTGCCTAACTGTGACGTCACTTAGGCTCAGGTAATCGATCAGTTACAATATGGGTTCTATGCAAATATCAGGCTGTCTCCTTTTATCTGTGGAGTGTTTACCTTTCTGTGTCAATTTATTGATGTGTTGCAGTAATACATTCGTTTTGGTTTATTGGATGTAACAGTGTTCTTCTGAATCCTCTTGCATACACACAAGCTACTTACATAAAATAAGTAGCTTTTTGAGAAGAGAATTATGTATTTTCAGTCGTCGGAAGGAAGAAGATAATTATTAATCGGAACCCAAGAAGGAAAACATGTCCACACGGCTACATATCAAGCTATATTTCTAGAATAAGCGGACCTCTCATTGTACAAAAGTTCTATACAATGAGAGATCAGCTTATACTGGAAAATAGCTTGATATGTAGCTATGTGTACCATTCACCGTATAGAGACCGTACCTATATTGAAAGCACTTGAATCATCCTTTTATGAACATCATAACTACTTAGGACTAACTTATTAAGGCTGATACAGGCCAATGACATTTAGGTAACTGATTTTGCTGTAAGCACTTCGAATTGGCTGGAGAAGTCGATTGTGGTCATGATAAATGTTAACTATTTATTTCTGTAAATTGGTTAATAGGTTAATAAAACCACTTTTACGCGTCATGGATTTGTCGTCGTCAGTAATTACGAGACATTTAGAAGTAAGTATCAAAATTATATCAGAATATTTAATAGGGAAAGTAACTAAAAAAATGTGAAAATAAACAAGTCTTCATTAAAACTTATCAACTTATTTTGACACTTGTAATAACTTAAACACTGAGTAATAATTATAAATTATTGTGTCATTTCAATTAAATTTTATGACGTGCTATACAGCCTATTTAATGGCTAATAAATGTTGAAATAATAAACACTAAAGTACCTACATTAATATGGGGTGCAAATTAAGAAATAAAAATGTTAACGCCTGATAAGAAGGCTTGTTACATGATTAGCTTACTACTTTTTATGCGCAAATGAAAAGTAAAGAGGGGCGTTGTTGACGAGAAGAAGAAAATGTCCTAAAGAGGTAACCGCAGCACATGGAACTTTGCAACTTCGTCAGCTTCGGAAATCTCCATTTACCTACCATCTATAGGACGCGATAACCACTTCCAATCAGGTTGGCAGCTGGTCAAATTGCCAACCTACAGAATTATTATATCCCGATGCAGTTAAGTATACAGAAGAACATATTACATTATCTTAGTTAGACAATAATTATTAATTGAGTCAAACCATAATTATGCGCTCAACTTCATTCTTGGACAAATTGTTAACAGATGATTCAGATTCAAACAATTACCTACCAGTCATCAGTGCAATGGAACTTGCAATATTATCTCTGCAAGGCCATCTCTGTTAAGCAGTTCCTACACTTCCATTCGCGTCTCTTAAGAATACCAATAAAAAAGTAAAACACAATTAGCTGGACTGTCAAACGTGGGAGGAGCAGACTTGGATCTTAATATGACCGCAATTACGTACATTAAAAGATCCAATACCAACTCGTGTGGGCACCAAGGTTCCGGACCATATTGGGCAAAATTGTCTCACTGGCATATCAACTACATAACCCCTTTGTGAAGCCGACCAATAAATCTGTTGACATTGTTTAAACATGTGTTGTTCACGGATTTATTTTAAGTTGTGTTTGTTTAAGGTGAATTAAATTAAGTTTAAACAGTGAAATAAAATGTACTAGGTATTCATGTGAAGATCAGGGCCCAGAATGCATCCTTGAGGAAACCTATAAGTAAAGAGTAAACATTGATAACAAATGAAATAAATATACTAATGTTTAGTATGGGATCATCGTGAAGCTAAATTATATTTTTCCTATATGGAATCCCCAAAACATGTTTATGGTGGAAGGAACAAACAGGCAAATAAACAACATAAAGACTTCAGTGACAGGTATCATTGACTTCATTATTGCAGAACAAAAGATAATTCTAAAGACAATCAAGCTACAATAAGACTTTATACTCAAGGCTCAAGTATGAAGAGGTGTAAATAAATACCATCTTTTGATCTCGTAGATAAACCAGACACGTGTAAACATAAACTTATCCGTAGACACAACAGTGTAATTATAAGTAAGTAGTCATAATTAAAATGATTTTAATCGTTTCCATTAAAACAATGCTCAATAACTTACAGCTCATAAAAATTGCGAGAAGAACAATATACTGGCTGCAACGTCTTCTTTAGAAATTGATAAGAAGTTACAAAACGCTGGGAAATGTGGAAAGAACATGAACAAAATAAAAGCTGATGAAGAATCAATAAACGTTGTAAGTACCTAACTTTGTGACGTCTCGTTTATTTTGATAGATGTTCCAGCAAGGTGGTGGTATGGATGACCTGGCGAAGATTATAGGAATCAAATGGATAAATAAAAGGACTAGTCGATGTGATGACGCTTAGGGGTGGCCTACGTCCATCTGTGGGCGTCTTTCGGCTGAAATGATGATGATGGTGGTGATGGTAGCAAGGAGTATTTTGGCACAATCTGAGAGACTATACCTAGCAATGGATGGACGATGACATGGCAGTTGACAACCTGACTTCTAAGAAACTGAAGACAATTTCTCCTTACAAAGCATCCTTACCAACCAGTGATACATCAACCATTTCCAAATCTAAAAAGTACAATAAAATACAGAATTCGCTACCTACGTATAAAATAGCGGATACCGAACGCCCACAATGTTATTTACATGTGTCCAAAGTAAAGACGGAAAAAAAAACTCGCACAGCCATTTAAAGTAATAAGACAATGCGGTTCATTAAGTTAGCTACCTCCGCCCACTCTGTGGCACCTTCGTCTCTCGATTTAACGAGTCTACGTAAAACGTAACATTTACATTTATGGTACACAGAGTAAAAAATATTGACGTGTGTGTTGTAGGTACGTGTAATTAAATGCTTTAGTAATGTTGTTCTCGTTTCTTGGGTTATGATGGTTGATTATTAAATGTATCTGCTGCTAATTATATCAAAATTAATTTGCAGAAACATGTCCAAAAGATTAATATTTATTTGCCGTGGACAAAATTAATTACACAGAATCCATTTCTCATTTGGATTTGGCAATCTGAACGTTTTAGACTCAATGTCGGAATACAGCCTCAATTGTCTATGCGACTACTACACAGAAAAAGTAACGTGATGCTATTTTTTTTTTGTTATAGCATGCCAATATTGAGAAAAATATGAATGTTGTAAAATATTATAAAACATACAAATAAAAAAATTTAACTCCCCAACATAAGGTTATGGGCAAATAAATAGAGTAGGTATGTAGAAGAAATATATCTACATATAGAAAATATGATGAATACAAATAAGTATAAATTGTTTGCCAATATTGAATGACGAAAATTATTCAAACTGGAAATTTAGAATGAAATTATTATTAGAAAATAAACAGGTACTAAAAATATTAAATTATGATAACACAGAAATTACAAAAAATTTAAAAATTAAATGTCGATAATTCTAAAGCACAAGCGATAATTATGCAATGTATATAGTATATAGACAAGCATTTAGCTATAATACAAGAATGTTCAAATGCAAAAGAAATGTATATGAAGTTAGACAGCGTATTTCAACTCAAAAGTATTTTAACAAAAGTTACATTGAAAAAGAGATTGTACAAAGAATTTATTGAAGATTGTGTTATAATTAAAAAGAAACGATACGTTAGATAAACATTTTCAAAAAATGTAATAGATTATTTTTGAAATATACAATATAGATTTTTTTTTAAACGCGTGAGTGTCGTGGAACACTCGGTTGGAACGAAGTTTCTTTCGTAGGTTTTTAGTCAATTTGTCAATTAATTGGCTATAATAAAATAAGAGAATCGTAATATAAAAAATTATTATTCACAAAAAAAAGGAAGTACACCTGCGCAGCCAGTGCAAACTTACTAGCTGCCTTGAACCAATAAGCGCGCACTTATGACTGGGCACACCCAATAGCATACGCGCTATAGATAACCGTCTACACTAAAGAAAGGGTCGTGACGGAAACTCATGACAGAAAACTCTTACACTTTTTTTGCCTAGCCCCCATTAGCCAACTCCGTATCGTGCGATAAGGAACTTCGTTCCAAAATTAGATGATTCAGACAAAATCTGTCATTTAAATGAAGATTATGAACACGTAACTACAGCCATTGAAACTATCAGTACGGATATAACATTAGAGTTCGTAAAATCACGATTACTTGATGAAGAAAAATTAAATAAAAATAATCATACATGTGAGTCTCACTCACAACAAATATTTAAAGCGTCAGGTTCAGGAATAAACTATAATAATAACTACACAAAATCCAGACGTCCTTTTAGAAAAGAGGAAGTAGAAATAGAGGATATAACAGAAGAGGAAAAAAGACTTTTTTTATGGCTTTACAGCTTTGAGTGCATCAGCTACTAATGAAAACAAATGAATATTAGACAGCGGCGCTACTAATCATATAGTTACCGAAAAACTAGGAAAATATATGACAAAAATACAAAAAATTTGATGAACCGATGATCGTTACTATAATAGCAGATAGTAAAGGATTAACTGCAAATAAAAAAGAACAATAACAGGATATTGTAATAACATAAAAATTTCCTCTGAAGCAGTCATTGTGGAAAATATAATACATAATTTATGATCAGTACATAAAATAACAAATAATGCTTACACAGTACTATTCAAAAATAATGCAGCAAGCACAAGAGAAAAAAAATATGGTATAAAATGCCAAAATTTGTAAACATTAAAAATAAATTTTAAATCACAATAGGAAGAATATGCAAATGTTACAAAAAAAAAAATAAAGAGCATGATTTATAACGCAGACATCTAGGTCATTTAAATCGAAAAGTTCTAAAAATACTTGGATTACCATTTTTTGAGAAAATTGTGAGAGTTGTATAGAAGGGAAAAGTACACGAAGACCATTCATATCTAAAACATGGGAAAGCAAAGAGATAGGAGATCTTCTATGAAGATGTAACAATATTCAATGATGAACACGAATACAAATATAAAAAAAAAAACGACACAGAAAGGACAGTAGACAAATAAGAAGAAGTTTGAATGAACAAGATGAATCGGATGATCTGAGTGAATCTAACTACATGACTGATGACGATGATGATATTGTACAAGATGGGGATGATAATAATATAACTACAAGATCAGGTAGAACTGTAAACCAACCTAAACACATTGACAATTATCAGCTTCAGAGTGCATATTGTTTGATTACAACTGAAAACAAAGATCCAACGTACAAATACGCTGCGAAAGGTAAAGAATAGTTAGAAGCTATAAATAACAGAACAAACCAACATGGACAGAACCAATAGATTTACCCAGAGGAAAGAAGGCTATAGTGACAAAATGGATATTTACGACAAAAAACGATTTAAAGAAAGCTCGACTAATTGCTAGAGGAATTCCAGTACAAGAAGAAAACTATTTTAACACAAATTATTCACCTGTAGCAAGAATGAGCACGGTAAGAACTTATTTAGCACACTATAACAAGATATTTTTATTTACCAAATGGACGTACCAACAGCATTTTTAAATGGTTATTTAAAAGATGAAGGAAGAAGCTTTGTAATTCGCAACTAGCTTCATCTTTCTGACTGACCGACCCCTTGACAATTCAAAAGTGCCTGTAATTGGTTTATTTGAAATAAATGGTTTGAATTTGAGTTTGAAGTTTATATCAAAGTACCACAAGGTGTTAATGTAAATAGGAAGAAAGTATTCGAATTGAATAGAAGTTTGTATGGGTTGAGTTGAGACAAGGTCCTAGATGCTAGAATGAAAGGATAACTGTTTTTTAGTTAAGTGTGGACTACAAACATCAGACAATGATTTTTGCCTATTTTTTAATAAAAATATTTAAATATTGTATAATGAAGACAGAATAATGAAGTTATTACAGTAAGAATTTGATACCAAAAACTTAGGAGATATGAAGGGATTTCTTGGAATAGAGATGGAAAGAAAAGATGCAATGTTAAGAAATAAATGGTCAAAAAAAATTTGATAAAAGCTAAATAAAATTTAATAAGACTGAATGCAAGGAAAAGGATACACCGATGGAGAAGGAACTAAACATCGACATAACGGAAAAAACTATAGAAGTTCCTTACAGCTAATAGGAAGTTTAATGTTTGTGAATACAGTCTCAAGACCTATATATATGTTATTCTTTGTATTTTCTTTTTCTTTTTTTTTAAACGTTGCCCCACACTAGGAATTTCTCCTGCATTGTGGGTGCGTTTACAAACATTCAAACTGACATACACATACAGCCAGACCCGGAACAACTACTTGTAGGTCATACAAATATTTGTTCCGTGCGGGAGTCTAACCCGCGACACGCAGCGCAGCAGTCAATCGCTTAACCACTGCGCCAACTGTTTTTTTTTTTTTTGGGTGGGAAATCATCAAATGACCTCTCCCACTCTAGGCGGAGCGGAAGGGCGTGTCAGACTCTTACTGACTAAAACCCACCCGTGTTCCTTCAGTTGCCTGTGCGCCAGGACCACGGTAACTCTTTCGAACAATCCGCGACCCTGGCAGGCATCGGTCCTATCGGACCCCGTCAATGGTGCTGACATCTCTTTGAGGCGCGCGTGAAACACGACGCGCCGTCGACCCGGGCCTGGTCCTTACCGGACGGCGAGCTACCCATTGCTCGCCGTCCGCAAGCCCGCGCCTACGGTGGCCGGGAGTCGGCAATCGACTCCCGACGCCCAGGGTGTCTCCTCCTGCGGCGACTAGGGGCGCGAGGGCGTAGTAATTGCCTCTCCCTCTCGCGCTCCGCCTCCTCCTTCGCGAGCATTACTGCTTCGCAGAAGGAGGTGACGGCTTCCCATTCCCTCTCGCTCCGTACCATGGCCTGAACCAAGGCCGGACGCGAGAGGTCGCCGCCGCCGATCGCCGCCACGAGGACACGGCGGTGCTCCGCCTAAGCCGGGCAGACCTCCACCGTATGCTCCACCGTATCTTCCGGTCGATCCACACAATGATAACACCCGGGCGTTTCCTCCCGCCTTATTCGAAACAAGAACCTCCCGAAACATCCATGTCCGGTGAGGACCTGCGTCAGGCGGAAGGTGAGGACGCCGTGGCGCCTCTCAAACCACTCCTCAAAGAGGGGTCTTACCGCCGCAATTGTGGCGTGCCCTGCGCTGGGTTGCGACAGTCGCACTCTCCATGCCGCCATGAGATCTCGCCGGAGCTCTGTCCGCTGTGCCGCGATTTCTCGCGGCAGCGGAGTTACGCCCCGGCGTTTCGCCTCCTCGCGCCACTCCCAAACGTGCGCGAGGACTTTTGCCTCCAGATCCCACGGCGGCAATCCGGCAAGGAGGCTCGCCGCCTCGCAGGAGACCGTACGGTATCGCCGGACCATCCGGATGGCCATGACCCTTTGGGAAGCGTTCAACCGGCGGGCTGGCCGGAGCCTCAATGAACGCGCCCACACCGGTGCCCCGTAAAGGGCCATGGACCGCACGACCCCCGCGTAGAGCCTCCAGCAGGAGGCGTTTGGCCCCCCCAGGTTGGGCAAGAGCCGCTTCAAGGCAGCCCCGGCCCGCTGCTATCTGAGAGCCAAACGTCGGAAATGCTCGACGAAGTTCCACCGGCTGTCGAGGACGAGTCCCAGGTACTTCATCGTCGACTCGACGCTGATGTGAACCCCTCCTACCGTTATTTGGGAACCCGACAGTGGCGCGTTCCGAGGACCATGAAAACACATGGCCTCGGACTTGTGCAAGGCCACCTCGAGTCCCAAGTGCCGGATCCTCTCAACGACTGTCGCAACCCCGCGTGTCATTATTTCGGTCGCCGCCTGGTGCAACCTCCCCTGCGCCAGGACCAGCGTGTCGTCAGCGTAGCACACTACGCTGACGCCGCTAGGGAGGTCGGCGCGCAGCACCCAGTCGTAACCGATGTCCCACAGATGCGGCCCCAGGACCGATCCCTGTGGGACACCGCACGACATCTCTCGCCATTCTCCCTGGTGACCGGGGTAGATAACCACCCTATCCGTCAAATAGGCCTCGACTACACGACAGCGGTAGGTCGGCATCCAGTGATACCGGAGTGCCTCCATGATGCAACTCCAGGGCAGGGTATTGAAGGCATTGGCGATGTCTAGGGCACCGCCAAGACAACCCCACCCCGGGCCACAGCATCCCCCGTCGTGAGGGCTCGCACGCGCATGATGGCATCCACCGTGGAGCGCCCCCTGCGGAAACCAAACTGGCTCTCCGCACCAGCTGCCCGACGAGGCGGTCTGCAATGACTCTTTCAAAGAGCTTGCCCACCTCGTCGACTAGCACAATGGGCCGGTAAGCGGACGGAGAATCCGCTGGGCGCCCCGGCTTCTTAATGAGGACCAGTTTCCCCGTCTTCCAACGAAGTGGGAACTGGCCCTCCTCCAAGCATGCGCTTAGGAGCCCTCTTAGTCGAGGCCCGAGAGCCTCCGAGGCCAGGACCCATGCTTTTCCAGGTAAGCCGTCGGGTCCTGGGGCGGTATTTTTGGCACTAAGCCTACGTACCGCCGCTCTCAATTCTACCTCGGTCACCTCAGGAGCAACGTCGTCATCGTCGGTTGTGTGGTCCACAGTTGGCACCGCAGGAGGCGGAGCCATGGGCGGGGGAGTACGCTCTCCTCGCGAAGGGAACAGAGCGCTCACCACGCCCTCCACAAGCTGGGGCCGGAGACTCTGCGTCAGCGGGGGAGCCCATGGGCGGAGTTTCTCCCGCACCACCTTATATTGGCGCCCCCACAGGTCTCTGTTGAGAGTCTCCAGCGACTCCTCACGAGCCAGTCCCCTGGCCCGCAGGATCTCCGCTCGGAGGGCAATCTTCGCCGCTCTGTAACCCTCGTACAGCTCCGCCTGAATGGCTTCCGTTTCCGGAGGGCGGATACGGGGCTTGCGGTGCCTGGTGTACAGGCGTCGCGCGGCAACGCACGCCTCGTGCAGAGACGTTAGTTCCGGCGACCACCAGTACACCTGGCGCCAGGCGCGTCCGGGCTGGACCCGAGGCATTGCCACGTCACACACTTCGGACATGGCCTCCCAGAACCACTCTGCCTCGTCCTTGATGTCAGCAGGCCTGTCCGGTGATGACGACCAGGCCTGCACGATCGAGACTTCCAGGAGGAGCTTCCGGTCAAGCTTCTTCAGCGCCCACCGCGGACCACTCGGGGCTTGTCGGACCAGCGCGCTCGAGGTCTGGGCGGAGACGTCAAACCGGATGTACCGGTGGTCGGAGTACGTCTCCACCCCCTCCATGACACACCAGTCAATGACACGCAGTGACAGAGCGGGGCTGGCGAACGAGATGTCCACCACTGACTCACCCCGCATCCGCACACACGTGGGGACAGAACCCCGGTTTAGGACGACCAGGCCTGTCTCCAGAGCCCAATCCTCCACCATCGTGCCCCGTCTATCCGTGTACCGGGAACCCCAAGCCGTGCTCTTGGCATTGAAGTCCCCGAGTACGAACACAGGGCGGGTACGGTACCCGACGACGACGACTTTCAACTCCGCAAGGGAGTTGTGGAACTCGGCGAGAGTTCGGTTCGGGGAGAAGTATACCCCTACCACGACAATCTCCCCGAACCGTGCTGCCACGCAAACCCGTCCCCTCTTGACTGCCTCAAGCGACGGGGTACCGGCGGCGGCCGACGAAATGAGGGTCACTGAGCCGCTCAGGTCCTCCACCCAGTCAACCCTGGGCGGGACAAAGTGCGGGTCAGCGACCACGGCGATGTTGATCGACCATTGCGCCATGCTCTGGAGTAAGAGATCCTGAGCGGCGGCGCAGTGGTTGATATTCGCCTGTAGGAGGCGTAATGGGGCCATTATTGGCACTCCATATTAGCCCCCTCCCCAGCCCCCTGTGAGGGCCCTGCCGCGGTGTTTGCGGCAACGACGACGGTGGAAGCGGCAGCGGCGGCGGCAATGGCGGCGGGTGCGGCGGTGACGGCGGTGGCGGAGGGCTTGCCCCTGCCCCTGGCTTTGGCGGGTGGAGCGCAGGCCTTACTCCCAGCCCGGTGATCGGCTGGCTTGCCAGCTGCCGCACATAAAAAGCAGTGCGGCGTGGCATTGCACGAGCCGGCCTTGTGACCGGGCTGACCGCAGCGGAAGCAATGATTGCTGCGGTCCACCTCCGAGGTGCATTGCACTCCCACGAGGTTGCCCACTTGGCAGCGGAAGCACCTCAGAGGTCTGGGTTCCAGCAGTTTCACCTGCGCTGAAACCCACCCCACCAGGAGCCTTTGGCCCTCCCCGGCGACTTTCCTGGCCGCCGACACGGGGCAGCTCACCGTAACGGCTCGCATCCCCTTGTGGTCAGGACGAATGGTGCCCGCTCTCACCTGTTCGGCAGAGCAACCCCCAGTCCTGACGACGGCGGCCACCACTTTAGCCTCCGTCACACAGTCGTCCGGGCCCAGAATGCACTTGTCGATGCACTTGGTGGGCCTGGACACTCGGGCCTCTTCCGCATTTAGGGACACCCTGAGCCATTCGTCCAGAGCGTCAGCGGTCGGGCCGCTCGCTGCACCGGGCACCTCCAGCATCCGGGCCCCAGTCGCAGTGACCCTCACCCGGATGCCATTGGTGATGCCTAGCTCCTGCAGGTTCACCGCCGCCCTCGCCTTAGTGAGCACGTCGCGGTAGGACACGCCCTTTGCTCCACTTCCGGCTGTAGTGTGATCACTACAGCTTCGGACTTCGGGGCGCGGAGCCTAGCCGCGACGCTTCGCTCCTTGCGCCGCTGCCGCCTCTCCTTTCTTTTGGCCGCCCTTGATGCTTTACCCGCCTTCCGCTTCTCTCCGGCTACTTGCCATTCGGCTTGAGCCGGAGGAGCATTAGGAGGCGGGGGGGCGGCCCTCTCGCCGCCAGGGTTGGGGCCTTCGCCACCTGCGTGGCCACTCCACCCTTCTTGGGCTTGGGCGGCGCTGACTTCGCTGGGGGCGTTCCCGCGGGTTCTGGCACGGGCCCGCCTTTCGATCGCCCCGCTGATCCTGGCTTGGCCGCAGCGGCGGCAAATGAGACCTGCCGGCTCGCCGCTAGCGGGGGGCGCAGGACAATGGCCTCCAGAGTGGAAAACCGACTCTGGAAGGCAGCCAGTTCCTGCCGCACCACGGTCAGTACCCGGTCCTCCGCAGGCACCGGCACCGGCTGGCCTTTCCCGTGCTTCGCCCGCTCCTGTGGAACTTCCTGGTGGCCGGCTGCTCGGAGGCCGGCTAGGTCCGCTCGGAGCTCCTCGTTCTCCTTTCGGAGGAGCTCCATAGTGGCGGTCAAGCGGGTGATCTCCGCCCGCATCTCGGACATCCCGTCCGATTGAAGCCCGAATTTAATGGCCTTCACTACCTCCATAATGGAAGCCGCGGCAGCGGGTATTGCCTTGTCTTTAGAGGACCGAATCGTCTTCAAGGCCACACCCTTTAGCGCAGCTACCACGGCCGCCTCCAGCCTGGCCAGTCGCTCTGACTTCGAGCCGCCAGCGGCGTCCGGCTCACCGCCTGACGACTCGGACAGTTCTGCCCTGCGACTGGCCCCTCCAGGGTCGTGCCCCTCCGTGGCGAGCCTGTCGGCTGGCTGACTCGGCTCGGCTCACTGTCCTCCTCGGTGGTGCGCCCTTTGCCCGTATTCCGCTCATGTACTCCACCCCGCTGAGTAATTTTCCTGCGGGCGACGCTCCTCCCGCCATCAGAGGACCAGCCCTGGCCATCCCCTGGTTTGGAGCGCTTCTGGAAGAGCCTTCTGTTCTTCTCAGCATCTCCCATGACTACGCGCTCCGGGCTCTTGAATGAGCCCCTCGCGCCCGATGTGGCGTCGGACTCCGATCCCGCATCGCTCCTCTCCTCTTCAATGCTCTCTTTTTTTGTTGGTTTGGTTAAATGTTTTTCCATATTTGTTCCCACGAGTGTGGGGGATGTAAAACGTCCATCCTAGGTTCACCCCCTGTCCCTAGGCAAGTGTACATTTATAACCCAACCAGAGGGTCCACTGGTACTCTGGCTGGGGGTGCGCTAGCGACTGATGCGCCACCTACAACTGGAATGTTGTAGATGACACTACTCCTCAGCCATTCATACCCTCGCCGCGCACCAGAACTTGATATTAGAGGATTTTTTTATAGAGGTTATCTTCCTCGCGGCCCGGGCGGTTAAGCCAAGACCCTCGACCCCCTCAAAAGTCAGAGACATGACGTTGACGATCTACGGGGCTACGAAACTAACGGTGGCAGAAGGAGCAGACTCCTTCCTGCCTGCCCGGCGGCAGGGTTAGTGCACACCGAGCCCGCTCTTACACCGCCGCTGTGCGTCTCTGCTTAACAGAGAGACACACGTTGGAGCGTTCCTCCGACAGGATATTAGCGTACGGGCAACAAGACCCCTTAGGCACACAGTACCTAATGGAGAGTTATTGCCCGTACCCCAGGGTGCACCGTCCCGGAGACTGGCCTTTCCCTCAGACGTATCCAAGGGAAACTCCAGCCCACGGACACACGGGGAAGTTTCCTGTCCTAGCACCCCAACCACTGCGCCAACCGTGCCACCGTGTTCTGTAGTTTGTCTTAGTAAATTTTTGGACAAACCATATGAAGAATGTGACATGACAAACGCATATTACGGTACCTTAGTTCAACTAACGTACTTCAATATAAAAAGTGCGAACAGATAAGCTGAAAAGTTTTTTCGGATGCAGATTGGGCAAATAGTAAAAGAGGCAAAAAGAGCATAAGCGGATATATAGTTAAATACAATGAGAATGTTGTAGCATGGTTATCTAGAAAACAAAACTGTGTTCCATTGTCAACTGCAGAGGCAGAGTACGTAGCAGCATCATTAGCATCACGTGAAATAAATAAATAAATTTAAACAGAATATTAAAAGATTTTGGAATAAATCTAACACCAATGCTGTATGTCGATAACAAAAGAGTTATTTTTATTTCAAAACATTATGAAAATATTAAACGTACGAAACATATTTACAAAAAAGATGTAAATATCGTACATACAAACTAAGAACAATTTGTCTGATATATTAATAAAATCACTAGCCACTGCAAGACAAGATGCTCAGAGAACAATGCAAAGTATTGATATAATACACATAGTAGTGTGGGTATATATCTAGGAGGAGTGAATGTTGACATTTAATTTTATTTAACGATTATATGTTCCAAAGATTTCACATAAAATTGAGGAGGAATGACGGAATACAATTTCAATTGTCTATAGTACTTTTTCTGTGAAGTAACCCAGAAAAAGTGATGTATTTTTTTTAACATGTCAATTGAGAAAAATATGAATGCTTGTAAAATATTATTACAGCCATAAAGATAAACAAGTTACTATATTATTAATTTCCCTTTCACCTGCCCCAACAGTATTGTCGTGTAGAATGTTAAGCACTGCCTTATTTCCCTTAGATGCAAAACTATTTTGTGATACTACTAACAACGTGTTACCACCAATAATATCTATTGCACCGTTGGTCTAGTCATCTAAAAGAAAGAAAAGAAAAGAAAAATAGTTTATTCTGCACAAACAAAATGCACATTACAAATGAATGACATAGGCTAGTAGGCGCAAGCGGGATTGTTGAGTTCCTGAGTGCATCAGGTTCATCATCTTATACATCAGAAATTTCAGTAGCACTTTCAAATCGGGACTGGTAGACTCGCCTGCACTTATGGCACTTAAACAAAACTGGCGAAATGAGGATGAGATGTACATAACGGTGCCCAAGCCCATGTGCAAACCGGGGTGGTTTTAGTGAAGTCAAAATCCCACACTCCCGACCTCATCCTCAAAGCCCAGGCTCCATTTGAAGGATTTCTCCTGAGAACAAATTAAACGGTACCTATTATGCACCTCTGCTTAAGCCTTCGTTGAATGCCGTGATGTTATGTTATATTCCACAAAATAAGAAATGATAGGTACTATCAAACCAATCACCGAACTAAAGGCACAACAAAATTACAAGCTAGATTACACAAGCAACAGCTACTTACAGTGAGTTCAATAGACTTCTGTATTCCAATTAACTGCTAACGAGTAAACATATCGACTGGTCACCATTAGTCATTTGTGTAGGTTTTGTTCATCGGCAACACTGTCATCGATATATTATTTATATGTTAAATTTTAGGTCACATATTATTTATTTTGTTTGTTTCATGGATACGTAACGGTCTCGTGATGAACATGTGCATAATTTTCTGAGATATTTAAAATTAAAACAGCAGTGCAGTTCTTTCTTCGTCTAAAACGACTCTGCTGAATTCCTGAAAGTAAAGAAAAAGTTTCATAGACAATCAGACAAATTATTTTTTTATTTCTAAAAGTTTAATATATCTTATTTGTGTATCATGATTTGATAATTTGGGCTCATACGTCATTATTTTCTAAACTGTTACCACCTCATCATAAGGCCTAATGACATTACCCGAACTATGCGACTACAATTATGTCAAGTAATTTAATTTTTAAAGTACCGTCAGATGTTATAGAAAATAAAGAAAGAAAATACGTTTATTTGCGGTAAATATGACGCAGAGAAAAAACAAACAAATACAAAAAACTTTTTACAAAAAAAACAATCGGCTTCCAAAAACACCAAAAAGTAAAAAATAACTTAAATTTCTGAAGTACTGACTTCAGAAATTAAAGTAATTTTTCACTTTGTTCTGTTTTTGGAAGTCGGTTGTTTTTTTGTAAAAAAGTTTTTATTTGTCAGTTTTTAGTTGTGGTACCTACCCCACACAAATTCATATACCACTACTTGATATGTAAATAAAAGTGACAGGAAATTATTAAAACAACATCAATATAAACTAACTGGAAAAAATACGCATTATTAAGGATAACATAAAAACTGCTGGTCAGATTTTAATCAAATTTATATAGGACCACAAGAGAAGAGCCAGCTTTCAAATAAAAAAAGAATCATCAACATCCGTTCACCTAGAAAAAAGTTCTGGCGTAACACACTAAAAAAATAGTATATATATATATACAGTCGAATTGAGAACCTCCTCCTTTTTTTGAAGTCGGTTAAGAAAGAACGAGTTGGGGGAAAATATGCGTCACATCCACGCAAATCGGCAATCGCTCAGCATAATGCTACGACTCTATGCGAGACGGAACCCCAGCGCTGGTTTTCAGCGACAATCGACGTTGACGTGATGACGTCAGCCAGTGCAGCATACGAAAATTAAAAATAACCAAAAAAAAAGAAATAAAATAAATACAGTAACATAATATTTATAAAGTGGTTACATTAGTAGTAGTGGTTATGCGTTACTAACAATATTTTGTCATCATAGCAATAGGCAATGTTTTGATACTTATGTCACGTCTTTGTCAGTGCTATTACCGATTGCAGGAGGTTGTTGTGACTTGGTTTAATTGGCATTTACCTTTGACATAATAGCAGTATCAAGCAATGTAACCCCCAGATTGACTGACATATTGGATGAACAACATTAGGAATAAAACTTTCAAGACACTTCCATTTTTTTTAAAGTAACGATTACTTGTCCAAAAGGATTTTAGTGGAAAATTCAGACAAATAAATAAAGTATAACATTTATAAAGGACTTTACAATGCAGAAAGCGAAATATTCTCAATTGTAAAAAACCCGAATTCTCGAAGTTGACTAACGCTTTTACTTTTATAACTTCTTCCGAATCATCAGTAACTTCTGCACATTTTTTGTTTTTTGGTATACAGTTACTTAGTGCTATCGCAAGCAAAAAGATCAATATTAAATATTGCATTTAATCGCCAGCCTTGAACTGAGTTTAGTTTATGAATGGATCATTCGAAAGAGCACGCCAATCTTAATTATGATGGACTTTGGAGAAGCTGTGCAAGTTTAGCATTCTTCACAATTCAAAACTATATTTCTGTACCTACTTACCTAGTTTTATGTCTTATTTCTGTACGTCACTCAAAGCTGATCAATTCCCAGCGTTCAGCCAAATTAGTTTTACTTATGAGGGCAGTCAAATGGGTGATAGTAGTAGATAGGTGCGATCAAATTAAGCAATTTTCAAAATTCCTACATAGCCGGCTCATGTCACCTTTTCGAACTATCATTTTCATTCAAAATGGTTGCAATGACGAAGTCGGAAAAATAATAAGGTGCGAGAAAAAAAACCCCTTTGGTACTTAACATATGTATTTATTCGTTGAATGTTCAAAGGTTGGTATTCGGTCACGAACTTTCTCTCATAAGTCAATTTTTGAGTTAATAGAGTCATACCGCTTGCTTGCGTTAGAATAATTGAAACCAGCAGGTTTCCAGGAAAATCTAGGGCATCCTATCCTGATATTATTCTGTTTGACAGGTAACTCTCCGGGCAATTAGATTTCTCTAAAAAAAATTACATGTTGGTAACTAAAATTGGGACATATAAATAGCGAAAAGCCAGAGATCTGGGAATTAATCTGGGCCCAAGCACTGATATTCTATCATTAATAAAGTTAAATTCTTAATACCGGACACCTGAATCGAGCCACCCTGCATATTTTTTTGTAAAGGTCTCTGTTTATGCTAAACAAAACAAATAATAAAATAACAATCGACATATACTCGTATATGCTCCAATCAAAGCTTGTTGCTTCCTTAAGAGCGACCAAACCCGGATTTTCTTCATTCTTTCAAATTCGTGAATTCAAATTTGGAACAATGGTGATACCGAAATGATGGCCAGTATGTCAGCTTCAAAACCGCACAAAAACTTTTTCTCTGACTTATCCTTATTTAGATGTTTTACAAGTAGGCCTATAAACATAAAAATGCACAGTGGCTCGATTTAGGAGTCCGAGAGTGTATTACGAGTACATGCTGATTCGTCATAATTTCAAGGATGATAGAAAATTGGGTTGTTTCGAAGTCTTCACTGAGGACGTTATTGTATTATCTACTAGCTGACCCGACAGGCGTAGTCCTGTCCTTTTAATAATTCATACAAAATTCCCATCGAAAATGCGCTTTTAGTTTTCCCCAATTTTCCAGGCAACTTTTAAATTTTTTTCTTTCCGTGAATACCTGATTCGGAATATTACGAACATTTTAAAACAGAAACTTGCCAAACCTGTCCAGCCTTTCTGAAATTATGCGCTTACCAATAAACAGCATTTCATTTTATTTTATAGATTCCTTATTTCTTGTTTAATACTTTCCCATTTTCACCAGTGGTATTTGGGTGGTGTAGCTTACTTACTAACCTAACGTTAACCGTTGATATGCAAAGCATTAGGTGTGTGCGAACAGTGGGAGGATAAAACACACTCCACGTGCTGACTCTTCTGAGGTCACGGCCGTACCTACTATTGTAATAAGTATCTCTATAATTACCATTACAATATTCCAGATCCAATCGATTGTCGAGATAATTGAAGAAATACCTATACCTACAATGATTTATATTCTGTCAACCCTTATTGTAAAGGCACCCACAGACAGGCGCGACGCGACAGCGCTACACAAAGGCGCCGGTCGTCGCGCAACACGCGGTGCCTTTGTGTCGGGCGTCGCGTCGCGCCAGTGTGGACGAGCCTTAATGCGTAGGGATGTTTTTTACTTTTACCTATTAGAGTTTTTTTGGCCTATAGGTATTAAAAATGAAAACATTATTATTATTATTATCTTTCGGCTACTTATTAGATAGGTATCTATTATATGCACAATTGCACATACTTCCAAAGAATCATCGATAACACGTCCTTAGGTGGAACGCGGGAGGGGTGGGGCAAAGGGATACTTTATTGTTTGCATAGCGCACTAAACTTGACCCTTAGTCAGATAATTTGTCTTATAGAGTACAATGTGTGTTAATTAAATTAAAGCCGCAATGTTTAAAACTGTTAAGTATAAGAACCGGGTATTCGCGGAAGTTAAGCATCACAATTAATAAACAAATGACAAAACAATTACTAAAACCAACAGACGAGTATTAAGAACGAGTAGATTACCGATTAGTATACCAAATGATTGGTAATCGATTTAACTGCAGTTACGAAATGCATAATCAAGTGTTTGATCAGACCGTCAATGCAGTCAGGTAGTTTGAGTGGGTACTTGCACAGGCTAAAATACGCTACAGTTACATACACCACGAACTTCAGTCAATGTTTCATAGTTTCGGAAAGTAGGTACTTATGTACATTATATTGACTAAATACGTGAGTCACAGGACTTGATTTATTAACAAAAGGATTTCATTACCAAAACGAAAAATAAATAAAAGTCTGTGAGCTGTAGACTTCGCGAGTCTATCTTAAGCCAAGCAATAGCTTAAAACTGAATAAATGTTGTTTGTTGTTGTTGTTGTTGTTTATGTGTGTAATGTGTGAGTGTTGTACCTTAAAACAAAAAGCGCGCGCAAAGAGCGCGAAATAGCTGAAATATGTTTTTTTTACGTTTTCAATCCCCATATACCAACCATTTTGAAAAAATTTGAAAAACTGAATCGACAAAAATATATATATAAAAATCGAACTTGTTTACAAAATTTCACGAGAATCAGTTGAGAAAAGCGACCTGTAAGGAGAACAGCCGGACATCTGGATATACGAAAGCATTTTTGCTTAAACTGAAACGGAGACGCTTCGCTCGCGCTTCGTGCTCGCTTTTTCAATAAATTGATAAAATTGCTAAAATAATTGCTAGTATAAATATAAATTGATGCTAGCTCGTTGGTTTGCAAAAATGTTGCTGGAGGTGTTGACGCAATGGTCAAAGGACCAATCTGTCGATAAAAAATGGATTTGGTCTATTGACGCGAAAAGAAGACGAGCCAATTATTAATGGCGCTAAGCAGAAAAACCTGTTGATGAAACTGTGAGCTAACGACTACACGATCACTAAGGATCCACAGTAGGATACTGAACGCTATTACCAGCCTGAAGATAAAACTCCCTAACCCCGCCTTTAACTTAATGCATGGGTGCAAACTAATAACATTTGTAAAAGTATTTTTGTCTTCAACATGGTTTCTCTGTACTGTTTTGTAATTTTAAATAACTTACTTTTTAGTTTCAAATGTAAACTATCAAATTAGAACAATCACGGAATACTTTTTATAAGTAAATCAACATTATATTATAATAAATCATTGACGAGCCGAGTAAAGAACAAGAAAAACGTGTAAAAAAACATAAATAGGTATAGCTATTAACATATTTGGGAATAGGACTCATGATTCATGACTCAATTTCAATGTATAAAGAGTTAAGTCTAAACTAAAAGAAGTTTTATAGTAAATACGTAATGAGCTGGGAACGTAGCGGTGATCGCCGAGCGGCCATTGTCCGGGCTCCAGGCGCCTTCCGCTTCCAAATAACCATTCACCGTAGACCCCCAACTTTACACTACTCCTCTCTTCGTTAATATCCAAACTAGGTGCATAAGAGGGGCAGGATAGGTCAACCAAACCTGGTTTAGTGCATGTATTAGTATAGGAAAGTATCGAAAGGCGGAACGGCGCGATTGAAAAATAGAAAACGTGTGGGTGTACAATGTTCTACATGTAAATAACTAGACTGTCACCGTTTATGCTATGGAGGAAGTATCTGACGTTTATTCGATTAAACTGTCCCGCGATTTATATAAAAAAAAGGATTTAGACACATATCTCTTGGAAGTTTTTTTATTGAAAATGAAATGAACGGTGTCTGGTCTGCAATGATTGTCTGTGTCAGAGATTGACGCCGTTTTTATTTTACAACGTACGTTGTAAGAGTGATTGCCCGGAGATATGGAGTTTGCAAATAAGTAAACACAGATTCAGGCAAATAATAATACAACATACAATTACATCATGCAGAGGAGGCCTTTTTGATAAGCTCCTAATATTAAAATAGCCTCCACAAGTGTCTATAATTAAATGCACGTCTGTCGGAGAGGCCTAGGCAAGACGATCAGTTCTGCTACAACCGATCCGACTGGCTAATATAACCACGACATCGGCTAACGTTATATAGTTCGAGCTGATACGGGGTTTGAAGATCTTGTAGACAAAGAGGACTCGTTAGTCTTTATACAGACGTACCCATGATAAGACGAAAGCCAAACACAATAGTCAATATTTATTTACATTCCACAATTCCCAGAAATGTTGCAATTTTCGCGATACTCAACAGATCTTCAAAATTTACAAATATAAGGTAGTGGTAGATTGCACGCTCCATGGATAATAGGTAATGAATATAGTGTAAACTCCATTTAACGCCACTTGATTTAACGACAAACTCTCTAAAACGTCGAAATTACTTGACTTTGGTTGGTTTACCTTGTTGTCCATACAAATGATACACTATATGTAGCATCACACCCATAAATAACGACACCAATACGTCATTAATTAAGGGGAATCCTCAGCTGTAGCCGTTCAAATACAAATTTTCTTTGGATTTTTGCAAATTGCAGCTCTATTTTACGTCGTATGTTGATCAAAATGCGATTCGCGACTGTAGGAATGATACATTTATTGAACAATAATCACAAATTTCATATCAATCGTCAAATTTTGGAAATTTGTTGAAAAAGTGCTGCATTTTGCAAAAAGCAAAGAAAATTTGAATTAGGCGGGCTAAAGCTGAGGATTCACCATAAAGAACAATGTCAACATCAAATATAAATAAAATAACGTAAACTCAAATACTGTGTGAACTGGTTTATATAGCGATACTTAAGGGATTGCGCATTTTAGAGCGTTATTGATAGTTGTCGTCAAATGGAGAGATGAAAAATCGATATTATTTTACAATTATAAATAAGTTTGAAAGTTTGTGAGTAACTAAGAATATTATAACGTTTAGACAATGCATAACAACCTAACGACAGTCTAGCAGCCGAGGTAAACAAGTGCAAGGTAATCACAATAAACAAAATAACGAATTACTTAGAATCTTCGGTACGTATGGTGCCAACAGTATAGGTGTACCAGACAAAAAAAGGTAAATACGTGCTAGACAATAAAACAACAAAATATCAACCAAAAGAACGTACACAGCTGCAGTTCTTATAAATTTCGGCAACTTAGAAACTACTGTTTATTGCTTGAATAGTGTAATTGGCTTCAAGCCTTTCTATTTAAAATAAATAAATCCATCCATTGAAAGTTTTAGAAATAGAATACAGGAAAATGTTGCCTTTTACAGTTTGACGATCACCGTCAGAGACATTTTAGAGTAATTAATGTGTCTCATTATGTGCGATTGGATGTGCTCCAGCTTGTAGAATTTGCCTTCATAACACGTCGATATGATAAATTATGGGCAGATTAAACCGTTTCTCACTAAATTATTTTTTCAGTAGACTTATGTTAAGTAGGAGGTATAATTGGCATCGCTTTCAGTCCAGCAACTGTAGCTTAAAATGAGTACCTAAAGCGCGGTAACGTGAAGGTGGTCCTTAATCAATATCGTCATCATCAGCCTTAAAACATCCACTAACTACTGAACATAGTCCTCGAACTAGACTACTTTTAGCTTCATAATACGCCTGAAAACCGAGACGGTGTTCATTGTTTTATAATAAAAGAATATGTACAATGACTAATCTATATAATGTTAGAAACCGCGTAGCGTGAGAGTATGAGGAGACATCAGCCGCCCTCCCGCTATGCGCCATGCACTATATAGCCGCTTACGTTTGTGAGAGCGAATCGGCTGATCCCACTCTGAATACTGCTGAAACTTTGGACATCGGAACATTATGGTTTATTTGTTTTACTAATGATATTTTAAAAGCCTGTAGGTACCGACTACTTACATGTACCGTTGAACTGTCATAGGTACAGCCCTGCCTAGATAAAATATGGTGACTTAAGTGAATTTGTTTGACTGCTGGGGATTTTGTTATTTATTATTATTTTATTTTATTTATTTATTTAGTAGTACACATACATTTTATATATTTAAGTTGGTGCCAACATAAATTCATTAGAGTTTTACCGTGCATTAAAACCACTTAAGAAGGTACTTAGTAAAAAAAAGAAACAACAAATAACATTATAACGGGTATTTAAGCAAAATATTATCAAATACCAACGAGCGAACATCGGTGACCAATCTCACCGCCACTTGTTCCCAGATAAAGCATTAGGAAGTGGTGAAGGGTGCGAAATGCATTTTATTTTGGAAAAAATCATAATTATACTAATGTATGTCTAGATTAAAGTAAGCTACATTGAACGGAGTACATTATTTTTGCCCATAGTTGTTATTATCTGTTTCTGAGTCGTGTTTACTCTGTGTTCTTATGATGAAGAAAATCTTTTGTAGATTGTTGCTATATCGTTATCCATTGACAGTTTTATTGCAGTAAAAGTAATCGAAACGCCGAAAGAGCAAGGACTACAAAGTCCAAGCCAATAAAAAAAAATAGCAATATCAACACAACGATTGTCTTTTTTTTTCACACATTCAAAACAATATGTTTAAACGTATAAACTTTGTACAAGGCTACCATTTTTCAGAAGACAGAGTGAAGCTAGTGTTTTACAGGGTCATAATGTAAAAGTTATCCAACTCTGTATTTCTTTACGCTCACTACCTTGATACAAATAAAGGTACAATAGCGGAGAGGCATAAATAGGAAATCGTCGCTCCACTGGCTCGAATAATTCACTAAGAACCAGAGTTTCACATGAAAATCGTAATTTTGTATGCAAATTGAATTCACCGCGGTTACTTGACGAGATTAACCTTTTATTTACACTCTGACATTATATTCGTACGTTCAAGAATGTTGTTACGTACCTAACAATGACCTTTTTGTCTCAATGTTGATAAAAAAGGAGGAGTATGCAATTCGACTCGCACATATTATGTTTTCGAATGTTTAAAAGTGCTTAATAGTTGGAGGTCTCGTTGGAATACAGAGAGTGAAATATTTATTACCTGTTAGATTTGTTTACTAAACCAATACTTTAATTTAATTTGTGGTATATCGCTTCTCAGAAACAACATCCTTTGGTCTTTATTTTTATTTAGCATTGAAAGTGCAGTTTATTTCCAATAATTCTTAGTATAATTCGGTACCTGAAACTATGTTTACAGATGTGAAATCTCAGGAAACTCATACGTTACACTATTACCGCTGAAAAGCAAACCTTTAGTTACCTTTGACTGTTTTAACATTCAAATCTTTATTTCATACTATTAATTTCCTCCTTTTATAATTGTTGTAAATTATTGTTACTTAAACGCAGCAGAATACGCAGAACATAATAACCATTAATATAATGTTGTTAGACAAATATATATGAGAAAACAAATGGATCATTGTATGATGGACAATATCTTTTCACATGCAGCTTACAGAGAAGTTTTTCAAATTCCTAGCAACAGTTGTCTATTTAAAAATTTAACCAGCCTGTCTTACAAATCATTGTGACATGAATTAACACATTGTGAGGTTGCACCTCTTTGCTCCAACAACAATAATATAACCTTAGATTTTTTAATACGTTATCTTTTCTACCGTTATTTGTCTTCCATTGGTTTTCTTTTTCTATAAAGCCAGTTAAAGTCAGTTAGTGTAATCAGGGCCGACTTTCAATTATGATTCAGTTGAATTACTTTTTGAAATAAGATATACATCTGTCTAGTTTATATACGGGCTTTCAGCCCAAATAAAGTCAGTCTAGTTTTGATCTTCAAACTTAACAGGAGTTTTATTATTCTGGTGAGCACCGGCGACTACCTAAAAGTCCTCTCTCGGACATCTGTGCTCCCATGCTGGGGTAGTCCTACTGCTCGGCGCATGGACACCGTAGACCGGACTCCAAGGGCATTATTGCACAGCGTGAGGATGCTGAAGCCCGGGGAATACCGAGTCCCGTCCTCACTCCTGCACCGATGCCTGTGGACCCTGCTGAGCATGTCTCGTGCTGAAGACCTGTTCCTGATCCTAATTAACTTTTATACTTTATCTTTTTGTTTTGTAGTCTTATTTTTTAAACAATGTGACTTACAATTAGCCCTCCGGCTAATTAATACTAATCATAACATTACAAACTTTAGTGCCAACCTGAAGACAAAAGAGAGTAGTAGGTATCTATAATGTGGTTTATAGTCGTTGAATCAATTGTAAATTAAATATAAAGCAGTGCTACGCGTCAACTCTTGCGCCTTCTAGCTACTTTCTTCAAATCTTGTGCACATTGCTACTTTGGCTATTAGCTGAAGGTTGTCTCAACATTTTCAGATCGATTTGTTGGTGATTCGATCCATTGATCATAAACAGGCATTGGTCAAGTCAGTCCAGACCAGAGTCTTTATAGTTTTCATTTTCAGCCGATTCTTTGAGTTGTTGAATCAAGCTGCACCATAAAAATTACATTTCCTTAACAAAAAAACTCAAATATAACTCTCATCATTGAACAACCTTAAACAAACATTCAACGCCAATGAAAAAACACCAAACCAACAGAATTGTACAAAAAGTCACAAAAAAAAGGAATCCAATCACAATAATATAAAATTTATTGTATGACAACATCATAACGAGACAGTTAATTACACGGAAGATACGGTGGAGCGCGACAATATCATTGAGTCTTACGTTTCATACAAAGGTTACTTTATAAATATTCCAGTCATGTACAGTGCGTACACATCGTGATTGTACATATTGCTGTACAGTAATTGGTCAGGTGATTAGCTCAGTTTCAACGACGCAATTATCGTTTTTAGTTACTATTTCAATGTTATTACGTATTTTGTTTTGTTACGCATGTCATTTTGTACCCAAATCCGTCAATTTGATCTGCCATCCTTTATAGCAAGATTAATTCACACTGGTTTTGGAAATAAAGTAAAGATGATCAGGGAAACTCTTTTTGTTGTAAGAAAGACTTTCAAATCACGATTTACGGCTACGAAAGAATTTTCAAAAGAAATCTTGAACTAGATACTACAGCTTTGGAAAATAAAATATTCAAAAAAATATGAAATATCACAATCAAACCATTTAAAATCAGCGCATCGTAAACATTGGGTGGTCTACATGTTGTGATTTGTTAACAATTTGGACCACTCTCATAATCCGCTAATATATTTAAATACGTTAAGTTATGAATAAATAAATCTAAAGCAAGTTTTATATGACAAAATAACATAATAACTGTCAATAAAACGTCCAACAGTCACAATAATGATAATACTAACAAGTTGTTGGACATCTGATACCTGAGTTAGGTTGTAGTTTAATTTAGAAGAATGGAGCGGTTTAGGATTTCTTTCCTTTTCTTAGTAGTTATAGAATTCATATTGAGATGATGGAAACAAACATGGAGAGGATTTTACTTACCTACATCGCTGTAACAGGTGGGAAAATGGGGTAGTTTTCTCAACCTAGAAAGCAGTTTCTGTTTAGATACCTTTTATTAACTAATAAAAATAACCAAGTTTCCCCGATTCCACTGATCCCCCAATTAAACTCAAATGTTCTCTACTTAATTTATCATATTTTTTGTTGTCATAACAAAAATCTAACATCGTTACTGACGTTTTCTGTGACATTCATGAGTTTTTATCGATATTGCACTCTATGCAAAGTAAAAACTGAATTATTGCGCTGTGTGATCAATCAACGATATTTAGATATCGTTAATATTTTTCATATTCAAAACTCGACTCGCCTTCCGCCTTATTTAAACAGTATTATACAATTAATTTTATTTGTCCCGCCATCTCTTATGACTGGTCCTGCATCACGGCTGAGCAGCGGTTAGAAGTCGGCCGTCAAATCGCGGCGCGCGAGCGTCCTTCACGGTTGAACGGGCGAGACGCGAAACGCGCCGCATGCACATAGAAACGTAACATACACATACATACGTAAAATAACAGCATTGTTTTAATCACCTGTTTTCTATTTCTCATTACAACGAAACTCCTGACGTCAACGGCTAAGCATTTAAACATATACTTATTTCCTTAATTACATAAGTCCGTATCACTTTACATGCACATGAGAATGATCGTTAAGATCGTAACAAATAACCTCAATCTTACTTCCCTTTGTAATAGAAATAATACAGTAATACAGTTGTTAATAAATAGTAATCATAGTGTGATTGCGTTAATAAGTATTTACCTACCTATATTTAATTGACGATCCATGGTTCTTTGGAATATCCGCGAATCTGTATCCGGATATGCTGACTTCATTATTAGCGTCATCATCTTGTGGTGTAAGGCAAAAAGTACGTATCCTATTGCATAAAAATCATGCTACCATAATTACTTAGGAATAATTTCAATGATGATATTGGACTCAATTATGACAACGGAAACCTGTATCTAAATGTGCTCTTTAATAGTTGAAAGATCTGTTTGGTGAAAATTCTTGAAGTGTTTTTTTTCCCTAACTGCCTTTGGCAGGTGCATTCGTAGTCAACCTATTGCTTTCAATACCCGGAAAGATGCTGCAGAAAATAATTGCCTTTTACAACTTGAACGGCTTACTTTTACAACCAAGGGCCGCATAACACGTGTAAAATGCAATAACACATCCCAAAAATTCTAAAGCAGCCATAATTTCCCAATATCGTTCAAATACCGTGCGCATGATTACCACAGGTGTCCCCACATAACGTTCAAACAGGCTACATTAAAACAATCCAGTTTTAGAGATCGGTAAAATTGATCTACTATTCATTTGTGTGCCATCCAGGAAGCGAGAGGTCTTTGGCTCCCACCGGAATGCGCCTCGCGTGGGTGGACGAACCGATCCCATACACCGCCATACACTCCCATGCACACGGCTTTCTATTGATTTAATGAACACTATCTTATCATAGCCAATAGGCTTATTACGCTCACTTTACGCGTTTCGTGGTTGATTCATCCAATTAATGGTCGAAACAACGGAGCTTGGGGCAATATCGAACGGATCGGATAATTAATCTACAGTAAAATAGAACATTAAAATTATACATACTTACATGGGTTTTCGTAATAATTGCGATATAAATCGTGCATTAAAGCGATAACAGATGGCGCCACGCGTGTGCTCGGTTCGTTTGTGTAATACTTCATTAGAGGGGGATCAAGTACTAAATAATTATAACAGGCTATTTATAATGAGATGAAGATAGACATCAATGTGTTTATCGTTATATCAACATTGAGGTAACTGGTTGTCATGCATTTTTGTGAATGAACTTTAAATAGGATTTTGTTCCAAATTTTCAGAAATCGAATGCAATGTAGATCGATCAGTTTAATGAGTTAAGTAATTTTTTCCGCATCATAACTTCGATGGCTACTGTGGTACCTTGTTTTGTTTCCAATTTCGGTGGGTTAGTAAAAGATGGCTAGGTGGTGACGTGTGGCAATCCAATCTGAACATGACCAGTCGTTGTTTTACATGAATGCTGAAAAGTCAACTGCAACCGCTGCATAACAGGTTGCAGACATTCAGATTAACTGGCATAAACATATAAGATATCGATCTGATCCACTAATCCTTACAAAAGAAACACCCAAATGCACAACAATATATCAAAATTCTACACAAAAAAGCAGATATGAATATGAGCCGTATAGTAACGAGTATGTTGCCTCTAAACGATATTGTAAAGTTATGCTCAATGAAGCTCATTACCGAGCAATTTCCGATGGTTTAATGTGTCCATAAATTTGCTGAGTCCGGGACAACGGTTTGATTGCCGATAAAACCTCGGCCGCAACGGCAGTTCTGTATTAAAAAGCTGTTAATATAATTTGCACCTCGTTATGATCGAGAACTCGTCCTGCGAATAACATTGGAAATTAACGCGTCATGGTGTTAGGTCTTAGGGGTTTCGAACCTTTGTGGTGGATGGAATTAAGGCGATCTAATATTAGGGATCGCCATTTAAAATTCCCAGTGCCTAAAACCTGATGAACATAATACAGGACATCTATATCTTGCAGTAAAAAAATGTTGAAAATCAGATGGGTAATATCTCCATGTAAAATATCTGCTAAAGCATGCTTAGACTGAAATCATTGTCTAATACTATTTGGAAAAAACTAGGTTTCGATTGATGAAGTAATAACTGAAAATTTTGCGTGTTTTGTCAGGGAGGGTGTACCTATAAACAGAATATGTGGTTTAGGTATTATCGAAGCCAATGCTAGGCTGTACGACTACGTTTGGGAGTGGCGCGAGGAGGCGAAACGCCGGGGCGTAACTCCGCTGCCGCGAGTAATCACGGCACAGCGGACAGAGCTCCGGCGGGATCTCATGGCGGCATGGAGAGTGCGACTGTCGCAACCCAGCGCAGGGCACGCCACAATTGCGGCGGTAAGACCCCTCTTTGAGGAGTGGCTTGAGAGGCGCCACGGCGTCCTCACCTTCCGCCTGACGCAGGTCCTCACCGGACATGGCTGTTTCGGGAGGTTCCTGTTTCGGATAAGGCGGGAGGAAACGCCCGGGTGTTACCATTGTGTGGATCGACCGGAGGACACGGTGGAGCATACGGTGGAGGTCTGCCCGGCTTGGGCGGAGCACCGCCGTGTCCTCGTGGCGGCGATCGGCGGCGGCGACCTCTCGCGTCCGGCCCTGGTTCAGGCCATGGTACGGAGCGAGAGGGAATGGGAAGCCGTCACCTCCTTCTGCGAAGCAGTAATGCTCGCGAAGGAGGAGGCGGAGCGCGAGAGGGAGAGGCAATCACTGCGCCCTCGCGCCCCTAGCCGCCGCAGGAGGAGGAGACACCCTGGGCGTCGGGAGTCGATTGCCGACTCCCGGCCACCGTAGGCGCGGGCTTGTGGACGGCGAGCAATGGGCAGCTCGCCGTCCGGTAAGGACCAGGCCCGGGTCGACGGCGCGTCGTGTTCCACGCGCGCCTCAAAGAGATGTCAGCAAAATTGACGGGGTCCGATAGGACCGATGCCTGCCGGGGCTGCGGATTGTTCGAAAGAGTTACCGTGGCCCTGGCGCACAGGCAACTGAAGGAACACGGGTGGGTTTTAGTCAGTAAGAGTCTGACACGCCCTTCCGCTCCGCCCAGAGCGGGAGACGTCATTTGATGATTTCCCACCCGAAAAAAAAAAAAAAAAAAAAAAAAAAAAAAAAAAAAAAAAAAAAAAAGGCTGTACGACTAATTTTAACAAAAGTCAATATCTTTTTCCCTAGAACTTTATGATCCCAAAATCTAAATATAGTAAAGGTAGTGTCGTAACGCAAGTATCGTATCTCTATCAAGTTACAGGAAAGTCTGTTTTCAGACATTGAGAATTTAAAGGATCTTGTGTAACCTTTTGTGCGTGTGTGTGCTTTACATTAAAAATAAAAATAACAAACTCAGGTGTAATTATAAATAAAATAGCTAGTAATCAATTCAAATAGCTAGTAATAAAATAACTAGCTTCAGCCCGCGACTTCGTCCCCGTGAAAATTCCCCCGTCGCATAGCATCGCCCGCCCACGTTAATACTTCATTTTCGCTTTGCGTTCTTCTTGTCTTTTTTCCTTTTGTACCGCTGCTTAAGGTCGTAGCGTGATGTTAAATAGCATTTCTCAAGAATTGGGCAAATAATTGCAAAAAAAAAAAACAAATCCGACTGGTAGTTCCAGAGATTAGCGCGTTCAAACAAAAAACAAAAATATACTAACTCTTTAGCTCTATTTATCCGTTTATTAATCTTCTTACATATTAAATACATTTTAAAATATTTGTACAAAAAGACATTAAAAAATATAAAAATTGTGGCCCATCGGCATCAGAAACAAGGTCCATATTCATATTCCATCATTAACTTTATTATTATTATAATTATAAATTCAGATAAATAAGTATTCGAGCCAATTTTTAAGGTTATAAATCAGTTGAACAAGATTTTTCAAATGAACAGTGTCCTCCCTTTTCACCACGCCATCACCAGGGCTTGTTTTAAAAGAGGCGTTTGGTACGTTTCCGTTGTATGATTTAACATTGTTTATACCCATTTTCGAGTTAATTTAAGCAAGCAGTAAAATCCAAATTGTGTTACTCTTTTCCACCCATTAGGAGTTTATTATCCTTTTCTATCCCGTTAGGAGTTGATTTTTGAAAAACCCTGAAACACGTAGGTACTTTTTATTCTTTGCTTTAAGTATTAGTACCGAGTTGACACCCCCTAAATCCTCTCTGAACCGCTGTTTAAAAAAAACAAAAAGTGGCAATCTTTCTTATATACTGAGGCAAATATCGGCATATTTCAAGTATATTAACCAAAGGAATAAGGTCTTTTCATATAAACTATATCCCCTGCTGGAATATTGAAAAATTGTTTGGGATGTTTTCATAACTTAAAACTAAAGATTATTAAAGATATTTATACTAATTTTGAGTTAATCAAACTACGCAGTAAAATCCTCCCCTTAAAAATTTGATAACCCATTGCAACTTCAGGGGTCGATTTTCGAAAAACCCTGATACACGTTATACTTTATTTTTAGTTTTAAAACCGAGTATAAGTACTAAGTTTCGAGATAATCGGACCGCGCGTTAAAGTTCTTCCGTACCAACTTTGATACCCCCCAATCCCCTTTATAATAATTTACTTGGATATGTATTCGTGCTAAGTTTCAAGTTTACTAACTCAAGCAATAAGATTTTTCATACCTACAAAATTCTGCCTTTTCACCCCCCTAAAGGTTGAATTTCAAAAAAATCCCTGCTTAGCGGATGCCTATATCATAATAACTATATGTGTGCCTAATTTTTTGTTGTTTGAGCTATGTGTTGATAGAACAGTCAGTCAGTCGCGGTTTCCTTTTACATATAAAGAAGATAAACAACTTTTAGGGAAAACCGAATGAGTACAATACAATACAAATTTGTGCGTTTATCCTTTATCAATGAATGATAAAGCTCTTGATAACAAATCGGGAATGCTCGACTCTGTTCCGCTGGAAATAAGTCACTTGAATTCAAATGCTGCTAATAATAAATGAAAGATTGATGCAGAAATCAACATGAAGGAACCATCCGTTAGTGAGTTTCCTTTTACATATGAGGATTACCAGAAAACAACAAAAGCAGGAAAATTTATTGACACAGAAAATGTGCACGAAGCACAATTTCCAAACAGAATTCCCATATTTAAGTGGGTAAGATAAGTAATTTGGTTTATCCCAAGATAAGAAACACTTGATCTTGACTATATGAGATAAAATGTTTTATATTTGGGCATCTCGTACATCGGTATCATTGTTTAGTTGATACTTTTGTTTGTTAAAATGCAGTTGTCGGTTGAAATTTTAATCCTTTTAGGTAAGTGAGCATCGTTTAGAATCCTTGTTTGTGGTTATTTATCATCAATTATTTTATATTTACTCTGAAATAACGAATTACACATATTGCACACATCGAATAACACATAGAGTAATTAATTATTTTTTAATCCAACTTATATCCACTCGTGTCGTACAGTTGTTAAAGAAACCAAAATCCTTCTTTTCCAGCTTGCTTCAGCTATGTGCTATCGATCCCCATAACTGATACCGCTGAGTCTGCGAGGATAGTGAATGGAGAAGCGGTGGATATCACTCAGGTGCCATACCAAGCAAGTATAAGGAAGAAGGTCCTATCAGGATGGGCTCACATATGTGGTGCAGTTGTAATCAGCAATAGAGGCATTTTAACTGCTGCTCATTGTGCTGATTCGTAAGTACTAAATAATTATTTTGTAATGAACGACTAAAATTACAATTGAATGTTCACATCTCCGCATTTCACATTTCTAGAAAGTTTGATAACTATACTAGGCTAGATTGATTGATAAATCTTTGATATTATTTGGATTGTTGCGTTCATTACTTTTTTCATCTCTTATGGCACCTCCATCAGTTTTACATTCATTATTATCCTTAATTAATAGTCTGTTAGATTTCATTGATTTCAGTGAACAGATAATAATTTCCTCAATGTTCTTAACTTTCAGATACGTATCGCAGCCATCTAACATACGAGTCACGGTCGGTACTTCGTTTCGAATATCTGGAGGCAAGACTTACGATGTTTCCGTTGTCTACGTCCACGAAGGATTTTCTATAACGACCTTGGAACATGACATTGCATTACTTGGGACTGCAAAAGCTATTGAGTTTAGTCAGTATGTTGCTCCAATAGCAATTGCTTCCGAACATTTTGTTCTACCAGCTGGAACTGGAGCGCTAGTTTCTGGGTTCGGAACTACGTCGGTAAGTGGTTTCATTACTTGTTACCACAGATTTAACGATAACGATATATGTTATACACCACTTCAATTCAAATATATTATGATAGTTCTCAAATGTGTCTTGAAACTCACAAAGAAACTTCTTTAAATATTTCAGTACGAAGGCTCGTCATCTGAGTTTCTGATGGCAGCACGCGTCAGCGTCGTCTCCCAAGCAACATGCGCACGGGCATACCTGCGTATTGCCACCATAAGCACAGGGATGGTGTGTGCTAACGGCAGTGACCCACCACGAGACGCATGCCAAGGCGACTCTGGTGGACCACTGGTAGTAGGAAGCCATCTTATCGGTATAGTATCCTGGGGCGAAGGCTGCGCAAACACCAATTACCCTGGAGTGTACACAAGAGTATCTGCATACAATTCCTGGATAACGCAAAAGTTACAAGCACTACGAATAGGCGGATAATATGATCTGAATATATAAAGGAAATGTGACGTTTGAAAAAGACTGTCACATCACAGCGATTACTAAAAAATGGACTTACCTATTAAGATATCGAATCAATAAATGAATCAGAAAGTAATAAACTCAGAAATAAATAAAAATACAAGAGATTACAAAAATGCCATAGAAGATTTGAGACCTGCGTAACACAGTAATAGTAAGAATGGGTTTCATTTTGACAGTTCAACAACATTCATTGCGTTATTTACGTAGTTGAACAGACAAATTTTTCGAACATATGAAGCAATGGATTAGCAATAGGCTTCAAAATGATTCAAATTGTGATAGATAGTGTGTTACGTAATTCGGGTGCTGTTCAAAAATAATACTGTTTTGTAATTATTATTGTTTAAAATCCAATGGAAATAAGTGGAACCTTTGTGGGAAGTGTACAATTTAGAATTGATTTATAAATAAAAATAATTAATGCACAAATGCAAAAAATTGTTAATAAAATTTATTTTAATTTATTTTGAGGAATTATTATTGAACTTGCAGTGCATTGTACGGACGTGGACTTATTTAAATACAAACAACTTTCTACAATAACAATGGCTCTTACGGTATTTTCTAAGTACGTGTCAATGACATTTTTACTTACTGATACTTATTTTGTCACTTGCAATACCGTTAATGCTCAATAAGATGGTACTGGAAAAATGTGAACACAAATCGTTGGTATTTGTGTTCACATTTTTCCAGTACAATATATATAGGATGTGATGTTTTTCACGCCAAGTAGTTTGCCTATTTGATATGATAATTCGTACACCGATAAAAATTATGAAAGTCATTCGCTTCTTATCGTTGAAAAAAAGAATCGAACTACTTACATATGTATAGGCAATGTTTATGAATAGATAAATATTATTGCTGAAAAAAACGCTACCATTAAAACAGAAATTGGGCAAAATTTACAAAAAGCTGTAGGTAAGTCATATCTATAAAGTACCCAGTCATTGTAAACAACAGACGAATATATGATGATATTATGATGATCAGGTGGACTACTATGAAACAATGAATCAGATAATCAAATCATTTAACAGATTTGTCGCTGCAGCATAATTATAATACAAGTCATGCTTATATAAGAAACAAAAGCAAAATAGTTTTCACCTCGATTGAAGCTTAAATAGATTCATTATACCGTATATGGCGATTATTATAGCGCTTTATAAGCTGTGTGGCTAATTGAGATGACGCCCGGAGTAATGCGGAAATGCAATGAAAATACTTAGCATTGCTTGCACTTAGCATTGTTCTTCTTTACCGGTTTGAGTGCAGTTCTTTGGATTTGAACAAAGATTATTTATTGCGTTTCTCGTTGCTTTAATAAAAATGTGTTTCTGTCATCTTATTGTTATTTGATATTTTTTTAACGCCTTTTCAACTTCGGAATCATGTTAGAAGAGGCCTGCGTGTGTCAAGTCACGTCCAACTATAAATATTGCCACTACCCATTCTTATTATCACCATTTCCATGGCGTGTGCCTAATGGCTGTTGTTCAGCCGTTAGAGCATCACCAAGTTCAGCAGTAGGCGTTTTCAGGCTGCCATTTGTTTCATTAGTTATAACTAGAAAAAAGATACTAGGTATATTGTTTTAAATATTTTATTTTAATACTATGTAAAACATCAACAATATTACGTCACAGGTTAGTTTCGTTCCTTTGAGTGCTTTGGTGTAGCGTATGTACTATCACGGAGGAGTTTGCTGTTGTCGTCTGGGTCGTTGTATGTTTTCCTTTCCAAGAATTATTGGAGTATCAAAAGTAGGACTTCCAGTCACGTGCAGACATTTTTTTTTTTTAATAAGAAATCGGTTGGTTACCTAATTGAATTATTTGACTGTATTATGTAAAAGCGTTTTTAATGCTTTAGTGAAACTATAGTGTTTTTGAAAATTAGTAAGTTTCTTTTCTAACTTTACTGTTATCTAACTAAATTAAAAACTTTTTAATGAATTGGCCCCGTTTTTAACAGATTTTTTTTTTGTTTCAAGGATTCACGTTATTTTTACTCATGCATAATATTCGCTAATTCTGTTCAATAATAAGGTATTTAACACATCAACCCTCGAAAAAACTTGGTCAGGACAAAGACGGTTTTTTGCCGCCATGTCACCGCGCGCTGTGCTCTGATTGATCGCTTCATTTGAATCCAGTCGAGATTCGATTTGTGATTAGCACCTATCGGATTTGAGAACCGTCCCTTGTGAGCGTTTGTCAATGAGGGGTTCTAAGTTCAAATTGTTAGCTTGTAAAATCGGTTTGAATTTGTTTGTTTAGTTGTGACGGTTTTTCCTGTACCTAAATAATTATAATTAGATTACTGTGTATGTTTAATGAGTTAAAAATCTTATGTATTAATGCCATAATTTGTTTTAATTTTAAGTAAATTTAAGTAATACCTACACATGATAGATATATCTTAAAATTCAGACCCAAAACGTCTTTACTTAAAACATTATTCTACTTTTGAGCATATTATGCGTGTGTAGTTTAATCGCCAATAAATTTTTAAAAATCCGAATAAGGCAACTCGAGCCCATTACAGCCGGTTATATGGGTGGTTTTATTACAGCACATAAACCAGTAATTAACAAATTAATCAACAAAACAATCAACACTTATGTAAACATAATATCGAAAAAGTATTGTAATCTACATTAAATACGGTGAAAGCTTCCGACACTCGCTCGTAATCCGTTTCCTCTTTCTAGACTACCACATTGTTCTTTAGCTTTTGTTAAACAAATGATTATGAACTCTACCACAAACAAAACAAAGTTGGACTTACCACAACACAGACCTTGATTAAAGATCTTTGAAACGTAAGCGCAAAAATTTATTTACGACACCCCCTCATTTAACCGTCTTCTGTCTCCCTCATTAGTGCGTATCGATGGTATGTTTTGTCTCGCTTCGTCGACCCATAATAAATTTCGGGACGATTCTGAATTAACAATACCATAGTCATAATTCGCGAGCCTGTTGCGGCGCGCTCATCGGGATGTTTGACGATTGTTTTAATATTTTATGTCATTTTAACCATTAGGTGGGTAGTTAACAATTCATTTACTTCAAACTTATTAATTATAATATACTTTTATAAATAGTGGCAACAATTATTATTAATTATAATAAGAACGACCATATCAATGTCAATAGCCAAACAATTTAATTTAAAAAATAAGTACTTTAATCCTATTTAAACTATAACTATCACCAATATACACAGTGGCAGAGACTTCGACACGCAAACTGAAACCATGAATTCAGCACATGATTCTAGACCCCTAGCGTAGAAATTTTTCGTCGACTATCAAAAAAAAAAAAATTGCTGTTTCATAGAAAAGTGCAATACCTACGCGGTCAATATGTATGGAACAGCAATTTTTTTTAAAGTTACCATTTTAGCATTTCAACTGACGGGGGTTCAGGATCATGTACTGTAATTATGGTTTCAGTTTGAGCGTCGATGTGTCTGCCACCCTATACTCGTATTTTATTAACATTGAGATTACTTATACTAATTTAAAACCATCAACAAAACTATCGATAAAACCGGTCCTTGTAACCGTACATCACTATCCGAATGACGGAGCGTACGCCACTTAATTCAGGGGTGGCATTGCTCAGACGGCAATAACGTATACACGAATAGGTGTCGAGTTGGGCTCCACTGGCGTCTTACTCGGATCAATTCTAATCTCTGTCGTCACGCCTGGAGCAGCGCGTCGTGACACTTCGACCAAACATTCACTGTATCAATATTTACGTCACCTAATCATAACTGAGCTTCTTTCTACGGATATTTTTGGAGTTCTTTTTGTTGTTTAATTTGAGAGATCAAATCGTTGCTTTTCTTTTTTGTATTATTATATCGATTAGATTAAGTTGTAAACTTATAACTTTGAAATGTAAGTAGTTTAACGTATACATTGCTTTTGGTTATTTTATTTTTAATTCTTTTTTGTAGAGAATGTTAGTGTTTATTACTATTTTTATATGCATATAGTGTTAAAAAAAATAATATGTGCTGAAACATGATTATTTACAAAAGAAAGCCATGGTAAATCAATTCAACTTGAAACAATTTTAATCCTTTAAACATTCAAAAAGTCAATACGTCGTCGCCAACATTCAATTCGATTAGGCCGTTGAGCGTCTAAACCCACCGATAAGTAAGTGTAATGCTATAGTCCTTCGGCCTATTACCTGGCAATTTCACAGAACGATCTACGTCGGATCGCGTCGACAGCACACAATGATGTGACACACACGGGCTTTGTAACCGAGAGGGACGGCACTCGCTCCCGCGATTTGTTTACACAGTGTAGCTTTCCCTTTCGCGGCGCGCCTGTGTGCGTGACCATCTGGCGGGCGGCAAGCGGCAGCCCTGCGCTTGTGCTAGTGTTGTGCCCCCACACCGCCGCCGCCGCACGGTGGATCGAAAATCGGCTGTAGAAGACATAGGATCTCGATTTCTTAAATGTTATTTTTTTTGCTGGAAATGACTTCTGCTGATCATTACTGTTCTATAAAATGTCATATGAAGTAAATGTGTGCACAAATGGAAGAGTTATAATTTTTATAAGAAAAAAATGTATGGAGCTAGTATGAAAAATCGAATTATCTCCTAAACGGCATGTTTAACCGTAATATCCTTGGAGGTGGTCATAGTGCTAATTATTTATAATTTTTTGGTTGCGGATTTGACGAAAAATTTCATGCCGTTTTTTTTAAAAATCGTCAAAATATTTTCATTTGTTTTTTCATATGAAACGATTCCTTTTAGTGTTTATGTTGAAGAACACGGACTTTTAACTACACGTAACATAAAATAGCATCACTCCTATATTTCCGAAGGAGTTGGCAGAGGTTTATAGTACACCCACACGTAGACAACTATGCTTGAGCTAGATATTTATCAACACATCATGAGTTTTAAAACTTTTCATACAACCAAATTACCAATTGTTTACTCTTCTAATGAGTCCGAAAAGAAGTGATTAAGTAACTACACTGATTAGGTCTTCTAATGAGTCTTTATAGGTGATTTAATGATTTTCAATATCTCACGACAATACCAACTATGGATTACATTCAACTTTTCCTGATAAGTAAGCTAATTTGTTAATTAGCAGTGCTATGAGTTCTAAGAATAGTTAGTGACAATTATAAATTTTCATTAGCTAATGAGAAGATAACTAATGAGGGTAGTTACCTAATTATTGGCGTTTTTCAATAAAAGGGCTAAAGTTTAGTTTTATAATTTAGTTTGTTCACAACTGTGTAACTGCTAACACTAAATCTGCGACTATAAAATCTTAGAATGGAAAGTTTAATCACGAATTTAGACTTGTTTGTTCTTCTACGAAGTGAGAGTACTTCATTTGATCATGAAGTATTGTTCAGTGCAGTTGTATCCCGCATAGGCGATTGCCTGTCTGACGAAGATCGTGTTGTTCTCAAAGAATTTTGTCGGAGATTTACGCGAGCCGCTTTACAAAGGTGGCAGAAATCCAACCGATTCCTTGATAATTTCAGGAGAAAGTACGAGAATTGGTTGGGAGCAAATATTGATTGGCCGAGTTTTGTGCAAACTTTAGTTAATCAAGAACCAAGTGTTGATGAGATATACCAAGAGCGCCCTCAGTCTCTCCAGAACCGTCGACATCAACGTCCATTGGAACAATGACGAAAAGATCCCGTAAACCATTCGAAGATCTGGGAAGTAAACAAAAAAAGAGAAGATCTGATGAACACACAGGCGAAGATTCCAGTGAATTGGCATATGCAGCTGCAGCACGTTTAAAAGAAGAAGGGCATGGAGATATCGCCTCTGTCATCGAATACATGATGAAAAATCCTGAAGCAGCCGCTAAATTAAATGAAACGCTTAAGAAACCAGCGAAAACAATCATATTTACGTCAGAAAAGGCGCTTGGATTGCTTCTTTCGCTAAAACTCTCAAAGTGGCAATATATTACGTTGCGAGAGGCTGCCATTCGGGAAGGTGCTAAGGATATTTATCCATCTTACTATAAAGTGCAACAAACTAAGCTTGATTGCTACCCTCCGAAGCAATCAGTGACAGTTACTGATTCATCGGCTAGGATTACACTTCAAGCTTTACTTGATATCACAGTTACAAGAATCCTTCAAAGCCTTTCTAAGGAAGAGCATAACAAGCAGTTGAAGCTGATATCCAAGTGGGGATTTGATGGTGCTTCTAACCAAAGCCGATACAAGCAGAAAATGGAGGGTGAGGAAGATGACTCGAGCATTTTCATGACCTCCTTGGTGCCACTTAAACTGACAGATGGAGACAACATCTTATGGACGAACCCAAAACCATGCTCAGTTTTGTATTGTCGTCCAGTTCAGTTTACTTTTGTAAAGGAGAGTGAAGCAGTTGTCCTTGAGCTGAAAAAACAAATGGATGAAGAAATTGAGGCCCTTATCCCCACAGAGTGCAATAATAATAATAGGGTGACTCATGAACTAATGATGACGATGATCGACGCTAAAGTTTGCACTTACCTTTCTGAAGCTAGATCAAATGCATCGTGCTACCTGTGCTTAGCAAAGCCTACAGAAATGAACCGCTTAGATGCTGTAACATCAAAAATTGTGTGTTCTGACCTGTATGAATTTGGCTTGTCATCCCTACACGCCCGTATAAATTGTATGGAATGTCTGTTACACATTGCATACAGGCTCGACTTCAAACGGTGGGCAGCGAGAAGTGATGAGCACAAAGAAATGCTACAGACAAGGAAGAAAATAATTCAAAATAAATTCAAAGATGAGCTCAATCTGTTGATTGATATAGTAAAACAAGGCTCGGGAACCACCAATGACGGGAATACTGCAAGAAAATTCTTTGAGTTTCCTAATAAAACCGCAGCTATAACCGGTTTGGATGAAGACCTCATCAAAAGATTTGCTGTAATTTTACAAGCAATTACATCTGGAGAGCAGGTCGATATAATAAAATTTAGAGATTATGCCCGCAAAACAGCAGAAAAGTACGTATTATTATACGACTGGTACTACATGTCGTCAACCGTTCATAAATTATTAATCCATGGGGCTGACATAATTGAGAAAAATAATATTGTGCCGATTGGGACTCTCTCGGAAGAAGCCTCAGAGTCTCGAAACAAAGATTTTAGGAGGTTTCGAGAACATCATTCGCGGAAAAGAAGCAGGCAGGATTCCAATCAAGACATTTTAAATATGCTTGTTGTTTCTTCGGATCCTTTGCTAAGTGCACAAAGGCCTAAGTTAGATGCCAAGAAAAAGCAGAGCTTTTTTGCTGAAACTCTCGACTTAATTCAATTTCAGGAAACTGAGTTCGAGTTTTTGGATATATCCAATCTGGATGCTGACTCAGAATTGGAGTCTGACAACGAGAGTGATAAGGAAAATTTGTAAAAAAATTATATATGTACTTATTTGTAAATTTGTATTTGAGTCTGTTTGGGTTTTTTTTTTGTAATATTTAATGATATTTTGTCTTTTTTTTTATTTATTTTACTTTATTTTACAAATGCTTAGTATTAATTCCTTAAATTAAATTATTTTGTATATAATATAACTTTATATGTTACTTAAATAAGAGTTTGATAATCTTTTTTTATTTAAATTAATAAAAATGTGTCAAAAAACAGCATTTTTTTTATTTAATTTTTCTTGTTTTGTGTGTTCTTAATATTTGGGTTAATAACATATCGAACTTTTTAACTTGGACACTAAAAGGGATCGTTTTACATGTAAAAATAAATAAAAATATGTTGACGATTTTTTAAAAAAAACGGCATTAAATTTTTCGTCAAATCGGCAACCAAAAAATCATAAATAATTAGCACTATGACCACCTCCAAGGATATTACGGTTAAACATGCCGTTTAGGAGATAATTCGATTTTTCATACTAGCTTCATACAAATTTTTCGTAAAAAAAATATATTTCCTTCGTTTTTGGGCAGAATTAACTCGGGTGTCATTTTTGTACATAGTAATGATCAGCAGAAGTCATTTCCAGCAAAAAAAATAACATTTAAGAAATCGAGATCCTATGTCTTCTACAGCCGATTTTCGATCCACCGTGCGCCGGAGCGCACCCCGCTTCGGGGTAGCCTGCCTACGCTTGTATGCGTGACCCAGTCGAATAAATCTAATATTACACACAAACATATTGGTGGCACGGCGTGTCATTTTTACGCTTGTGTTGTCGCTACTTGGGGTTCTTTATGCGGCACGATGATATTATTATTCTGACGATTACGACATCCTTTATGCTTACAATAAAATAATTAATAAGGGATGAAGTGTATTGTTGAGCGGGAGTTTGCGATCGGTATCGGGCCACTCGGCTCGTTGGAGATTTAAAAAGGTAACGATAAAGTTTATTAACATCTTCACGGTTAATGGCGGCGGCATTGTTTAATTAAAATATTAGCACTTAGATATTTCGTTTATTGTTTAAATTCTATTGTGCCGATAGGAATTGTTTAGTTTATTGCAAGGCTCACAAATTGCGTGTTGGTGAATAATAATTCAGTGAAAATTATTCGTACTAACAACGTAAATTGTTTGAATATTTTTTTTGAATAATTATACTTAATTCCTTTCAATACATAATAAATAATGGTTTTCGTTTTAACGCAATATACTCTGATTGAAACTGTAAATAAAGACACCTAATAATACATAATTATTAGCAAAACCAACAAAAACTAATATTTTAATCCACGCGATCATATTTTACGCCAGTTCTACTTGTTAACTAAACCGGCTCCATGAATGAACCGGCACACTGATGTCGCTAAGAGTGATGTCAAAGATCACGTATCGATAACATCGACATCACTCATTTTTTGGCCACCAATATTGTTCATGACGTCTTTTTCACTCATAAACGTCAAATTCAATCAAAATAATACAACGAAGCTACTGATGACCTAAATATCAAATTTCAAACAGTAACTAACCTACAAAAGCGTGTTAATTAACCAGGTTGTAGGCACAAAATCTACAAACATTCTCAATTACTTATTCTGTGACGGAACAGTTGACAGGGCGCTCAACCCCCGTTCAGTTTAACAATTACGCGGCAGGGCTCATTGTGGCGCGACCCTACCACTCCATCCATTGTGGACACCACTATAACGTGTCCAGAATATCCTGACCCCCGCGAAACACAATCATCCCCCTCTGTGATCCCCTTTAAAGTTTACGCGGGAAGGTAATCGGCTCAATTTACACTGGGAAGTAATATACAAATATTATTATCCAGCCTTTTCACAAATATCAATAACGTATTACCAGCTTCGGGACAGATTTAAAAGTTAACGAACGTGATTTTTAAACGTTTAAATGACTTTATTTGGTGTTAATTTGAATAGACTTCCGTTACATGACATGTCAATTTAGATTTTTGGATATTGTAACGTGGTAGCATGTCATTATTGATAATCGTGTCTCATTTTGATAATAACTGTAAATACAATAATAACATAATCAGTTATTGTTAATGACTATTATTAATTAAGTTATCAATGATAATTGCAGACCGATGATAGACAACCGTTGTAGCTACTAAACGTAATCTTAACACTTCAAACGATTCTATGACGGGTAAAGATTAAAATTAACCGAACTGTTCCACTGAGCCGAGATATAAACTTGTTGAAGTTTTAGAAATATTTCACTTTGAAACGCGCCTCAACTTGATTATAAATTCGGTGATTTAATTAAATTTGTAAGAGTTTTACTTGTTCTCGGCTTTCTGACCTTAAAGGGTAACGACAGCATCATATAAACCATGATTGTTAATGATTCAAGTATATATTTCGCGTATAATTGTGCAACAGATCTGGGATACCGTCGTGTGGTCCCTGACTGAGAATAAACCACGACTTCCCGTGGGAACCGAACGAACTTTCTGTGGGACCTTATTTTGAACCCTAGCAGGCTAAGGTTAGGTGACTGTGAATTATAAAACAATAAAAAGAACACATTCTTCTTCAAGACATCGTGTCTTACACTATAGATTAACACACCACTCTAAATATTTATCGATTTACAATATTAGGAAAGGTTCCTGTCTAATTTTGTATGGGTGGTCAACTTTAACACAACGATACACCACCTCGAAGAATTTAACTCTATAACAGTCATCCCAGGTAGAAGTTAAAAAATAACAATAACTTTCATCTTCCGTAACTATTAGCAACTAGTTTCTTTCACAAAATTTATACCAGGAGTCAAATTAAAGTCAAGTACTCTCTCCTACTTCAGGTAACATAAGGTAAGTTATTTTGGGAGTCAACTTAACCACACTAGGCCAAGATGACCTTAATCGATCTTCAAAACGATCCCGATTCCTTTGCAAAGATAGTCAAGGACAAAGGGCGTGTTCAGGAGTTGCACTCATGTTATAAAAGTAACTTATGCGTCTCCTCTGTAGACGCTCCTCCCACTACTAGAACGCAACCTTTTTCTAACGGGTATAAAGTCATGAACTTTGAGGTCAATAAAATTCGACCAGACTCGTCCTTTGTAAAGGCTGACTACACACTGTGCTTACAGATTTCTAACTTTTTAGGCAATAATGTTGTGACAAGTGAATTATGCTTCGGTTTTTGAAATTAAGATATTGACTCTCGCTGTAGTACCTTTGCGAAAGACTGAAATCGGCACAAAACAAAAACGATTTCAAGAAGCGAAAGAAAATGCCCAAGAAGACGTGACATAGTCAGTTTGTTAAAATCACAGGCACCTATGTCTTATTACGAAAAATTTGTAACCTTACGTGACGGAACAAAAGTCACAGAAAGTGACCGCAAAGCCAACTGAATGTGCGCCTACATTTTGTGAAGTGCTGATTTTTGTCAAAATGGTGGGTTAGTTAGTAGTAGTGAGAACCTTCATAAAATTTACCTTAATTGATGGCAGTTATGTTTATTGGCATTTGACCACTATCTAACGTCATCGAGCCATGGTAAGTGATAATGTGTTCGACGATTGTGTAAGCTTGCCTAGAAGTATCCTCTTCGCTCCAGACGTGAAAACTCCCAGGTCGTACAAGTTGTTCGTCCGTGTGTACCATGTGACTTTCTATTATTGCTGTTTTGAATTCATGAGTCGTGGCGCTACAGGTTCATAACCAGTTAATATTGTTTTATATCATACGTTAATTTAACTCTTCAGTTAAAAGGTTAAACACGTTTTTAACATACTTAAGTACAGTGTTAATGAAAATCAATGACGGTGTGATTTGGAAAAAAAAAAATCTAAAGTTAATATAATTTCTTGTCACATTCAAATCTATGATAAAAAGAAAAATCAAGAAAAAGTGTCCACTTCTTTGCGAAATTCATTAGGTAGGTACCGGTGGCTGACTGAATTCTTTTGGTTCTAAATACAGCACTTGCCCATATACATATACAGGATTTTACTTTAAAGTTCTTCTTAAATTTTATTTTATTTTTTCACAGGCAGGTAGAGCAGCTTCTAAAAGTTAACAAAAACCAATATAATAAAGTTTATCTGCGCACCGTGCCAAGAATAACAAATAAATATAAACATCAAGACAAAACTATACACAAATAACCAGTGTTAACACCAAGTAGGTATATGTAACCAATATTATCATATATTCACCACATTTACATTCCATAGCGTACATATAAATACCTTACGTGTAACATTACACACGCGATTTTCTCTGCGAATCTTGCTTGTACTGTAGTAAATACAGATCTAACTAAAGAGACAATATCTCCGACGTTAAAAGGCCAGCCCGAGTAGGTGGGAGGAGGAGGCAAGGGGTGGCCCACCCTCTGTGAAATTACTACATTTTGAAGGGAACAACTTTTTATGAGAATAAGCCGCCGCTATGAATCTCGAATTATAAGCGAATTGAGTGGTGTGGGTGCAATACTGTTCGTGATAGACTCCATCATTTATTTTTCATTTTTTTTTTTATAATTCGCAATCACATACTAATAAAATAACAGTATCATCATCATCTCACAGTATTACACCATTTCTACGCAACACCTTAAACAATCTGTCTCCAATCAACCAATTAATCTAACTTAACGAACTATTCAAGTTAATTAGTAATTCGGCGGGCGCAGGGACAACACAACAAAGTTTTCAAATAACTTTAAACTCTTGCAGTGACAACCTTATTGTCGTAAATGGTCGGGATGAGTCGGGCGAGGTCGGCTGCGGTCGGTCTCAGTCAATAAGGTGCATTGGCCGCCCCAAGTTGCCTACTCGACGTAACACTGGACCAAGGAGGACGGGAAGAAAATCTCCCGTGAAATGGGGTAAAACGATGACAATATGGTTTTACTTTACCAGATTGTTGTAACGGAAGATATTTATTATTAATGAGATTTTACTTAAAACATTTATTTCATGAAATCTTTATTTAACCGCGAAAGTTCACTCCAAAAGACAGTGGCAGAAGTTTCTCGTTGCGAATTTTCATGGTTTGTTTTTATGTTTAACTGGTTCCAGTAACTGGTTGGCAGCAACCAGTTACTGGAAACTTTACATTAGATCTAGTATTTAAATAATCGTAATAAAATTATTAACACACGGACTTTAATTGACATTCGATGGCCTTTATAAAGTTTTCGATCTAAATATGTCGGCGGGCAGCTCGGCATGCCATATTATGGCCACACCATCGCAGCGAGGAGATGAGATTCTCCGCGGGTCGAAGGGTGTGAACAGGCGCACCGACTCAAATACCGTTAGGGATAATTGTGTCTCTTTTATTTACACCACCGCTTTAATAGCACACAGGAGCAATCTAATACACTTCTAAATTCAATATTATTTTGTTTCTTTATCACGACGTTTTTATACAGACCAAAGTTTAGTCACCAGTCAGTTGTTAAGCTAGAAGTCAGTTTTTATTCGACCTTGACAAACTCGTCTGCGTATGACCTGTGAATTTTATTGCTCATAAAAAAATTGCCATGTATATTTGTATTCCGGAATATACTTCAAATAATACAGGTGCGATCCGCATTACAATACCTAAAGTGACCGTAGAACCAACATTTAGTAGGTATATCAATTGTAACCGAATCTTGTTGAGGTGTTACATAACATGAGCGTGAGATATCCCTGTGGGCGGCGGGAACGGAATGCCGGAGGAAAGCCGACGGCCTTGACACGACAATATTTGGTGCGCCTACCTAAATATACACAGATCACAAAAGTACACTTGAAATCGAAGTCAGTGCCACAGCGGTTGAAGTTCTCTGGATAGATATTACCCACTCTGTGATCGTTGATATAAGGGTGACGTATACAGTTATTGAGCTTTCACGCCCAATGCGCCCGCGCCGGCGCTTCTTATCGCTGCACGGTAATTAAGTCCCTGCGGTTGCGTGTGTTATTCCTACTAACTTTTGTCGCGTTGACATGATACCGTATTGGCTTTCACATTCATTTCATTTTTTTCCACATTCAGAAAATGTCCCCTTAAGGTACCTACACACTATATTTTTATAACAATACAAAAAGCTGAAACATATCGCAGTAAAAAAAAATGGAAACGCTGAAATGTGTCATTTTTGCCGTGTGTCGTTTTTTGTTTTGCGAAACGGACGAAAAAGAAAAAGCAAAGAGACGATTAAAAATGATCCACGTGAATGTATTCGCGCGGAAAATATTTTAAAACAAAATGTCACACGCTTTCCACGGGTGTCTGCTTTCACCCCCGGGGGTGGGGGGGGGGGGGGCTACGGAGGCAGAGAGGGGGCGCCCAACCCCGCTCAACCAGTGGGGTGTCATTGTGGACTGTGGTGTCGTAACTCTGCGAACTTTTTAATTTACAATTAGGTAGCTTCCCATTTCTCTGCCCTATTTAGCTCTCGTTTTTCTGGTAGACACCACCGCGGTCGCAGTTCGTAATTAAAATTTATTTATCAAATTACTGCGCCCTAAATCTTCAAGGTTTTTTTTAAGGCAGGTACGTCTTAGATTAACCCTTAAAGCAATCTGCGAGCTCCAGATTTTCAATGAGACCATTTCACAAAATCCTTTGTTGTGGAACTCATTACTTTACTGAAACAAACGAAACTTACCATAACACCAGTAAATTTCAGTTGACGAAAGTGAATGCTCATAAAAATAACAAATGCTACTCAATGGCACAGTGAAATCGCCACTAAACAGCCGAACGTCCAGCAAAACAACGAAACTGACATGAAAGGGCAATTGTTTCGGAACAACGTAAATGACAGCGACCCTTGACCATGGGGTGTCCGTCATTGATCGCTTATTTTCACAATATCGGCCTACTAATTTACTTGTTTTAAAACAGAGGATGTTGGACTTTTACGCCTATTATTTGTCTGGTGTAAGTGATAAGTGGTTGAATGTTTGTCCTATATTGCTTTGGGATAATAATTAATGTCTAATTTTAAAAAAGAATATCATTTTCCCGAAAAGCGAGACGTAAAGATTTTTCTTTATTTCTTTCTTAAATGTCAAAATAGACGTTAAAATCAGTAGTTAGTAACGAAAAGCGATATCTTAGCTCAAAAAAAAAAAATGAAGGATGACGAATTAATTTTCTTTCTTTTCTCCTGAAAAATTTACAGAGTAACACTTACATTACAAATTTTTCATGAAAACGGATATTTTTGCTAACAGTTCAAAACGAGATATAAAGCAAACCATGGTAATTTTGCCGAATCATTTCCACTTAGCCTAGGTGTTGGAAAATTATATTCCGCCTTGCGACAAAGACGTGTGACTACACCAGCAATAAGTTTAGCAACCAGCAGTTGGCCGATTATAGTAACCGAATTCATGAAAAGCGACAACAAGAAACAACAACACGCCTTCGCTTATAACTTGCACCACACGTCGTCGCAAGCATCCATTGAATTTGTTGCAACACCCGTGGTGTCTGTTTTTGTACCGCTTATTCACGCGGATGCCTTTACTCACTATAACTTCTTTTATAACCGTCCTTGTCACTACATGTTGAGACAATTCAACTCCATAATGCTATTGTCAATACAATGAACTTGCTAAAATGACTACTTTTTCAGAATAAAGGCTCGTTTATACGTCATCACTCTTTTGTAGACTGCGTGTGGTAGGAGTAACTTAGTAAACATTTGACCATTTTGTACGACAGGTGCATTAATTGGGTACCCTCACGCATTAAAATAGGTAATTTAAAAAGGGGTCCGTATAAAACACCTCGTATTAACATATTTTTAACTTCCAAAATCCATATTTTTAAGAGTAGTAGGAGTATTTAATACTTGCACATTACTTACATCTCTGTTTGTTAACCCCGCTTTAGGCTTGCACAGCTAAATTATAGGTGTGCTTGTAAATCTTATTATTAGAATTTAGTCCAAAGTGTCACAAGAGACAAAAATACAAGATCCGTTGTAAAAAATTGTGAATAACATCTAAAAGGTCTATAATTAAAATCTTTACCCCCACATTACTACTTCCTACAATGACCGGTCGTCGGTACATACAGTAACCGGGTACTTTACAGTTTTGTCTACGTTTAACAGTGCGTAGTTATTTTAGTGTTAAACTGAAAATAGTAATAAGAGGGCGATCACTCCGGCTCTATTTGTGTACTAATAAAGTTATTTCAGTCCTTTCCATATACCGGGTGGCGGGAGAAACCACAGAGAAAGCCGATGATTTTCAATACAACATGCACCCGATAACATTCTAGTGAACATTTTATCTCGTAAGGCTCTTCTTTCAGCCGTCATATAAAACTCTATTAGGTACCCTGATGGGAAAATTTTAATTTTACAGCAATGGTTTTTATGTGTATTTATAGCGGTATATTTTTTTATGGTATTCAAACTTTTCACCAACTCATAACGTAGTTAGGTTTAACAAAAGAAAATATCTGTTTTGACTCCATTCAATATTAAATAATCAGTAAAACTTTCTTTCTAAACAACCCTTCAAGAAACATTCGCATTTAGAGACAAAGCAAATAACAGTAATACAATAAATTTATAATTATTATATTCAAGAAAATAAATCCCAGCACAGCCCTGAGGCGGGCCTACGTTTAGTCAAACATGTAGGTGGCATGAAGTCAGTCCTGAAAATCAAACATTCCTACGTCTAGACTCAATTGAATTCCTTAGGGAACGCTTCCGAACCGATCCGATTTCCCCACGGTAAATAAATTAATCCCAACTTGGTTTATTTTTATTTCTATACATCGCTAAATAACGATGCCTATTTTTATTTATAAATAGGTACCTTTGAGGTAAAATATTAAATCAAGCAACGGGATGGCATTGCCAATTGTCGTGACGTGTGTTATGTAAACGATATTTGTTTACACAAAAATGTAAGTTATCTTATATTTTGAGACAATAATAACTCGAATGACATTGCTAACAAGTAACAGGTATCCGTAAATTACAGTGTTAGCTCAGGCACATTGCAGTTCAATAGCTTGATTTATTTCTATTTGCACAGTGCAACCATTCGACATATTTCTAACAGCCTTGCTGACGGACTATCGGCGAAATAATGCTCAGGCGCAGGCAACATACCGTTAGGGTGGCCTTTTGTCGACAAGAGCAAAAAAGCCTTTTGGATCCACACCGCCAACCACCCTTGCCGGCAAAAAACATAAAACAGAAAGAAAGGACCTTAAATTAGGGATTCGGCTTCGGAATGTTGCACCCGTAAGTTGAAGATGGGCATTTATTATAAATCGTTGAAATTATAGCCTCAAAGCATGGCATCCCTTTTGTCCTTGCCTCAATTTAGATTGATGGAACTTTATCATACAAAAAACATCGGAAACTATTCTGTTACGGTTATTTACACCGTGGCGATGGCGCCTTGTTTTAGTAATTGATGTTCAAGTATGACTGGTTTATTATGTGTTGACGTTGTTGTTCGGTAACCAACGTGTTCTTGGAATTCGAATATTTAGGGAGAAGTAGCAAAAAATATGTCTTTTTACGATACTACATATAAAATCACAAGTTATCTCTAGCACCTTGCATTTCAAGTAAGTTAAAAGGATCAAAAGGATGGCAAAGTAAATTCCTCTTCAAAACTTTAAGAGCGAAATCTGAACGTGATCTTCATCGTGTGACAAAAAAAGCTTGCTTGACACAAAACCACCTCCTCAATGTAACAAGGCGATTCAAATTCTCACAAAATTTGGGAATCCGCTACACTTGAATGGAAATCCACAACTCGATCAATACCCGTCTGGAATATTCCCAAAATTGTAATTTGGTTGTAAAAAATGTTTACCTGTTAAAGAGCGGAAAGGCTCAATGCCACGTGCGACTGCAGCTTGTACTCCGGTGTTTTTAACAACACACCTCCTTGGCATTATCCTCGACATTCTGTTGTTTTTTTTAATATTGACAAAACAATTAGAACCATATCTTTGTACTACTCCTAAATAAAGACGAGTGCTTTTTGTCGCAGGGAAAAACTGTTTGACTATTTAACGGCCAGAAGAGTTAGGTACTTAATTTTGGTCAAGATTATTATTTCCATAATTATATATCTCTGATTAGCAAATAAATTAATTTAACTTAGCAAGACACAAAGTAATCGTAAACACGAGGTTCATGAGAATCATCGTCAATTTCTTCCAACAACAGCATTACAAAGAAAAATATCTTGGGGCGCAGATAGCACCGAACTGAGCGGCGAGATGAGTTGCCCTTAGTTGGAGAGGGTGTGAGGCAGACGAGATTGGGCTGTGGTATAGGTGATGAGCGGAGAGCTATGTGATGTTGATAGCGATTCGTGCAATGTAGCTATGAGTAACTAACCATACTACTTGACGTAAGGCAGAAGAAATAGAAATAAGAAAAGAACTTGAGATTATATGAGATTGTGTGTGTCTTTATCGGAACTGTTATACGTCCGAAAGATTTAGAGAGCAAACCATGAAGATCATAGAATGGAGAGTGTAACGAAAATGTGTCAGTACGAAACTCTAAACAAGAAAACGCACATGTATCGAAGTTACACAATATCGTTCGTATGAGTTATCGATAGCTACTAAAGGACAGAAAATCGAAAAGGTCTACTTACGTGACCTACATGATGTTTTAGTTTCTAGTTCACCCATCGCTCCCGCCTCCGAATGTAACTTGTGGCCCACACTCGAAGATCCCTGTTGGATGGGACTCACCCGCTCTGCCATAAATCTTGGGACCCTCGACCGCCACCCGGATTCTCGCCGAAAATATCTATAAATACCCTCTCCTACCTACATATTTCAAATATTAACAGGGAGACTAGCCAAGTGACAAAGTCAGACATTTTCAGACTTGTTCGAGCGAGCTAATCAACCAACGCTACTGTTTCTACCGAGTTTTCTATGTAATCTTCTCATTTTTAATTTCATGAAAAGTGACATCTTTACAAGAACGCTGATGCTTTCTATGTCTGAATTCTGTTTGGTTTTTTGTAAGGATATAATTTAAAAAATACTCTGAAATTATAATCCAGTTGCAATGTATTTTGGCACTTTGTAGGTATTACCTACTGTTTATTAAGTTAACTTCTGTTAATTTAACTCCTTTTTCATTTTGAGTGATTCTTTGGTAGTTTCGAGTGTGTCCTTGATTGAATCGAGGTCGAGGTCTGAGGTCACGCGGTGATTGTCCCGGATTGAACGAAGGATATTTGAGTTCCGTTAGATTTGCATGCTCACTGATAATGTAGCCGTAAAGCTAGCTGCATCTTGAAGATATGCTCCTAAATACAATTATTATAATGTAAACATTGTTTAATCTAAAAAAGTTTTAACAGCTGTCAAATAGTAGTACAAACATTAACTAGGTAGGTATTTAGTGAACCCTTTGCAAAAATTTGCGCAGAACATTTAGCACTTTTCTTTTGTTTATTTAACTAACTAACAGTCATTCGAATAAAGTGATTATGAAGATTTGTTATGTAAAAATCATGTCAGAGAATTTTGTATCTTGTCACACCCATAATGTAGAGCATTTCAGCTTACGCTACATGCCGTCTTAAGCAACCCTTATCAAAACAAGATTAATATCGCAATAAACATTGTTATCAGTGGTTGGTTGCACTAATTGGGACTAATTAAGAGGAAATGCTACACCCACAGAATATACGTTACACACGCCCCCAGGACAAAATATACCAAGTAAATACTTCATTTCAAGTAACAGTAGAAAAATATCAACAAGTGTTTTTCTCACCAACAAACAATGTTATTGTAAGTTAAGTACAAAAGATATAATAGTTTTAAACACAAAAATTATCCTGTGTTTTAGGTAGCATTATTATTATCGTCATAAAAATCTTAAGACCGTAATATGCAAAGGTAGATCAATGAACAAAATTGAGCAAAATAATTAATATGGTGTTATAGGCAAAATATTTTTTCTGAGTTTGTTTCAGCCTTTCTTCTCAGAATAATCAGATAGGAAAAGCCAACCTCATCTAGTTTTTAAAATATGATTGACGTGTTAAAAGTGTTTGTGCAAACCTACTTACAGAAATACAATCATTTATCATTTAATAAATCCTAACATTTTGCGACCTCAGTAAATAAAATCTCGAAAAATCTTTCGTTTTCTTCTTTTATAAATCCTCTACAGCAGCCCGGTATCCGGATTTGTTTCCTGTCAATGACAAAAGCAGTAGACTCGCCCTCTATTAGGTCAACTGGCGAAATGTGGGTGTACTTATACACCTCTGCCTATCCTCAGGGAATGTAACCGTGATGTAAAGTCATGTCAAAAACCCCCAAAACATTATCCAAGATGGCGTACACAGGTGTTTTACGGCGTACCGATCCATATCGTGCAGCCTTGATTCTATTCCGCGACGGCCGCACTGACACAGTTAAAGCGAACTCGACAAGCAATGACTCAATCGACCGACGCGTGACGAAAGCACGATCCTTGATATGATCGCTCACTAATAATGTACACGATTCAGTATTATTATAGATTTTGTTTTCCAATATATGACCTGGGCAAGTCCATTTATTCCAACTTAGACGTCTTATGTGTTTTCCTCAAGAAACTCTCAATATTTACAAGTTTGTCGTTTCCTTAAAGTACCCAGTTCGTAGTAGGCCTGCAGGTAATTACTGACTAGATAATTAACGTTCCGTAATATTAAACAAGGGAAAACTGGAAAATTTTGAACCGGGAACACCATTCAAAGTCTTGTTATGGACCAACTACAAGTAATCAACTATTTACATTAATAATAAAAAAACTCTAAAAAACCTTTTATGATTTTGCAGGATGATAATCAATCATTGGCTCTTTTTTTAATTAGAAAACCATACAAAAATAATGTTAATACACTTAATAATCCCTATCAGATAAAAATCTATGAGTGCTCTACTGAAAAGCACTTAGCTAAAACTTTATTCAACTAGCTTCTGCTTGCAAGTTCGTCAGCGTGAAATTTCTTGTTTTAACATAAATAACATTATATGGAAGGCAAAACTGTTGCTTCCCATTAGTGAAAGTATTTTCGGGATCGGTTCAGTAGTTGCGAACATTATACCCTACATACAAACTCACAAATTTTACCTCTTTATAATATTAGTATAGATAGATAAATAAACAACAGATTTTCCGACCGTATCATTCAATTTATATAGCACACACAAAACTTACCTCCTACCCATAACATAGTACACACGTATGTCAAGGAAAACTAACTCATAAAATACTTACGCAAATAAGTTATTATCGATAACTTAACCATCTTGTTACCGACAAAAATCGCTCGAGGAAAATCGATTTCCATTTAGGTAGCCACGTTTCGGAGAACACATCCCTTTACTAAGAATGACGACTTCGACGTAATATTCTTTACGTAATATAAATAACGCCCACGGTTTTTACGTGTTTTACTTACGAACTTATGACGTACCAAGAATAGAATGAAGTCAATTTGTTTCATTACATGACAATGACGTAGGCGGTACAAAAATAAATGTTGGTTACATTAGCTAGGCTGTACCTATGTTGGTACGGGTACGTCCCATTGTCACGGGTCTATCCTCGTAAACGTTATAGACGAACCTCCGGGTATTTGCGGACGGTTTAGTTTATAAATTTTACATAAACAAATTAGTCAACGCAGTACACGGCGAGCAAGCTTGCTAGTTTTACCAAAAACAAGAACTAACTATGGCAAAAAAATGCTAACTTTTGAAGGAGCACAGCTTTATAACAAATTACCGTCCTGTATAAGAAATGTACACTCTTACAATGCATTCAAAACTCATCTTAGCCAGCACATAATTGCGAATCGATCACTGCTGGAGAAATGAATGCATTGGATGGGTAACTATTAATATATCTTTAGTATTGTTCTCAAGTAAGTGACTTATGTCTGTATTGGGAATAAAGTTTCTTTAAACCGAAATTTATTTATTTATTTTTTATTTATTTTATTTTAGTTCCTATTGAATGCTTATATCCTCTTCTGTCAGTTAAAGTTATCATTAGTCAATCACAGTCTGCTTACCCGTTAGATCGACGATTGATAAAGTTGGATTTTAGCAAGTTTACTGATGTACAATTTTATCCATCATGAGGGTTAAGAAATCGCCTTGATAAAACTGGAAAACAAAACTGTCAATGAAAATAAATTGTTTCGAAAGCTGCGTATCAATTTTATCGTAACTATGAACTTAAGTACGGATTAAGTTAGTAGGTAGGTAATATACCTTATTTAACTGTTTTGTCAGACAGATATTATCCAACTAGTCAGAAACGGCGGAAATTTTGTAACACCAAGTAAACAATATTTCCATACTTAGCGAAGTTATTTGAATTACCATCTGTCTTTCATATGTTAAGCCGGATGTGCGCATGTAAATGTCGTTATCTTTTTTAATTTTGTCAATACCTACGTCATACACCTTTTTACACACGCTTATACAGTTTATCGTTTACACCTTACGTATTCTACTTAGATCGATCAATCTAAGATCTCAGAAAATTGGTTTTCCTAGTATCATTTTCCAAAAGGACTAAAAAGAAACGGCGCAATCTTATTTTTACACTAAGAGTTGCGTAATTCAAGCTGTTATAATAGAACCTTGGCAGATGTAAAGACAGTCTTTATTGTTTTTGGTCTTGGCTGGATAATCCTCATGGATGTCCTCCGCCCTAAGGCGGGCGGCGGGGTCTGTCAGGCTCTTACTGATTAAAAACCAACCCGGTTTCCCTTTCCACACTGAACCAACACCTCATGCCGCCTCACATCCTATCGTATCACACGCCGCCTCGTGTGATACGATAGCCCTGATAGCCCTAACGGGCATCGCCCTCTGCGGTTTTCGCAGCATTGCAATGCTGCCAGTCATCACGTCATAGGCCCACACTGGGCCCGTACATGGCCATGTATCGCACGACCCCTAGGTACAGGACTGGGAAGCAGTATTCCAAGCACGCCAGCCGCGCCCATCAACTTGGGCGCCAGCCGCCGAAAGTGGGGGCCGAAGTCCCATCGTTTGTCGAGCAGCAGTCTCAGGTACTTCATGGTGGGCTCGATATCAATTCGAGCCCGCCCGACCACGATGTGTGATCCAGCGTCGGCGCCCGCCGGGGGCCGTGAAAGACCATGGCCTTCGACTTGTTGAGGGCCACCTCCAGGCCCAGGCGCCGCCCACTTGCATCCGGGAGGCACTCCGGTATCACCGGATGCCGACCTGCCTCTGTCGTATAGTCGAGGCCTATTTGACGGACAGGGCCGTTATCTACCCCGGTCACCAGGGAGAATGGAACCGGCGAGAGATGTCGTGCGGTGTCCCACAGGGCTCGGTCCTGGGGCCGCATCTGTGGGACATCGGGTACGACAGGGTGCTACGCGCCGACCTCCCTAGCGGCGTCAGCGTGGTGTGCTACGCTGACGACACGCTAGTCCTGGCGCAGGGGAGGTCGCACCAGGCGGCAGCCGAATTGATGACACACGGGGTTGCGACAGTCGTCGAGAGGATCCGGCAAATGGGACTCGAGGTGGCCTTGCACAAGTCCGAGGCCATGTGTTTTCATGGTCCTCGGAACGCGCCACTGTCGGGTTCCGAAATAACGGTAGGAGGGGTTCACATCGGCGTCGAGTCGACAATGAAGTACCTGGGACTCGTCCTCGACAGCCGGTGGAACTTCGTGGAGCATTTCCGACGTTTGGCTCCCAGACTGCAGCGGGCCGGGGCTGCCTTGAAGCGGCTCTTGCCCAATCTGGGGGAGGCCAAACGCCTCCTGCCGGAGGCTCTACGCGGGGGTCGTGCGGTCCATAGCCCTTTACGGGGCACCGGTGTGGGCGCGTTCATTGAGGCTCCGGCCAGCCCGCCGGTTGAACGCGTCCCAAAGGGTCATGGCCATCCGGATGGTCCGAAGATACCGCACGGTCTCCTGCGAGGCGGCGAGCCTCCTTGCCGGATTGCCGCCGTGGGATCTGGAGGCAAAAGTCCTCGCGCACGTTTGGGAGTGGCACGAGGAGGCGAAACGCCGGGGCGTAACTCCGCTGCCGCGAGAAATCGCGGCACAGCGGACAGAGCTCCGGCGGGATCTCATGGCGGCATGGAGAGTGCGACTGTCGCAACCCAGCGCAGGGCACGCCACAATTGCAGCGGTAAATCCCCTCTTTGAGGAGTGGCTTGAGAGGCGCCACGGCGTCCTCACCTTCCGCCTGACGCAGGTCCTCACCGGACATGGCTGTTTCGGGAGGTTCCTGTTTCAAATAAGGCGGGAGGAAACGCCCGGGTGTTACCATTGTGTAGATCGACCGGAGGACACGCTGGAGCATACGGTGGAGGTCTGCCCGGCTTGGGCAGAGCACCGCCGTGTCCTCGTGGCGGCGATCGGCGGCGGCGACCTCTCGCGTCCGGCCATGGTACGGAGCGAGAGGGCATGGGAAGCCGCCACTTCCTTCTGCGAAACAGTAATGCTCGCGAAGGAGGAGGCGGAGCTCTTGAGGGTGAGGCAATCGTTGCACCCTCACGCTCCTAGTCGCCGCATCAGAAGACACCCTGGTGTCGGGCGTCGATAGTCGATTCCCGGCCACCGTAGGCGCGGGCTTGCGGACGGCAAGCAATGGGTAGCTCGCGATCCGGTAAGGACCAGGCCCGGGTCGACGGCGCGTTGTGTTCGACGCGCGCCTCAAAGAGATGGCAGCATAATTGACGGGGTCTGATAGAGCCGATGCCTGCCGGGGTCGCGGATTGTTCGAAAGAGTTACCGTGGCCCTGGCGCACAGGCAACTGAATGAACACGGGTGGGTTTTTGTCAATAAGAGTCTGACACGCCCTTCCGCTCCGCACAGAGCGGGAGAGGTCGTTTGATGATATCCCAACCAACCCACTTGTTCTTGGACGGACACATGCCATTTCGGGCAATCCAAAAAATAAAAGTTGTGATTTGAATATACAGACAATTTAGTCAAATTAATAAACAAGTAATTTTCTTAACTTTACCCACTAAGCTCCCAGATTTGTCCTACAACAAACTAAAGTGCTCCGCTCTACTTTTCATGAATACAATTGTACTTTATCTACTTCAATTATAATGAAGATCTGAACTAACTGAATAGTTTAGGTGTGGTGTAGGTTAGTCGAAAGTCTTTGAACATGTCTAGACAACTTTGTAAGATCTACTCCACACGGTGAAAACCGCAACCTAGCGATAATTGACATTAGGATAGATAGGTAAATACACCTTCGTGGTCGACTGCGTTAGCAAATTATTTAAAAGGATTGAAAACTGACCTCGCGAAGGTCGCATGAATCCACTGGATGCAAGAAGCCCAGGACGAGTCCATGTAGCGACGCTTGGGGGGATGATTTCCAGCAGTGGATGTATTTACGCTGAAATGATGACAATGATGTTTTAAAACTATCCAGAATAATTTCAAATACCCAAACTTATCGAATTCGTACGTTAGCAAGTTGGTAATATCGTTTACTTTCTCAAGTAGCACGTTCACTTCTTTGGCCGCGAAATCGTGATTTATGTGACTAGACAAATAGCGATATTAATTATATTTTATAGTACTACCTTCACTTCATCTTCGGAATAATATCTGCAATAATAATTATTTCTTTATCATGCCATCATCACCATTAGTCATTAGTCATTACGGGGTGACAGCCTGGTGAACCATCACACAGGGTATCTTAGTATGGACGTCAGTCTCTCACAAACAATCATGTTTTGTGCATTGTTGTCATAACGCTACAATTCTTGTTTCTATGTTTATAACTATGTGAACCTTCGTGAAGAGAGAAAAATAAATATATACAATTTTTATTTTTATATGTTAACTTAGCTCGGGACCATGGGGTCCCGGTCCTTTGGAAGGCGTACGAGGGGCCGAACCAACTTGCAGAGGCCCTTTACACAATTTGAAATGGAATGAGGCACGATTGTCCCTGTATGCACTGTGCAAGAGCACCCAAAGACAATCCCCGCTTGGTGTCGGACTATTGCAGAATATAGAAACAAAAATAATTATTGAACTATGGGTTTGGCTGGCTAAGATGGAGTAGTTACCAAGAACTATGGATGGGCTATAGCCCCTGTCTGACCAATTTTTTATATATACGAGTACAAACACGGATAAAATGTCAGGGGGTGACTTACACACTCAATAATGGGCCCCGGGAACAGTCGCTAGAACATGGTGACGTAGCGACAAGAGACATGGAAATGTTCTGAGGTGCTTGAGGAGTGCAGAGGTATTCCACGGCTATCAGAACAATTCCAGAGCCTGGAAAATAGTCAAGATCCCTGCCAGCAATTACTGGAATACTTCCTTCCTCTGAGCACGTTTTCTCTTGCGGATCTCCACTCTAGCCGGTCAATAAAAGCACGCCAGAGATGAGGAACAAGACTTCTCCCGGGAGATAGGGATGGTCGGGTCGCTACTACCCAACAACACGCCACATGCTGCCCTGCAAGTTTCTGTATTTCTCGTAGTCTGGCTTCGCACCCTAGACCTGTTCCAACAAAGTCAAATCTCTACCGGCACAGACCTAGAGTTCAGAGCAGGCAAGCCGCACCACTACGTCAACGTAAAGATACGGTGGTGGGGTTATTATTATTACCATTTTGTTTTTATTTTATTATTTTTATGTTTTTATTTTATTTTTATGAGTGTGTTTAGTTTAGTATCTGATAATCCTGTGCGAGTCTCAATAAATACTTTTTCTTTCTTTCTTTTATAAATCTTATTTTCCCTACCGCTGCGTCAAATCTGCAACCATAATATATTTTTCCTTATTTTTAGTAACTGATCCTCTGCCTGAAGGCCCTGGAACATCCTTTTCCTATCCTAGGATAGACAATTTTTTAAATAGCTTTTATACCATATTTTTTAATTACCGACATCATAATTTCAACCAGTTTTTCCTCATACCCAAATTTTAAGGTCGATTTTTTTTTTGGAAATTCTTTTGTGGAAAATATTAATTATCTATTATTTTAATGACTAATTAGTCATTAAAACAATAGATAATTAATACCCGAGCCAACCGAACACGATTAATTTTACCCGAAACCTTGTTCCCGGGTCTTCCCCTCATTGTTTGATTTTCCGTGTAAAATGTAAAGCGTTGTTATCCTAACGGTTAACTTCCTGCATTGTGGGTCCACACAAGTATTTTCAAACAAATTAAAGAAAAAAGTAATTATGTCTTCCGGGTCTTCCCCTCATTATTTGATTGGATTTAGGAGAACAGATAATATCTGACGTTGTAGTGGTAAAATATGGATTACTTATGTTGTGATACTATGTGTAGCTAGCTAGGGGTAGTCTTTAAGTTACTTTTTACGACCCTAATAGTATTTTCGTGGAAGCAAACAGTAATTTGACAGTTAGGAAATAGGTACCACAAAATGTACAGTCGCCAGCAGGCCAAGCTTCACGAAACTGTCAAATTTCTCCAAACGATTTTAAACCTTAAAATGTTGATGGATAAGTTCCAAATCGAATGGGAAAATCTGACAGTTTGTGCTAACTTGATGTGCTGGCGACTGTACTTTCATTCTGCAGTGTTGCGAAAAGGAAATAAATACAAAAAAACTGTAACAGACCTTTGTAACCCAAAATGTAAGTTACCGTAGACACCGATGCTCCTCAGTAATCATTAGTCATTACAACAAGTCTCGCTTCCCAATGACTCATGCCTTTAGCTTGAACTCAATGATTCCAGGATGTTGTCGATAATCACAAGTTTTGAGTCGTCATCGTCATGCAAAAGATACCTGCGCAAGTAATACGTAGAAGTCATAATGTTTTGAATTAAATAGAAACGAAAAAAGTGAACTCTGTAGGTACCCATGACCCCTAACCGAGAAAGGTGATACGATATTATTGTTTGTCATTTTGTACGACATTGGGAGTTGGAGATAGGTATAATTAATATTGCGAGTAGATTGACGTATCTAATCAATGCAGAAAAGCAAATAGTTCAGCTCATCGCGCAAAAATAAAACCAACACGTGTAAACTAAAATAAAACATCCGACAGTCGCTAGGTGCCAACACGTCTTCGCATGTCGCAAAAAACTACAAACACCAATAAAGGAACAGGTAACACCACTCACTCGTAGGTGCCCCAGTTTCTTATCATTATCAGTGGCGCGCGCGCAAGTGGCGGGCCGGAAGTGATCTCGACGGCGCGACGCACGCGCCTCGTCGCCGGAAGTGGGGTTCCACACATGCAGGTCATGGAACCCAATTTGTGATTACGAAGATGTCATTTGCAAGCAGTTTGCAATACACCAAGAATAACAATGGCCGGTCACGCCTAGTTTTGAATAAGCAAATAGTTATACGATTGTCTTTTGTCCCATATTTCGATATTATGTAAGCTGTTATTTAATTTATCGGAATTTATTGTTACTATTTTTTATTGCGCACGTCAGGAAGTTGTATTTATTTATTTTTATATGGTCATAAAATTGCAAACTATCTAAAATCCTCGAACTTTTACACTGTTGCATAAGAATGGAATGCAAACCAAACTGCGTTAATTATTTTTCTATATGAAAAACTACTTTTGATTCCAGATTAATCATTCCGATAGATAGAAAGACTTATAATTATTAAGAAAAATACGTAACGAGCGTGTAACATATACTATGAAAGCTACTGTTCTCCAGTCATGGCCATACATCAGTCGGCAAATGATTGTGAAGACATAATGTGGGCGAAATTATTTCTCACCTCTAATCGACGGAAGACGGGTTATTTTAATATGATTATTTATGTCCCGTCGGTCAGACTAGGTCGTTGAGAGACGTTTTAATCGTAGCATGAGAAAAACAGATGTATCGTTGACGAAATTTTCTTCCCAGAGCATGCATGTCGGTGCATTTGTTGATATTTGCTACAAAGCTCAGATACAAGACTATTTGACAAGGTCAGAGACATGTTTTAGCTTTCGTACGATTTTTCGAAGCTTTATTGCACAAACGCAAGTTTTGGGCCTCAATGTGACCCAAACGCGTTTAATGAATTTTTAAGCTGAATTCAAAACGAACAGCACATAAGAAACAAGTCCAGGACTGCCCAGGACCTATTACATGACCTGTATTAACATTCTACAACCATACAATCATGATCAAAATAATAAATATGTAAAGATTACAATATAATTCACTTAGTAGGAGGGGGCGTCGACCCGCGGCGCCACGCAGCCGCGTCCGCGACCTTATTACAACGCGTCTTCAACAGTTGATACATACACAGTAATTCAACTTTATACCTATATAAACGTGACTAACCCACACAGACACTTTGCAAATTCTCAACGATAGATGATCGAATACTGAACTACGAGGAACACCGAACACTTCCGTCCGATCTCTTTAAATCTGTAAGTAGCACGATAGATTTGGAACATATAAATAACGTTCTAAAAGACAGGGTTTGGGAGTTTACTCTATTTTTAATTTTAGATGATCTTATTAAAATTTTCTCTTTGTGAAAATAAATAAACATAAGACGATTTATTTTCTATATTAATCATATTCAATTAGTCTAGTATCCATTTCACAGTCTGTTATATTTATAAGAAGTAACCCAACTTGTATCTCTCAACAAGTTCGCACACAGTGACGCATGAGCTATTCGGGCCCATAGCTCATAACCTCATTGTCCATCGATTCCTCCTATAATCCTTCACGTTCATCCTTCTGTTCTATTTACAAGCTATCACCGAGAAAGCCGGATAGAGGGAAATGTACTTTCGATGAGAAAACAAATGAAAAACAACATTTTTTTTTCATAAGTCCTTGTAATAAGAATGGGGTCAAACAACACTTCCAAAAGCCAGATTTAGCTGTAAAAATAAACGTAAGCAAAGAAAGGTTACAAAAAGAGTTGAAAATTAGAATTATGTCAAACTACAATTTGTCATTTGTGTAAAGTATGTAGGTATGTAAAGTTCCACTGCATGTCCACAATGTCAAATCTAAACCAAACGCTGAAAGCAAACGACGTCCGATGATAGGGAAGACATACAAAGGTGAAAAATTAATAGCCTGGCAACCTGTCCACGATTTGTAAACATTCTCGACTCTCGCCAACGTGACGAATTCAATGAAATGTATGCCAAACACCAGCACTCTAATTATAAACAGCTATCAGAAAAAAGTACTGCTCGTATTAACACCCGTCTAAATAAAGAAGCAACGAATCAGTAAGCGATCGAACGACCCGTGGTGATCACGTAATTCAGCTGACTCACACCGAATATGTGCAGACAGGTAAATATTTAGTACATCGTACGTACTTGAATCCATGCCAATGATTGTTGGACTTCAATCGACGGAGAGACCTCAGTTTTGTTAATTTATTATTCGTGAATTTACCAGATCAATACTATTTTCGGCAACGACATCTCTTTTGCGTTGATGGGTATTGTGGCCGAATAATTTACCAATCAACTCAGCACTTTATTATTTCGAGGCGCACCTATTAATCTGTCATTTAAATTGTCCAGTGTTGTTTTATATTCCTTTTGTATTGAAACACCAGCTGTTACGTCTGTATCACCTGCAAACATTACCAAGCAATTTAAACGTATCAAAAACATGAAAATTTCTCCAACTAATTCAAACTCCGGTCATACAAATGAAACATAGCAATTACGCCGAACTAGAATTGGTTTAACATTTTCTAAAACCAATATGTAGGAGATTTAAATTAGTGGGTTAAGTCTTACAATTAGAGATGCGTGGACGCAGGTAAGAAAGCGACAATACATTAACCTACAGAGTACAGTGTCGTAGGGAAAACCGTCACACGAGTTTTGCTCAATTATAGTGAACAACATGGGCTTAGAACCGCTAGATGTTGTATTTATTGCTAATTAACTGGGGAAGCAATAAAAAGAAAAGAAAAAATGGGACACATTGTTTTCATGGAAAATGAAAATGAGGGAACTTATGTTTTATTCATGAAATGTTATTAAGAAGGCGCACACGGGTCCACTAGCGCCACTCCTTTAAAATAATATTATCTCGTGACTGAGAAGGAAGAAAGTCAAGATCTTTAGCAGCTATTCGACAGCTTATTTAAAATTTTCAATGGTCAGAAGATACTTAAATTGCATGCAGTTGGATGAAGTTTGAGTAGATTTTTAACACAAACAATTTTTTTTTAAATCACTACAAAAACTTATCCGACGCACTTAACAATTGGTCACAATATCTAAACGTCTCTTCCAGCAAAGTAAGTTCGTTTATCATTGGCAACTGAGACAAGGCGGCAAGAAAGTGGACTTTCACTCAGTCAGTCGATGCTCGCTCCTTACTATATCACACCTCATTTGATTCTAAGGGCCTAGTTTTATTACATGTAAACAACTCACAATTATTGAGAGAAATTGTTTATAAATATTAATATTAAGAATTTATATAGGTGAACTAGGTGATTATTGAGAGTTAACTGTGGAAAGCTTATGGAAACAGCTTTTATTCCAAGACTTCTGGTTTCTTAGTTTATATGGGAAGATGATACAGCTAAAGATGCTACTTATTTATCGTTTCACTTCCAAAATCAAATCTGGTACTCAACAACTCTATTTATCTAAGAAAAGGTACAAATCCGTAACATCTCATCATGCAAATACACTTAAAACTCATCAAAAAAGCCTAGTTCCCTTAATAATAGAGACGCACAACGTATTAAACAGCGATTAGTAGCAATAGCCAATAAAGCAACGTTTTGTAGGTCATCGGACGGTTTAGTGTCCCAATATCTTCGATTAAACTTGCGACGTTCATTAATAACTACGAAAACGTAATTAGTGTCGACCAACATGTGCTGTTTGTCGATTGACGTCACCTAAATTCAACGACATTAAAATATGATAAAATTAAAACTGCGTATAAATCGGAAAAATTTGCTATAAGATCACCCGACGTTGCTGCGGAGTTTTTCTAGTAAGCGAGCAGTAATCACATAAATAAACACACCTATAAAGTTTATTTTTGCTTCTATTACGCACTGTAGTCTATCAAACAGTCTGGTTATATATAACAAAATATTGAACTCCAGTAAAAATGTATATATGTATGACTGACGAGTAGGACGGAAACAAAAATGAAAAATATATTTTAATGTATCAATGTCCACCTATTTTATGTCGACATTTTTAAAGTGCTACTTAGTGTTCTATTTAGAGTAGGTATCCTATCTTTGATCCAATCAGATTTTGTCTTCTAAAAGAAAGCTCATATGTCAAAGAAAGGGCTTTATAGTGAGTCATCTCGTTGCATGTGTTTAATATCCAACTCCATCTACTCTTAACTAAAATTCAATTTCAATGTGGCTTTTATAAAGTTTCAGCAGATTTGCTAGATGACGTAGTGGCATAGTTCTGCAAGGTCACAGGTAAAATTTTCAGGAAAAGATATTAGTATAGTCTACAGATGATTGTTCGTAAACATTTATGTAATGTTTGTCTGAATGATTTGTGTGTGTAATAGCAACCATAGTACAAGGTGTTCTAATGTGGAGCTGTCGGTGAGAAGCTTTGATCACTTGTTGTCTTTTTGTAGGTATTCTATGTCCTTGTCTCTGCACGCCTTAAAAGTAATGTTTTAACGACCATCGGGCCATCTCTTTTCTATTTTTGTTTTTTCTTCTAACTGGCAGCGTTTTTCATTTCATTCCAATTTAGCTCTACCGTCTTTTCGAATGCATCTTCGTCACTTTATTCATTTAATTGTTTTTTTTTTTAAATTCGGTGTTATTTTTAAACCCTTTCATTTACCTGAGTATGTTATAACTTCACGTTAGAGTGTTTCGACCTTGTCAATTGAATTTCCACGCGTCGGATCTGCCTACACGAATTTCCAACAAATCGTGTCATATTCTAACAATGAGTTACATCGAGACCGACGTCAAAGTCAAACATCAGGTTATAATTAGACGATGTACTTCTAACGTACGTACGAGTATGGATTCTATGAACTTATTTACGGAAGCGCCTGCGCAGCGCTAAAAACATACTATAAATAATTGTTTAGTACTTGGCTTTAAGTTTTCTTATTGTCTCTGTCAGCCTATTGATATTCTTAGTTATTTCTCAGTCTGCTCGGAGTTCATTTCCTCTATTTAATAGTACTTGAATGTTCCTTTAGTACATTATTGCATTTGTTAAATAGGTAGGTATATAAGTATCTAGTTACATTCCTCTAAACGATTCGGGAGAGTATTCTTGTATTTAAACTTCTTGATCATCATAAACCAAAAGCTTCGTCTTCCAGATAAATCTGTTCACAAAATATTAATTAATTCAAGAATAAACGGTTTTTGAATTAATTAATATTTTGTGAAAAACTTACCCGTCTCCAATGCTATCAGTATCAACGAATGACTCAGCCCAAGAACTATTGCTACTTCCTAGAAAGCATCTGCATTGTTATACTTAATAACGTTACGTACATAAGTTCCGTTGTAGCTCAGTCCAGTTATTGCTTCTTACGTTGATCGGCCCACGCTTCCTGCATCAGATTTATTAGCGCTTTACGCTCCATCGCTATATATTATTAGAACACTTTAAATATTCCGTTGCTAATATTGTTCATCTTATATTGATGGTTGGCTGGCAGCTGTTTCGAATTCAGGGCTGAAAATCTTCCGGGATTGGCAATGTAAACAGAAGAAAGAAAAAGTGAATAAAACTGCATTAAAGCGGATCGATGCAAAAAAAAGAAAGGTACAACCGACAGACAGAAGGAAAATTAGTTAAGCCTCAAGTAGCATGAATGAGGAACATTTGGCATCTAGTTCATAATGATTTCACAAAAAACAAATGCTGAAGTAAGTTAAAATCGCCCGATTTGTCGCCTGCAACGAAGAAATTTTTTGCTTTAGAATGGAAAATCGCGAATGTGCAAAGACCGCTATCCAGATAAAGTGTTCTAACAAAACATTTTCTTGAACTGAAAGTGAAAGTAAAACAATGCATTACACTCTTATTATTCAGCATAAGTTTCAAGCAGAGCAATAGTGTGGGAAACCCTGATTGAATAAGTTGATAATAGTTTGAATTGATTCAGAATTAGCCCCAATTCTATTGAAGAGCGGAAGAGTCACTAGTTCTACACACAGTCATAGGCTAAAAATTTGTGTCGCACCATTTGTGTCCAGTCACAACCAAATGACTTTAGTAGATATCTGGTTCAATTCTCAGTTGTCAAGCGGATCCAATTCTGGATTAGAACTAACATATTGTCAGTAAAAAAACATCCTATATTTTCGACAATCAACCTTTATTAAGCATACACTGAGAACTAATTCCAATTTACAATACCAAAACTTTTGACATCCCTTCTTATCCTCGTCTAATACTATCGTTCTCTCGTATCGTTATCGTATCGTCTCTTAATCGACGGAAACACTAGGTACTGAAGGTAAATAATTATCAAATCAATATTTTTTCTCAATATTATCATCATCATTGACTGCTTTGCTCCACCCACTGATGATTATTAATCCCCTCCTTTTGTGTCATGCTTCCCTGTTCTATGCGAGTCTCACCCAGGTCTTACCCGCTGTTCTTTCTAGATCGTCTACTCATCCGACTTTTTAATTAAACATAATTATGTAAATTATCTCTCTCCCAAACCCTGATCCCGTCGCCAACGCATCGCTTCACCGCACGTAAGTATTCAGTTCGAGTCATAACGCACGCGGTCGGAAGGTGAAAGGCGTATCGCTTTCGAATTAGATCGCGTTATGCCGACAACGAACGGTGAAACGCCGACACTCTCCAATGTTTATGTACTTAAACGATGTCGGATTTACTTCGTTTGTGATTGTATTCATCAGTGTAATCAATCGGTTGTATATGGTTGACTTAATTAATTCTGCATTTTGCCATTTGATGTCTTGTTTAATCCGCTAATATTGCCTTCTAAATAATGTTTGAATTTGCTCTAACAAGCTTTCAGATCAAACCGGGTAACCCGGTGGTTTCTGAAAGGTGACAACAGACAAATTAGCTAGCAGACTGTGAAACTCATGCTAACTACTGTGATCAGCTGACCAAACTAATAACAGCCAAAGAAATCTTGCTCAAACAAGATCAAGGCTTGCACAACCTGGGGGTTCGCTTCGTAAAGGAGGAAGACGTGAAAGATTCTATGTTCTATCTACACAAGTAATTTGAAGTAGGTGATTGAAAAACGGTGAAAGAAAACATAATGAGGAAACCGGTATGTCCTAGAACCAAAACTTCGAAGAGATGTGACATCTACTAATCCGCACTGAACCCGTGTGGTGGATTACGGCCCACTCCCTCTCACTGCGAGGAGGCCTGTGTCCCAGCAGTGGGAACATTATAGGCTGATTATGATATGCATGTTAATTGAAAAAGTGGAACTCCTTGAAACCGAAAATTAAACAAAAGTATTCAGTCACCGTAGATGTTAAAACAGGCCACACCTATAACCAATAGGTACAATTTTCTACAATTCTCAACAACTCTTTGTAATAACGATCATCAATCAACCAGCTCAACCTATAGCATTCTTCTATTCAGCATACACCTCCAAATAAGGACATAATGACGATAATCACTTCGCTCGGCATATGGGTTTATGACCGCAGAGCCTGACCTTTCGCCCTGGTAGGCTGCTTCTCGTCATTGACCGGCATTTGGAGTGTACGTTTAATAGTTTCTTAATCCTAGTACCAGGCTGTCTAGATTTTATTGCTTGGTTGAACGGCAAGCAAATTGTCATCTGAGATATATGCCGCTCCTTCTTTTTTGTCGGTCGTCAAGTGTGTTCTTACTGTGAGAGATATGGCCCACTTCAGTAACGTTTGCAACATAAAGATTAAAGTAGAATTCAGAATTAAGCAGTCTTCCGTTCACTATCGATAAGTCGCACTAACTGCTCTCGATTACCTCAGGTACTCTTAACATTGTTAGGGCAAAAGATGAACTCTTGAAATTTTGACTTTCATTCCACGGTTACAATCGGCTTTCTTCATTCAAAATAACTGCATGCATCCATGGTGATTGGTGGAAAACGCTGAAAACTCCAAAATAAAAATTATCGGCTTACGCATAACTACTCACTCAAAAGTCGCCTTAACTACTGAAGTTAAGGTAAAACTCATGTCAATTCTAACAGCATAGTTAATTGTTACACACGTTACTGATAACGGCGCAGGCGCAACTCAATTATCGATATCACCACAACTGAGGATTTTTTCACTGTTTTGTTCGCGGTTTTATGTTCCCAGGAATTTGTCGTTTGTTTTGCAATTGTTTACGCTTGTTGACGTATCCACTATTTTTTTGCGTAGAATAGAATAGAATACACTTTATTATGTACACCATAGTAGCGTAGTTTGGAAATTGGGCACCTTCTTTCTTTCTGTGCGTACCTACTTATACTTTAATGTATTACGTAAAGGTACATCTACTTATTATATAAAGAAGAGAAGCATTTGACAGCCAGTGCTAATATCATCGCAGCAACTACATATTAAAAAGGTAAAAGGTTAAAAATTTAATAAAAATATCAAAACAAACCTTCTTATGCTTATAAAAGTCGAATGATTTTATAGTACCTAATACCTAGCAAATAGAATGCAGACGAAGTATTGGTAGACCAGCAGCTAGATAAACAGACCACTTGCAAAGTAGTTGGATTGGATTAGAGCGAGGAAGCATAGTGAAAGGGAAAGAGACCTATACTTAAATATGTCGAACAAGGCTGTGATTATGATGGGATTAGCACACGTTGAAAGACTGGTGCTTGGAAGTACTGTCCCAATACCATTCTTCCGCCAACAAGCAATGTTGTGTTCCGGTTGGAATGGTATTGGGGTGCCGGATATAATCCACAGGGACTTAAGAGTTTTTAACCTGGCCTCTATTCGTAAGAACAGCAATCCATTGTCCGTTTAGCATTATAGTATATTCGCGGGTTAGCATTATAGTATACTTACTTTTTTTATTAAGTACTTATTAATTTAAAATTACAAAAAAATCAAATCAAAAACTTCGTAACAGTATTTTAATTTTCGAACAAAATAAGCCTTCAAACATGTTAAAGCATTTAACGACTTGTCGGAAAGCAGACTTCTAATTTTTGTAGCGAAATTACCTGCTACCGAAAAAACTCTTTCACCCTCTGTGGATGTCAGATTAACAGATAACAAAGCTTTTATACAGTAACTCCAGATTCTGAGTCCGTTTTCAGGAGGTCGCAAAAAGTTGGAAATCCTTGTTTAGTCATAAAAACGCAACAACGTAAAAACTTTTGAACGTTTGATTTATTTCCCGAAGGTCGGGAATTCTCGACTGATAATACCCGAAATCGGGATCGATAGTTTTCCCGGATATTCCTAGGATCAGGAACCTGGGAAAGAAACCGTTGGTAAACCAGAACCCAGAAAAGGGTGGTATATTACCTTTTGGTATTTAGATGAATTGGCTGTTATAACCACCTTTCATCAGTTAATATGTCGGCATGTACTTACGTTTACTTATAACATGAAAAAGACTCAGTCCACTATTTTCCATAAAACACACGCTATAATTGATATAACGTTTAATATGTGGCATAATAACTGCATGCATCGCTTGTAAGGCAAGGCAGACTTGTAATAAGTAGGCGAAGGCTTATCGCTTAGCACATGAATTTTATCAACAAACAATACTTTTATTTGAGTAAAAAGCAAAGGTTCGTACATCTGGCGAACATATTAAGATAACAATGGCAATGAGATTAGAAATCATTACTTTCTATAGGTACGATGTAAAATTTCCTATTGCGTAAGCGTTCAAACATAGTCACGTAGTGTGCGATAAGCACATGCAACGATGTTTTATACCTATACTTATTTACTAAGAATGTTTGATTTGTTACTGACAGATAAATTTGCGAAGAAAAACGTGATAAGGTTGCCGTGATAATTAGCGTCCATTCACTAAATGTAAGCCAATTTCGGTCATCTAGAGTTGTTCAGCGGTAACCGAGTCTTTCATTTCCATAGCCGGCTTATTACCATTCAAAGGACATTTTTATTTACAACTTTACCAGTAAACATCCATTGCCAAACAAAGGTTCCAAGACCACAATAAATTGCTAGTTATTAGATACCATAATTAACTATCACGTATAAATTAATTGTCGACAACAATGATAGTGTGTAGATAATTATAAGCCGGCAAAAGGACCAATAAGGACTACCTGAATTAGAAATAAAGTTGTTAGTAACAAATTCCAGCAATGCAATTCGTTTTACGCAACTAACTCTTTCAAATTACTCTTTTGATAAACAGCTGATAAGGTCGCATATTTTTTATACTCAGATTAGCTAGAAAACTACAACGTATGTAACTTGGTATATATTATGTAACACTATTGCCTACTTATGTGAGATTTTTTAAATATTTTTAACAATAATCTAAGAGGGCCATCTGGGTACTAAAATAAATTAAGATTAGGTACAAAAAAACCGAAAAACTTAGACATTTGATTAAAATAAAAAAAAATAAAAAAAATACTTAAAATAACAAAATTTGGTATTACAAAAACATTATTTTGGTAAGTAACATCGCAACTTTGATAATTAAAATCGAGTGTTAATTTATTTTGTTTAGTCAATAACATTTATTTCAGAAGGTTTTCATGAATACTCATCATCAGCGAAGTGCTTACATTTTTCCATAATTGTATTATTGCCTATTGTAAAATAATCATTTCCAAAAAATACTAGACCTAACATATATCTTCTGTGTATCCACATTCGCACGCTTTTAATTTATTTACTAAAAACAGATTAAATACTTATCTTATCAGTATTTTAATGATAAGTCGAAATCAGACAAACGCAGTCTTGCGTAGCAATCGTTAGCACATAGGTATCGATTTTTTTTAATGTTAAGAATTAACTTATCTTACCTGTTCTGGCCGGATTCACTAACACTAGGAGACACCTAAACGAATGCCTAAATAGAAGAGCGCTGTTGGATTTTCAACTTCCGGCGCTCTTCTAGATCCACAAATGGATAACGTCTAGAATTTTTTAAGCCAATAAAATAATCATCTAATGAAGATTCATTGTTTCACAACAAAATTTCACCATCATTACTATTAGAGCGTATCCCATGCATGCGCATCCGGCGGTGATCTCCTTAAGTACAAAATGTCAGCTTCGTCGTTAAACTATAACAGAATTGCGCACCGTCAATACTGCGCACCTTTCATGTGTGAAATGTGTTACGAATATCGTGGAAATGGAGAAGGCATTTTTCATGATGATATTTCTTTACGTGATACAGTTTTGTTTGTTTGTCATCATTTAATGCCTATGAGTGAATAGTGTCTTTGTAGTATTAAATACTTAGCAATCGTGAAAAATTATGACTGAAAACTGAAATGGAAATTGCTTAAAACTACAAATTGTGAACAAGTTCTTGTTCACAATTTTCTTTTTGGGTTTTTAGGTCCTGCACAAGCTCACTTAACAGTAAGAAAACACAAAATAAGTTAAACAATGTAATCCCAGCAAATTAATTGAAAGTTTTCTCTACCAATACATTTTCCGACTTCAAACGTAAATAAACAGTGACATAAAACGAGATTTGGCAACACACAAGACATTGTTTGGCACATAAGATTATGTGACGATTGTCATATCCAAGCTATTGGAGCTTTTATCTTACATTGTGGTCCTCATCCTTCTTTGAACGGCGCGTTGGCACGGCGCTTCAAAATAATCATAAATTTATTTCAAGTGGCCAGCCGGCAACTAGTTGCACGAATCGCCAATGACGCTCATATACACATGCACAATACTAATATTAGTTTTCTGTTTACATACAAAATTATTTATTAAGTACGTAGAATAAGCTTGGATTGAATAATATTTTAGTTTTCAAAGGCCACAAAACTGCACCTCCTTCTACAAAGATGCATGTTTGTTGAGATCAAGACCTAGTTATATCAAAAAGTCATAATATGGCTTCCAAAGTATTAAAACGCTTCAGTATAATTGTTATTGATAATACTAAACAAAACGTAACCAAAAATGAATTTGTCACATTGACTATAGGTAAGTACTTAATACAGTAGTAATTGGTCGTATCAATATAGCTATGTGATGTGTACAATAGACTAAGTACCTACATAATCTATGTATTCATGTCATATGTATGCTGTGTCAAACAGTTTGAATCGTCTGTGTATCGACACTGTGTATCGACCGAATTAACACCCATGGTTACAAGTTAGAGGCTTCAAATAGTACTGTGAAAACGCAGATATTTTTCAAGAAACATATCAATTCTGTAAGAATAACAAACATTGGGTAAATAAATGATAAAGTTAGCGCCGAATCACAGTGATGCGCCACAACAAACAGTACAAAATTGGCTGCATCAATATAAATAGCTTCAGTTTTCTGTAAACGACTGGCTGAACTTAAACATACCTCAATATACAGATTACAAAACCGACTTCACTACAAGTATTTGTTAGACCACTGCATAAAGTGTGGACCTGAGCAACGTGGGTGTGTCAATCGCTTTCATGACACTTAAAAGAAAAGCTGCTACGCAAATTGTTCGGTTTCACGTTAGAGTTTTGATGAAAGGGGCCTCTTTAAAAATAATGCGGTTTGAAGAACAGCTAGCAAGAAAAGCAATAAAAATGGTAAGTTGAGTAACTTATCTACATAATTTTTCGTATTCGGTACCTATGAGTATCCACGATTCAATAATAGCCTGATAAAATTCAAGACAAACATTTAAAGTCCAAAGTGTTTATGTGCACAATGAAGGTATACAAAAAAATGTGGTGTTTTCGAATAGGGACCCTACCTGTATACAAAAACACAGTTGTCAATACCTACTTCCTGCCAAAAACCGCTGAAATTCTTGTTCGTCCAAAGTCACCGGAGCATCAATGTTCGTATCCCGATCGCGCCCAGACGCTGCGTCATACAGACTCAATACATATGTATACAGAGGAGCTGTTCTTGGTTATTTTCCACATGACCACCTACATCTATCGACTTTAATATCTTTGTTATTACCGTCTGTGTTTCCCACTTTTTTATCCGCAGTTCGTTTTCATTATTACAGGATTGTTGGGCTTAGTGGCCGATGATTCATTATTGTGGAACCTTCATCATAGACAGAATAGTCAACTTACCTTGCAGCATCAGTAACAAGGAGAAAAGTCAACAAAACGAGACCTACATAGAAAACAATTATTACAAAGACCGCAAACTAAAGCATCATCGCCTTAATCAATTAATTGTTTTAAAGAAACCCTTACCCAAACATATAACTTTTCATTTACTTACGTAAAAAAACCTGTAGGCATACTCTGCGAAGGTTTCTTAAAGGGTTGTTTCACTGGTGTGCTGATCCACAACTTTTCATCGACTGCTTTAAATTCCTTTGCCTGGAAACAAAAAGAACAAGACGTCACGTAATTGTTATCGGAACATGTATTTCGTTTCCATATTATGTACTTTTCCGTGGAAATGAAACGTGCGGAAACGATCTTAATCACACTAATTGGATCCTAATACTTAATCACCAATCAGATAACGTAATTCATCCGAAACTTATCGTTTGATTATGTATTGTTTTTTAAAAGGTTTTATTAAGCTTCAATTTCATATATTTGTTTGTTAGTTAAATTTTTTTTGCAAGATTTTGCTACTATTTCATTAGACTTAGCTCCTGTCCTTTTTAAGGAAACCAGATGTTTTTTTTTTCCGAAAACAAAATGTGATCATTTCTAATTCTTAATTTGTATTAATCATGTTTAGGTATTTCCTCTTCTGTATAAGTTGGTCGACCCCAATAATTAGTTTTCAAGTATGAAAGGATCGGCCGGGTCGCATTTAGTTAAAATGAAAGTCTGACTAAATGCAGCTGAATGACAAATATTTCACAGCATAGATACCTATGTCATTATTGGAGCAACTTTCAATTGTACCTGCATTAAGTAGTTCAAATTGTTTCAATATGACTTAGGCAAAGTACTCACTAGGTACTGGTTATTGTGACAGAGGTTGTGTTCCCACTCGAAATAGCAAGTAGGTAGGTATACAACACAAGCCTACAAAGTTACTGACACAAATTAACAAACTATGTACTTACGGCTAAACAAAAGAAAATAAACCAGCCAGTGACAGGTCAACGACCTGACGCAGTACCTACTAATAACTTAGAATGTAGGTAATTAAATTATTTATTTGCGTTGTACAGTGTTAAGTACTGTTACTTTCGATTTATTAGGATATTTTGTACCTTGTATGCAATAGTAATAAGTAACGTCTTTTTCTGCTAATTGGAACGATAAGAACGTTGGTTATTACGATTTGTTTGTAATCCTGAAACTGTTTCATATCAGAAGCTTATACTTAATAACACAGATTTACCGTACGTCCTTATAAATAAAGAAATACTTGGGTATTTCGTTAGTAAAAAGCCTGAATTTCATAGTGAATTCAGTGATCCGTATTCTGGTTCCTTCTGTTTTTGAAAAGATGCCCTTGTCCAGCCCTGGGAAATAATTGCCCGGTGTTGGACAGTGCTTAGAGTAATACATAGTTATTATGTTTTACCCTAAGTACATACAAAATACTATCGGTTATCTTCTTTATTTATTGCAATGTGTTGACTCCATTTAACGCCACTCGATTTAACGATAAACTCCCTAAAACTTCGAAATTACTTGACTTTTGTTGGTTTACCTTGTTGTCCATAGAATGCTACACTCTATGTAGCATCACACCCACTCTAAATAACGACACCAATACGTCATTACCCATTATTAAGCAATAAATAATAGTTTCTAAGTTGCCAAAATTAATAAGAACTTCAGCTGTGTACGTTCTTTTGTTTGTTATTTGGTTGCTTTATTGTCTAGCACGTATTCACCTCGACTGTCGGTTATAAACTTCTAAGTTTACTTAGCTGATATAAACTCAGCAATTATGTAAAAAAATTGCAGAATAAGCATCCTCATAAGTTTCAAAACTCTGAAAACTTTCAAGACGTTCAGTTCGTCAACTGAAGTTACTGTAAGTAGTTACATACCTACTGAAGAAATTTTGATTTCAGCGAGACTGAGTAACTTTGCAAAAAAATTAATGCTTATTGTGCAAGATTTGTTTAAACTATTTTATTAATATTACCTACCTAAGCTTTTATTAAAACATTTAGGTAAACTTCTTTATCAGTCAAATTCAGCTTTTCAGCAGGTATGTTATTAGGTATGTACGTAACGATAGATACCATTGTTTCTAAAATATTGATAACAAGTTAGTTAGGTATGGCAGATGGTACATATACGATACGTGCTGTAACCAAACAGGACGAGTGCGGTGTGCTATCGACGTCCTTGTTCGACTTACAGCATCGATAACAACAGCTCTGCGCTGATAACAAATTGCTATAAGCGTGCCTGTTTACCAAAATACCCATACAGTTTTTGTTCAATATTATCATACTATTTCACATTTGATTTATCGATAAACGCCGCCAAAAGCTCCGCGTTTTATTTTATAACGAACTTAGTTCCGACTGTTACATCTACGCTTTTGAACATTTCATGCATTTTATACGGTATACTTACTCATAAAAATATAGGCATATTACATTTTATCCGTAATAAAATAATATTTTATTGTTCTAAATTCAAATATAAACGGGCGCGAGATGAACAACGCGCGCAGGCGCGTGGCGCGAAGACAGCCGGACACTCCGCACGCCAATTAACGCGGCGCGTTCACACGACCGCCCGGTCGAGCGATACCCTTCCCGCACACCATCCGCGTAACGAGCGTTAACCTGTCTCAGCACAAGTAACACGCGCGGCGCGTACAACGCTAACGCACGCGTTACTTCTGTTTCTGTTTAGGGACTCGCAGTCGCCCGATTTGAAAATAGAGAAACTCAAACATTCGCCCGATTATCGGGATCGCTGTCGATGGTCGGTCAGTGCGCCGCGCTCGACTCGCCTCGCCTCGCACTATTTATATCGGAAAGAGAGAACTGCGTTTCGACACTTCACGTGTATGTGTGTACCTTTATTTTATTACCATTTGTAGCCGGTTTTAACCTGCAACGATTAGTAAGCGTGGTTTATTTTATTGTGGCTTATGATGATGATGCGCCTCACTGTGGAATTTAGACATTATTCATAGGGTCCAATATGTTCTGTTACCAAAATTAAATATATAGTTAGTTTTAGAATTCATTTGAAAAGTTTGTATCTACTAACTTGTTATCTTCCCATACAAGCTTGATAAAGGCACAACTTAGAAAAGGAGTGCAGCAACAAAATCTTCGGATTGTAACAGGTGTCAAATGCGAAATTCTTAATCCCGTGTGACGCAGCAAAATTCACAATGTGATCTCAATTAGGTAATCTTGCATTATGTGTGTAGTTCTATTGTAAATGTTATGTACCTACGGGAACACCTATTACATACCAGAGCGAGCCCATCCAATTCTATTATAACAATCGGCGCAAAAAACAAATAAATACTAGTCACATACGAGGAGCAACAAAAAGAGTTGTAAAACCTTTAAAAAGCTCTTGATATTTTATAAATAGTGTCGTGGGAGCATTTTGTACTTTGATAGATGCCGACACCGGAGCGGTGTCCGTAAGACATTTTTTTACTACCTGCTCCCTTTAAAATTAAAATTTTATAGATCTGTGTCTGTATGTGATTCGTCAAAGGTATTACCGCTAGTAAGACGGCACAAACATTTTTTGTTTGTTCTTCGGTTGCCGCAGTTAAGAATTATTGGAAGGATTAGGCAAAATACTGGTTATTCCCATGGCGTCATGTTTGAGGAATTACATACCTTCCTTATGCTTGTAAAATCCACCAAATAATAAGTTGAGGTAAACAAAAATACAACTAAATAACTTACAATTCAGTCTACAACATCACGAACAAACATAATTAATCGATACAATTAATTAATCGGAACGATCGATTGAAATCAGAAGGCTGTTCCCAGCGGCTATAAAGGGCGATCGGTAAGGCGCGGGTACCTGCGCTCGCGCATCTTGTGTGGTCCAATGACGTGACGCGGAACCTGCCGCCAATCAAATAAGAGACGACTTCTTACGACCCATTAACACATACACGAGGACATTTGCGTGTGAACCGTACCAAACAGCGGGTCAATGTCAATAGTTTTTATTTATGTTGGCAGATAAGTAAGCTGCAAATAGAGTTTGACATAATATCTTCCTTTAAAACAAATGACTATCATAGTTTTTGAAAACATTTTAGCTCATGTTATGGATTAGGCACTCACATGAAAAAAACAAATGAACGCTTCGGATTTTCAAAATGCAAAAGCTGAAAACTCAAAAGAAAAAGCTTGTTAATATGGGGGATTCGGTAAGGTAGCCCACGAAATTCAAATTTACTTACGTTTTTTTGCAATTTGTAGGTCAGTGTCAGGTTGTATGTTGATTGGGTTGATTTCCCACCAAAAAAGAAAATAAAAAGTAAAAAAAAGAAGGTTGTATGTTGATTAAAATATGATTCGCGACCGTAAAAATTATGGCTTTACAGAATTATAATCATTAGAATCAGCCATACAACTCCTTTGGTTAGAATTGGGCTCAAATATCATGATTTCATGAAATAGTCATTCAATAGGGTAATGTGAACGCAGAGAGATGTATTGATCGACCGGAGGACACGGTGGAGCACGACCGGAGGACACGGTGGAGCATACGGTGGAGGTCTGCCCGGCTTGGGCGGAGCACCGCCGTGTCCTCGTGGCGGCGATCGGCAGCGGCGACCTCTCGCGTCCGGCCCTGGTTCAGGCCATGGTACGGAGCGAGAGGGAATGGGAAGCCGTCACCTCCTTCTGCGAAGCAGTAATGCTCGCGAAGGAGGAGGCGGAGCGCGAAAGGGAGAGGCAATCTCTGCGCCCTCGCGCCCCTAGCCGCCGCAGGAGGAGGAGACACCCTGGGCGTCGGGAGTCGATTGCCGACTCCCGGCCACCGTAGGCGCGGGCTTGCGGACGGCGAGCAATGGGCAGCTCACCGTCCGGTAAGGACCAGGCCCGGGTCGACGGCGCGTCGTGTTCCACGCGCGCCTCAAAGAGATGTCAGCACCATTGACGGGGTCCGATAGGACCGATGCCTGCCGGGGTCGCGGATTGTTCGAAAGAGTTACCGTGGCCCTGGCGCACAGGCAACTGAAGGAACACGGGTGGGTTTTAGTCAGTAAGAGTCTGACACGCCCTTCCGCTCCGCCCAGAGCGGGAGACGTCATTTGATGATTTCCCACCCAAAAAAAAAAAAAAAAAAGAGAGATGTATTGATAACTTTTATGATTAGAATTCTACAAATAAATATTTATTACGGCCGCGAATCATATTTAGATCAACAAACAAACTGATACTGACCTGCAAATTGCAAAAAACGTAAAAAAAATTGAGTTTCGCGGGCTACTCTGACGCTTTCGCCTTAATACAATTCAATAAATGAATTCCCTGAGGAAATCAATTGTCCATACAATTAATACATTTCCGAAAAAGAACCCGAATCAACACAGAACATTAAGAACCGTACTGTAAAGATAACAATCACTAAACATGTAGGTGTCGTAATCGTATTACTTTCTAGCGTCAGGAAATACAATAACAGAAACCTACTTACACACAAAACAACATTACTGACTTCAATCGCGACTGTACTCGTTTATGATTTAATGTGCTATTTCACTTCGTAATGCTCTTATAAATGTCATAGACACAAAGAGGAGTTTTACTTTGTTGCAAGATATACTATGGAAAATTTGCTTATTACCAATTGTATTAATGAGTCACTTGTCTCCATAATAGACCTTTTCATTGCCTTCCGAAGGAGTTTGCAGGATTTCAAACAGAAATAGCGCCATAATTTTCCCTACGTAAGTAGATTTTTTTGAAAAGACATTAATCTATTGTCATTGACAAATCCAAAAGAAATTAGCGAACGACTACAAGATAAATGCTATCTGATTAAGTGATGACACAAGAGTAAAACATAATAAAGTTAGTATCAAACTATCTACAAGAAAATACATAAACTAAACATACGAAACCAACAGAAGCAGATGTCATTGTAACATCCAAAACAAAAGGCAATGTGATCATACACCGAAACCGTAGTAATATAGGCGACGACATTAATTAAATAACAATTGAGATGTGGAACGAGACACGACGGTATCAACGATTATGTCGCCGACTATATTTAGCAGCTAACTCCACTCTGAATGTCATGCACGAGGCAGGATGTTGATAAGATATTTGCATACACCTAACTATGAATTGTGTCATAAAGTTTAACAAAAACGTACTAAAAAACCGCCAGCATATTTTAGGCCCGAAGTTGGCCAAAATTTATTCCGAAATATTTATTTTGATCTTTCCCAATCTATTAATGATGACAAGGTTCTTAAGATCAAACTTTATAAGCTTCTAATATTTGAAAAAATAGAAAACAAACACCGCTTTTTAATGACGACGTGCCCAGGTCTAGACATAACATTATTAAGAAAAAGTCTGAGAAAGATCAGTGTTGAGATCTATTTCACAACAACATTTAAGTAAATACGCCACGCAGAGTAATTAAGTTAAGTTCACAATAATACGACGCAAAAATAACTGAACCGAATGGTTTGCTAAACGATATTGTAACAGCAGATATAAATAAAATGAATGATAATATTTTGGATATCGACATAAGTTGAATCGGAATGAGGCAAGTGCCCAAGTGAGCGATCAGCCTTGGTGCGTTTGAAATCTAGTTGCGGGCGTGACCACGATGTTCAACAAATGATATCATACCAACACCAGACGATTACGAAGTAATCAAACCAGTTACTACAGCAACAGATCATGTATTACCCAGTAGAACAGTTCGCACAGCTGTATATCCATTACGTTGTTTGTAGGAAGTTTCAAAACATTTTCCGATCTCAAGGTAGCGTTGGAAAATGTTCAAGTGAGATAGGTACGCGCTGAATCAAGAGGTAGCAACTGTTATTAGAGGATCACGCTTTACTGATAATTGTTGTCTAAATATTTACCGTTCTGAGTACATTGAATCTCATTCCAGTCTCCGAATCTAATTTTCTATCTGATGACTTAGTAATGTTAATAATCTCTTGGCGATTATTCAAATCCTGTTGTAGAGTAGTTCACATGCATATTTGTAATTAGTCAGTCAGTTTTTTTTTTTTATATAATTGGTTTGTACCAATTTAATATTCTTACTTTAGTAGTTAAAGTGTGTGTAAGTTCGATATTATAGTGAATAGCTCTGCTCCTTCGGCTTTGACGACGGAGCAGCCCTACCTAGATAAGACTGATGTGGTTGCGACTGACGAACTGGGAAGGCGTCGATTGCAAAAAATCGCTTTGGATAAATTAGCCTGTTTTATTCGTTAATTAATCTGAAGAGCTCTTGCCACTGTCAGCGTTCCAGCTGTATTAGAACCTAATGGCTTGGCACGCGACGATGATTTTATTTCCATGGAAGGTGGGTAGGCCTTCAGTGTGGGACGCAACATGTGTCGATACTCTTGCGCCATCCCATCTTCCTGTCTTGGCGTGCTATGCTGGCGCCGATGCTGCGGCTGCGGAAAACCTCAAGCGTCGAAAATATAATAACCTTATCGGTAATTATATTTTCGAGCCGTTTGGGGTGGAAACCCTCGGGCCGGAGGTCCATGTTTTGTTCAAGGAAATCTCCAAACGCCTGTTTGACACTTCCCATGACCCAAGGGCTGGCTTTTACCTTGGCCAGAGGCTAAGCATTGCCATACAACGTGGCAATGCCGCCAGTCTCTTGGGTACATTACCAGTCGATAGCCATGCGGAGGAAATTTTTCGACGCCATTTTTTAGTTTGTCATTAGTTTTAGTAAGGTTAGGTTATTATATTTTAATTCTAAATACTATTGTAATCTATATAAATAAAAGATAAATAATAAAAAATAAACAAAATCAATAATTTGACAGTACTGTAGTTATAGATTAATATTTATGCGATGACAACATTTATAAAGTCATCTTTTTGCCAATAAAAACCTATTATGACAGCTAGTGAATATCTTAACATAATGACGGTTATGTTGAAAAAAAAATGTTCTGAATATTTTCTGTTTTATTCGTTCTATCTGTTTTCGTATGTTACTGCTTTTCTTTGTAGTTCGAGAACTTATTGTAGATATTGATCATTCTGTTTCCATATGATCTGATAAAATAATTTGATAAGTTTTATTTGAACATTACTTTTGCCTTCATCTAAATAAAAAGGTTTTTTTTTCTACTTTCACCTTCACAATAGGGATCGATCCAACTTGTGACTCACCTTTTTTTCAATGCTTTGTATATTAATTTAGCATTTTCCGCATGTAAACAAAATCTAAAAGAGGTTTTCCTATTGAATGGCCCAGAAAAATACTGTTAGAATTAGCACTACAGTTATTATTAGTACATAGGAGGAAGAAGGAATTCTTGATAATCATAACAATCAGAAACCCTACATGTCGCTGATGACGAAACAGGAAAATAATGGATTTTCCTTACAGCTGGGAACTTAGTAGAAATAACCACGTGGGAATTTTCAACACACAATTTGGTATCTGATGTAGGTGCTACTACAAAGTAGCAGAATAACAAGGTGCAAAAAAACAAACGGCGTATTCATGAGGTCCATAACAAAATCGAAACGGATGCTTTGCGGTGGAATCAAATAATCAATGATATTATATGCTGCATCCGGAAATTGGTACAGGAATCCTGAGCCGGAATTCCTGATGAGATACCAAATGTTTGCGGCCAGGCCTATGCACTATGGAACAGGTCAGTTTGCTGTATTGACTAGTCGTGTTACTTTGTAATCTTTTTAAAATTTTTCATCACGACCTTTATTCCCCGAAGGGTTAGGCAGTGGTGTATAGTACGTACGACGCACGTGTACGTACACCCACATTTCACCAGATATGTTTAAGACCCACGTAGGTGGAAGTCATTACCATTTAAGGGGACCTCAAATCCAGACACTAGGTTGCTACCGATTTTTTTTTTATCGTATAACCCAATAACATTTCCCAATACCACATCCTTTTCAATTTTGATACCAACATTAGTGATCACAGTGATATGACAGCCCTAATGAAGGTATGTAACTGTGGTGTCTACTGTTGCCTTCGTATACAAGTCAGTTATCAAAGTTCCTAATCATAAGTTAGTACCCAATCGATCAATAGATACCGCATCCGCACTCTGAAGCACCAGAGCTACTATCTGACACCTCTGCTCGTCTGTAAAGTTATTATTATTATTATGTCAAATATGTCCTAAATGCTATCTACGTAACTGCGTTACTAAACTTAAATATTGACCATTGATGTTTCTGACTGCAACCCATATTTTGAAAAATTCGCCTTCTCAATAACTTTTTAAATCAATGCTATGGAATCGAACTTTCAAAATGAAAGTTTGATCGATTTCAGTAAATTGCAATGTGCAGGAAATCGAATGAGATATATACTGTCCAATTTATCACTTCATCGCAATTCATCTGAAGACATTCTGCCGATTCTTACCCTGGGATACCCAAGGAATATCTCGGCAAATAAAAAAGATTTTATGTAGTCAGGGAAATAAATTGTTTATTAAGTTGACTACCAACTTAAATGTCCGTTTTTTCAATTAATCACAAATCTATATCTTCTATACATATAATGAAATCACTGCGAAGTCAAATCTACACATTGTTTTTTTTTTAAAGCAGTTTTGCGAGGTCTGAGAAAGACATTAATGCCAAAAAAAAATATGTGTTGGTCTGAATGTGTGTTCCAGCATCACGCAAAAACTACTGGATAGATACTACCTATAAGTCTGGTCAGTCCGTAGGCTATAAATTATCACGCTATTTACTATGAGGGATGAGCAATATTGCAATTTATTCGTAAAAATTTGAGATAACTGGTGTAAAAGTTTATCTATGTAGAAGATTTTTCAAAATGGTTAGTAAACTTCTTCCTTTAACTTTTAACTTTTTTATGATTTCGAACATTTAGATACGTCGAAAGGTTTTTTAAGGTATTGGGTACCCAATAGAATAGCAATGAAGGCTATACAAATTAAGAGTTTAGAGAAAAGTGATATTTAGTGACGAATTCTGGGCAATTTTATAAAATACATAAAAATTGGGATTTCTCGAATTCCATGAATTTTCGCCTAGGCTTTATGGGGTGCTTAATTGCTGCAAATGGGTCACACTATCATGTCCTAGAAGGAATACGTTAATTACAAGTCAGCCTATATATACGTATGTCAGTCACGTAAATCAACATGATTGTTACCATAACACATCAGGCTAAGTTTGAAAATATGGGTAATAAGGCAAAGTTGTCAAAGAAACCTAGATCTCAATTTTGAAGAAAAAAAACTGTTTTTTTTTTGTTCTGGCTTTGCCTAGAATCGATCCCGTTTTTTTGGTCATATATTCCCCCACTTCCATGCAGCTTACAATTTTTTTTTGGGTTGAAAATGATCCTAAAATGCTCCCATAAGGTTTTGGTGCGGTATGAAATGACGTTTTTATAAGTTTTCTTTATAACTTTGACTCGCTGTAACTTTGGATTCCCCCTTAGGCGCAGCGACTGACTTATATTCATAATTATTGAAAGTTAACAACCACTAGAAATTAAATTTATTCAGTATAAAATTGGTCGCAAAAATCGAGCACTACCTCCAGTACTATAATATAAGAACGGCTACTTTAGTCAACTTTCAACAAAGCAAATAACTTAAAAGTTAGACTACTGCTGCGCAAACCTATATTCGATTCCCAACAATAGGTATTTTTTATGCTTCCTTTTTTTACATTTTGTTATATTATTAGTTTACACATATCAAAAGTGTCTAGGGATCAAGCACGTTTTTACGAGTTGGTAAAAATCTAGTTTTTAATTAACATTTTTTGTAGCTCCTATGGATACTTTTTAGTAAATTTCGTTATTTGAAAAGGGAAGGAATTTCTGTCGTAAGACGAAAATCTTCCATCAAGTCGCTTTCCTATTAATCCTGCAACGGGTTAAGGCCAAATCAGTAAAACTTCTGCCATACTTCTGAGTGGAATCAATACACAAGAACGTTATTATGGAGAGAAGACGTCATTTGAGCCGAGAAGAAATGATCAGAGCCGTGGGAATGTTGGAAGCTGGTTCTCGGCAACGTGCTGTGGCAATCGCTCTGGGCACTACGCAGACTGTAACCGCATCACTGACAGTGTGGCAGAGCGATATGGAGTATGAGCTCGCATCACCACACGCAAACAAGATCTTTACATACAAATTACTGCTCAACGGTATTAGAGAACCCCTGGATGCCAAGAACGTTCAAAATTATGCCAGGAAGTCCATGCATACAGTGGTGGAACAATCATGATATAGACGGGTATTTGGATCTACAGAAGAATCGAACTGATTTGGATCAGAGGCAATCTCAATGCACAGATTTACGCTGAAACAGTTGTATCAGATGTTGTGATTTTTTTACGGACCCAATTTGGTGCTTCATTTCTGCTTAAGCATGATAATGCACATCCACATACTGCTAGAGTCATTGCAAACACTCTTGCCGCAGCTAATATCAACGTCCTACCATGGTCTGCTCAATCGCCAGACTTGAATCCCATTGAGCACGCATGGGATAATGCTTCGAAGAAGAGTTCTGCCAAATATGGATTCCGTACCCACACCAGAAAATCTTTTTCGCTTGTTACGACGGACGTGGCCGGCCATTGCGCAACGTGATTTGGATGAACTCATATTGGGTATCGGAATCGCTGCGATTGTGTTATACTCGTTAACGACGGAAATACAGACTGCTAATTGTTTATTTTACACAATAAAAACCTACCGAAACCTTTATTTTTATTTTTCTATAACATTTTAATGTCATTAACTAAGGTGAAAATCCAGCATCAGCAAAAATCGCGAAAAGTCTTTTTTAATGCAAGAGCAGCGTACTTCGTCGAACTACATATACGAAAACATTTTATTTAATCAATCTAAATAGACATTTTTATTTAATTTCATTACCGCAATTTTTTTTTAATACCTTGATCCCTAGACACTTGATTTGTGTATATGATAGTTCGTAGAACCTACACAGAAAAAAGTTTAGTTTAGGCCTCTTCTTTCACCTTTGGTTATAATAAAAATTAGGTTTGGTGACTGTTCATGAGACATCCCGCGTGTATACAATATTATTTCATAATAGTGATAGCCGTCAGAAATAATCTATAAAAATGCATCAGTCAGTGTATCAGCGTTGTGCCCTTAAGTAGTTTAAGCAGGAACGAATTAATTTACTAAAAACGAAAAACTTCGGAAGCAATAGCATATTACTACTGAAGGCTGCGGGTGTCGACCTCAAGACGAGCGGCTTCTCACACGGACAACTGTACGTCGCTTGTTCCCGCGTCACCAGCCCTGACTCTTCATATTTTGGTTGTTGAGACCAAATCTATAAACTTAGTGTTTATACAGGAAAGTTTTATACAAATCTGGCTGTTATTTTAGTATAGGTATGGTGATGTCTTAGGACTGCCACGGGAACGAAGTCGCGGGCAGAAGCTAGTTTATGATAAAAAGTTAATTTTCCTCACTGAAGGTATCTACAGCTGCCTGAACATTTGTAGAAACTTTGTTAGTAGGTACTTAAATCATGTCGGGGAAGCCCCTTGCTAATCCGCCTGCGAGGGACGCGCTAGAGTGTAAGCACGTCAAAAGGCCAGCGTTGTTCATTGTGTAATAGTCATTACACTTGAACTTGTAACTCTTCACATGAGATTAGTTAGATTAGTTGGTCTAATGAAAGAACCACTTGATGCCTCTACAAACTATGAGTTGAGAGGGTGATGAGAGCTTCGTCTGCTTCAAACTTTTTGTAACTGAGATAAATGACACGATTGAAAAATAGATCGTTTATGGATTATTACTGCCTACTCTTATTGACTAATATTGGAAAATGAAACGCATATTTTAATAGGTATGCTTGCCAATTCTGAATGACGCCTACCCTTTCTATACCTAAATATTTATTTATGATTTCCCTTCTTTTCCAATATTCCGGTACGACAAAAAAAATGGTAAATGCAACTTGAAAGAAGATGGATGATTTAATTTTATCGACTACTGTCTTGCCTATCAGTAGTATCAGGCTTCTGTAACAACGCCATTGAAAAACAAAAACCAGTCTTGGTAACGAAAACCAGACAAAAACCTCAGGCCAACCTCTTCAGTATCGCTGAGAACTTCAAAAATATCACACGGTAAGGTCATTTAAGCTTATTACTTTTTTGTTAGCATCGTATCAACAATGAACGGTCGTCATTGTAAAAACATTGTAACATTCACGAATCGGGAGTAACAAGGCCGTCGTCAAACCAAGCAGGAAGTAAAAACTAAATGATTCTGAATCGGCATATCATCAAAAAAGTTTAGATTTCAATTTGATGTGTCTAGTTTTAAGTACTGTCGCTGTGAAGTGTTTTTTTAATTAATTATGTAGACAAAAAAACTAAGGTATGTTGAGAATACAATGCGCTAGGTGCCACTGGCCATTGCCTGCTATTCTGGTGCTTAAAAAAAACTATTTTGTCAGGGTAGGGTAATAATTGAGAAACATTATATTCTATTTCAATAGGTTTCGCTGAAGCTACAAAAAAAAAAGGTCTAAAGGTATAAAATGCTGCAATTATCTACATTTTCCAAGAAAATATCGGAAATAAACACACGATAATGATCAAACATGGGTTGATCCTGAATGATTAAGTAGATACCTATCTTTACACATTTTAATGGTCTGATTTATCTTACTATGAGCATAACGATAAAGTTGTTCAGCACGTGTTGTACAGTGTAAGGTACCATCCATATAGGCAGTTAATTATAGCTGTTTTGGAGTTATTTGTTACAAAGTAAGTAATATAAAAACAATCCAACTATAAAAACCAACTGAAAACTGGTAACCTGTTCGATAAAGACATCATTACGGTTACAGTACTGGTTTGACTCGATCGTATAACGAAACAATTAAATTATTATAGTTTAGATATCTGTTTTAACTTTTAGTGCTTGCGCTGTAGACCGTTACAACCCTATATAACTGGATACATTGTATGAAAACTGTTGGTATACCTAATTAAATACGTAGATAGTTATTGTGTCAACAGACTAAAAAAATAGAGGCGGTGTTTAATCTACACGGTTGCTTAATCCTCATACTGAAACCATAATCTTCCTGCCACTATCGCAACTTATTTGTATTTGATGTATAACCTTCCATAGGTCATCATTTTAGTGGGTATTCACCCCCTTTTAAGCCCTTTCTCACATTCCATCCATGCATTGTTTCTGTGGTCTTCCCCTGCACTTACAGCCATCCACATTTGTACTCAAGATTACTCGCCACATTACCCCCATTCTTCCACATCTCAAACCATGCTTATGCCATGACAACCGATTTCCAAAATGGCAATATTCCGATACCTACTATAATTCAATATATTGAATTATATGAGCTACGCCCCAGCTGGACTATAGTCCAACAGGGGCGTAACTTTCATACAACCCGATTCCTATCGGCTTCGCTTCGGAACAACCACTCTTCTTAGTGTCTACTATTGACAACCAATATGGTACACTGATAGTATGGTATGGTCGATGTGATACACAGTTACGCATACAGGTGTGTAACTGTGTATCACATCACACTACAGATATTTAATACCAGTTTAATACAACATACGACTACATGCCTATTTTTTTTAATGAAAAAATATCCTTAAAAGCCTATTTTTTGTCTAAACAAAGAATTCTGATAACATCAGTGTCAAAATAAGCCCTCAAATGTCAGAATGCGGTACTAAATTCGACACACGTAACTTCCGTGTCCCGCAGCACCGCATCGTAGGTAACTAAAGAAGCCGAACTACAGGGAGTTATGATAGGGACATAAATAGAAAAGTACGTAGGCGAGAACAAGATAGAATGAATGATTGCTCTATTCCCATCCAATACCAAGAGCTAATACCATTTGGTATTAGTTTATTTCCGAATTTATTTTCTATTCCCAACGAGTACCACATTTTAAAACCAATACCAAAACAAGTTTGAAGAAATCAGATACAGTCAGGTTCAGTAAAATTAAAATGCTTTGAGTGACGAACTAAGTTTCCGAAAACATAATAAATGTTCCCGAAAATCCTAACCCTAGACGGTCGACGTCAGTGGCATCCCGAGGTTCGGTTGGTTAGGTTCCTTTAAACCCTTTAGACAGAAATAGGAGCCCCGCAAAGCGGGGCTCCGTCGACCAGCTTATTAACCCTAACCCTATATTTAGATTACCCTAGATTTCGGTAAAACGCAATTTAAATAAAACTTTGTGTAGCTGAGTGTACAAAAAGTCACGCTTTGGTATTCGTTAGTAATAGATTTTTTATTTAGAAAAATGTGGTACTCGTTGGGAATAGAAAATAAATTCGGAAATAAACTAATACCAAATGGTATTAGCTCTTGGTATTGGATGGGAATAGATCGAATGATTCGTGTTTAGGTTTAAATAATTTATTCTCATAAAAGACAAAAAGCCACTTACATGAAAACAGACAATAAACATTCAGTAAACTTATTTTAGGTAACCGTCACCAGAGTATATGTATAGTATTATATAAGATTATTCTATACTCATTCAACAGTTCAATTCTCAACCATTAAAGTACATTGGAGGACGTTAGTCAAGGCAGTTTTCCATTATGTGTTTGGATAGCCGATATTTAAAACTGCTGAGAGAGCTAACACTTTTTATATATGTGGGAAGATTATTAAATAGTTGTGCTCCTTCATATGTAATACTCTTTCTAGCGTATAGTGCGCATTCTTGGCAAAACAAGTAGACTTGGTCGACGAAGACTGCGTTTATTAATTTGAGATTTTGTAGTTAATGATAAGTTAGTGTGGATGGTTTTGTCTAAATTTTTTCTAATCAGAACGCAAGTATTATATGTGTAGAGTTGTTTGATATTCATTAGTTTTGTTTCTTAAAATATTTCACAAGTTGGTGTTAGGTATGGATAGCGAAACAATATCTTTATGACCTTATTTTGTACTCTTTGTAATTCTTGCAACTTCGTTTTTCCGGCATTTCCCCAAATTTCTATGAGATATAACAGATGTGACTTAATAAGAGAATTATTAATACATAGTTTGTATTTTTCTTTCCGTCGTGTTTACCGCAAATAAACCCTTTTCCCTTCTCTTTATTATGTTCCATTTCGTAGATTTGTCTTGTTGATTTATTGACAAATAAATTCACGTGTACTTGTCTTTATTTTAAATTGTATTCGTTACACTATCATTTTAGAATATTTTTATAATATAATGGTTTTCAGAAACAAAACTATAATCAGTAATATTATAGTTTTATTTCTGTAAAACATTGATAATTCTGTTTGTGTAACAATAGCGTCGCTTTAGTTACATTATTTGACCATAGATGGCGTAAAATTAAGAAAATTAAAGAAATGATAAAAAAAATTGAGTTAATTCATTTTGATGTTATCTAGTTAATAACAATCGAATTTTTCGGGAATTCCTTCTAACAATCGAGAATTCCCTCTAACAATAATTGTAGCTGCGCCACTGTAGTCCAGTCATATCATATAGTCTGAAGTACCTACATAAATATGTTGACTCTACGTAATAATAAGAGTAAGTAGGAGAACGTCCAGATGACCGCATTGTCTGTGTCTGTTTACATAGTTTTATGTGTTTTGCGATAAAAATATCATCTAAAAATGCAAATATTTTTCCTTATCGTATTATTATCTATTAATAAAAAACATAAAAAGTTATTTGACTAAATCTAATTTAGAACACTCATAGTGGATTTACTCTAAAAATTCAAACTGATTTTAATTGTAATATATATCATCGAGGTAAAAACCTATGAAACCTTTAGATTTTCCAGAAAACCGAGCCTGTAACAAACCTAGTAGGCGGAATAACCAAATAATAATAAAATAACAATAATAAATAACTTATCTAAGAACGGCGAACCGAGAAATTCCCATAGGTATATTAAAGGTGATATTAACGCCATATCGTTTAACATAGTTGGATGTTCTATATTTAGCTTTTCCAGGAGCTGTACTGCATAACACCTCGAGAAACTACCAAGAACTATGACATACAGCGGATCACGTCGCAATTATTGTATCTCGCGTATTAGTTTCCAAAGACATCAAAGCGGTGTTATTAATAACCTTAGGCTCACTGCATACCGTCAATAAATTGGTACATTTCATGACAGGTGTATTCACTTACATTGTCATGTTACTATAACTCAAGAAGAAAATACATTATGTCCGGTGCATTATGTCCGGTCCCGTTAAATGGGGAAACCCTCTTCTCCAAATAATACCAAAATACGTCATCTTCAAGCACAGGAAATACCGTCTACGACACTGAATTACATCTCTAGGTATCTACCTCTTAAAGAACCAAGGAAAATTGTTATAAAAAATACTTAAAATATTCACGTAACAAATAAAATACTAACAGCGTAATCCTAACAAACCCAATTATTTCCATAGAAATAAGTTGACAGCGCGCAGAACGCCTAACCTTAGTTATAGCTCTCAGGTAATGGCCGAGAATCGACAGATTTGTGCAGCACGTGCGATAGTCGTCACGTGGCTTTGGCACATGTCACCGCGGTCCGCCATGTTTCTAGTACCGTCGACAAAAGAGTTAGGTATTACACAACCTGCCTGCCTGTATACAGGCAAAAAATAAACATCTTTCTACACATAACATTAAGTCTGTGTAACCCGAAAGGTTAGATTATTGTAAACCTTGTTTTCGCCTGTTGTTTAAGTCACATGTATTAGGGGGCGAATCCATTGCTATTATTGCACAAATCCAGGCTTTGGCTGTGTTCTAGAAAGCATAATTGGTAAAACCAAACAACATGCCCGACCTGGCGGTCGAAGCTAGGAAGGACTATCCAGCTGTAACGGTTGCGAGTGCGATGTGTGTATGACTGAAAATGGGCCTTTTCCGAGCATCGCGCTTCGCCTCAACGACCAATTCTGCGTTGCCCGCTTCTAGCGGATTCCTGCAACCTTCAACAAGCCATTGCGCATCAAGCACAATATGGATTAAAAGTAGATCGTTGATCAAGTTAGATCCTTGTAAACCTATTATATCTATTTTGTTGACAGTACTTAATTGAAGACTTGAAAAAATTAGCTACGTTTTACGTTGTACGCCTGTGTAGTGGGGACGTAGTGTAATAACGACCTTTAGAGTCGCGCATGTGTTATCGTTGTTCAATCAACATAACATTGCTATTGTGTATAAGTGCGCAGGTTGTGGTTAAGGAGAGGTGTTAATAGAAAGAAAGAAAGGGTTATCGAAAGAAAGTAATAATATTCAAATTCTATTTTTGAAAGAGCTTTAAGAGAGACTAGACGTAAGAAGGTCGGGCGCAGCCTGTATAGTCTAACCCGCTAGATACCTTACTGACTGGCTAATCTTATCACCACGGCATGAGCAATAGGTGCCTACTGGTAAAGTTATAAGAAAATTTACTACTAACTTAAATTGTCCGTATACACAAAATACACAACTGTATTTTTTTTTACAGTTGTTGAAATGACTATAATATGACAAATTGTCAAAGGGTGTCAATTTGCTTAACAATGTCTCTGATTGCTGTACCTACATCATATCATTTCCCAGCACTGAAGAAAAATCACGCATAAAGGTTAGAATTATCCTAGGGTGCGAACCTATTGAACTGAAAGTTGAAAGATGTTATTACCATAACATCTCGCCTGTTACTGTCACAAGAGGTTAGCACAGGTGAATAAGCAGTACTCGCGTACCCGCATTTCGCCAGTCTTATGTAAGACACTATTGTTTACAAAATAATTGTTTTCAAACATGAGTTAATTAATTTAAGTACTAATAATTAGAGTGTCGGATTAAAATGTAGGTACACTATATTGATAAGTGTAGGTACACACGGCTACATATCAAGCTATACATGTCCAGTATAAGCTGATCTCGCATTGTTTGGGATTTCCGTACAATGAGAGGTCAGCTTATACTGGAAATATATAGCTTGATTTCTAGCCATGTACCTATGTTTTACTCCGATTGATTAATCGTCAAAGACTTCGTAATAGGAAATTTATTTTCAAGCCAGTGGTGATTGAAAACCTATATTAATTAAATTCGTTCTCCTCTAAATGAGGTTTTATAACTCTTCGCCGACACATCGTATGGAAACGGTTTTAATGACTAAAAAACATTTTTAAAGTGCTTCTTTACTCTTTATTTATTTATACGTTTTATTAACAAGTAATTTGGAATAAAAAATACTGTAGGTGTATAAGGAAGAAAGCAAATCACCTTCGATGAAAATCACACCTACAAACTGTTTTTCTAAATTGACGCCCTATCAATTAGTAATTTAATGCGTCACATTTAATCAGAGTAGTTTGATACCAAGTATTAACTACGAGTCTAAAAACCGACGCTACAGTCACCTGAGATACCTTGAGGTCATAAATATATTTGGCGGGATGTCAATGTATAAAGACCGAAATTTCGAAGGTTCGCCCGAGAGGTCACCTACATACTTCGAGGCACAATTGCTGGTCATGGCCGCGCGAAGACCTCATATCTGACGCTTCGCACAAGTTATGACCTTCAAGCGATTTATTAAAGATTAAGTAGTAGGTAAACATGAACAGAAAAACACGAAGAAATATAACACAATTCTGGTAAATTCTATGAGGTACTTGGGATTTTCAAGTACCAAAATGTTGAAGATCGTTTTACACTGTTTTAACCCTTATATTACTAACTGCGCCCCGCGGTTCACCCGCACAAGTCTCGATCCCGTGGGAATATCGGGATAAAAAGTATCCTATATCGGATCCTAATCCAGGTCATGGTCTACCCATGTACTAAATTTCATCCAAATCCGTTCGCCGTTTTAGCGTGAATGCGTAACAAACATAAAAAAAATCTTACAATATTAGTTTAGACAAAACATGTATGAAATTAATTTAACTTTTCCACAGTCCCGCATAAAAATCGCTATTAGCGTATAACTTTCAACGCATCCTATATGCGCTACACGAATGCGCAAGACAATCTGCAAATAACCATACAAGTAAACAGAAGACGTAAACAGTACGTCATTACAAAATTATGCCCAATAATGACACAAGCCACACATGTCAACAAGATCCTTTAGGTCTTACTTCGCAGTCTCCTATTCATGGTAAACTAAAGTTCTAAGACATTGTTGCAGCAACATGTTCTTGTATTACTGCAAACATCAACATGTTTGCAGTAATACACGCAACATTGTATGTATAGTGATCATGTTTATGCAGCATGTTACCAGCAACATAACATGTTGCGCAACTTTTGTTGTTTACCATGCAAAAGTACTATAATTAAAAAAGCAACATTCTATTGTAAGTCGCATTCACCAAAATGACCATGAAGAGGCTACCGACGAAAGTATGTGTCATAGACAAGCTAAATTATTGTTCAAACATGAGGCGGGTGTCAAAGACCGATAGGTTTAATTAGTAAGCAAAAAGGCGCCATAGTAACATTGACGGCGGAGGCGATAAGAGTTGAGCGGCCAGTGTAAGTTGGTCTGTCTGATTAGTTTTAGCTGGTAATCTTTGAGTGGTCACGTGGGGTCTTGGTGATTGGTCGACGATTCGCGTAGGCGACTTCAGTAGCGGGAGTAGACGCGGCCGTCGATGGAACTGACCACTGACTGTCATACTAATGCACTAAAATGTTGCTGACATATTCATTTGACTTATCATGTCTCATTTTGTATGATTATTTATTTTTTATTATCACTGTCCGTGCTTTAGCTACTGTACCAACGATATTGATGATTCTACTTCATTTACTATGTCAGACAAATAAAATCGATTTTATTGCTTATTCATGTTAGTAGTTTTTATCGAAGTTAGGCTACGCCCGCACTCCGATTTTAAACGTTGCGATTTATAAACTGCGAAATAAAATCTCAAACGAAAACCATTTTTCAAGCGAATTCTCAAGCGATTTTTTACCGCAGTGCGCGGTCTCTAGTATATTGGTATTGTTCACAGATTTACGATTATTATCCGCAACAATTAAAATTTGTAGTGCGCGCTAAGCTTAACGCATGATTAGTGTCGATACTTAAAATGTAAGTAGATACAAACACATTCATTTTATAATGCTCCGGTAATTATTCTAAATCCTGGCCTAGCTTCTAACTAACAAGTGCATCTTAGATAAAAAAACTCGTTATTTATTGAATACTAGCTTCTGCTCGCGGCTTTGCCCGCGTGGCTGTTGGAAATTATCCCACGGGAACGTGCTACCAGGACAAAAAGTAGCATAAGTCCTTCCCCAGGATGCCATCTATCTCTTTGCCAAATTTTATCGGAATCCGGTTAGTTGTTTTTATACGAATCCGAATTTATACTATTAAGTATGTATGGGTTGGCCTTTATATTTATACATTTCTGACTTGTAACTTACATATTTTACTCTCCGATCTACCCTAGAGACAGTTCTAGTTCTTACCCTAGAGATGGATTTATCTACTTCACCATCCTCCTGTCCTTATCAGAATTTAGGTATTTGAGATCGGTGCAGTATGTAGGTCTTCCATTTGTCATCATCTCACGGTGTTCACTTCTTGTCTATCAATATTATCTTGCAGACTATCCTGATTCCGCAATTCTGCATATTTTTTCTTTTTGCCTCTTATAGCCATACAAAATTCGTAGGTACATTCGCCTTATGTTTGTAAACTATCGAAAGCGTCATTTTAGCCCCCACACATCGCAATCTCGTGAACGGTAAGGCCTCGTACAAATGAGGAGCCCCGGCGCCAAAACCAGTTGCTTAATAATAATGAGAGCAATTAACACGTAAATGTTAAGACCTCGATAGATGACAAACTTCCGCGAGCGAACACGACTATGCACGAGATTGGAACTTGACGAATCGCTTTTGACATATGGATTGTATATTTTTAGAATTGATTGGTCAGTCTGGCGGTCGCGATTGTGATTGCTAAGTATAGGAATGTAACTAATTCTATGTGAAATAAAATAAAAGAGCCTTATGAGTGTCGAGTAGGTACTAAACATTTTAAAGGCGTACCTACCCTGTGCAGTCATGTCGCGCTACCAACCTGCCTACCGGCTAATTATGAGACGAGGATTCATGAAGGGTGTTGGTTTTTCTCTATGGATATTCCCAGAGCTCGAAGTTTAGATTGTGCTCAATAAACCGCAATAGGCTGTCCCCCAAGGCCCCTATCATTATGGGATTGCTAACTGTCATTGGCAATATGTGCGAGAACGCTAGTGTAGTACGCTTTTGTTGAGTGTCTACAATAATACATGTATGCGCCGTTGGATTTAAAAAGTATAATTTTTATAGTCAGGTAACTAATTATTTATAGCAAAACATTGTAAAAATCTACCTACTTAACTAACCAAGTAGGGTACTATTCATTATTACACCTCCTTTCAACTTATCGCCAAGCAAGTTAGGGTCAACATTATTATTTTACCTGAAACCACTGCTACCGCTACGATTGACCTCTGCAACCTAACTACTGCCAGTACCACATCTCCGGTAGTAGGAAGTAGGACCTACCTAAGGTTAGCAATGTTGTATCTACATAGTAAACTACAAACTATAATTAGCTTCTTTTAAGAATTCGCATACCTAACTTGTTTAGATCAAAATACACTCATAAAACTGTTACAAAAGTCAACGATGTTGGCACGATAACAGTAACAAGGCATTTTGCTAAATGTTTATGCTATGGGTACTGTTATCAGTAATACTACAAACGCTGACTTAGCATTTTTGCTAGATTTTCGTGCTATAATTTAAAAAGTAATACTACTTTGCTAATTAACAATACCTATAGAAAATGTAATAAAAACAAAACATCTTGGCGACATAAATGTAGGTCCGTGGTGATGTGGTGACGTGTGTTGGATCATTAAGTTCCCTTCAAAATGGTTGAGCTGTATGGTGCTGATCCATACGGCACGTTCGTGAACGGGCGCCGTCAGTAGGGACTGGTCATCTCTTAGCTGTCACGGCTTATTTTAATTTTTGAATTGTTTTTATTACGGACGATTTTAACGTGCACGTCTTTCTACATCGTACTCACAAGTATAATTTCACCATGTAACCAATATTTTGTAACAATATTTTGATTTAAGAGTGTCCTTTCTTGCCCGTTCTTCTCCATAGGAACCTACTACACTTTGGAATGGGCAACTAGTTTTATCTTTCTGACTAACCGACCCCTTGACAATTCAAGTGCCTGTAATTGGTATATTTGAAACTACTTGAGCCCCGCGGTTTCACCCGCATAAGTCTTGATCCCGTAGGAATATCGGGATAAACCGTACCCTATGTCCTAATCCAGGCCATGTGCCAAATTTCATCCAAATCCGTTTTAGCGTTAAAGCGTAACAAACAAACATACAAAAATCAAAACTTCTCTTTAGAATATTAGTTTACATAAATGCTTTGAGTTTGAGTTTGAATTTGGTGGCGGGGATGTCCGAGGTGCGTTGGACAACAACGCACCTCGGACATCCCCGCCACCAACTTGCTGATTGCCAAATTTTACCTCGAGCTATTCGTATGTTCATACCGACACGAAAGAAGTAACCGATTTGAAAATTTGTTTCCACCAAAACAAATACAAACGTAAATTAAAAACGTCCGATAAAGCCATTGTAATCGAATTAACCCACACATTTACCCTCGAATCGTCCGCTCAAGTAGTGAAGTCAGAATGAGCTCATGTGCGGGCGCAACTAGAAACAATGCTCCGGCGCAGTTCTCACGGGTCATCTGCGCTCCCACACTGTTTTGTACCAACCACTGATTGATCGTAACGGGCCTATGTTTATTACTAATTGTATTCTTATTCTTAAATACACTACGAATGGTAATGTATTTTGCATTTTATATAGGTTTATTGATTTTAGTTTATTGATTTATTAATGTAATGATTTGTTTGGCCTCCGGATGCAGATACCTACCTAATTCCTGTTGACTTATCTTGCAGATGATTTGTTGCAGATTCTGTTCCAATATTTTATTTGACTGGTAGATAACTTAACAGGACGATGTGAAGTGAAACAGACCCTAAATATTACAACAATTTAAATTAAATAAATTAAAACCATTTATAAATCCTTTGTTTGTATCACAATAATTAATATTATCATGATCCTGGGTCACTCCCTTGATCTCCCGCTATCTTATACTACAGTAAAAGAAAGATGAATCACATTACACAATGATATCATATTTTAACGCGTGGTGCTAGGATGATTGAGGAGGTTATGATCAAAACCACAACATATAAACCTTTTGGCAATTCCGTTTTTATTTTTCAAGATTTCTGCCCAAAATGATTAAACCTCCCATTAGCAGTAACTGCTTACTTCAAAACAGCTTCTTCTCTTTATTAAATTGATGTCTAATATTATCGTTTAGTTCAAAACCTCAACATATCCAGGTTAAAAAAAAACTGTTATAAGGACCTATTTATCACGTAGGTATATAGAATTCTTTTAAAAAAAATACAAAAATATAAGCTCACTATTTATTAAGTTTTTTTTCGATTTCTACCTTATTGAAAAAAGTAGATATGAAGTGGTTTTGATCCTAGCCTCGATTGTAAAAGGATTTATCCCCGAGAGTGTCTAAGCTCTGTTTTGGGAAATTATAGGATAAATGTAAGACCTATTGTTGCTGATCTAATGAGGATAGGTGACCGATTGCTTTTTGTTACTACTAGCAATATGTTCTCATGATTAACCCTTTTGCCAAATGTGGGTATTAAGGAACACGATCACGCATTGCAGCATGGAATTTTCACAATACTGATGCGTTATAGGCGGATACGATTGTAGAGTACCTACCTGAAGCAGCTGAAGCCTATGACTGTCTAAAGGAGCAACAGTTGGGCATACTCCTATGTAAGCAAATAACAATATAGATAAACTTATCCAAATCCAAAAGCAAAACAATAACAACATGAAGCTGCAATAAAGCTAATACCAATTTGACTTTCATATTACGAATCAGACTTGTCTACAAAAAATTGCCCTAAGAATGAATGATGCATAACAAACGGACCGCTTGCCCAACCACCAACATATGACCCATTTCTTTCAATTAACTCTTACGACTTGCGTGGGTGGTTTAGCGGCGGATACAAATTAGTTTTATTCCTCATCTACTTCAAATCAATTGACACGAGTGTGGAAAAACTGTATTCATAGTAGGTTAAACCACCAAGTCTGTTTTAATTGTTGGGTTAATTAATTGTTGAACATGGTTCTGGCTATCAACGAACTGTATTTTTTACCTATTTTAGAGACAGTAAAAGAAGTCAAAACGAAAGAACTGGTAGTTTTAATAAATAGTAATTGATTAAAGGATACAGCCTTGACCCTTGACCGTTGTCTTGTTCTGTTGGTGGAGTAGTAATGGGTGAATGGTAAATAAAGGTTATGAAAATGGTCAGTACAATATGCCAAGCTTCTATGCAACAATAACAACAGACCACGCTCTCGGACATGCCCTCGAATAAATATCAAGGTAGTCCAAATGTCCATATTGATCCCAATTAATCTATCATCAGCTAAAAATATCAGCAATCAATTAACTGACCCCTAGTATTTGAAAATACTCGTGAATGTGACTTTAGTCAATTGGTTTGGTCTCTTTTATTAGTAGCATCTATAAATGAACTTATCACTAGTTACCAAAATATAAGTTCATAGAATTGATATTCGGTGATAATGAATTAGCTCTCATAGTCATTAGAAAGAAAAATAATCTAACCTTTGAAAAATTTTCGAGCAGATCGTTAAATATTATCATGACGGTTGACATTAATAATAGTCGAGCAGTAGCGGTCAATGGTCACCTTTCCAGAAGAAGCGGCAGCGGGCGTCAGATAATGTTATTTAGTTTTTCACGTCCAACTTCTGAAACAAAAACTTAATTATAATTGAACAACTTGGTATATTTTGGATTAATGGTGAGTCGGGTCGCAAATGCAGTGCTGTCAAACAAGAAGTCGGTTTCCAGATTAGCAGGAGCCTGAAATTCGGTACCAATTACTTATTGTCTGATAAATTGTTTAGTAATGCTTACTTACCGTCAATGCACGTGTGACGTGCACCTATTCATCATGTTTTCAACACTACAGAACCAGATGCATCATTCAATCTCCTGCCGTCCAATTACTGTAACACCTTGTATATAATTACGTCCGTACCACATATTAAACGCTGTTGTCATCCATTCGTCATAACAATGATATGAACATGATTGCAAGTTCCTATCTGATACAGTCAACCTCTCGTTAATAGGAACGATTTAATTGACAGCGCCTTTATTCCGTAGCAGTAAGGGCGGTTTCCGTAGTTCAAGTGTTACTGACGTACGGTTGACTGTAGACTCGTACTAATTCACAAGGTTGCTGTGCGCACGCGCCACCTTGGTTGCTAATAATTCCGATGATCTTCACGCGTTAAAACGCTGTTTCCCAGGTAGTTACAACTCACTTTTGTACTATGTTTTTAGTTGCTACTGTGTTAGATGTGCATGTTTTCTTGTACGATGTAGCAGTATGTACTTGTGTGATGCGTCTCTGTCCCAGTCTTAGTTGACTCTCGTGTTTTTAAATTAATTAAAATTTTGTATCTCTTTAATTTTCTGGGTTTATACACTTATACTCTAAGAGAGACATCAGCTGCTCTGCAAAACCTGGGACAGTAGATATAGGGAAATTCTAAACCACAGGAGGTAAAGGAAAATTCTCTTTGGAGATCTTATAGGTTTTAAGAAACCAATTTTAGCAGACTATTGGTCAAGCGTGAACTTTCGCAAAGTGAAGTTACCACTATTTTCGACTTAATTTAATGATAGCTACAATTCGTTGTATCAAAGTTACATATCGGCCAGAAGTAATCAAACCAATTGATAATAATTAATTGATAACTTTTACATTCAGATTGTTCGACAGTCATTTGTTTACAATTTGTTTAAGTATACACACGGCTGAGAGGAGTCAACTCATGCATCCGTCGTCACCATTGCGTCGACAACTGCAGTTTACAATATATAGGTATTATTCCTTATTAGATTTATTAATTTGTGCCTTTTAAAATGTTTGAGTCGCCGAGTATCTACTTCCGTATTAGTCTGCACGGAAATAGATTGATAACGATGTACGGAATTGATTAATTAGGTAATGTACCTATCTATATCAAGCGTCGTAAAATATCGTCCGTTTTAAAATCTTCTTCCTTCCTTATTCCGTACAAAATAAGTTTAGATCTAAATGAATAATGGCTTATCAACTGTAGATATGTTGGTACTAAAGCACTAATTAGATTATTGATTAAGTACTTTGTTTTGGAAGAACACCAATAGTGGCAATGCCATCGCGATATTGATGAGCAGGAGATCTTGGGTTCGATAACTGTTACTGTTATATGAAATTTGCCACCGATTGCACTGGAACAGGTTTATATTTACTTATAATCTAGTTTTTGACTAAATGCGGCCACCTTGTACATGTATTACTTTATAGGTACTTTATCATACTTGCAATATATTTTTAATTATGAAATATTGCACAAATGCAAAACAACGCGTACAGAAAATCAATAAGTGATCAATTATAATGGTACCCATTTCACAGTATTCACATTCAATAAAATTCGACTGCCAGCACTTGAGATAATGGTATGCGGTGATACTACAATAGGATGACCACGGCTGCATGAGATAACTGAAGGACAATAAATAAAAAATTTATGAATGTTTGAATCTTAATAAAATAAAAAAATATTGCCTTTGAAAACTTTTGTTATACATAGATTCTGTCATGGTTAATTACGACTGTCAGATTTCCCTACCACTACTTTTCAGCACGACCGCTGTACGCAATTTCCACAGTAAGGATATAAATTATTTTAGATGGACTCCCTAGGACTCCCGAGGGATACAACCAAATTCAGTATTGATGCTTACTGTAAGGCCTACGATTTATATTTATATTCTATTCTACCCTCTTTGATCATATCTTTGATTTTAGAGCCGAAATGTTTTCGTGAAAACACTACATACCTACTTATCTACAAGAGTCCCAAATTCTAGAAATCTTCGTTTAGAGATTACCCTCATCTTAAGGAAGTTCCATGTGCAGCAGTGAATATTAACAATGATTTACATTTTTATATGGGTTTTAACCATAGGTTTAGGGTTAATACGAGTATTGTGGGTAAGAGTACAGCATTGATTCACCGAGATCCGGTAGGTATAGTCGACATCGTAATTACTTTATTACTTTTGACAACAATACCCAGTAAACTGAAACTTCACTAAGGTTGACACTAACTGTTACATAGACAAATAGATCTTGTCATTTTATGACGTGCATGTGACATTCAACCTAAGGGTGGTAAAGCAATTACAAGGTCGCGCTTATACCGGATATAAGCGCATCAATGCTTCACTCTTAACTACAATCGTATGGACCCTTAGGAAACCCACATAAACATGCAAAATAATTGTTCTACAAACACATCCCGTATGGTCACAAGAGTGATAACGTGTGATATGAGTGATAGGCTTAAGTTCACGTGTGCACGTGCTGCGACCGCTATTATGTACCGATAACAATACGATTTATCAAATAATCGATGCAGTTTAAGGCTGGATTCACATGATACGATGATGCGATTTTACGTGTTGCTAGAGGTTGCGACCTTGTGTTGTCGAGAAATTATTATTGTATTTTATCGCGAAATGATTGAAACACAATTTGGTGATGAGTCAAATAGGTATTCTTGAGTCTTGACTGACCGAAAATAGACCTTAAATTTCTTACTTGCTTCTTCACTTTGCCAGAATCAGTTATTTGTGGGTTTTTTCAGCAGCTTTTTCTAAGTAGACATTTTTTTTTTAATGTTCATGTATGTATGGCAACAAAAGCTCTAAAATTTTATGTTAATCCTATGCCTAAACTTAATTTCCGCTACGAGAAGATAAAAATAATTCGCATGACATGACTCGACAACCTAGAATGAGAGCTACAATATGAATAACTTACCTAATATTTAGCAACAAAACCAATGTTACTTTCGCTTATAAACTAAAGTCGGCCTCTTAACAGAAATTCAAATTTTCTTGCTCCCAATTATCTAGTTTGACTTAGTCTCACTATCGAGGCACTTTGACGGCTTGTAAATAATGCATAATTCAGCAACATTAACTGGCACAGAAATCTAGATATTCACAGACGAAATTAAATCCTTTAGGCCTATCAACGTTTTAAATGTTTAAATGTAATCTGTCTTTTTGTATCTGACTCAACGACTTATTGAATCTGTTTTTTTTTTTTAATTGACGTCGAATTAGGTTTTTTGCCAGCCAAGGGACATAGATTACTGATAAAATTAAATGGTTTAAAAAAATTATGTCTTTAATAAATGTTAATCGCAATCAGGAAATCGTGTGCAACTCGCCTAATCAATTGATATCACTGTTGTGGCGATAATGTTCTTTGATATCAGCTAATATAATACGGTACGGAATAATTTCTGCGGTTCGTATCACCATATTTGCACCGTCATTTCCGTTTTAGAAAATAATATAGTTTCCTATAAGAATCTCCTTTTCTAGTGGCTTGTTCAGTTCACAAAATAAATGCGTCCTCTTGTTTGCAATAAATTACACAACATACTGCAATCACCAATATTTTGGCAATCATGGTGATTTTGGCAACACTCCCCAGATATACATAACCATACGTCGCGTTGTAACGGTCATAGAAGGCATTGTTCAAGCTTTCAGATAAATTTTGAAACCAACATTAATAACATCATAGAGATCATTTCTTTATTCCTGTCATAGTATGGTAAGACCACTTTATGTGATTGGGTGGCTAACAGGCTGATAGTTCACTTGGTGGTAACTGGTCACCGCCGCCTACGCACGTCTGCAACATAAGAAGCATCGAAGGTATGTTGCCATCCCAGACAAAGCTATAATGTCTCGTATTCTGGCTGTAGTTACACCAGTACGCATACCATCTCTGATAACCTTCATGAAACACGGAAATACAAAAGGATTCAGCGATAAACCTAGACCCCGAAATGTATATTAAGGTATTTTTTATTTACATTTTAATCCATGTTAATTTCTTCTATCAATAATCGATCGATAATAATACCCACTTTGTTCACCAATCCTTCAGATAACAGCATTATTGGAACAAAAGTATTTGTTCTTGCGCCATGGGGAAAGCCCATGACCTGACTTGAACTTATGTTTTGGTTTTTATGTCCGAATATGTATGAAGATATTATTTTAACAGATTGCCATCATTACGCCTTTGGTTTTTTGTGCTTTCTACTAACTGCAAATTTCGAGATTTCTATTCTAGAATCATGTATCTGATATATCTAAGAGTCATTAATAGGAGAAGGCTACTTAGGTTACCGCGTGTTGAGTGAGTCCAGGTTTCTTGGCACGCTCGTTCCATCATAGACCTCATCCATCGCTTTCCATCAGGTGAGATCGAGGTCAAGAGCAGGCCTAACCAGCAACAAAAAGAAATAAAAAAAATATAGGTACTTGCGTACTTACCTCCTTGTCAGTTTTTCAGGTGTCAGTAGTATTTCCTACTAGTAAGTAACCAAACAACAAAGTATTGTTGTTTGGTGTCCAAGAGTTTGCCTATCCCCATGATTATTTTAACAATACATGGTGATGTTATACTATCTAGATTTTCTTTTCTTTAATCTGTATAGATATTGTGTAAGTAGGTATTCTTACATACCGACTTCATGTCACTGAATAATATTCTCTAGCAACAAATAGGGAATTAGGTCAGGGAGTCGGCACAGGCAGGTAATCACAGCGTGTGCCAGTTCGATCCAAGGTTGAAGCGTGGTCCATATGATAACGCGACGCATACAATCGTTGACATTGTTGTAAATTGTTTAATTATAGGTAAGCGTCGTTTTATTATGTAGCTCGTTCATACATGCTTCATATGCTACAAGTGGGCTCAGGCGATATAGTTGATAGGTATTTATTTCGTTCTAGAATTATCAGTTTAGCTAAAGATCAAGCAATGCCTACTTGGAATAAAACATCCTGAAATACATCGCCGACTACGCTTTTTATACTGGTATTCTTATTACTACAAGGACACTGCTGGCCATGATCTTGACACCATACAATCCATAACCCTTGATCAAAGCAATTCTCAAAAGTGTGTCAAACAGTTTTCAGAAATATTAAGTGAAGAAAGGGGAAGCCCTTGGTCTAACCGACCTGCAAAGATCAATGTTGACTTGGCGAGTAATTCAATATTGACGGCTGGGGCAATCTTAAAATATACCTTAAACAATCACATAGAAATACTTTTACTTTCTATTAAGAAATAGTTTTGAATAAGAACATTATAAATTGGTTACAGGGAATACAAAGTTGTTTATATGAGGTACCTACTCGTCGAACACAACCCTGCCAACGTTTGAAGGTAAGCGCACTAGCACTTTTCCAAAGAGTTGGCCTATCGATAACAACACTATTTACGGTCAACGGAGCTATGTTTTCCTCACGAAAAATATCGATGGAAAAATTTGCAAGTCATAAAAAGGGGCAGTTGCGAAAATTAAGTTAGTCGAGTAAATTACGCTCGTATAGTGAGTGTAAACGCGTGACATACCGTTCGCAGATTTTTTTTATGCAGACACACAAGAGTCACCTCATGCTAACGATATTTTTACTGAAACTACATATAGATTGCGCGTCGACAACTCATGGACAAGAGAGTGTATAGTTTCGTCCGAGTAATAGAATATACACAAATGTAAAGCGTATTAAAAACTGCATTGTATATTACGGAATGGCGTCTTGGCGTTCATTTCGTAACCGTACGATGCTCGATTAATTGCATGCTCCATTTTCATGGCAGATAGCTTTAAGTGAGCCTTAGAGTTGAGAAAACAAACATTGTGTCATTCGTTACAAGTACTAGAGGTGAGACACTGTGAAGAAACAGCCAGGTTTTAAGCAGCAGTTTGGGAATGCAGTTCGTGTAGTTTTTGTGTTTAAAGATCATGCTGGCGTAATGTCACGTGATATGTAATAAACTATATGTAATATTCAATGATGTACGGACCTGTTTTTGGAGTTCTGCGAAAAAGTGAAGATGGTATTACAGACATACTTATGCCGTTATTGGAATTTAAAATTAATATGCAGTAAATTACCCTACTAGATCAGAATTATAAAATAAATAGCATGGGCATCGACATTATTTTTGTATCGCTAATCCGTGACTTTCTATTACTCTATTAATACTGAACGAAGTTTATTAGAAACTTAGAAAGGTATCCCTTGTTATTACTAAGAAGAAAGTTCCAGCGACGGTTTATTTATTTGGAAAGTTACAATTGTTGTCACATGGGGCCATAAGACCTAGCCTAGGTAGGCACTTCCGGTTGTGTCAAAGTTTAACTGTTTATTATACTTACAATAGGTTAGGTATACCCCTGCCTCTTGAAGAAAGGCGTAAAATGTATTAACAAAACCAATTTGACAACAAAATACCACCGTGGGTTCTGTGAAAAGCATCAAAAATTATGATCAGATAACTGTTTCTGCATTCAATGGAGAGTTCCATAAGAAAAGATGTTGTTGGTTGTCCATAAACAATGAGACATAATAACAGGTATATTATTTGATTCCCTAAAGCACGAAAATCCGTCTGCTTGACCGAGTGCAGCTGATTTCATAAAGGGCGTTCCCCTCCGCAGCGCGCGATGATGTAGGCGACAAGAGGTCAGCGGTTCTACGGTTGGTTTTTACCTAGTTATGTGATATGATTATTAAATGACAGCGCATCAGACAACTGAATAAAATCATCAAGAATCAATATGGGACTAATCTCAATACCATAAGAGGTATTGTTAGGTACTGTGTACGGAGTTTTTGAGGCAATAATAGGTACATTTGCGGAGATTAAAATAACCTAAATATCCTCCTATATGTAAGAATACAGGGGATACGGGGATACAACTGCTCATCTCGCATCTATTTACCATGTCAAAGACGAGATGCGCCATTTTAAGAGTAGGTAGGTACAATATGCATTGGTTCCTAAAAAAATTAAATGATTGGGGAGTATAACCAAACAAAAATACATTAGGTACAAACCAGGTAACCAAAATTCAACAATAACTTCGTCTCAAATGCCAGCTACAGACATGCGTGTGTGCAAATTTCACGCCACCCGCTACTAACTTACGCCCGGCGTACATCACGACGTAACAATTACATAAAAATGGCGTTCACATCGGGCCGTCGTCGACCGCGTTTCCTCGTCGATCGTGTAAACTTTCACGAAATCAAACAAAGAAATAGCGAAGCGGCTCATTTGCATCATTCCCACGCGGACAAAAGAATGACCCAATCTGTTTGGCAACTACAAATGATGTGTTACCCGAAATCCTATGGTCACGGTTTGCCTCCTCGCATGCGACAGACAACGAATTGAGATTTAAATTCTATGTTAGACGATGACCTTTTTTTTTTGTCTCGAAATCATCTCTCTCATGACCCTGATTGAGTCGGCTCCCGAACAATGTGATCGGGCAATTCATTCGTCGATTTTATTTTCGTAATTAACGTTTCGTTTTACGCAACCGTGTCTTCACTTTAATGAAGCGCTTATGTAGTCTCTACGTACCTATTATAAAAGTTTAGTTTATACGTTAGTTAGTACGGCTTCCTTTTATTATGTAGCTAGATATTAATAGTGTTATGAGATTAGTGCCGGCTGTGTAATGATGAACTATCTATGGCTTTATCAAATACCGATTATTTATTTTTAAATGTCTTAGAGATCGCTGTAAGAATCCCAGTTGCATCCAGTAGTCAAATTCATATAAAATCCCATGCATAGTTCCATAACGAAGGGTTCTGGACGAGTTGCGACCAACGGCTCCCCGCGACCTTCCCAGGTCATCAGTCCAGCTAGTGGAGCACCGTCCCACGCTTCGCCTTCCGGTCCGTGGTCGCCCTTCGAGAACGCTCCGTATCTTGTGAGAGCAACATACTCTATACAATTATTATTTATTATAATATGCTTCATCAATATTAATACTACAAGTTACAGTCTATGTTTTAACACTTTCACGCTTTAGAAGATTAATGAATGCTCAAGTGTGTAAACTAATTAAATTTCAGATTAGGTTGAGTCCTTTATTTTTACCCGACTACGGTACAAATCAATACTTACATTTAACTGTAAGCGACCATAAGCTTTAGGGTGAACTGGCATATGATCACGGGTATCTTCTGAAAATCACTATGAATATCTATTAAATACATAAAAATAAAAAACTCCAGCAGTGGACGAATATTCGTCCACTGCTGGACGTAGGTTGTTTATTTAACAGACGATAAATATCGAATAGTTTGTACTAACAATTTCAGATGAGAATATTTTCTTGTTTCATACTTTTTAGAGCGTTATTTTTTGATCAACTATATTGGCAAATGTCTAGAAAACCTTAAAGGTAAGCAGTAAAACAAAACATTAATTTATCAACCTACTTTAAAAAGGTCAAAGATCTCCGACTTCAATCAATCCCGGCTCAAATTAATTTGCATATAAAATGCAATAAGCAAACGTATAGTGACGACTGATAAATGTCGTAATGAAGAAAACAATGTGTTAAGGACTTTCTATTCGCGCGTGCGTCTGCCCCCCTCCCTCTCTTGTCCCCCTGTGGTACCCAACTGCCCACGGAGAAAGCCTTTGACCTGCACCTTCACAGGGCTTGTTTACTACGATGCAGTATTTGTGGCAGTTTTGCGTGCCCGTGGCACGGTCGTGCATAAATTGCGCTTCTATTTATAAATTGACATTTTAACAGTAGGTACCCCCACTAGCTGTAATTGAAAAGAAACGAAGAGAGACAATTTTCCGTTGTTGTGACGTTCTCTTGAACTGCCAACATCTGAAACTGCGAAGCGTTTCAATAAAAAAATTCACTTACCTACTTCCAAAAGCAGGACCCCAATCACAATCTACATTCAAGAAATGCATAAAAACTTACCTCAATTTTCATTCCAAACAGCAACATTAAAGTATGTTTCTATGATTGTAAAGTGTAGTAAACACACTAAAGGCAGCTAGCGCACCGACGAGGTCGGGCAGTCCCGTTGTGCGCGGGAGTTGGGTCGGGCTAACGGGCGCCGGCTAATGAGAACGGAGCGACTCAGTTATGCAGATGCCGGCTGCGCACGTTCAACGTTTATCTACAGCTTGTTGGCTTGAATCGCACTGTGATTTACCTAGACCTGTTGTTTGTAGTGTTAGGTAATGCTTTTGATTCTGCTAATAAAGTGACAGTTGTGTTAGTCAAGAAATTGAGGGTATTCAGGAGATCATTATTGACTATAAAATGAAACGAATTCTATGCAACCTTCCTAAAGAATCATAATTACTCACATAGGCTGAGATCTTGACACGTATGAAATAATGACCCTGCGCCCTTCTAAATGAGGAAGTTCTTACTTCTTATCCTTAATTGACAAACCCACCACACTCATTCACCATATTCATAAATCATTTCCACATAATAAATTAAATATTAAAACTAGTATTCCCATTGGTTCTATAAATAATCGGGGACGGGCGGTATGCGCCAGCGCAGCGCTCCGCGATTCGCGCCGTTGACGTTGAGTAACCGCCACAGTGTGTCACCACCTTCACGGGCCGCTGCTTCCTGACGCCTTTCGTCAGATAAACATTAGAAGCAATTGCTTTGTTTGGCTTATTAAGTTAGTGCGATACTTATTATAGTAGCAGACGAGTTGGAAAGAAATTGTGGACTGGAAAGGGGGGATGAGTGATTCTCCTCATGGTTTGCGTGATTGAAATGTATTTCTAAACAAGAGCAAAAAACAAAAGCGAAGCCAAATAACCAATAGCAAATCTTAATAAAAATACAAACAGCCTTAAAGCTATTATTGAGATTACAGCCTATGCAAAGAACAACAGGTTTTAGTCCGAAGTAAAAACAAAACACAATTACAGTAGCCTTTTCTAAACCTAAAATAATCACAAATCATCTACACTCTACAACAAGCACTACGTATTAACACAAACATAAACAAATCAGTACAGCACATTTGCGGAAAATACAGCGCTGCTGGTAAAGCGAACAAAGAGCTGCATTTCTTTGGCCGTTCCCCTCGATTCTCAGTTCGTCCCTCCGGCAAAACCGATCGGGCCAGACCATCGGCTCGCAAGGAATGCTTTCAGTGACTAATAGCCCAACCATTCGCAGGCTAACGCTTACTTGTAGCACAGTAATCTGTAAACAGTAGCGCAACTACGTTGTGTTCTTGAAACAACTGCTGAAGACACTTCATCGGAAATTAACCCCCGGTTTTGAAAGCAAAATTTTGTGAATGTGCTGTAAAATGTTGTGTTACCTAACCGCTGATTGGGTGAAATAACACTAGCCAACTAATTGAACTAGGTACCTATCGCCTGTAAAGTTGCTGATAAACAGGAAAGAGACAGAGTCTATGATCGCTGCGCAAGTAAGATGACACCACAATCTTTTCATAGTGAAACTAGCTTAGAATCCGCGGCGGCCTATGTGCGTGCGCCGATATCAGTTACTTATTCGCAGTGACAATACTGTTATCTCTATTAACTGTGCTTGTTGCCAGTTGTAGCCCACTTTAGAAGGGAAATACTGCCATCGAACTTCCTTGCAACCTAAGGTCGCAGTGTGAGAGTTGACAAAAAAATACCACATTGCAAATGCGCACTCGTATTACATAAGATGGCCTTTGTCATTTTATTTTACATAATAGCTGTTTTGTCACACGTAATCTTTAGCAAGTATTGGTGGAACTTTACTCAACATAAAAATGTTTTACCTAAAATTCTCTAACATATTTTTAATCAACTGGTAGTGAAACTAGTTGTTACGTGTGTAAAAAAATTATATAAAATCTACATAAGTAGTTAATTTTTTTTATTCATTTTTTACGCAAAAAATGTCAACCCAGTAATAGTACCGTCTCAGTCTAATTAAACAGAACTACCTATTAATGTTCACTATACTGAAATGTATTCATCAAATTTTCCTACAATAATTTAGATAATTGCACGTCATAAGAATATATAGAAACACGTAAATCGAATGATTTATTTGTACTGGCCTTGAAGAAAGCCGTTCGAACACAAATATATGTAAGCCGTCGGTATTGGCAACCGTGACTAATGACGAATAACGAATATATAAACAATAATTGAGCTGTAGGCAGGTACACATAGTCGATATGTGGCTGACAGATATGGACTTGCCCCTACTATTATACCGAGGTATGTATGGTGCGAGCCGAAAGCGATAAATATGTATAATATTATCTATATTCCGTGCCATTTATCGAGATCGATCATTGCACAGTTATTGACAACGCAAACTGTAGTAGTGTTAACTGCATGGTTGCTGCGCTATTGCAGGTCTAGTGCCAGCCTAACCTGGTTGGCATTCATTTTTAGCACATTGCTCAATGAAAATATTATATGAAATTAAGAAGATTAACACTGGACTACGAAGAGTTAAGCTGACTCCTGAAGAGAAACGAAATTAAATAACTAGGTAATGCCAATGAGAAAAAGGAACCAGAAGATTTGGTTATACGGTGTTTGTTTGTTTATAAGTACCTAAGAACATTTAAATAATCGAGCAAGCAAAGCAATATTTCGAGGAAGACCATTTTAAGAGGCTGACAACAGCTAAACCGCGGTCACTGTCGGACTGCATAGAAAAGAAAGAGAAGCGCGATGACACAACACTGGTAATTTATTGCAAAATATGAAGCAATTATCGATTTACAAAAAAACTACTGATTGTTGCTTGTAGAATAATCTGACAAAAAATCAGAATGATTGCATGTATATTGGTATGGTTTTTAATCGTTAAAAGAAATTTTTAGAGGCATTTTCGTGATTTTTTCTACCGTATCAAATTAGTTGTATTACGTTTTCACCACACTATCTAACTAGCATATATCCTGAAGAATATCATATATTTTTCTGATTTTGTTTACTGCAGTGGATCATATACTTTTAGGCATTATAAAATTTGCATTTAGGTCCTGTAGTCCCCTTAAGGCTAAACAAATCGTAAATAGCAAAACCGAGATCTCCTTAAATTTTATCCGTGATACCTAACGGAGTCAATGTGCGAAACCAAAGTCGTCGTCATATTTTGCTTATTTGCACGTTATAGATAAAGATCAGCTTATGTTCAAATTAATGTTAGGTATCAACCAATATTTACATAACAAAACTTGCAATTACAGGGTAAACTTAAAATTTATAACTGCTGTATAGTTATATTTTGTAAACTTTCTTTGTTTACCCTACAACAAATAAATAAGTATGTTAAACACCTTAAGGTAACTTTTTACTAGCGCCTTTTTTTCTAACTACATCATTGCCAACATTTTGAATGAAAATGGCAGTTCGAGAAGGTGACATGCGCCCGCTATGGCGGAAAGAAATTCGATTTAAAATTGCTTAACATTATTCCTCTTTTTAACCGTACGTGTGTACCTATAGCACATGAATAAAATCTCGGTTTTTTATTCAAGTGCCTGTACCTACTTAATAAATAAAACTGAAATGTAAGCATCGATACCTACTACAATGGTAGTGGTAATTGACATTGCACCGGCAAGTGAAATGAAAGTAACAATCGTTTTATGAAACGTCTCGGTAGAAGATAATCTCAATAGCGCCAACATTACACAATGTTGTTCCGAAACTAAACTAAACAACCTGTGCAACGGGCACAGGTGAGTAGTTGTGTTAGTTTGCATATTTTATATCACAATATACTGAAAAAGTTATAATCACTCATGCGCTCTCTTGATGCTAGATTGTTTTTTTTGCTCATAAGACACCTAGTTTTAGTTACTTTCTCTAATTTCACCGTAGGCTGCATCTATCCCAAAAATGTATAAATATGTATATTTTTTGGACTTGTGAATTATTTCTTAGTCTAAGTCAAGTCGAGCAACAAGGCAGTCAAAATAATGAGCATCAAACATTCGTAAGTGAAAACATCGTGTAGTTCCATACGCTGCGTGTTAGAATTGTGTAGTTTGAACATCTATTGTTAATTTTCTATTCTCTATTACAATTATTTGCTTCATGGGGAAGTAGGAAATAGTGCGAAGCGCACGTATACATAATATAGCGTGACTTTCTCCGTTTGTTTTGATGCGAGCAGTGCAGGCGCGGGCGCACGCAATGGCGGGCGGCGCCACGCTTGCACACTAGTGACACAAGTAGGTACTACCTCGTAACAGGAACACGAACATTGCATAAACTACCACGTATATTAACTAACGTTCACATGCATTTTAAACAAGTTTTGTTTCAATAAGTAATTCTAGCGCTCATTAGGTAATAACCAGAAACAATAAATGAGTGCCTACCTTGCATCGGTAGATCATAAAATATTGTAAATTACTCATTAAAAGTAATACAAAAGATACTTGACTAACTCTTCATGATATTGTCATGTTAATTCGAGTTTTAGATAATTGTCTGTACCTTTGCGCATTCGCGTAACACTTAATAATAATGTAGTTACATACATATTTAGGAGTGCTGAAATTTGATAATAAATTGAATGTCTTAGAAAATACCAATTAAACTGTAAGTAGGTAGGTAGGTAACTATTCGTTTTCGTATGAAAAAAATAACACTTAGGAACATGTTTTGTGAAGTCCATGAAAACCACCCCGGAACCAATCTAAATCCAAACATTGCAGTAAAGAAGTAACGTGACAGTCGCAGCACCATTACGTAAAGGCGGATTGTCAAAATGTCGCAAGCGCAGCTCGCGTAGGCCGCGCTCCTTGCAACCAACCGACGCAACCGACAAATCGCTGGGAAAGCACCATAATTCCGCCAATCACACGGGAATCTCAACAATGCCAAGCTCTGATGTCCAATTCGCCGCAATTTAAATATAGTTTCGATCCCTAGATCCAAATACTGTCACAATGCCATCAAATCCATTTAAAATAACTGAAAATAAAGACTTGTTTACGTCTTTTAAGTATGTAGTACAACTTTGAAACTATCAATGCTAATGGACATTCAAATGAGCGATTTTTTCAATATTTTACAACATGCGCGTTCAAAGCGGATACAAAAATGTACACAGACCTTCACTCTGACATTCGAATCCATCAGAGATTCTCGTTTCGACCGTGTACAATACTGAGGTCTACGTTATATTATAATATAGTAATTCCCCAATATGAACGGTAAATGACCTTGTTACAGTTATAAAATGTCATGCTCGTGTTTGAGCAACCCGAACTGGTTAGTGCTATCGTAAACAAAAAATGTGAGACAAAGTTGTGTGTATGTATCAACTTGATGATATAATACGTTACTTTTAAATTTAAAATCTTATATTTTTGTGTTCTCTTCGAATTCGTTACGGAAGGAAAACGTTTGACGTCAACAATTTTGGAGATTACTTTCTAGACAAATTCCGTGTCACCAAATAGTACCTACATTAGCGCTCCAAAATCGGAGTTACAAATTGAACAATGAACGGCGGCGACGCGGGACCGAAAAGAAAATTAATTTAGGTATTGGTGTCGGTCGGCGAACCCGCGATTGTGAAACGCTGAGCGATTGCGCTCAGTACTGTTTGTGTAATACACCGGCACAATGCTCCGACAAATCAGCTGGCCCTCGAAAATGTTCACCTGTGTTGAAACAAGCCTTCAATAACAGCTATGCGTCAATCAGCAACCTTCTCCTAAGGTCTTAACAAAGTGATATCGAAATAAAATTTACTAGATATTGAAGCAAGTTTTAGTTGACAATTCCCAGGAAGTGAAATCATTAAAAGATCAAAACTGGATTTAAAACACTAACCGATATCAATTAAATACGGCAAAATAGACTCGACATCGCGAATCCACTAAAATATGGAACATTAAATTGATCAAAAATGACAAAAATCGTGGAACAGAACACTCGAGCAAAGTTGGTAATTGGGAGATGAGATCTCGTGGAACGTGGCCCGAGGCGGCATGAATGAAAGCCGCTCACTGACACTATGATCGTCCCGGCCCAGCCACACACCAAATAAACACCGACCTCCTCGATATGCCATCTATACAATGCGCGTTATACTCTGCTCTTCCCACACGCACCTTCTGTCCAGCCCGCCATGTATGAAATAAAAAGCTCATCCATGTATGAATCAACGGTCGATTTGTGCGGGTTAAGGATATCGACATCCGCCGAACGAGTTTTTCCAGTCCGTATCATCGCAATATCACGGTTATTATTGAAACGCGCGCTGCGGTCGCGACAGGTAAGTAAAGCATTTATCACGGGAAATATTTACCTACCTAGTGCAGCGTTATCTTATACCACACACAATTTAGGGGAGATTGGACGCGCTTTATCGTTTTAACTACAAGTCGACCGCTTTTGATAAAACTTTCGAAATTAATTATTGTAGTCTGCTTTAAATAAAACAATGTGCATCTTCGTAAGTTCAAAAATCAGTTAATAAAATAAAGTTGACGACGCGTTTTGCAGGTACAAAATATAGTTTAGAAAGTTCATTGTAGTAAGCATAAGTCCATTTGATTGTATCTCGGTGAACCATACCACTTACGGTACATACAGCTCGTTCGTGGGCAGAGAAATTTGGTAACACAAATATTAAGCCACAACCAGTTCACAACAATTGAAACGGCGATTTGAAAGACACGGCGACCAATCCGTCACGGTTCTTGTGAGCGCCGCATTCTGTGCCTCCTCCTAACAAACAACATCTGATATTTCGACAGTGCATACTGTTATTTTTATGCACAATGTCTATAATAAGTGTAGTACACTACTAAGATATCATGATGAATATCATCATCTGCTTAGACTTTTCCCAACTATGTTGAGTTCGGCTTCCAGTCCCACCAGACGCAGCTGAATGCCAGTATTTTACATGGACCGCCTGCCTAGCTAACCTCCACAACCCAGTTACTGGGTAATACAATACCCCATGGTTTGACTGGCTGTCATACTTTCGGGCTTCGGACGACCCGTAACGACTGTCAAAGATCCAAGAATGACAGCCAGGACCAACGGCTTAACGTGCATGCCCAACGTGCGTGCAAGCACGAGGTGGTCTCGGTATGTAAAGATGGTCACCCATCCACGGACCGACCGCGGCAGCCGTAGCTTAACCTGACCCGTGCGGCTGTTATTACTTAGCTACGAGTCCCCGATACTCGTATAATGATGAATAATAGCAATTTATACCTATTCCTAATTGATTCCAAACTATAAGCAACAAGTAAATAAAACACGTTATGTTTTGAAATATCTTTTCTATTTAATTTCCATTACCTATCATCACCAAGACGTCCGCTTCTAGATAAAGGTAACGTTTTATGCCATTACGTATTACTTAACAAGTAAAAATCAGCGAACTTCAAAGTATTAACATTAAATCAACAGTCAGTTCCTAAATATGTTTTCTTAGAGGAACTAAGGAAGAAAAGCGTAAGGGTCCGTGCACGAAAAAAACCCAATACAACTCACTAAGTTCAAAATACCCTATTGTATGACTATATCATAAAATCATGACCTTTGAGTCCTATTCTAACTTATGGAGTAGTATTGATGATTCTAATAATTATAATTCTGTAAATACATATTTGTTACGGTCGCGAATCATATTTTGATCAACCTACAACCTGACCGGCAAATTGCAAAACACGTAAGATTTTTTTTATTTCGCGGGCTACCTTAGTGCATTGCCCCTGGTAACATATAGACTCACAAAAAAAAAATTGAGTAAATAAATGCCACCCAATTGAAATACAAGTATAGAACAGAAAAATTAGAAATAATATTATAAAAGGGCCTGTGTCCCACTGGTCTGCTCACAACTGCTGAGCATAACTGGCGAAATGCTGGTGTTTTTATTATACACCTCTGCTTAGGTTTCAGGGAATACTGGCCTGATAATATGATAAGTTTGCCACAAGACAACAACCAAACTAACGTTTCTTACATGTTTTTCGTTAAAATACACATGCATGTATTAATTAATATTTAAATTAAATTAACTGTCGAATAAAATTAAAAAAAAGTACAAACTTTTATGTTCCCTCCAATATTTCACTTACCATTAAATCAATTTGGCTTAAAAAATACTTGCGTTTTTCAGGTGCCAATCGTCTGCACAACACTTCTGCCAAATCGTTCATATATTCTTTTAAGTTGCAATCTACATCATTTTCTCTATCTATTATAGTATTTGTGTATTTTACTAAAAAGAGGGCTAAATCACAAGTATTTTCTGAACTGGGTTTTGAAGATTTTGTTTCTTCATTTTTCGTTGACATCAAAATATCTTTCAAGATGCTGCTACTAGTAACGTTTGTTACCGCATTATCACCTATTGGGTCTTCCTGTTTTATTTGTATATTTGGTAACATATCAGGTGCCACGAACTGTACGTCATTTAAATGGTCATCGATTCGATAACCTTTCGTTATCGCCTGGTCCAATCCTAAATTCACAGATTCTTCTTTAGCTCTCGTACTTGTTTGTATATCTGGTAAAATATCAGGTTCCACGAACACTATGTCCTTTAAATCGTCATCGATTCGATAAACCTCCTTTATTGCCTGGTCCATTCCTAAATTCACAAATGTTTCATTAAAATGCATAATACTACTGCCACTTTCATAAATCTCGATATTTGGCAGAATACTCATAGGCTCTATTCCTATTTCCTGTTTGTAGTCCTTTATGACTTCTATAGCACTATTTTCTTTTACTTTTATTAATTTTTCAACGCTTGAACCACTTTCTGCGCATGGAACTACTCCAAACGCCGAATCAAAGAAATTACGTGCTGCAGACGATAATTCCGCTTCAGGTAGTTTATACATATATCGGTCAAGAAAATCAAGTCTCCCATCCAAATATTTCGACGTTTTTATATGCTTACGGACCATATCCTCTGTCACTCTTCCATTATGGATCATGTACTTTAATTTTAAATAGTTATGTTTAATACCAGTCCACTTTCTTCTACAATAATTCGCTGAAAGGAAAAGGTAAACGTACAATTTATTAAATCGCTTATTTGCTTATAAATCAATAATCTAAACTTTTTGGAGCTTAGATTAGATTATAAAGGTTCAACTAATATTTGCGTTAAGCGTACATTCGACCGCACGTCAGTGGTCACAACACCAGAGTAAGCTGGCCTCTTAAGCTATTAAAACTCGGTGCTATGCTAGGCCAGCTCAAGGTCAAAGTGTTACTACCGACATGCGGCCAGTTGTAACACTGACCCTGAGCTGGCCCAGTATGTTGTTACCACTGACGTGTGGCCCACTGTACATTTCAATTTGCTATCATAAACTCCTTATTTTTTAAAGTTTATTGAAAATAAATAGGTAATTAAAGTAGTTTTAAAAAAAATGCGTGCGTGTATAATTTCGATTTATGAAATCAATAATTTTGTTAAAAACGTAAATTAGTTATTTCTCCGCAATGAAAACTATCGAAAATCTTGGCCGGTGTGAAATCAAGTCGTATGCGCGAACTGTGCGGAAACGAATTTGAGGTGAGGGCACTTACAGGCAGGGCGCGGGGAAGCCGTCTCGGTCGCCATAATAAACAGAATAAGCATGGCTGCACCAAGAACGCACGTGCATGATATCTTTCGTAGAATAAATTAACAATCATAGTGGCCTAACCGTAAAAACGCGTAATGAGTTTGACAGATGAAGGACGAATTGCACCAATGAAACTGAACTTACTGAACGCGACACTACATCTAAATCGCGTTAAGGAGCTGTCAGTGTCAATATTCCACAACAATGATGACAGTGACTGCTCTTAAACGCGGTTTAGATGTGATGATCGCGTTCAGTTTCATTGGTGAAATTCGCCCTAAGTGAAAATTGAATTGAATCGTAAAGTAGGAACAAAACGTTAAAAGCCAATTTTAGCCGTTAAAGAAGCAATTCCATCCCACGCAAACAAACAGTTATTATTAATCAATATTAAATATAAACATTGCATTGTTGACATACCTGGCATTCCTACTCTCATCGATATCTCCTGCCAGACTTCCTTTTGTTCTGAGCGGTTATCACCGAAAGCGTCATTATTTTCATATTTTTCCATCATTTCGATATATGCTTTATCTTTTTTTATCCATGACCATACCCATTTTCTTTTGGGAGGCATATTTAGATGTTAAAAGTTAAAATAGGTGAGCGTTAAAATATTGCTGGCGTGAATACGTGCTTTACACATGACAATGTGCGGGGGACTGAATGGCGTCGCGCGGGGCGGCCCGCTAGCCGTCCCCCACTTCCCATCTTTCCCTCGGCACGACGACAGTGTGGCGCGGAGAAGGACGCGCGCGAGCTGACTCGCAACGGGTGCTGGGGGGGGAGGGCGGTGCGCGGCGCTTGTTTCTTGATACCGCATTCACAGCGCGGTGTCGATAAACACAATTATATACTTATTGTTATTATTTGTATTCTGTAGTAATAACGTTATTAATTAATTGTTTAAGAAATAAATATTACTTGAAGTCAGATTTATTTATGTTTGAATCTTTTTAGTGTAGTTATTTCACTTAAGACCTTTTATGTCAAATAATTTCAAATAAGTTTATGGTTGTAAAAAGTTTTACATGTTAGGTATACTATAAGTACTTACAATTATTATTGTACGTATATTTTTGATGTTAAAATTATGAAAATGTCTTCTGACACAGCTTTATGCCATAGAAATAAGTTGATAAATTAAGTCAGCACCACTTCGTAATCCGTGCGGGTATCGAACCCGAGACACGAAGCCCAGCAGTAAATCGCTCAGCCATTGCGGCAATCATCCACATTCAGAATTTCGAAATACTGTACGACTTTTGTTTTGTCTGTACCTAAGTAGGTAAGTAGGTACTTCTGTACTTGCCTATGTTTACAGACACAAATTTTAAAAGTATCAACACCCAGACCCATTATATTTAGGTCATACAAGTTCGGTGCGGGAATTGAGCACGTGGAACCCGTCATCAAAGTCGTAGAATCCAATCACTGTGCTGTCTAGCTAGTGGTTGTAAGCGCGACTGCTAATTTGAGCTTTTGTGTAGCTGGAGGTACGGCCTTCCACTACCCTGACCGCACGGGTGTGCTAAGCGCGACGCTGCCTACACAGCGGGATACACGAGCGTCAACTCGAAACGGGTAAATATGACCCAGAGTCATCGCTGGCGTACTATTTTTGTGACATACTTTCTATCGTTTATTTGGTATTTATTGTCAATTTATCTTGTTCTTTTTTTTTGTTTGTGGCAAATACGGCAATGAGAAACCACCCTGTGAGAATGTTAGCGGTGATAGAAGAGTCGGAGTCTAACGAAGAAGAATCAAATGCTGCTTTGACAGTTACGCAAAAGAATCGCAGAATTCGCGGGTGTGCCCACACAGGCACCTTCGGGGGTCGTCCCCCAAAGGTTCCAGAAACTCGCAGATGTTAAATATGTCCGTCTAAAAAGAATAAGAATACATCTCATACTTGGAATGCATGCTAGATTTAAATATACCCAGATCCGTACTGCAATAATTGCTACCTACTGCAATTATTGCAGTACGGATCTGGGAACTACGTTCCATGTCTCTGAATGAGGAAGTAGAATACTGATTTGTTATTATTATTATGATAAGAAGTTTGTTTGGTCTCTCATTCAGTATGTAAGTTTAGTGATTCATAATAAGTATTATTTACAAAACTTTACCAAAAAATATTAATTTGATGGTTTCAGAGTTGATTTTGTATGCGCTATTAAAAGTTTTATTTATAAAATATATTGGACTTATTTTTATTTTACTGCATATTCATAAAACTCTTGTATAATAAAATAATTATAATAATTTAGACGACTTCTTTAATTTTAGGATAATTACTCGATTAAATCTCGGTGTCATCGTCGGCGTAATTATCACGTCATTTGCGGGTTATGCAAACTTTTATTGGGTTTTTTTGAAGTTCTTAGTAGCAGCACATGAATAAAAAACCGAGGTAGCCCGTGGTCTGGATTAGTGTCCGTAAATGGCAATAGACATAACAAAACTGATTTAATATTGGTGTAGGTAGGTACTTACCAACTATACACCCTCTCCCTACCTTTTGGTTAGGGGAATACATACGTAATGTTATGATAATTATGTTTGAATTATCTATTTGCGTTTTGTTTTAACTGGAAACAAAACTTAGAACCGTACGCAGGAAGCTCCGCTTATTACCTCTAGTCGGAAGAGATAGTGTTCGATATAGCGTTACAGACTTAAGTTTTCAATGATGAAACTTACTCTGAGTCCGCATATAGGCTAACCGGTGATAGCATTTTATTTCATAAATAAAAATAATAACTCATAGTTAGGCTTAGAAACAAGCCTCAGTGCCCTAACCGCTCAAGATACTGGGTTGGTTTCAATAATAGCCTGGACTGGAAGCCATCCAATGAATTGGTCACATCTAGGCAAGCTTGCACTATCAATCACCATGAACCCCATCATCGCTTAACTTTAGATGAAATAATTAGTGGTGAAACGTGAGTTTAATACATCACAAAAAGCACTTTCTAATTTACTGAAAGAACCCATCTTCTTTGACACCCACACGAAGAAGAGAAGGTGGAGTATTCTTAGGATCAACTAGGGTGTAAAAAAAACTTTATTTAAATGGGTAGTATGAATATTACCACATTTAACACTAACAACACTTACTAAATGTGTAGGTGGAAACAGAGGGTGTGTCGCGTCATCGCGTGGGCCGCGTAGCTCTCGTAGCGCCTCGTAGGGCAGTGACGTCAGAGTGACGCGCGCGCCTACGACCGCTACGATTCTGCGTAGGCATGCTCCTCGGTAACAGGAAGGCGATAAACTATTCAATTTGACTTTCACAAGTTTCATGTATATTTTACCGCTTTCATATTCTCCAAGTAATATGGACTCAATATAAAATATTCCGTGTAAGGTTACACGTAAATACAACACTGGAAGTAATGTCTCCTATATAATGCGCATCTCATTAAATTTTTATATTTAATACCTACAGTTAAGCAGTCCATACAGAATGATTAAATATTTCTTAACCGAATATTCAATTAATTAGGGACACTCGTAACGCTTTACTCCATATAAATATCCAACGTTCCGGGCACCGAAATTGACAGACTCGATAATGCATAAATTGTTTATTTCTCGAAAGCGTTTTTATTTATGACCACAAAAAGCAATAAAGTAGCGAGCAAGTGCGCGCTTTATTAACCTCTGGTGTACGGCACGGCGCGCATTCCGGCCTCAAACCTGTCCCAACGGGTGAAATCAAACACTCGCGAGTTAAGGAGCACCCGCACTCGGTACATTGTCTCATATTCTATTAACACAACAACTCGGCCGTGTAATAGTTGTTTGTATCTCAGTAAAAATCGCGGTGGATGAAGCCGAGTGGGCGCGATCTATGTAAATGCCTACACGCTCGGTACGCTTTCGAGATGATATCAAAGATGAGGCGGGCGCAGAATTGACATTCATTGCTGTTACGATAAAGCGCTCAATGCAATAAAATAATTAACTAAACGAGTGTTTTGTTGATTTTGTTGTTTGAAATTCAAATTGGATTAATTTGCATTTTGACCTGGTATGATGGACTGAGTGATTAACCTAACCCTATAAATATAAAATTAGTGGATTTCAACATAAATGTGAAAGACAATTTAAGAGTTTTTAACATAACAGTGGATTTACATTGATTTGGAGAAATCATGGACTATCTACCTTGCTTGACTTGAATCCTAGATCCTAACAGACTACTGCTAGGCATAGGCCTTTCCCAAGTAGGTACTGATGTTGCATTTAAATTTTATTATAAGAAACTCTCGTAAATAGGTTTAAAGTCAGTAATGTACGAAATATATGACAGACAAAAGTGTCACATCTATAAGATTTGCCTCGGCTATGCGTTTCGATGTCAGTGACTAACGATTACAGTCTACTTTACAAACACGCTTCCACCGCAGACTATTGTATATACTATACATATACCTAAACATTACGTACGTGTGTGTACCTATGTGTGAAATATACGTGTATTCACTCACCCGAGCTCCAATCATTTGTGTTATGTGCTATACAATTAACTATTTATAACTTTTATACCGATTTCTTGTTATTATCATTCCAATCTAACGTTTTTGGTAAATCTACTAATAGTTCTGTATTAGATTTGAATTGAAAATCTCTGAGCTGATCTTTGGCCTCACGAATATTTCGAATAAGTAAAAATTATAAATAAGTAGAAGAGGAGGCCTGTGTCCCAGGAGTGGGAACAGTATAGGCTGATTATGTTATTCTATTAATATTTGAAAACTTTATTCTCTACTCAGAACATTTTCACCAAATGAACAAAATCTGTCTGGCCAAATAACACCATGACAACATTTTACTTAAACTCAACATCACAATCACATAATTCGCTTCCGAAAAGCCTTTGATATTTGTATCATGTCACCAGACCAGGCTACTAAGAACCACGGCTTTTAACTTTCCAAGAATTCCGCTTAGAAAAGAGCATTAAGCGTGAAAAGATATAATATACGTTCCCAGTTTTTGTGTCCACATAAAATTACTTTTATATTCTAACTAAGTAATCAGAAAATAAACGATTTTGATACCAGTTTATTTAAAAAATAGTGTATCAATCAAATTCGTAGTAACTGAAACTATTTCCTCGGGCACGCATAGGTCGTTGACCTACACTACGGCATGGCGTATTTGCGTGGTACTCCTACTTAGACCATAAATCAATGTGAAAGTATTTTTATTTACCTCATGTGTAAAATCACATGCTAATTGATATTCAAGAGGGGATTCATTACGTTTTTATTTACTCAACAAAAGTTTATTCAACTTGTATTTTTTTTAATGTTAAAGTTAAGATTATCCTTTTAGTATGTCCTCTCGTTGGGGTCGTCTTCTTGTTTACCAGATGCGGTTGAATATCAGGATTTAACACGGAGCGGGTTCCGTTTGACCTTCACAAGCAGTGTAGTTAACCTAAGATACCGGTATGTAAGACATCGTGCTATATTAGTTGGTGTAACCTCTATTAAAGGGGCGGATATTAACAGGATGCTAGTCGGCAGCCGGTCATTATAATCTGTCGATCTGCATCCTCTGAGGCTACCGGCCTTTACACTACCGATAGACTAAATATTCATGTCCCAACGTAGTAGGTAATGAGACAACAGAAAATGTCAGCAGCCAGCATTAGATTATATTGCAAAACGTTTTCGTGGCTAGATGTCATAAAACCATGAATGATTGTCTATAATGTGCGATGGTATTCGGCCATTAATGATCATATTATCCACCGTTTGATTATCTTTACGAAAACTCATCGGCTATTGTATACAGAGGCTATTAAATCAACTGATTGAATCGAATGTAAATCATCGCTGAAATATTTGCAATATGTTAACGACACTACAAAGTAAATAATTACCTATTTATATGAACGGGGAGGTCTTTGATAGCTCAAACGCTTTTCCCATACAAATTAAGGTCGGAATCCAGTCTAACCAGATGCTAAGCAATAAGCACACTTAGCACATTCATGTCATCCAAACAACGCATGATACGGATGACCAACAACTTATGATACGGATGACCTAACAATTTTTATTTATCATAACACCCGAGTTGTATTCAAGTGCTACACTAAGCCCACTTTACGGTTAGCAGAGTTCACCAAAACATGTTCAGTTATTTAAAATTACGACTTATATACTATGAACCTTAAAACGATAGTTTCGGAGAATAGTTAAGTAGGATTTAGCGTAGGGTCTCTTACCCGGGTTCCCTATCCCGGGATTACGCGGGAATAATATCAATCACAGTTTCGGGAATTATCAGTCGGGATTACCCGACCTTCAGGAAATAATTCAAACGTTCAACAGTTTTTACGTTTATGCGTTTTGTAAGACTAAACAAATATTTCCAACTCTTTGAAACCTCCCGAAAACGGACTCCGAATCTGGAGTTATACTATAAAGCTTTGTTATCTTTAAGCCGACATCCACAGAGAGTGAAAGGGTTTTTTTTTCGGTAGCAGGTAATTTCGCTACATAAATTAGAAGTCGTCTTTCCGATAAGTCATTAAATGCTTTAACATTTTTGAAGGTTTATTTTTTTCAGAAACGATTTTTTTTTGCAGAAATGGAAATACTGTTACGAAGTTTTTCATTTGTTTTTTTGTAATTTTAAATTAATAGATACGTAATAAAAAAATGTTTCATAAAAAAATATGTTGTCCTTTTATCCCACTCCCACCGTCGCTTGGTGTTAGTCAGCGTCAGTCCGTTGACCATTCGTAAAGCACCATAATTATGTAACTCAAAACCCACAGAATCCTATTTGAAAGGTAATAAAGGCAAGGTAAGGTATATTTTTATAATTCCCGATTCCCAGGAATTCCTGAGATTTTTTGTTCCCTGGTCCCGGGATTGTCAAAAAACCCGGGAATCGAGAAACCCTAATATAGAAGTTGAACTACACATTGAATAAATTTTAGCAATGCTAATTAGGTATATGTAGGCCAATACTGAACAATTACGTTACGGCAATGAATCATTATTAATTAGTGTTACGGCGAATTTTACGGAAAGTATGTATCTATCTACCCACCTAATTGTTTAAGTATATTTGCTAATAGTTTAATTATATTTCACATGCCGGCATCGTGAACGGGTTTAACTGAAAAACCACTTTATTGTGAAGTAACGCTTTTGCGCGTTTGTCACAGGTAGACCGCACGTCGATGCTGTTGCTGATGAAAGCAGCTTAGTGATTTAAGCAGTGATTAGTCAGCATTTAGCAAGTGCGATTGTGAAGCGACAAAACCATTTACGCTATTAGATTTGTTGCTAATAAAAAACTTAATGAGTACGCATCGACTAAAGTCTTTAGAATTAATACAGTTGGGGGCGGACCATACATAAAATTAACATAAAACATCTTAATACAAGTATATAAATTGTACGCGAATTAATTTATTAACAGCTTGTGTTTACCGCCCAGATGAGTTATAGTCTGTGCTAAGTACACTGAAATTTGGAACTAGTAATCTGCGTCGAATATTTCATCGAATCATAATAAAATTGTAGTTCCAAATTATGAATACCGAGTACCTATCCCGGTGTCCGGGACGCGTAAGTCCGAGAATCAAAGCGATGCCGATGTAACTGTGAAGCGTCTGCGTTTGTCGAGCTTGCCGTGTCAATAAACTTGATTCGAAAGTGGAAGACGTTCCGACTTACATAAGCAGGCAACAATGTGCCCGTGCCGAACGCTACGCATAGATTATAATGATTTGTCAACGCAGACGGGTGACGCCACATTCAAAACTTAACACACAGGTCAGTTAATTACCTACTTACAGAAAGTGCGGTAACTAAATACCAAATACCTTGAGGTCTACGTTAAACAGAACCTTATTTTTGAAATTACAAATATTTTCCTTATTAACTATTAAAAGTAGATACGTTACTAAATTTCCAAATTAAAACACCGGATGAAAAATCGTATTAATTAAATCACTTCCAGGTCCTCAATTAATCCAAACATCCCAAACGGTGAAAATTATTATGCCTAAACTCGTATCTGCGGACTAATCTATGGGTATATACAGAATACACGTCTCGACACGGCCATGGTTCTCCGCGTCAGTCCAGTTATTTGCAAAACCGCTATTTATAGCAATCCCATAAGCAAGACATTAGACACACTCGTAGATCAATTTCATTTTATTCTGATATTAAAAGAAAATACGAGAAAAAGTCTTCAAAGATGTCAAGGTAGTGAAGATAAACAAAATTTGTTTATTATCTAATCTGTAATAATTTCAAAGTCAAATTATTTTTTGTACGCTGTACCTACTCAAATAAAAACATTCTTATCAAGGCAATAAAATATATCACTACAACTGATATAATTTTATGTATTCCTAATGAATGACGCATTTCGTATTGATAACAAAAATTACATTATTCTATTCTTGATTGCCTTTTAGTAAGTTAGTAACAACACTTAGTAACCTAATACACAACCTAATACACAAGGCCTCGTTCCCATTATGACGGCCCGACTGTTTCGCCGTCCCTTCCATACAACCGGAAGTGCTATTGCCAATACAATTGACATGGTAACTAACTAGTCTAAAATTATACATACAAATAACTTAAAACGTGCTAATTGAAAATGGCACATTTAGGCAGTTTTTGTTTAATATTCAGTAGTTTAAAGTTTTTATGATAAGGAATAGGAAAGTTCTCGCTTTTGGGCGAACCTAGGTACCTACTTACGCTTTGACCCTGTGATGTGCCGCCAAAATTTCGGAGGCTAAACCCTCCTTCCCATTCATACAAACCGGTTGCTTAGCCAGTACCGGAACATTATATTTAAGCAAACTTAAATCCAGCTCTATTTAAATTTTCACAGCATAAATTTCAGTATGCCACATGTCACCAAGTTTGCCGGTAAGCGTAATGGAATCGAGGCCTAATAGCTACAACGTCGGCACCTTTCAAAGCTATGTGCAATAAGTTGTTGAGCCCATACGTCACAATAGTGCATAAATAAAGACTTGCCGACAGAGTCCAAGCACAATAAGCTATTTCCTTCACTTGGTGCTGTGTTTAGCTACTTACAAGCAGTGACAGCACATGCAGTTTTCTTTTCATTACTGACATCAGTGCAACCGTCTTTAGATTGATTCTAATTTTAGTTGTTGAAAAACTTAAAAAAGTGCTATCATTAACTTGTTAGGCCAGGAGGACGTGGTCCATTCAAAAGCATACAAGTGGTACGAAACAAAAACTTGTAAAATCAGGTATCGGGGCGTAGGTTTACCGATAGTTTAAACGGTTTTGGACTTCGGCAATATAATAACTCTTGATCTAGGCAATTAGGTGATCTCAGAAAATTCAAAAGGTTTGCTTAGTGTGCTGAACTGCGTGGTAATTGCGCAACACACATAAAATGACAGTTGATCGAAATGTCTTTCATTTTGACAGTTCAGCCACGTTTATTGCGACATTTACGTTGCTGAGCAGATGAATTTATGAAACCTATGAAGCAATGGATTAGAAATATCCTTCAAAACTCTCGGATTGTAGTTGAAAGTGTTTTACGCAATTAAGGTGCTGTAGTAGTGATTTTTTTGAGCTTTAATTTATCTTGAAAGTAGGTAGCATCTAGAAGCGAAAAGGGGTGTGGTATAAATAATCTGTCTGAATGATAAAATACTTAATGTATGTCAACTACAGGTGTCGCGTTCTTTCTCTGTATGAGAAGATGCGTTCACCACGAGCCTGTGCGATGATTACAAGCCGATATTATTATATTATTTTATGTGAGATATTATACGCCGTGAACGAACGTTCGTTACGTTACTGTTTTTATACGACTCCATGAGTTAAATTAGTACCTGGCGGTTTTGTTAGACATAAAACCATTTTTATTATACTTACTCAAAATTAAATCATATCATCATAATTTAAAATGCAAACGTTAAATTAAAAAAGACGGCTACTTACTATCAAGTGACGTTTAATAAAAACATGTAAGTAAGTGATAGTAATGTTTGTAGCTAGTTAATAAATATTTAGTTGCGACAGAGCAATGCATTAAAGATTTAATCAGACACGGATATGACGAAACGTCTTAATTCACTACCGCAGGGGTAAGCAAAAAAACTTAAATTATTTTTAATTCACCGTTAACAATTTCACTGAGAATTCTATGTGATATACAATTTGCATAGATTGTGCATTATTATGACTATTTAATATCTTTTATAAACGACAAGCACGTTTATTAAAGTGATATCGTTCACTTTAATCTCACAATAAAACAAAATAATGTGTGTACTTTCATTATACAATAAGAAAACAGACAGCACGAGTTTAACTCCAATAACCAACATGTATAAACATTAATGTTTGAATAAAATGTTTAATTAGCTGAGCGTTTTTTTTTTTTTTTTTTTTTTTTTAAATTTATTAGTATGTTTAATATAGATTACAATATACAAACTAAAACTAAAATATATATACCTACTATTTACAACAGTACAATAAAAAAAAAATAAAAAAAAAAATAAATAAAGTGAAGAGCTCATAGGGCGTCAAAAAATTCGTCCGCATCGCTGTCAATGGGATAAGTGCCCAAAAGACTGGCAGCATTGCCACGTTGGATGGCAATGCTGATTCTTTGGGCTAAAAATAGGCCGGCCCTCTGGTCGCGTGAAGAGTCGACCAACCGCTTGGCGATGTCCCGAAATAATTGATGAGCACTGTGACCCCAAGGCCCTAGTGTTTCAACCCCAAACGGCTCAAACATATAGCTCCCAATAAGGTTGATATACTTTCGCCGTTTGAGGTTTTCTGCTCCTGCAGCAGCCGCCCCAGCACAGCCCGCCGTGCTAGGAAGATGAGATGGCGCGAGGGTGTCGACACAAGTTGCATCCCACACCAAAGGCTTACCCAACTTCCAAGGCATTATGGTCATTCCGTCTGGCCTCTTCCCATCGTCACGTGCCAAGCCATTGGGTTCTAAAACAGCTGGCACCCCGGCGGTGACAAGAGCTCGACGGATGATGTCATTAATGCTGGCGTGACGTGCCATCCGACCAGCGCTCTTGCTGCAGGATAGGCCATGGTGTCCGAGGCGGTCGACTGCTTCACCGCATTGACAGCGATGTGGAGCCCCGCAAGGAGCGCCTAGACGTAAACATGTAGCGAGCCGGAATGTGGTATCACCCAGAAATGAATGAATGAATGAATGTGGTATCGCTGAGCGTTTATTTTTAGTCCCACACTACATAGAATAGAGCAATAAAAAGCCTTCATCGTTCGACGCGTACGGGTCAATAACTAGACAAAGGTTCGAGTAAGATTGTAGACGCTTCTCCGATCGACCTCAAATACTTTACGGTGAGTTTATTAATTAAGGCGGCCGACCTTGCAGGCCGCACATCCAAGGAGGTCGCTGGAGCGCGCGATAGAGACGCCGCTATGCCGCCGCGACACGCTCCTCCCGCGCGACGCAACATCAAACCAACTGCCGAAGCGCGCCATTTCAATCGCCTGACGTATCCCTCATTGACCTTCCGTTATCTGCAGTAGGATTGTCTTCGACTTATCAACCGCTTTTTGTTGCGTTTTCAACTATAACCTCACCTTTTCACATCAAATAACAACGCGTATAGGGCATATATACGAACCTAACTCATTGTAACGATTTCGATAATTACGGATAAATAAAAACTGAATTCAAACCGCGAATAAAAACCAATCAACGGCAAGCTTTAAAAGCCGCTCGGTCGCCAAGCAATTATGAATGCTAAGAGGCGAATCTACAGTAAGCCGGTATACATGACGTATAATACAAACACAAACACAGTCTCGCACCGAGTAGCCGAGAACAATCACAAGAGAGCGCGAGCCAGGAGATCACTCGAAACCGCACCTTAAGCTCATTGTCAAACCGATTACAATAAACAAACAGGACAGACGCGGTTGGAATCTTGTCAAACAGGCGAGTTCGAGCGTTGACTTATTGCCGGTAGGGCATTTCTGTGTCTGTTCTGCACGACAGAATGCAGACTCTATCTCGATATAAATATGGTTGAAATTAATTTTGGTTTTTATCATACAGGTAAAACACGGGCACGGTCGCTTACGACCCACTCACACAGGCGCAACTCCACGCTGCCATAAATAAAAGATTCCTACAGAAACAATTGTTGCGTAGAGGTGATCCGAGGCCTCGGTGAATGTAGTCGACTAATCGCCTCGAGTCGATCGCGAAAGTAGGTGACCGCCCGTGATTGACGCTCTTGCGAAACCCCGTTCGATGACATTTAGACTGGACGGACAATGCTCTAAACCCTCGGTAATTATGAAACGTAATTATTTGTGTAGCAGGTATATAGTGTGACGTAAATTTTTAATCAAGTGCAATCATCACGATTACTAAAAGAACGTTAGAATAGATTCAAAATTTTAGTATCTGCCTATATTTATACCATTTACATACTAATTCTACATGTAACAATTAGTTTTTGTACTTAGTTGATTAACTACGCATCTACTTTACCTTAGATCGTAAGTGTATAACAAAAAATATTGAAAATAAATTATTAAGCGTGGGTACGCAATTATAACCAAATATTACATCAACATATTGTTTTATCGTTAATCCAGACTCCACGGAATCTCTGTTCTAAGATAACGCCGCTCTACTTAACCTCGCCACACAGAGACGCGTAAACGTGAAACAATACGGTACAGTAACACAACCTTATTCATGTACCTGTTAAATTAAACACACGCTAAAATGAACTCTACTGCATCGTTATAAAGTCCAAAGGATGTTAGGTAAGTCAATCAAGGGAAGTGTATTTACGCTACGTGCACTCACACAAACACACAGGACATCTGCCTAGGTACGCGACCGGGTGACGTTAGTGTGTGGGAATGCCAGCGAAATTTATACACACTCTTCATCGCGCTCCATTGTAATTTACAGTTTTGTAGCGTTTTAAAAAGCAAACACTTCTGTATGAGATTATCATTAATTTATTTTATCTTTAGTAAATGTTACCGCCGCTTAAGATTAAGGAAGTGGTCTGGCATCTTGTCTGTAAACACAACAGTTTGTGATACCACATAGTTTTGGTTCTTCGGGCGCGTGCAGCACCTGTTTCCATACGGAATAAATCAGCATTTTTCATGAAACAATGTGGCAGAAAAAAAACAAGTTTTCCAAAAATAATCATTTGAATTTTCCGTCTGTTTTATTTTAACAGGAATTTTAAAAGGAATATTGATTATTCCATTTTAGTGAACGCCAAATCGATTAAGTATTTAATGTATGTAAATATACACCTACACAACAAGACGATATTATGTATAAACAAACCAACAAACATGGAAATTAACACGTGTAGCAACAGTAACTGCCAATCACTGTTCCAATAAATATTACCTACTTTATCAAGAATCAAGATAGGAACCATACGCAGCCACTTTTTAAAATTAATTAATCTGGTAAATGCTGGTTGATAGAATAAATCGTAAAACTAAGAAAGTATCGAGAGAAAACAGAGACTCGTAAATAAATTCATATCAAATTGAAAGTTTAAGCAAATGAACACGAGTCAGTTGGTGTTGGTGCTTTCTAGAAATTATATTGTACATTGCATTGGTAGAGGAGCGAGAGATCATTCGGTGGTGTATCTACACGCGTTGACCGAGGCGGCCAGCTATTTGTACTTAGTAGACCGAGCACGCCCACCAACACAACAAGTTCCCACCGTAGGTTGCTTACTACTCACTTTTGGATACGGCATATGACATTAGCTCCAAACTTCAGAGCTTTTTTAAGTTCAAAATTCCGTTTACCGAAAATTTTAGATTGCGAAGATGCGCATCAACATTTTTCGTGGACGCGACATAAACCAGTGCCGAAGGTTCCTAAAAAAGTGGGAGCTTAAAGTTTAGACCTAAGTCCTACTTCTCTATTCAAACCTCCAATGGATTACGTACTTTAGACAGTTCCTTTCAAGAATGTAATGATTACAATTTTTATAACAAAAGTCACCTAAAGGGCAGTTTATCAATAAATATTTTTAGTAACTCTGTGACATTTCACTTGATGCAACACCGAGCGGGATGTTAAAAGTAACATCAAATGGACGCCATTTTTATTACAGAATACCAACACCCACATACCGAAGTCTGTGATATACTTGAATTAATTACTAATCATGTCCATAACACCCACACTACCATTAAACTATAAGTAGGTACAAGTCAGTGATAAATAGAAAACCGGGCATACAAAGTAAGAGTTCAGGCACTCACGAGTTGTTAGTTATAAAAAGAGTACATTAACACTGAGATATCACAATTCTATAAAGACATTAACGCAGATAGCAAAACAATTAACAAAATAACAAGTTTCCAGACAAAACAGACACATTACGGGCATAATTGCTCAGTTATTATTGCTGACTCGGATCATATATCCTCGGATTAATTTAAATGGTTGTGTACGAGAGGTCAGAGCTGCTTCAGAAGCTACCCGAGATTTGCTACATAATCACACAAGTGTTTTAGAGGCGTTGGCGGGAACGCCCTACGATACAACGAATTAACTCGAGAGTTGTACGAGTATGTAATGTACGAGTAGTTATGTTTACAACTAAGCGAGGTTGTGCCCCAGGAGGCGGGTTTTAGGCTTGGACCCAAGAAACCTTAGTTGGAACAAGAAATAAGAATATTTCGTTAAAACAATTTAGCGATGATATAGGTACGGTGGTTTTATGATAGTAAAGAAGTACACCAAGGTGCGAATCAAGCAAAGCCAAAAAGTGAAGCCTACGCCGAGACCGATAATGCTAGAAGCAACTATGCTAGTCATGATTAGAAGACACTGTAGGAACTGTGTTAAATTATGTAAAGTAATATTCAGAAATATGATTCTAGACCCCCAAACGTAGAAAATTTTCGTCGGTTATTAAAAAAAAATCTGCTGTTTCATTGAAAATTGCAATACTATAATTTCAACGCAGGGGGGTTCAAAATCATGTGCTGAATCCATGGTAACAGGTTTCGCTTCGAAGTCTTAGCTACCCTGTATAGAAAAAAAATTGCATGCCGTTAATTTTAAAAAGAGCCAAAATAAGTAAGCTTAAAATAAAGTTGTGTGTATAATTATTTACAATGATTATCTACAAATATAATGAAAACCTACCGAAAAAACTTATTAGCGCTATCAGGCTGTATCAGTAGGAAACAGCAAAGAAAAGTTTGTTATAAGCTTAACGCACACGCGGGCAATAGTTAAATCAGGTCAGAGTATACTCGTAGCCACAAACTTCATAATGGACTGAAAGCCCACGCTGAAAAACGCTTTACTGAATTTATGCAAATGAGATTTTTCCACTATAAGGCATTTTATTATTTTATTTATAAAACACAATATGATAGTTCAGGGGTAGTTATTATATCAAAGCAATAATAAGCCCCCCCCCCCCCAAATACTTGGTACGGAGCGAGAGGGAATGGGAAGCCGTCACCTCCTTCTGCGAAGCAGTAATGCTCGCGAAGGAGGAGGCGGAGCGCGAGAGGGAGAGGCAATCTCTACGCCCTCGCGCCCCTAGCCGCCGCAGGAGGAGGAGACACCCTGGGCGTCGGGAGTCGATTGCCGACTCCCGGCCACCGTAGGCGCGGGCTTGCGGACGGCGAGCAATGGGCAGCTCGCCGTCCGGTAAGGACCAGGCCCGGGTCGACGGCGCGTCGTGTTCCACGCGCGCCTCAAAGAGATGTCAGCACCATTGACGGGGTCCGATAGGACCGATGCCTGCCGGGGCTGCGGATTGTTCGAAAGAGTTACCGTGGCCCTGGCGCACAGGCAACTGAAGGAACACGGGTGGGTTTTAGTCAGTAAGAGTCTGACACGCCCTTCCGCTCCGCCCAGAGCGGGAGACGTCATTTGATGATTTCCCACCCAAAAAAAAAAAAAAAAAAAAAAGGGGTAGTTCGTAAAGAATAGTATAAGTCTATCTTTGTTTTATCTTCTATTGGTAAAAGGCAACTTACGGATTTGGTACCTACCTATTTTTTTTTTGCCAAATAATCAGCATTGCCATACACCGTGGCAATGCTGCCAGCTTTTTGGGCACTTTTCCGCTGACAGCGAAACGGACGAATTTGTTGATGCCCTCTGATTGCTTCCACTAGCTTTTTTATATACTTGTACAAATTATTATTATTATTTTAAGACGATTAGCTTTTAATTCTTACATAAATATTATCTTGGAAATTGAATTAATACTAGTGGGACTGCTGAAAAGTACCTACATCCAGAAGTTAGGCAACTACGCAGCTTTCCTACTATGTAACCTACATAAAATTCCAGCCGGTGAAGCAAGATGATTATGACATTTTCCCCGTAGACAGTTAATCGTAGCAGTCATAGGGAAGCCCCTGTTCATCATTGAGTATTTTTTGGGCTAACACTATAGACAACGAAGTGGCAGCTTAAATTCTTATACAAAAAAAAAGAAAATAAATTAGGTTTAACCGACCAGCATTAATTACGTAACACACTATCTATCACAATCTGAATCATTTTGAAGCCTATTGCTAATCCATTGCTTCTTAAGTTCGAAAAATTTGCTGCTCAATAACGTAAATAACGCAATGAATTTTATTGAACTGTCAAAATGAAACCCATTCCTACTGTTAGGGTGTTACGTAATTACCCCGCAGGGACACTCCCCACGCTTAACAGAGCTATTCAAATGCTAGACGATAGAAATGAAGATGTTGCATTTAGTACATTTCCATAAATGAAGTGCCAATTGATACCCGTAGGTGACGTAACTACTCATTTTGACTAAGTACACTATACTTAGGCAACATTGTAGTAAATTATGAGCTCCTACCGCGGTCAAATTAAGGGGTATCATGGTGACATTGAATTGTTATGTCATATTAGCGACACAACACCTGTTTTGCATTATAATTGTAAATATTTATAACCTTCGATGTTTTGGGATTTTTCTACTTAATAAATTGTTGCTCTGGATAACTTTAACGTAACTACAGGAATATTCCTTGCAACCGCTCATTATTCGAAGTGTTCTTAAAGAGGCCTATACATTCAGTTATGTACAATTTATGGAGTTCTATAAATCACGATCTTGTTAAATTATCATAATACCTATACCTAAGAGAAAATTTTAAAACAAGTACGCAAAAAAGGTTATTGATTTGAAATGCAGAAAGTATCTAGAAAAAGATTTAGAGTATGCGAGGCTTAAAAAACAGGATTCATCATATTTAATAAAGGTACTTAACCGCACATTTGCTTAACATACCTACTTCATGAATAAAGATTTGAATGTTTTGGACTCATCGCTTTGCCATGCATGATAAAGTCTTAAATCATAATAATCGACAAATTACAATATTGATATGCACAATAAACCCGTTAAAAAGACAAGCTTGAGAACATCGCATAAATAAAATAAGTGGATCAAGAAACTTTGTCTTCAAAAATAACATAACATTACATAATATTTATTTTGTTTAAAAATAACATTTATTGATGCATCATTTAATGACGTATGTCAAAGAATAGTAGGTAGAGTGACAGGAAGATACGTAGTTCACTTACTACAACATGCTCAAATCTAGTCAAAACTGCCTAGCAATAATCACCACTCACTTTCTCTTGTGATACTATGAAAACCCAAAAATTTCGTTTATTTTCGCGGATCGCTTTATAAAAGTTATCGAATCGCTAACAAATACGGGGATGGCCGTCAAACAATTTGACATAAACGAGTAACAAAACAAAATGAGAACACAAAAAATACTTGAAACCAGTCGTTATATAATAACGAGCCATGATTATGACATCAGGTTGGCAGCCACCTCTCAATACGTAGAGATCCGCTTAAAAATTTAACACAAATTGCCTTTAGCACACAAACTTCTAAATTAAGTTGTTACGCTCAATATGGCCAGAATGTGTGGATGTACTGAAAGTTGGGTCTCATGGCGTCAAACTGGTATGCTAATGTAATTGTTATTTATATTAAAATAATAATATGTCATATCGATGGAGCTGACAGTCGTGCAGTTGATCAACGTAAATCATAAGGTTTCCCACGATGTTGCTATAAAAGAAAAACGTTTCAATCAACGTAACTTTTAATCCGTTATATGAACCTAAGTTGTGTTAAATTTTTAAATCAAAACACGGCTTTGTAAGGTTAAAGCAAAATCTAAGAACTGTTTTTTGTAGTAAAGGATATTTCAATTCCAAAAAAGTCTAGAAAATTCAAAAATTCGGGGTGAACCGACATTACCAACGGTATTAGCTACTGCGTTTTATATTTTTTTATGCATGCATGAGGCACAGGATTACAATTACGTAGGTAGGTAGATGCAGTAGGTGCATAATGTAAGTAAGATAGTAGACGCGACATAAAAACAATGCCAATTTGTTTTTTTCTACTTTAACAGAAAAAAAAACTAAAATTCGACACCAATATTATATAGGCAGAGGTATATAAATACATCACATTATAAATTCATGTGTCTACCTGTGTAGCTCAAACTAAGGAGGCAGTCTCGAGGCCTTGTCGCTGCGCACAGGCAAGTGACATCATGCTTGCGACAGCCGAGATCACAATCAAGACGATTTACATTATCGTCTTATTGATTTACAAGCACTATAATATACTCCTATTTTAACGTGCGAACAAATAATTGGCCGCACACGTCAATTCCTCGGATGGATTCAAATAGGAAACTCGACTGTTTGCTTCGTAAATCAATAGTGTTTATCGGATTACAATTATAATCAGTTTTGCGGTTATTTTGCCGTTACACGTGGAAATTGCGTTGAGAAAGAACACGCTGATTAGTTTGTATTGCATTTGCATACATGGCATTACGTTACTTGACATTAAACTTCAACGAAGGATCTTTAGACAACGTCATAAACACTTGACAGTGAGATTGTTTACAACATTCTGTGGACGATACAGCCGTAGCAAACTGCCCTACGCTTTATTCCATAAAATTGAATGTAATTGAAATCCGAAGAGGCTTATCACGCCTATAACGTTGAGATAATTTGAAAATGTAACATTGTGGCTATGAACTAATCCAGCAGACGTTCCTCCGACCACAAGCATTGTGTTCAGCAAATTGCAAAACAAATGGCGTAATAGTCAGTAACAGTTGTATTGAAACATACGACTAAGTTAGGTACCTAACTATAATATTTGATATTTTTATGTGGCCACTCGTACGTGTTTGAATACTAATTCGTCCTTTCTTATAAATGACATTGCCAAATTGTGGAATGAAAAAATCCATAAACTACGCATATAAATGAGATTTTGGCACAAAACGGTTATTATTTATAAAAGATAAATGATTTTATTTTAATAAATAAGTTTGTAGAAACACGTTTACACGTCAATCATATTTTTTTTAAACTAGATGAGCTCGGCATTTCCTATCTGACTACTCTGAGAAGAAAGGCCGAAACAAACTCAGAGGTCACAGTAGAGTCCAAACATAATCTGGCCGGCCGCCTTGTTCGGCCATTTGTTTAAAAATGTTATAATAATTTGCTGATTTTGGATTGAATGTATTATTTGGCCTAGACATCGTAAATTAAGTTGTTCGACGCCCCGTATGACCTCTTTCTAGACTATGTTACGATGAACCTTTATCATTGAAATTGAAACATTTGGACTGAAATATTTAAGGCTCCCCCCTCCCGCAAACAGGCTCGACACGACAGCGCAATGCTACTCTAGTAGAACAATTCCTATGAAAACTTCTTGGAAATTGTTCTACAAAAGTCGCGTCACGCCTGTCTGCGGGAGCCCTTATGAAAGCTGAAGATTTTCGATGGTTGTTTGATGATTTTCGTTCATGCATAACTTTTCAAAGGTTTCGATTTTATTTAAAAGGTACGTATTCTGCTCATCAAAGAAACTTTGTAGTTGAAGTATTTGTAGTGAAGTGTTAGGAAAGTAAAATTAATCTCTGTAGTTAAGACACAGAAGACGATCTCGTAAGTAAAGAAAATAAAGTTATTAGCAGCAGATACGCAATTTATCATATATTCTAAAACGCCTTACGTACAAATCGATTCTTCTGGGTTTACCTAGATTTGGAAACCAAGTTTAAAAATCTTTTGGAAACTGGTTATTCTTAGAAAACTGGATGAATATACCTATTAACGAAATGGGCCCTTATCAGAATACCAGCGTTGCGGTTTTTTTTTTAAATATCGCAGCATTAGGCTGAGATAGGAGCCTTTTTGGCCTCGCACAGGTCTTTTATTTTTACTTTAAATTTTATTGTTATGTTGTATGTTTTATTATTAGTTTTAAATGCTCTGTTTTTATATATTTTATTATTCATTTAATTTTAATTTTTTTTTGGATTTCTTGTGTGTGTCCCAAATAAAATATTTTTCTTTCTTTCTTCTTTCTTATTAATTAAAAAAATCTGAAGTCATGTACATATAGGCTTTATTTCAGCTGGTTACCGCTTATGCACTACACACTCTCAAATGAATTTATTGATGGTCCCAATTACAATAATTCCACTTACTCCTATCAATAAATATCTTATCTTTCTTGCCCTTTATATTTGTAGTTTATTCTTCACCTTTCAAAACTATTACAAGCAATATATAAATAACTTGGCATCTTGCTGCAAACTGAGTGACCGACAATGAGCTCATCAGAAATGGTCCGAGCGCAACCGGTGTCGCAGGTTCTAGTCGGTCGCGTGCGATTCACCCTTTACACCTCAATACTGGACAATATATAAGTATACTTAGATCGCTATCTTAACAGTCATGTGCCGTTAATTGAACTAGAAGCACTACAACTGCTTAATGGCTAACTTGCATCTACTTCTCTATCTAACGTTCAAACCTTGCCTACTTTGAGGGAGAGTGAAGTAAATTCGCACTGTTTTGAAGTTATTAAATTTTTATTGCCACCATATATGAGTCTATTATGGCTAGGTACCCAAAGCAAGAGCCCTACATAAAGGTTAAATTTGAACTAGGTACTGATTTTAGTAAGCATTGGTGTTAGAATAAAATCAATGACATTAAAGCCTCCTACAAACAGGCGCGACATGCGACGCGACACAAAGGCACCGCCTGTTGCGCGACGAGCAGTGCCTTTGTGTCGCGTGAGATTCGCGTCGCGTGTCGCGCCTATATGAAGGAGCCTTTATAATGTTATGAAATTCAATAAGTGACGATACCACGATATTAAAGGTAATTTATCGTCTCAATTACATTGGAATAGTTCTGTGGAAGAACCAATGATTAAACAGCTGTAAATTAGGTGTGAGAATGATGGAACAATAAATCTTTAGAGTAGGCCAGTGGACAGTGTGGACATTGGCGAAGCGACCTCGCGAATCGTCTGCTTATGCTTAATCGGGTCGAGCGTTCAATGTCACCCACGTCAGAGCTATGTAAGGCAAGAGATGTCGCGAGCGCGACTGACAACTTCAGCTTTCCGACTAGGTTTTATAGTATTGTCCAACTGGTATTCTATCACTAATCTACATGGTCTTCTCAGTGATCTGACGAAGTTTATGTCTGGACTTTAAGAGACTGTGATCTCTGAGTTTGTTTCGGCCTGTCTTCTCAGAATAATCAGATAGGAAACGCCGACCTCATCCGGTTTAAAAAATATGGTTGCCGTGTAAAAGTGTTTGTACAAACCTACTCACAGAAATAAAATCATTTATCAATTATAGTTTCCGTGGTACAATTGAACGTTTGAAAGTTTTATCAAGAGCCTGAAGGCTTTTATCAGGAGGTGTCTGAATCAATTGCTCTTGGTCTCTAATACCAGCAGTCCGCTAACCTAGTCGTACATAAGTTTTACGATCACCAATTACTATGTGTGGTGATTATGCCAAAAGCTCGGACATCGGTAATATTGTCGAGGTCATTAACAGCATCACGTTTAGCAGTGAACGTGATAAGAAAATACATAGCAGTCACGCGATGATTTAAATATTTTTAGTGTCCTCATGTCTTGTGTAACATCTTCGTTTTAAGACTAGTGTTTTGTTTCCGATCATGCAAAGGAATGTTGTTATTCTAATATTTGACATATACACTATACAGGGTCAAATTAAATAAGCTAGTGAAGCTCTGCAGACGTGATGGGCATCTATATCTAAGCACGATAAAATAAAAAATAAAAATATTTGTAGTTTTTTTGGAAGTTGGACCGCTGGTTGTGTTGTTACTTGAAGTATGAGTGGAGAAAATCTGTTTGCTTTTGATTTATCGTATTTAGATATCGATACCCATTACGTCTGTGAAGTTTACACTCAAAAAAACAGTTTTTTTAATCTATCTTTCAAGTGACATCACTAACTGCGGTCACACTGCTACACAAAAAAATCATCAAATTATATTATTTTTTGGTTTATCATATCGAAACTCATCATGTCTGCGGTGTTTGGCTAGCTAATTTAATTTGACCCTGTAGATAGGTGCTCCTGGCAATGGTAGATAAATCTAAGTTAAAAATAATTAAGTATCGGCTACTAGACTTACGAAAAATGTCAAAATGTAGATAAAGGCTTTTCTAGTATTAGATTAATGTTATAAAAATAAATTGTTAGTAAATAGATATAGAGAATACTAGACATTCAAGCTTAGGTACCCTACTTCGATTTCGTTTCGGAATTGGTAAGAAATCGCTTTAGGTTATAACTAGCGCCATAGGAAGGCGGCAAAGCGTTTACAAGGTACTGCCTCAAAGAGGACAAAGATCGCTTCCTCCGATACAATCCGTTTACAGTGAATAGTCACTTAGGCTGATAACAATACTGATGCCACGCCGATATCACACAACCTTGACTTTAAACATCCAAGATTTCGTTGTTTTGACGTAAATTGCATTTTTTATACATATTTTGACACGATAAAGAATTTGTTAGTAAAATCTAGTATTGAACAGTTGAATATGGTTCCGGAAAAAAGGTCGCTTATGTCAATGGTTAAAAAATAAGTAAATGATTCAGAAGAAAACTCTCAATTTATAACAGGAAGATAGGTATCTACTGCCTACTACACAAAAATCAGTACATCCATGAACCACGCCTTATATATCTAAATAACTACAAACCTATTACATGGGTAGTTGGCTTTGTTTCATAGAATTTCTATTAGACGGTCGAAATTCGTAGTAACAGGTACACACGGCTACATATCAAGCTATAGATTTCCAGTTTTAGCTGACCTCGCATTATAGGCTTTTCGTACAATGAGAAGTCAGCTTACACTGGAAATGTATAGCTTGATATGTAGTCGTGCGTACCTTGGTACTAAACATGTCCGGTTAAGCAGCCGACAACCTCCTAGGTTGACCTGCGAGAAGCCAATCACAAAAAATAAAAAAATTAACTTGGTAAGTATTAAAAATCTCTTGTCCTTATTATTTATTTTTTGAATCTGTAAAAATATTAAATTTCTGTTGTAGTTAAATAAATACCTTATAAGTAAGAAACTTAATAGATAATTAATTAAGTACCTAACTAAACAGTGTTTATAACTTTGTGTCCATGCTGCGTAATTTTATTAAGTTATTAAACAGGTAACAACACATTACTAATTAGAAGAAATAATTTCGTAGCCACTTAATTGCTGTGCTCGAATTCCACAAATCTCGTCTGTTAAAAAATGTGCTAATTAGCCATACTTCATTTGTTGGACCTTATCACACATCTTTGTTGAGCTAAAAGTTACTTAAATATTGTCCAGGGTCTTTTATATACAACCTTGGACATATTTTTGTACAATATGTACATGCAACGTGGGCGAACTGGCAATGTTACAGAACGAAAATGTCCAAATTAGGGCAAAATTAAAAGTTTTAGTAGGTAATGAATTGGCGCCTAAAACCAGAATTGGATGCTTATAACTCTATAGCAGATAGGAATTAAAAACTTTATTCATTTTAGAGCTTTTGGAAACTTTAATGAACAAGTAGCCTGCCTATAAGTATGAGAAATCTACCAGACCAGACCAGATTCTAATATTTAAGTAGAAGCAATTTATCCGTACACAGCCTTGTAAAATTAGTCATAATATATATAAAAGTATTTACTTGCAACCGGTTTGTACCAGAGAATATTTACCAATCGACATATCAGGCCAACGGGGCTAATGTTGACGCCACACGGGGACTAGAATGTAAACATACCGCGGATTGGGCGCATATTGCACAAAATTTGTCTCTAAATTGAGCCAGCATACCGTGCATCGTAATAAATCAACGCTTCTAGCCTGTATTGAGGACAAGTCCGACCTAAGAAAGGTAAATGCCTCAATGCTAGTAGTTGTAAGGAGAACGCGGGCCGCGGAGGCGAGAGGTCGCCCGTTCTAACACGGCGGCCCCCAAACAAACGCGCACTTATTTGCCAATACGCGTCCATCTCAATAATGTGTCTCTGTGTACTCGATGAATTAACCTAATGCATTATAGTAATATGTTGCAACACGCCTAATCTGATTTGTTGAAATATTTCACTGTTGGACCTTTATCACCAGCTACATTTAAGGTTAACTGCCGAAATGCAGTTAGACAAAACAGCATTACGTCATTATCGCTACAATTTACGATAGCGAACACAATATAACGCCTAGTTATTTCGGTTAAGTGAAAACTAGATCTGGATGCAAGTTAGTTCGTAACTAGTTTGAATGTTAGGTATGTAGAAACTACTATTTAATAATGAAACGAATCTACTTTTCATCGAAGTGGGGGTGTCCTCGGAGGCGCACGTGACTGCGTGGACAATTATAACAATAACGATCAGCAGAGCACATGCGCAAACTAACATGTGCATCATCCTGCTGAATACTAAAGAAATCTGTTGACACGAGTTACAATACATTCACACCTGAATATTTCCGATACTTTTAATAAATGACAAAATGGACTTCGGTTAAGGTGGTTTTGGGCAGAACAAAATTAGACAACATAAGTACTACCTACGTAAAACTTCCTTGACTTGAACTTCCTTTCTAGTTTTTAAACTAAACGCGACGTATATATACGACACGTAATTAACAATGGAGCCGCGATGTTTTTATTAAAACAAAAAAGTAATGTTGTTTCCATACAAGTTATGCGAACCAGTATCGTAGACTTTATCTGAATATCTATTTTGCATTGGCATTGCGTATTATACATGTATTCGACAGAAAAAGTACTCGACTAACCCATATTAAAAAGAGTCGTTTAGTGCTTATTTCTACTAACGTAATTTCAAAGGGAAATTAATAACAGGTGGTGCTCATGTGTGGCCGGTCGTGTAGCACCGAGCTGTGGCAACACGACAACTGACATATTGATTATGGAAAAAGAAGCAAAAACCGTCCCAAAGTAAGTGGTGCAGCTCTTTGCGTGTAAAGTTACGAGTCGCCAGGATTCAGGCCGACACGTCACTTAGAATTAGAACCACGCCACAATTATTATTGTATAATATTCTTAAATATTAACAGTACCTATACCGGAATAAAAACTACCTGATCGTATCAGGCGTGTCTCTGCGCGTAATTGCTAATGTCACGGAAAAATATGTCACCTGGTACTCTCAAGCGATGAGGTAAACCTTTCAGTATTTATTTTACTATTGTAATTGCAAAACTGAGCATGTTTATCTAAGTACAAGCTCGTAAAGACTGTTATTTACGATTTTTATGGAAATATGACTGAGAGAAACCAACCGTGGGCACTGCAGAAATATTCATACTAAAACTTATCAGACTGCACCGCCCCGAAAATGTTTCGGCCTTTTAGGAACCTTCTTATTTAGGGTCAACTTCCAATTTGACTAGACGAGACCAGATATAGGCATATTATGTAGTAGGTAGGAAGTATTTTTGTAACGCTTTGAATGTTTGCTGATTCTAGGGTGACGTTAAACGACCCAACCGTCTAACATGAGCGTTAGCATGCTTGATGAACTTGAATATTCGGTGAAAGACATTTCTATTATAAGTAGATACTGTAACAGTAACTTTAGTAAAATTGCCTTTATAAGGTAGCTACTAAATCTGTGTATAATCCACTTTGTCTATGCAGGGCAGGCGTGGTGAAACATGATCCGCTTTTATAGAAAGGTTCTTGTTTATGTATGGAACCTTCCATTTGGTGGTGCAGCATGAACCGCGCACATAATAACCTGATTCAACATTTCGTCACACCTGATTTTAACAGTTCACGCATGAATGTATGACCCTTAAAATAGGCGTAAGAAATTGCTATATTTGTTTTGACTCTCAAAATGTTTACTATCCGTCTTTAAAAGACCCTGAATCCCTGCTTAGCCTCGCAAGATGTACAACCGGTAGCTACGCACTACGCGAACTACATGAATGTTTGACCCTTAAAATAGGCGTAAGAAATTGCTATATTTTGTTTTGACTCTCAAAATGTTTGCTACCCGTCTTTAAAAAACCCTGAATCCCTGCTTAGCCTCGCACGATGTACAACCGGTAGCTACGCACTACGCGATGCGTCGCGCGCGCCGCGCCGCCTATATGGCAAGGTCGGCGGGTGCGCCTGCGCCGTCGCACGCGACATCCGCGCAATCACTTTCACTGAGCGTCTTACCAAATGCACCGAGAGTTACGTAGACTAGAAATGACGGGGAGCAAGCAGCGTTAATTTTGTGGTTATTAGTCGTACCTATACTATGTAGGATTCTAATGAAGGCAGACCAACATTAACATTGGTAAATTACAAATAGATAATACATTTTTTTTCAAGTTTTTAATTCAAAACTGATTCAAATCTTATTAAGAGATAAATAAGCCAAAACATAAATAATACTCTGGTTTTTAAACTGCACAAATTGCATTATTTTATTCTGAGCCTGGCATTGATCACTCAAAAGCTGGACGTTAATCGGATATTTTCTAATTAATTAATTTAATTATACAGGTCATTTTGTTGACCTCAAGCCATTTTTCCAAAACCATGACCAAATATATGAGACAAAACACAGCCGATAGAATAAGGACACTTTAAATATTTTCCGGTAAATTACTGATTTAGTATGTAATCAAGTCACTTCTAGTAGAACATAACTCGACAATAGTATCGCGCATTTGGCTTCCTGTTCGACTCGCGCTAAATTCGTTTCAGTGCGAACTGTGCTTTCGCAACTTGACTAAGCTCACGTAACCACTGTTACAAAGCACAAACAAGACATTCATATGTGAGTACTGTGACGACTCGATAGAATTCAATGTACGCAATGGGATTATTTAACGTTCTAATGTAGGCATAAAGTTAATCTACGATGACTAACTGTTCCTTTCATATCGAGACTTATAAAACGCTAGCTTCCCCTATATCACCCCCTTTTAGGATTATTTTTGAGACAAAAAGTAGCATATGTCCTTCTCCAGGATGCAATCTATGTCCTTGCGAAATTTTATCGAAATCCGTTGTGGTTTAGGCGTGAAACGGTAACATACAGACAGACAGACAAACAGACAGAGTTACTTTCGCATTTATAATATTAGTATAGATTGGAGAGCACGTAGGCAACTTTTGGCACGGGCTGTCAGAAGCTCGAAAGTCTGAAAACAAGTATAACCGGTAGCATCAGTGTCCTCCACTAGTTAATTGGGTTGAAGAGGTCACACGGTCACCAAACCGTGAAAAATCCTGATTTTCACCTGTGTCTAGTTAGACTGAATATAGCTGTAACAAAAGTAGGAAAAAAGGCTATTCTTGTGATTTTTTGGCTTATAAATTAGATTAGGTACCTACCTACAGACCTACAAGAAATTTCAGTCAGATAAAAATATACTCATACCTACTTACAGGCATTGCGATAAGCTGCACCCCAATTGCGTAACACACTTTCAATCGCAATCAGAATGATTTTGTAGGATTGCTAATCCATTGCTTTATATGTTCGAAAAATATGTCTGCTCAACAACGTAAATAACGCAATGAATGTTGTTGAACTGTCAAAATGATATCCATTTCTACTGTTAGTGTGTTACGCAATTACCCCGCAGGTCCTGTCGGTAGGTTAGATTAACCATTGATCGGATGAAATATTCTGCAGGTATCAATGATGTCTATTGTTTAGTCTAAATGAATAGATCGATAATTGGATAGGAGGTGCATTAATTAATTCACTTACGATTAATTTGTTGCTATGCATGAGATGGATGGACGTTAATATTGATGGTTTAATTAGTTTTAGTAAGGTGGTGGTCGGTATAGGTTGAATATAATATAACTTGTTTGTAGTAACTTTTCCAGGTAATTGTTTTGTTGGGAGATTACTGAACGTGCTAGTGTTTAAAATACGATACGATTCTTCTATTATTTTGAATAGTCTTAATCAGCGTTTTGCATATTCTGACTTTTATAGTGCATATTTTAATATTAAATAGCAAAAGATACTTGTTTTGGCATGTTTTATAGGAATTCTTAATATAAACTGACATTTCGTTTTCACAATTAAATATGTAGTTATAAATTATAATGTAAACAAACATTTTGATCCAATTTATGTAATTTATTATAAACAAGCTGTTCGTACCCGGCGTCGCCCGGAGTGAATTTCATTCAAAAATAGCATCCAGATTTCCGACTTACCCGGTGGTGTTTCCGAAAATGTTCTTTCATACTTATCTTGTTCTGACAATTAAAAACAGAACAAAAAAAGAATTTGCCAAATAGGTACAGCCGCTTTGAAGTGATGCGCGGACAAACATTTTTGGCATTTTTGACTTTTATTTATATAGATGCGAAAATAGGTAGGTGGGTATATTCCAGTTTGGCGGGTCTACCATAGTGGCCTACCGACCTACAAGCTTTTTGCCCCGTGATATGTCACCAGCCAAAAGGCCTGTTGTTCCAGTTTAAAGTACTTAGTAACGTAAGGCGGTACCTACTAAATGTATAACTATAAATATAATAAGTCCTACATAAACAGTGTAATTAAAATTCATGTTCGTTAATTCAATGAACTCTTGATTGACCTCTCTTTGTCATAATAGCGGATATGGTGCCGGCTGGACTGTCGAAAGATATCATTTCTAAGGCGGTAAAAATAAATGCATCCAGAATTATAATCAGCTCCGATAGCTTTATAAATGAAAACCTAATCGTACCTATTCATTTTTAGTTTACTTTATGTACAAAAAGAAAAATCTTCTAAGTAATACATTCGGTAGCAATGGGTATCGTCTACTTTCAATCTATTCACACTTCTTACTTACACATGACTGTACCACAATGAGTAAAAAGGTGCCTTAGGTAAGCATAACTGTGTTTTTGTCAGTATTTTCCATAAAAAAATTATATTTATTAGGTAGGTTACTACATAGGGATGTCAGCTGCAGGAAAGTTGAAAGGATATCCCGATATCTATCTTGCAGTCATAACCTTTTCATTTAGTATATATTACTTAGGAGGCAACGCTTACAATCCAGGTGACATCTGTAAGAAGCAGGATATTGTGTGCTTTTCCTCCATACAACAACCAATTTGTGAAATTGTTAACGTAACGTAAGCTAATATTCATTTCTTCAACTTAATACCTGTTGTATTTTTCTGTAGCTACACGTGCCTTGTAATTTCGACATTAGGTTATTTAAATTACAGAATTTACTCATTCTTTCATGTTTTCAAATCCTATTTCTTTTTCTTGTGTTTTAGTTGCTTTCTCGCCTTATCAAAACACTAAGTACGTAGGTACCTTACCTACTGCTATTGTAGGAAGTAGGTATGTTATTTTTAAAATATTTCAGTAAGCCAATGATTTACATATGAAGGTACATAAATACTGGATATCCGGTTCTGATGTAGGTACCATTGCGTTAGAAATTGAGTAATTTCGGTAGTTAGGTATCAAAACATTTCATATTTATTTCACGCTGAGCAAATGTCGACGAATAATAAAAGTAAATAAAAGTAAGTAATCTTTTTTTCCCGACAGTCATATATTATAGCCACATGTCACTATGTGCGAGAACTTACATTGCGCTAGCGCACATTATACCAAAAACAAACGTTGAAATATAAGCCAATTGGCGTGCACATAAATAAAATTGACTAATAAAATAACACACGTTAAAACCTCTCATACTGTATGTACTCTACAAATAACATCTTTAAAACTGATTTTAGCGTAGTCTTATATTAGATAGATTATTTACATACACACAAACAACTAACGCATGTGTCTTTGCGTTTGTTGTGAGTTCTTATTAGTAAGAGCGTTAGCACACTGACGATTTGCAAGCGTGTTTTCAGCGAGGCGAGGTAACCGCGACTACGCAACGTGTTCTCCGCGTTTTCAAAACATTGTACACTCGTTTTTCTCAATCTCTCTTGTACACTTACGTCAATCTTTCTCGTTACACAAACGCGGCGAATACGTTGCGCACACGTGGCGTGCGCAGCGATCGCGTTGAACAATCGCTTCACTGAAAAAACACGCTCGCAAATCGCCAGTGTGATAAAGGCCTAACGACTCCTTCAAACAGGCGCGACACGCGACACGAATTGCTCGCGTCACAAATGCACCGCTCGTCGCGCGACGGGCGGTGCCTTTGTGCTGCGTCGCGTGTCCCGCTTGTTTGAAGGAGCCTTTAACCTTGTTCGTTACCTACCCATCAAAAGGCACCTAATTTATTTCTAAAAGGCTAGACAACACAAAACCTAGCTTAACAGTCTGCCAAACTCCTGATTATCAATAGCAATAGATGAACAAGAAGCTTTCCTTAGTTAATTTTTACAAATGCATTAAAAAAAAGCCGGGTAGTTTATATACTAAAGGTACACACGGGTACAGGGTCCATAATAGACGTTACGAACGGCCGCGGGTTTTCCTGGTTAAAATATTCCCAGTTAAACCCGGCACGATGCCCAATGAATAGCAACGGACGCTTCTTATTGCCGACGCGTGACGTGCTAAGTAGTCATTGACCGGGAACAGTTATTAGGTTTTTCCATTTATTCTTTGTTTTCGCTAGTTTATCTCTGGACAACACAGATGCAGGGCAGTCCATTCAAGCGCCTATTTTCATGATTATTTTTTAAATGTATCCTTAGGAACTTAGACATTGGTTTAAGGGCTTTTAAAGTGGTTAAAGGGTAGCAGAACCAGTTTTTGGCACTGCATTTGAGTAAGTAAACGAAAATTTACAAAATACTGCAGATCAGTGGAATGATTAATTACGCTCAACTAGAGCTCATCCTTTCAGGGAGGTGAAAACGATTTTTTTTCTACATTTAGCTTATAGTAGGGGAGGTACTACTCGATTTTTGCGATCAATTTTATACCGAATAAATTTAATTTTTAGTAGTTTTTTAACACTCAATAATCTTGAATGTGAGAGTCAATTGCCGCACCCAAGGGGGAATCCAAAGTTAGAACACGTCAACATTGTAAAATAACTTATGAAAAAACTCATTTCATACCGTGCTAAAACCTTATGGGGCGGTTTTTACGAAAATCTTCAACACAAAAAAAATTGTTATCTGCATGGAAGTGGGAAGAATACAACTAGGTATGTCAGCCGCGTAAAGGCTCCAATTTGAAACTATGGGTAGTAGGACAAAGTAGTCAAAGGAACCATGACCTCAATTTTGTATGAAAATAAAACTGCACTTTTTGATTATTTTTGTAACTTTGCCTGGGCCAGGAATTGAATCCCTTTTATTTTTTTAAATAGCACCCTGTTATTTCTCTAACCGATAGTAAAGGTCGTATGGATTAAATGCTGTGAACAAATATAATGTGACAAATCAAAGAAAATGGTGACTTTTCAAATTTTTCGTAACGTGTAAAGACTGCAAATTCTGGCACTTTCTTTGATTTTATACAAAATATTCCTTTGCAGTATTTGATCCTTGTCAATAACACTATCGTTCAGTATAAAAATCAGGTTAAGGCAGGAAGCCTTTTCCAAAAAACAAAAATGTTGTTTTATTTTCCTTCAAAATTGAGGTCATGGTTGCTTTGACCACTTTGTCCTACTATCCATAGTTTCGAATTGAGCCCTGATAAGCCAAAGCAACAACCATCTTCGTTAAAGCGGCTGGCGTATATTCCCCCCACTTCCATGCAACTGAAATTTTTTTTCGGGTTGAAGACGATCCCAAACATCTTCCCATAAGATTTTGGCGTGGTATTCGAAATTACTTTTTTATAAGTTTTTTTTACAACTTTGACATGTTCTAACTTTGAATTACACCACTATTGGAGCAGCTGACGCTCAGATCTCTTATGCACTAAGGAAAAACTATTGTTGGTATGATTTTCAGCCGGTATAAATTTACTTTTTCAAACTAACGCCACCGTACTATTACTTTGGAAGAGAAAAAGTACAGGAAAATAAAGCAATAGGAACAAACCGATAACACACTGACGATAATTCAATCGTAAGTTGTGAACACAACGGCTAATGACTCCTTTCCCGACTGTTTTGCAGTGAAGTTATTAAACTATCAAGTTAACAAAACAACTTCGGGATTGTTATAAACAAGTAATAGAAGACACGTGTGGCAGCATGCTCTTGTGTGAAATTCAAATTACGATCATGAAAATAGTGAACTGAATTTATGTCATGCATTATGCGTAGTACCAACTGCAACTGTATGTACTTGTACCATGCATGTCAGTTAAATTCAGTAAAAAAGGTGGAAGTTTTGCTAACACGTAGGTATCGGTATATTATGTAATTATGTATTCGTTCGAAAATATGCTTTGGATTAGGATGAATAAAATATAAATAAATTACTACTTACTAACCTTGTTAAATGGAACAAAGAACAAAGCCTGAGTGCAATACTTTCCCAGCGGCTCCAATCTCCTGAAGCAAAAGAACAAAACATGATTCACCTCTATACATTTTGATAATGTTTCATGAAAATTTACTGAGTACATGCGGTATTCAATATTAATTTGCTGCTATTAATAAGTCAAATATTTAATAGAAAAAAGAAGGAAAACCACACGGGAGACTCCATTGAGAAACCAATCGAAGATTATGTGTAAATTCAGCTTAGGTATTGGTGAGGTTTCATATCTTACTAGATGCATGTCTTACTAAAACAAAGAATCATTTGTTGCCATTGACAATATGAAACTCAAAAGGTAAATGTCGGTTGTTGCAACATATTGGTTACATGACAGTGGGTAGGTACAAAAATACCAATTCCTTAAATCATTACATTACTCATAGTTACAAAACATAGTATTTTGTCTTTGTGCTTCGGGGCGACTCATTTTTAAGACGTACTACCTATTTTACGTGATTCGTCAACTTCAAAGCTCAAAGCAGGAAAATAGCATTTTAACTAGATTTATAGGTAAATAAATATTTACAAGTCTTTGTGTTTGGTATATATATATATGTATAAGTATATATACAAAACACAAAGTGAAAATGATTTTTATTTGCAATACAAAAGCCAGGACTAGCCTTTAGAAAAGCTGCTTGCTCTTTTTAAAACAACGGAGTAAGCAAGGAACTAAAGGCAGGTAGCTGTCTGTACAGTAAAATTAATCCTCTGAATATAATGACTTCCTATTTGAAGTCTATTTATATACAGAAACTTGGAAAAGTTATTGTTTTTCCAATACTCTTCTAATCAAATCACGTACAAAAATGTTTTAACTTTGTCACTAATCAGTTATTATCTAAAGTCGTAGATCTCCGCTGACAAAGCGACCACACAGGCATGCATAATTAAGCAGGTAAATCAATAATACAATTCTAATTATGTGTTTGCTGCCGGTGTGTGTCGAAGCCAGTGCACGGTTGTGCTTTGATGTCCCCGTACCTTGAATTTGGTGAGTCATGATAACCAGAATGTTTCCAAATAACCATATGACCTCATACGGTTACAGCCGTTTTGAGAATAAAGATATTACTAAGCAAACACCCAAAGTTGCTAAAACTTTGTTTTTTCTAAGGCTTAAAGATCGGCTCTTTCTACCCTATTCATTAATTTATGTTTTAATACTTTACTGAGCATATTGAGTTTTTGTTGTGCTATGGCAATGATACCCAAAGTGGTCTATATCGACTCTCATTGTTAGATGTTACACTTTAAAATCTGTGATATCTTCTAAGATATTCATTTTAATGACATATGCTGTAAAGGGCAATTTTGATTTACATTAATTGCACAACGTATCTGACGTATTTAATTGGATAAGGATTAATACTGTATTGTTTAAAATAGCTACGTAAATATCCCATATTTGTTTAGTAATATGTAAAAGATAAAAATGGTTACTGAGGGTTATCCTTAGGAGATAGACATATACCGTCGCGGACTTTTCTGTAGACCTTTTTAAGATATACAATTCCGCAGTACATTCTTTTGATCTATCTCGTAAGGTTTGGCCAGCTTTAGCTAGCAATGTAAACTCCCAAAACTATGTTTTATATGACATCATTACACATCTTTGGGTTAGACGGTGCTATCGTTACCTAATTCATACAAATGTTCGCTTTATTAGTTTTATACCGTATCGATTACCGCCTTTAAACCGACGCGATGGCTACACCTATACTTCTTAGGTAAGTACTAATGTTTTTGGTTAACTTCACACATCATTATAAATAAATCACCTTCCGGCACTTTTCATTTTCTCGTTTCGAATTAACTTATAGTTTCAGTAATGTCTAGATTACTGAAATAATTGTCACTATTTCTCGTTGATAATAATTGGTTATTTACAAAATTATGTCATATCTTTCAACGTAAATTAACGTAACACTCAAAAATGTTTAGAGACGATCGTAATTTGATTTATAACGTAACGTGGATAACGCGTCGCTGTCACATCGGCGCATGATTCGGTTTTGTTTACACATACTTGACAATAACAATCGGCGCGGGCGTCGCAACACACACATACACACTGGCCAGTGTGAAAAGTACGCCAATAGTGTGACGATCAAACACATAAGTACTCAGTGGACATTTTCAAGGCACATAGTATTGACACAATGTGAACCTGACCCGATTAAGAACTAATTAAAAACATTAATACTTCAGTCATAATGGAAAAGGCTATGCGCGTGAAGATGAAATGAAAACCTGTATATCGGCTAAGGTCAACAGTTTATTGCATTGGCAGACGACTGTAATTTTATAAAGTGGGTAGGTAAGTAAGTAAATGAACAACTTTCATTTATAAAAATAAAGATGTAGGTAGAAACATAAACCAGGCATTTTATGTAAAGTAACGCCTTATGAAGGTTTTTGAAGCATCCGGTATAGATTTATTTGTAGGTATTTCATATGCATCAGCAACGATCCAACCCCTTCCCTTGCACAGCTCTACCTGAAAACCTCCCCATAATCAAATTCAAACTACGCCAATGACATTTACTTAACTGTTCGGTATGGATAGGAACATTAAAATAAACTGAATAATATTGTTTTCAGTTTCTACCTAGTTGTGTTGATAGTGGACGTAAGGAACAAAAATATTTCAAGAAGATGTGCTATCAAGCAGGCTACCTATGATCTCGCTCAAACGAATGACCAGCACCGTAATTGCGTAACAAATTTTCAATCACAATCTGAATCATTTTGAAGGATATTTCTAATCGATTGCTTCATATATTCGAAAAAGTGTTTGTTTAGCAACGTAAATAACGCAATGAATGTTGTTGAACGGTCAGAATGAGAGCCATTGCTACTGTTAATGCGTTACGCAATTACTACGAAGGTATTGGACTGTGCTCACCGTCAGTAGTTGACATTATAGTGATATGTTTATGAGCAAAACTTCTTCGGTTTATTCAAAAAAACAAGATCCCAAGATAAATTATAGCGATAAATCTCGCTTAATTTGTACATTTTCAGATCCACTCAAAGAACAAGATCTGTTTGTTTATCTTAGATAGAGCAGATTCAGTTTTTTATACGCATACAACAGGGAAGTTAGAATAATCATAACCAAATATTAGGGACAAACAGAACCAGGATGATGGTAACGACCTGAATAATATTATGGTTATAGTACCTGCCATTATTTTTTAAACTAGATATTTGTATTTTCTTGATGTATGAAGTTTCGTATAGGTTAATTTTTTTTTTTGTACGAAACCCAGGATTATGACTAAAAAGCTATCTGTTAGAAAAATTACATCTAAGATCCTACTCTGTCAATCAGTGTGCGAGGGAGTGAAAAATCGCCAGTGGACTGATGACTCTTGTTTTATTATTAAGTAGACTATCAGCTCGGGACCTAGTCATCATCAGCGTCCCATTTTGAGAAATGGAAAACTAGGTAAGCGGGCTACAACTACAAAATTAGACAATTACAAAGCTACCTAGAACTACTTCATTTCGCTGAAGTAGGTAGGCACTAGAGTACTTCATTTATTAAAAACCGTTCTGTTGTTTGAAACAACCCCGACAAGCGACAAGGATACAGCAGTTATGACGAATGACGTCATTCACGGTTCCCGTTTTGTTTTTACCAGACTTATTAATACCTACCGCTATAACAAGCTTTGTCTAGTTATGTAAAGGCGGATAAAATAGGAGATTCAACGAAGTTTATACGAAAATGCACGTGACTTTTAGACTTAGACTTAGTAGCAAGGTCCAAATGTTAATCGTTCTTTACTGTGACACTTTGGTCGCTTAAATACGATAGTATAATCTGTTAGGTAAAGCAATCAATTCAAAATGCGTGAGTCCATTTTATTGGAATTGCAAGATTGGCGGAGATTTAAGTTCAATTTACAATTCAAGCTAAAAGTTTTCTTTGTTGAAGAATACAGATTTGAAATATTGTGTTTAAAAAGTGTTATGGGATTAGAGAATCACATGAAAGTGCGTAACGCCGTCATAAATTACATGTAATTGTAGAGCACTACTTTTTTTGAGTTCATCAGCGGGATAGTAATGCTCATAAACAACATCAAATTATTCTAGTTATGAAATTTCGTCTTTCGTTTTTTACGCAACGATATATCGCATTGTGAAAGATAAAAATATCTACATGATATAATTACATGAAAAGCTGTAATCGTGATAAAGAAGTTACTGGATGAGTCACTATTTTACTTAAAATAAGTAGGCACACATGAAAGTACTTATGCATCTATCTAATATAACAACGTGCAATTAAAATGACTAGATACATTCAGTGTCATTTACAAAAATATATTTAAAAGAAACTGCATCGGAAAATACGTCATTTTATATTTGATAAATCCCGTAATTTAAAAAAAAAAATGATATAGAAGGAACAGTTAATAGCATCCGGACTAACTTTAACATGATAACATAAATTAGAAAAGTCTATGACAGTTTAAAACACCTACACAAAACCACATCTAGATAATCTTATAATCAAATATGTCGTTTTTAGTGCAACGAGTTAAGAGCAAAAATATGTCTCGACCGTATTTACGGCAATGATCCTCGATGACGGAAGGCAAAAGCAAATAACATCGTTATCCGGGTACGTATTCATAACCATTGTGATCGCGTGTTTTGTTCAATGTCGCTGCTTTATAACTACTACAGATACTATTATCTTCTTTACGCTGGGGACATTATGTTTGATTTATTTATGTATAATTTTATACGGGGAATCTGGAATTTTCGAGTAAAATCAGACTGACGAAAGAAGATAAACGAGAAAGAACTAAAAACATTTTACGTGCATAAAATAACCGCCACGAAAGCGAAAGAAAGTCGTACAACAAACCAGGGACTAAAATGCTATAAAAAATAAAAAATAAAATCGAATCTAATCTGCTCATCATTCGACCAACAGGCTATCTCAAGACCGCATGCGCCTATTCCGTAACCATTCTTCTTTTTGCAAAATCCGTTGGGATAGCTGGTATGAAGGATGTAATTAAGAGTATTGTGAGTACCATAGATGATACAGTCCGCGTATTCTATATTTAATACAGTTGAAGGCAACAGCATTATAGGCGGCAGCGGCGCGTAAGTCGACACCGCTACTTGTCCGCGCTATGTAAATGGAGATAATATGCGTACTAGCTAAGTGACCGGGTTGCGCTACCTACTCGCACAATGAGGTTAATATCCAACCAACTTGTAAATAAAAACTTGGTAAACGTCTCACTACGGTTACTGGCACGCTTCTCGATTCGGTCGGGTTACAACAGAAATCGCTGCGAACATGGCGCATGTGCACAAACCGAATGGGGTTACCTCACCCACATTCCTGCCTTCCGGAATTTCACTCACGTTGACAGTAGCAATGTACTGATACAATGACTGCGTTTATCGATGTCCATCAGATTAATTCTGCGCCGTTGTTAAATGGAAATTAGCAATGCAGCCAAACAGCTAAAGCGATTAGAGTAAATTTACTTGAAATACGTTCGCAAGTCGTTTTATTTATAACTGAATATGTATTATTGTGACACTATTATTTCGTAGTATGGACGATAAGCAATTAATTTTTAATTGTAATTAAATTAATTAATTTTATATATTATTCATTTCAATGAAATTTATGCAATTCATTTTTAATTGCTTTTTTTCTTCCAAAATAAAATAAAATTACTCTGATCCCTTTTTAATCTGACTGCTGTTAAAGTATCAGTTAACTGTATTAAATAATTATTTTACTTCGAAATTCTCGCGTATTTATCTTGGAGAGATCTTAAGCTGGCTACCTCGCGAACCATTACTGATGCTTAATCTGGTGCGCATCTGAGTTCCAGTTTCACGATCTGTCAAAACGTACCGTTGCTACGGTTACTGACGTCGCCAGTACCCTAGAAATTGCCTTCATCGATCTCACCAGCAATGACGATTTATAGATCTTTATTCGCTTTAATTATTAGAATTTACTTTCATTTACCCTTCCTGGACCAAATAAATTAGTTCGCGTTCGGTACAGGACATAAGTGTCGGTAAGACCCGCGCTATACCTACCTTCTCAACAACGATTTCTTGATGCGTATGAAAAACTTGACTATATTCAGCTTGCACATGTATCGCAACAATGTATGTAGATATTGTTATTCCAAAATGATGTTGCTCTACATCTACACGAATCATCTTGGATAAACTTTCTTACACTCTTATCTTTTAACACAATGGCAAACTTGACAGACGATCACGCTACCGTATTTACTTAATGGGTAATTCTTGACTTTATCTAATCGTCATATAACCAGAATGCGTAAGTTAAAAAAAAAAAATAAGACATCGGCTTAAGACATTTAAGTGGGTTTTCGTAGCTGGTGTATGGGTTGAGACAAAGAATTGCCAATTATTCCACCTGCCCTTGCGGCACCTGGACCGGCTGCTCTTTTTATTTATTTCAACGTCGGTGATATTTTTATTGTTCGCCTTCGCAAGCGATGGCGGTCACAAATGAAATGCAGTGCGAGTATGTGCACCTTTTAATGTTCACTCGTCAACTGAATTGTCTTCATACGCTCACATTCTATGATGCTGTGATGATTAAAAAATAACCGACTTGAAGATTATTAAAATATGGATTGGTATTGATCCTAAAGCGTTCTGTATAAGCTACTGCACAACACAGAAGTTCAATAGAAAGCTACAGATATGCAACTGCAATCAACGGCTCGTGCTAATGGAATGTTAAGTAGGCTGGCTAGCCTTTTCTCGATATTTATGCTATTCTAAAAATAGCATGCAGTCAACTTGGAATTGTTTACAAAATAAATTGCACGAAATAAAATGTGTATTGCGGTTCATGCAATAAAACATAGGGGCATTTAGATAGTGTTTACTAGAGACAATTGTGAAATGACATACTTAATTCATAGTAAAGACTTCCTAGTTTGAACTTGATACCGTATTCAAGAGCTCGTAACCGAATAACATGCATTACTATTTATATACGAGTTTAAAAGAACAAAGCGATCTGCGAATTGGTATAAATATATATTCGACGAGTACGGGTCTCATCCCGCGTAAGCTACTGAGAATCGATCACGGCTTACTCCGAGACGCGCGCAAAAACTACATATCTCCAAGTTAAAACCGGCCAGATCGAAAAGATCCGGCCTAATATTTGGTGTACGTTTAACCCTTCAAAGGCTGCCGGTCGATACCTGCACAATTAGTAGCGTTTTTGTTTCGAAATTGATGACTCCGAATCACGAGCTTATGCGCACTTTAACAAAAAGTAGGATCGTTATACTACATATAAAAGATAATATACCTGTTGAAGGCGTAAGATTTTATTTTACGGATGTATAATAACATGTAATATAACACTGATCACAGTAGGTTGACAGTATCTACATACATAGAGAAAAAACTTAGCGCCTCTAGTTATAAAACCAGAGATTCATTATTCATAGAACTTATGTCTCTGATTTCTCATTTTAAAGAGTTTAAGTAAAGCACGTCAATGAAACTTCATCCTAAATTGTCCGTATAATATCAAAATGTAAAAAAAATCAAGTGAGGAGACGCGGCCACGATGCGTCGACATGGTTCGTTGACCCCGTCGATATTTCTCGAAATTCGCCTCGGAATCCGCGCTCTTTTCGCTTTTTAATTGTAGGTAAGTAACCGGCTACCCGACGACAAGGTGATACGTTTCCAGAGAAAAAAAATGTACGTCCATGCCCTCACGCTGGAATTACTGTAACGGAACATACGAATTAAGATTTACAAGGAAACGCGCGAAAGATTAAAAAATCGCGCTCATTCGGTGCTGGATAATCTCTACCGTTCAAACATCGCCGTCGCGCCGTGCGCCCGCGTCGATTTGACCAAACCGGCATAATTATTTTAGTGTGCTTTAGCTTTGACGTCATTTATTAGAAGCAGCGATTGTGCTTTAGATTTATCACGTGTCTTGTATTTTTGGCGAAACAGTGTAGGTGGCATACCTGTCTACATCAATAACAATCGCGAATGTAACACTAAAAATACTCTAGCAACTAACATAGGTACTATATACCTATCTGTTCAAAATCGCACAGACTACAATAGATATTTACAAATGTTTGTAATATCTTTAATAGCAGTACGGAAGTTTGATTTTCACGGTACGGACTGAACAATGGACTCGCGACTCTCAGCAATGGAGCCATTCGAATACATGCAATTTGCCTCCAATTTGATTACCTTTCTATTTCATGTGAATTTCTTCGTTATTGTTATAGACAAATTTGAACGCAACCACGTATGGTATTTAGAATAGCTGGCATCTACCCAAGATAATTTTAAATAGAGCACGAGTAGGCAGATTAATTATTATGACACATGACTTTGTTTAATATTCACGTATTTAAATAACAAGATCTTTATCATGTTGTCAACGTCGAGCAATTAGTAAAAGTTTAGCGCGTGCTGATTGAAACAGCAGACGTAACATAAACATAATCATAACTTGATGTGGAACGCGAGGGTGTATAAATCAATAAATAAATAATGCTAATGCCGTTGCTAATACGCCACGCCACGCATCGTGCAGTCTTCAACAAGGTGCGATGTGGTGATCGGGTCGCACGCACCGCCCGCCGCGCCGCGCCGCGCTGCACGCCGGCCTCCGTACACCGGTTTAGGGCTGTTCAAACCTAGGTACACATTTATTAATAAATATAGTAACTATATATGTTAATATCAACTTATTCATAAATATTAAACTCGCGCTAATAGTGTTTTCAGCACGCTATATTAGCAGGAGCATATTGCATTCATTTAAACTTTTTACATAGCATTTCTTTTAATTGTATCTTCTAAATCGGTGTATACGTTAAAGAAGTGAGACTAGAAATATGTATTTAAAAATACATACACAAGGTGCAACCCTAAGTTACAAGCACTCGATGATGTTTAGTAGATTATAATTAGCCGCGCTGCCAACCCACAGCGAGTGGTGTATTTCATCAGCGAAAGCGATGTCACTCTTGCAGTCGATGTCTAGACACGTCATCTATTAAAGTATTAGGTCATTATTTCTGATTCTGTATTTATTCTAACATTCGCGGGACTACTTAAATAAAATAATTCACAGCTACATGCAAGATTGAATAGTCAGTCACATCATCATCATAATAAATGGTGGAACATAGATTAATAATAGGTACGTAGGTGTTAACGATAAATGGACGATGTAGCAGTTGTTTACACGCAGTTTTACGGAGAGGACACTATGTATGCAAGTGATCTATCATTTTATTTGTTAGAATTAACACAGACGTTCAAAAGTACACACACTAATATAAAAAAGTAACCGGATTTAAGCTTTAGTGGTCTTCAGGGTGTGTCAACAGAATGTTTTGGATTTTATATAACTACAATTCCTACCGAATTTCACTGTTTAAATGAAGTAACCAAAACATTGGTGTATCGGATTAATTGCTATACCTACATAACAAAATATGATCGTATCGACATGTGTCGGTATGTCGCTCGTGGCTTACGTGCCGGCGGGACGGGTGCTAGGCGCGGCCGGCACGCGCCTCGACGCGCCACTCACGCGCACCGGCAGATGTGCGCAAACGCAGCCGACGCGCCGCTGCTGCCTCTACCTGCATCGGCGCCTCTCCATATGCGCTTATTTGCTATTTACATAGACCCACGGACCGACCTTGAAACTACAACTCTATGCGTTAAGTCTAGTCTAGTAAGTTAAATACATAAGTTGATACTTAATGAATTTTAATATACTTAAGTTTTGTATTGCCCCAAGCTTGGCACTGGGAATTTCATAGAAAACACTGGTGTTATTATTTTATATTGCAAATTCAACATTTTGTATACCGTTACTATTTTTGACCTAATTAACAGATTCAAACGCCGAGTAAGTAGGGTAGAATCCCAGGTTATTGGTATTGCGTAATAAAGAAAATTCAATAAAGCTGCCGGTTAATTTAAAACCCATTTTTGAAAGCGGAACAACTCACATACTGAGTCAGTCGCGAGAAATAATAGGGAATCGCTACTAAATATAGTACATTAGTACTATGAATAGACGCGCCCACGATATGTAGCCGTGTAAATCAACGCCCGACTAATGTATCACAAACCCGATACATGGCGTCTGAGGCGTGAAACTAAAACAACTAAAAACTTTATACATATTTTACTAGGTATTCCTTAACGTGTTTTATTATTCGGTTAACGCCAAAGTGCTCAAAATCATTGTGTGGAACAAAACTACCTGACCCGGAAACGAGTTCTCGATAAGCACTTTTTTACTATTCAGTTGATAATGAGCCGACTCCGTTGTTATTTTGATATTCAATAAACTAGCGTTCTACTAAAATATTTGACACAAAGTATAACATCGTGTTTGGTAAATAACAACATGACTCTTATTTTGTAACCTTTATACTTTAAAATGGAGCAGTGTTGGCCAGTGGTTACGAGTTGTAGGTCGTAGGTTCGAACCCAGACACGCGCTTTACTTTGTGTCTATTATTTCATTACCACTGCTCTCAAAACGGTGAAGAAAAACAACATGAGGAAACCGGCATATCCTACGAGTAGAACCAAAATTTCGAAGACATGTGACATCTATCAACCCGAATTGGGCCTGCGTGGTGGATTAAGGCCCTCTCCCTCTCATCGAGAGGAGAACTATGTCTCAGTAGTGGGAATATTATAGGCTGATTATGCATATGCATTAAAAAAACAAAAAATTGGCCTTATTACGGGTTAATTAAAATGTATTTAATTCATAAATATGCACGGCACTCGTCAAACAATGATCAAACATGGTCAAATATATTGTGACTAAAGAAAAAGTTAGTAATCTCGCGCGGTCCGATCTAAAAGGTATTTGAGTATGGCACACTCCAGTAAAGGGCAGAAGTGATATGTCGACATATGGGCGGCTCACCGCAATGCGGCAATGTTGCTCCTATGTACACATACGTTATTATGAACCACTCCGTCGGCTAATACTCACACCGTATTTATAAAAAGTATCGTTTAAACTAACGTAGAAATATTAGATATAAATAAACGATCACAATAAACAACGGATGGTGTCCAGATGACGTATCTATTCTGAAAGAAAAACTTCGAATCGGAAGAGTAGGAATCACTCAAAAAAAATCGGCGATTAATGCATTAGATTAGACTATTTGAACGACATAAATTTTTAATATAACCTTGTCAGATATAAATAAATAGGTGAAGGTCTACATTAAATCGCGGATCACTTGAGTGTGTTTAGTCCGTTATAATCGCGGATGGCAAGTCGCTAATAACGTTGTACTCGCCACTAATGTAGTAAGTCAACAATATTGTGGAGCTATTATAAGAATAACAAGATATCAATAGCGTGTTTATTCTCCGAGCTTATTAAAGCGAGTGCGGCGCGGCACGGTGCGCCTCCCTCGCAGTGTTGCCGACGCTTGAACTTTACGTGACGTGTATTACGAAAATAATTATTAAACGTTCATTGCACACAATCCACAGAGATGAGTGCGTCCAGGAGCACGATGCGGTTTAGTCGGAACGTTAGCGACCGATTGAGGTGCTGGACGGATGCGTGCGATTATAATTAGGATTGTATTTCTGATTCCGACGAAGCTCAGTATGGCGGGCAAAGCTGAATTCCATCTGAGTCATTGTGCCCGTTCTGTTGCCTTTATTTTCGTAAAACACTCCATCTCACGCGCATCATTGTTTCATTACCTCCGCTCTTGTTAATTATTGTAGTGTTTAATTAAACTTACAACGGCGTATGAATTCGTTTCGTCACCATGTTGTCTTTAAGTTAAAGTCATTTGTGTCCAGTAGGTACATGTCACACAGTGTAGCCGCTGTAGATACAATAAACACAATTGACGTACATAACAAGACAATTAATAAACTGATGTTTACGACGTTGACATAAGCAGGTACGTCAAGGGCAAGTTCTAAGAGACGAATAATATCTTGTTACTTTTGTAAGAAAAATACTAAATAAGCATGATAATGATGGAAAAGGAATATGAGTGTCAAAAGCATAGATCAAACAAAACAGTGAAGGTAATAAGTAATAATAAACAATGTGTTTTTTTAGAACATACTCATTTATAGAGCGAAGAATGTGATATTTTCATGTTGTGTAGCTTTCTCGTCTCGTAGCCGCGACATCAAGCGCGAAGAATGGAAATCATCGCTTGCCTGTAAATAATAAATATAGACGCGCGTTATGTCTAACTCGACACTTTGTGCGGCACAAATGAAGAGAGAGAGCGGGGGCAAGAGCTAAACAAGAATACCAAGTGATAAAAACATTCATATCGATAGTATAAAGTTTAGTATCAACACAAAACTTTATACTTGTGTTAATGTAAACACAGAAGCGTGAGCAAACTCTCGACGAAAAACTTTAACATATTATTAAGAGTGCTGAAAAAAGAGTGAAAATGAATTTGACATGCTCCACTTTCCTTAGGCGCTCCAAGCGCCAACGAAAAACCGCCACAGTTACATCGAGAAACAATCGAGGACTAGACGAAGTGAGGAAAACTAAACCACTGCAAAATCTTGGTCCTTAATGTAATTTAGATAATAGTCTACTGAATAAGTGTAAGCTTACATATATAAATATCGCGAAAAAAATGCATATTAGTGTAACGAAGAGCGAACAAGCCGGTGGGCACGCGTGATCGGCGACATATTTCCCGAAGTGCGGAACAGGTTTGCGTCGAGGCTAATGTAGGGTCACCTCACGTAGAGACTCTGACTTTCATGTCAGAAATCGTAGCATTATGACAACAGTCAGGATTTTTATAACTGCTAATAGAAATATGGTGCAGTAGAACACTTCAATATTTATCTACCTAACTTGCATTTGGAAGTCAGATTTATATAAAAAAATAAGTGGGTACTTCGAATAAAACATGAAATTCTTATTAAATCAAAAGGATGCAAGCGAGTTTTTTTGCTAAATGTTATCAATAGATCTCTGCTCTAACTTCCAGACAGACTGTTTCGTTGAGAAGACAAAAAAAAGAGTTTTCTTTTTTTTTTATTATCCATTCATCCACTGTCCACTGCTTGGCCTAGGGTCTATTCAATAAAACCGACAGGCGACAATTCTAGAGGATTAGATATAAAAGAGATTATATAATAAGACAATTTTACAAGATTCTTTCGTAGTTTTCTGCTTTATTAAACATCACCTTGTCGTGGAAATATGACAATTTTGTATTATTTTATAAATATGTTACATTGTCAGATATATTAAATAGGACCCAGATCATTCGGATGTTCAGTGGTTATTATGGTAGCCCTAAATGTATGTAACTTGCAGCCGATACGCCTGCTTGCTACACCGCGTTATGTGCCACTTGCGAACGTTCTAACTATTCGACAATGTTATTACGTTGTACCTTTTCCTACTTCAAATATCCTTTAGGCTCAATGATCATTTAATTATTTGCAAAAAATATGTATACGAGGCAATTCAATGTGAGAATAAATAAATATAAGCCACCGTATGGAAAAATATATAAGTTCATTCGCTTATTGCACTAGTAGTAAATAGTAATACAAAGCACAATTACAATACATAATGAACTTGCGATTTCTTACTGTTCATACATTCTAGTTAGATAATGAGGTAAAACCGAAAGAAACATTCACTTTCCTTCGAACTTAATCATACTTCTGCAAATTAAAATACATTTAAACCATAAAATATAATAGCGTAGCTACCTACAGAACATGAAGTCGTTCATTATAGCAAATTCATAATATTTTAAATCATATTAATATATTATTCGCCTATAATTAATCATATTTATTCACAGATAAAGTGCATTGCAAACTAGACATGCTTACATGAAGGCAAACTACGTCTGAAGCCTAGTGATAAGTAAACCGAGCGCAAGTTCCGTTATGAATTTGTCCGCGAACTATAACTTCCACAAGTTCTAACTGAAACACATAATCATCTATGCTGGCTATTGCTATGCGTAACAATTTTAATGTGTATGAATTAACTTGCAAGTTCATGTCTGCGCGGAATATTCAAAATGATATTAGTATTTGATAGGACGATTTTATCCAAAAATATATTTCTGTTCCTAATACATTGCCCCTTAAGTATAATATTATTCCAATTCCACTCATGACCAATCATCACTTTTTTCGCCTGCCTCCATTAATGTTCAGTTATCAATTACAGCCCATTTCGTAACACCTACAAAATTGACGTAACATAATTAATGTTATCTTAACTTACGCCAAAACAGAAGAAGGTAACACGAATAAAGTAAAAAACAATCAATTATAAACTAAAGCAAATATTCATAACAGAGATGGCAAGAAAAAGATAGGTGGGTAGGTATAGAATACACGCCAAGACATTCAAAAAAAAATGGTCGCAAATATCTTGAAACCAAAGAAGATAAAATTAATTAGAGTTATTCTAAAAATTAAAACAGCGATCGACTTAATTTGAAATACAAAACCTAATCAATAAAAGAAAGCACCTATCCACTCAATAAGTTGTTATGACTATCAAGAAAAGACCCGAAAGGACCGATGTAATTTTTGTGTCCATAAATAGAATACTTTTAGGGGGCACATTCCAATATATTTACATAGTAGCCAGTTTGGTTTCACGAAAGGTAGGTCGACGACTAACGCGGGAGTAAAACTCATCAGTCACATTTTGGAATCCTGGGAGAAGTCCCAGGATGCAATTGGCATTTTCTGTTACCTTTCAAAAGCTTTTGACTGCGTGGACCACAATACATTGATCTGTAAATTACACCACTACGGAATTCGTGGACAAACTGTTGATCTTGTTCTTTCCTATCTATCAAACAGGTAACAAAGAGTAAATGTTAACGGGGCGACGTCCTCGGGGTCTTTAGTTAAGATGGGCGTACCTCAAGGTTAAATTCTTCGCCTTTTCCTATTTCTAGTTTATATTAATGACCTTCCTTACATGATGGCTAACTTATCGGACATAATTTTATTCGCTGATGACACTTCTCTTACTTTTAAAATAGACAGAAAAGGTACGGATGTCTTACATGTCAACGATAGTCTGGCGGTTCTTTCGAAATAGTTCGCAACTAATAATTTTTTACTTAATGCGAACAAAACTAAATGCCTTAAATTCTCATTAACAATTGTACCCCAAGTGGGTCTAAATTTAAAACTTGTTGGCAAAAAACTAGATTTTATTACGGAAACTGTATTTCTAGGAATTACTTTAGATTCACAATTGCACTGGGGCGCCCACATTAGAGCTCTTTCAGATAGATTAAGTTCAGCTGCATATGCAGTAAGAAAAATAAGGCAGTTGACTGATATAGCCACTGCCAGGTTAGTATACTTTGCTTATTTTCACAGTATTATGTCTTATGGCGTCCTGCTGTGGGGATCGGCAGCTGACGTAGGTTAAATTTTAGTTTTACAAAAGAGGGCAATCCGCGCGATCTATCAAATGGGTCCTCGTGAGTCTCTTAGAAACAAATTCAAAGAAATTAATATACTAAATCTGCCTTCTCTTTATATCTTAGAAAGTATTTTGTATGTTAACAAAAACTTAGGACTTTTTAAAATAAGAAGCGATTTCCTTAATATCAATACACGTAGTGAAAATGAAATTGTAATACCCAAATTTAGACACAAACAATTCATTACTTATAAATAGTATCCGCTCTTAGAATAAGTTGCTAAAGTCAGTTACAAAACTTAGCGATGGAAAGTTCAAAACCCACATCAAACGTATCCTTATCAAAGTGCATATTATAATATTAAAGACTACGTTGTAGACAAGGAAGTTTGGCGATAATTCCTTCTGCACATGTGGCTTCCCTGGTACCTTATTAACGGCATCACTATGTAAATATCTATTAACTGCTCCCAAATAAAGAAAGCTATATTTAAAAAAAAATACATTTTTTTACATTCTTCTTTGACATAATCTTCTCGTTATTTGACATTATATACCTCCAATTCTAATTTCAACTCTTTACTAATGACTTTAGTAGACAAGATTTTAATCCAAATTTGTTACAGTTGTCATGTCATTTGGTTTAAATAGGCTCCTTTTTTAATCATTTTATTTATCTTTTATAAAGATTCTTCTATATTTTGTGAATGTGAGAAAGTTGTAGGCCTAACTTAAGGATTTTTCTATTTTGTTAAGTACCTGTTACTTATTGACAGGCCTACACTGTCCTCCCAATACCTATTAACACTGTAATTAGACAACATTGTAAAAACCACTTATTTTTAAATAAGTAACCGTGGAGTTTCTTGCCGGCTCTTCTCCATAGGAAACGACCAATTGGAACCGTGCACCTAGCTTCTGACGTTTCATAAGTGCCCATGTAGGTTTATGTGAAATAAAATATTTTGATTTGATTTGAATGATTAGAGATTTGCTAACATAGTAAAATTCTCTACAATAAAAATGAAATTTGTTTATATTAGATTTGCTAACATAGTAAAATTCTCTACAATAAAAATGAAATTTGTTTATATTATTCTGTAAATAGGGTATCGGAATTTCCTATCTGACTACCCCTGAGAAGAAATGGCGAACCAAACTCAGGGGTCCAAGTCTCTTTTGAAGTCCAGATATAATCTTGGTCAGATCGTGTGAGGAGCATGTAGATTCGTGTCTAAAATAGTATTTTGAGGAAACAACCATATAAATTTGAGTGGACCTGTCCAGTCAGTCCAAGCGTTTGTCAGTAATCGTGTAGTTCAACTCAGGACTTAAGGAGCTCAACGACTGGACGAACAGTACCAAAGAAAAGACATTTGGGTAGGCCGCCTAAAGCACCCAAAATGCCAGACCATCATTAAAACGAATTGAGAAAGAAAAGAATGACCCACTTAATGCTCACATTCACAATAATTAAACTAATATAATACTTTTCATAGTAAATATTCGTGTCATTTTGTATATTATTCAGCGATGTCAATGTGTATATAAAATCGTATATAATGATTTTGCATAATAATATTTACGGTTTTATAACAAGGCTTAGCAGAGCGAGCAGCTCAATCCCAAGCTTTTGTCTTCTAAATAATCAGAAATTTTATAGTACCGTTTTTTACAAAGTTTGGTTTTAATACAGCTTTTAAATCGTTTAATGGGTGAGTTTCGAATGTCAACGGGAAGTTTGTTGTAAATGCGTATACATTGAGTCGTGGACGAGTTGCCTACTCTGTGGAGGCTAGTGCGATGCGAACTATGAACATCGGGCATTTTCTTAAAATGTTATACACTTCTCATCAAAAAAATCGAAACTCCTCTGAAGTTTGGTTTTTTATGAGTTTTATGTATTTGTATAAATTAAACAAAAAAAATGTCAGTTAATTGCGGATATTATTATAAGGTATCGTTTGACGAATATTAATGTTTCAAATTAAAATTGAATTTCTTTAGGTATCTTGTTTTTTACAACAGGTATTTTTTTCCATTTAAGAAGAATTTGTAAAACGTTAGAAACAAAGACGTAAAAAAAAAATTAATAAAAATATATTCAGTATCTCGTATTTCCTCCTCGGGCTCTAATGACTGCTTCCATGCGGTTCCTCATGGAACGGATGAGAGTCACAATCTTGTGTTGTGGTATGTTATCCCACTCTTCTTGTACAGGTGTTTTAAGCTTGCCAAGCGTCTCCGGAGCAGGAACTCTCGCTCTGACTCGTCTCTTCAACTCATTCCATAGGTATTCTATGGGATTCATATCCGGACTTCTAGCTGGCCAGCCCATGACCGTAACACCAACTTCGCTCAAGTACTCATTTACAATGCCTGCGGTATGAGCTCGGGCATTGTCCTGCATAAAAATGAACTCTTCGCCAATAAAATGAGCGTAAGGTACCACACCAGGCTCCAGACACTCTTCAATGTAACATGCCCCATTTAATGACGGTAAGCGAGGTCCAGATACAAGAGCAAGTTTAGTATTTTCATCGGCGCTTATGGCTCCCCAAACCGTCCATGAACCGCCACCCTAACTGACTCTTTCTTAAATGCAGAACCGTGCAAAACGCTCTCCCTCTCTTCGATACACCTTCTTTCTTCCGTCGTTACCAAAAAACATGATCGTATAACTCTTGTCAGAAAAGAGAACTTGACTCCATTGCAGGTATGACTAATTTAGGTGCTCACGTGCAAAGTTAAGGCGCGCCCGTCGGTGGTCTCCCGTCAATTTTGGGCCATTAGCTAGTTTGTGAGATTTCAGGCCACGCTCTGCCAATCTTCTTCTAATGATAGAATCGCTCACAGTCAATCCTCGAACCTTACGGAACCGCTTCTGCGGTTGAATAGAGTTAAAGTGACCATTTCTTAGAGTAATTGACACAAAATACTGGTCATCTTGCTCAGATGTGACTCGATATCTACGACTCGATATCTGGACGGCGAGTAAACATACCAGTCTCCCGATAACGCTAATACATATTGACAGCAGAGCGGCTAAGATACAATCGTGCAGCCACAACAGGCTGCCTATGCCCTGAATCCAGCAACGCCACGACTTGGGCGGCTTCCGTGGGCGAGGTATCCATATTTGTTAGGAAAAAATCTCTTTGGTAGGATGTAACAGAGCTTAGTTAACAATCACTATTAAAAATACGATAATATTTTTGCAAAAACATTGTGATTAAATGCATAAATTCCGACGGAATACACATTGACAACAATCTCTACATTCATTTATTGGATGAAAATTCGAAAATTTTTATTCAAGTTTGGAATTGTACGAGTAGTACACCACCGTTAGCTATTGACTGGCGTAGGTATCTCTTTTTTATTTAAACGCCGGCTAAATAGTACTATTTCGATATTTTTGATGAAAAGTGTAAATTTTTGTGAGACAGAATACCAACCACTCTTTCCCCATAAGCTTCTAAACTCTAAAAAAAAGTTCAAGACGTGATTAACAGAATACTGCTCCTATTATGAAAATATTTCCAATGTTATTAGTTTTATGTTCAATAGTAATGTTTGAAGGGTTTGATATTTGAAACATTTGGAATAATACATAATTTATTTTAGAATTAGGTACATCATTGATAGATCCTACTACAGCATTTGGTTATATTCAATAGGTACAATAATTTAAAAGTTTGGTGGCTATTATGGTTATGGCGTAAAAGTTGTATCAAATATCCGAAAATGAGAGACACTAGTAGCAATGCCTTATCCAACTTGTAATGCTACACATAGAGCCAGAATTAATGGTTTAAACGGGGATATTCGAGAGGGTTTAACAAGGACCCGTGCTTTGCCCGTTGTTGTTAATTGAGGAAATTGTTTTAAATAAGCAATAACTACTAATTGTATTATTCGAATTAAGTCTAAAATAACGAATCGCTAAATGATTGCGGTAAAATCAGACATTACCAAAAACAATTGCAAGATATTGTGACATTACAATAATGCGTGTAATCGTTATCATTGTCCCTGTCCTCACTTGCGATAAGGTACAGTTCCTGCCCGAATGTATGCATGCATAGGTACTAATAATTCGTTTCCTAACGTTGGGTATTAGTGGCATGGGTAGGTAGTATTTTAATGAATAAGAAAGAATTAATAAAAGAAAACCAAATTAGGTGTTTGTAGTATAAATAAACAAAGGGTACGTTACTCATTACCTACATATTGCCGAATCTATAGGTAGGTCTTTCTTTCGTTATGAGTAAGACTAACATTGCTGCACAAAATTAAATACTATAAGATGTGGCTGCGAAACACCACAGGAATGGAAGTACAGAGCGATACAGAAATAGCTGATGCATGTACGTACAAATATAATATATCTGTTTTTTACGACTTCTACGAACGTAGGGATGGCATAGATTTACGTGTAAAACTGATTTAAAATAAACTTAGAGACAGGGATGGCCAAAGAAGATTCAAAACGATGACAGAAAAAAGCAAGCTTGGTACTTTTTAAAGAAGACGAGCATTATCATCATTATTTTGCGGGTTTTATGAAACAAGCGGATGTATTTGTCATTAGACAACCCTACACCCGCGTTTCAGCTCCGAGGCGCAGCGGCCACGTTGCAAAACCGCCGAGTTGACGATAATAGCTGGATCATAAAATAAACACAGCGACTGTGATTTATAACTGTTGTCAACATATGAGGAAAAACTGATTTTTTAATTCTCCGCTTTCAACGCTTTGATGATGAGCTATTGTTGTATTACCGAGTGGAATTGCATGCTCGCACGTGACCTCCTCTACACTAATCTGTATCTTAGATAGTATGTTATTTAAAGTACCTACCTTGCGGCACTTAATTTCTACCACATTATCTACTCGATGATGACACTAGTAATCATTATAAATACTTATTCAAATAAACTCGTTGTTTTTAAGCTTGCTGTTTATTGTTACTGTGTTCTTTGTAGGTACATTTCTTTTTTTATTGCGACAAATCTAGAATTCAAGATCTAAGATTTACGACCGGTTCAAGAACAATTCCATTATTGGACTAGTTTTCTGATACGCCATAAATTCATTGTATATAAATACTAAGTATCTACTTGAAGCGATGCTTGTACGTGCGTGATTTTTATGTACTTACGAAATACATATAAATTAGAGAGCGAAAACGTCTAAATTGATTCTCAAGCCAATTAAACATAAACAATAATCAGTATGTTGTAAATAAACAACACGCGTAGCATGTAAATGCCACATTATCTTAGTCGTTCTGTTTCTATGTCGTTTAGTTTCAAAAGTAATGGCCGCGATACAAACGCTGCTACAATGATAATACTTTTGGAAAACCCGAATAATAAATAGCAGTTGCTGATATAATGATTAAAAGAATTAAGTAATCTTATTTTATATTTATGTTAGTACTGAAATAACCGCACATAGTTACAGACATAATGTGCCTATTTAAATATGTGTACGAATCAAGTCTTATTTAATAAGACTCATTAATAAATATTATTAACATGAATCTACATTTCAACATTTTCATTCTCGCAAATAAATAATTACTCTTTACAATCAAATGGTTTCCCGCCGTCGTGTTGCCCTTTTGCGTCTGTACACCCCCAAATCGTCCCTCGAAAGTAACTTCGAGCTCTCATTCACCGCCCACGGGGCAATATCACCCGCCTAAAGAATCAATGATCACACAAAATTAATCATATCTGCTTTTACTAACCTATTCAGTTTAATATAGTAAGTTACGTAAACAGAATGAAAAATAGGCGAATAAATAGGTAGGCAAGAAATTTCGGCCGCCCGCCCAAGGTTGAGAGAGAAGTTAATAAATAGGTAATGAAACCTTTCTTGCTAATGTTATTTTTTTACAATCAAAATACCTTCGTAAGAATTTATATTTGTGTATTAAGTTACAAATTGTATAGATCTACACTGATTAGATTCCTCCAATACTTCTTATTGACCTTCGCCTATGTTAAGTCACGTAGCGCCGAAAAATGTGAATACCTATAAAAATTATATCAGTACTTTGGTAAGTATGGATGCTACGTGTGTTAATGTACACATATTTATGGAATATGTTTCTTATCAGTTGTGTCCTACGTCACGAACTTTATCTGTATTGATAACGTTCTGCGGAAGAAAGGTAACTAAACACGTACTAATCGCCACTGTAAGGTTAAAATTTTCCGGTTTCAGGGATTTCGAATGGTCGTTGGGTTAATTTGGCTCGAAAGCATTCTGATCTTGCCACAAAATTTTAGTGCAAGTACTTGTGTAGGTAACTAATGCACATTAAAACAAATCTGATAAGACATTTTTTAATATCTAGTGTAATTATTACTACAACAGCAAAACTACTAAAAACGTATGATTCTCAAACAGGTAGGTAGTAAAAACAAATGAAGAGACTCTCCTAGTCGGTAAGTTCACGTAATCTATAGTCAACAAGCCACACTAGTACATATTTGAAACTAATTTGTAATTTAAACTTTGTAATTGTCTCCTGCAAAGTGCCTTATGGCGAGAAGACGCGAGTAAGTTCGGAGCCCCTGTAAAAGATATTGCGCTAGTGTTCTCAAGATTGATGTAGGTAAACAGAGCCTGTGTTACAATCATTCTCTATTTTAATTATTTCATACATCTATATGAAATAAATTGGGTTACTTTACTGACGATAAATTAACGGCTGCTTATTGTCTACATAGCTCTATACGTAAGACATAATTATATCAACATTCACAACGTAGAATATATTTAACTTAAATATAACTTAAAAACAATTTAAGACAAGAATTTTTACGTAGTTTAAGAAAACTACTCAAAGAAAATGGATTGAATTTTTTCAGTGTTGTCTTTCGAAATAATTTTGAAAATTGCTATATTTACACAACATTTATATTTTTAGAGCCCGTTGAGTGGATAGGTAGTTAATTATTTTTATGAATGGAGTAGAGGGCGGCGCGGGCGCATCGGAACGCGGACGAGACGCGTCGCGCGCGCTGCTCTACGTTCGCTTTCCCGACTTTCCAGTCGGCGCAGGCGATGTGCGTGCCACACAAAAGTAATGTAGACCGTTATACAAATGTTGATATTACCTTAGCATTTTTCACACTATCATTTAAATCATGATAAAATATTTTAGCATGAGGAAAACATACTTATTTGTCAGACACGGAAGCTGTAGTATCATGGAAAATTATAATGTACGGGTACAAAAACAATTCCTATTAATTATTGTTGTGTGTCACATACTTATTTATTGTAATTTAAGTAGATAATTAACATTGATTAGGTATGTTTGTTTTTATATTTTTTAGGTATTTTTTTTTTATCATCATGCAATTACTTAGTTATACCTATCAAGTAAAATAAATGACAATGAACAATGTTCATCTTCACAAAACGTGTACATGTTTTTATTTCTTGTTTGGGATGATTAACCTTAGAAAGGGTACTTAAGTACTTCACTGATCATTCATCTACTTTTACGAGATTAAATTTCCTCTAAAGTGTGCAAAGTGATGACCTACTTGTCAAAATAAATTAATCAGCCATTAGACTAATCATCATATAAGATGTGTGCGAAATACGTGCAGCACCAAGGCGGCACACCGCAAGGACATCTCAGGACAACTCACTCGTCCTCTATCGTCATGCGCAGGTAGCGGCCAGAGGACGACGAGCCCATTGTTTATCGTTGCTAATTATTATGCCCCAACGCAGACGCTTGTCGACCGCCGCAGCGCGTCGAGCCGCTGCGCAAAAACTGAGATACATAATATCTACTTGAGAATAAGGCGAAATGATTTATTTAAATCCTATCATCAAACATTTTCAAAAAAGGTCGAATTATCTTAGTCTATTTTACTTTAATAAACATTCATAATCATTTTTATCGAAGGCGCTCTACTTCAATCATTGAAATCGCAATGACGGCAGAACATTGCAACTATCGCAGTGGCAGTATCGCGCTCGATTGAGGACCGTTACGTGAAAACGTCGAGCGCGCGGGGTGGGGCAGAGAGCCGATACGGTGACGATGGCGCCCGAACACGGCCGATCGCCGAGTGCCGAGACGACGACTTACGAGCGGGGGACGCGGGGGTGCGCCACTTATCGCGGCGAGCTGGCAACGTCGCGCGGGGTGGGAGCGCCCCGCGCCGCAACCTCTCACTCACCGTCGCCGGCTCGCCATCGCCATCATCCAGTGTTACCTTTGACGGTCGAATGCGCGGTCGTTCGCCGTCGTAGCCAGTGACGTCGGTGTCGACACTCGTGCAACACGTCTATGATGTTTCGGTGACTTCAAAGTCGGACTCGTGAGTGAACGATAACTTATTGGCTATCGAATGCTGGAACACAGTGACAAGTTTTGATCTCATTACTCCCTGGATTTGGATTTTGATGAGTTGTGATAAGTGACTATTTGGATTTTTGAACAAACAGTAAAGTGGATCACCAAAAAAGGATTTCTTCTAAGTGTCAACATTGGATTATGAATTAAATATTTCTGCAGTGAATTCAAGAACTGTGTTACGTGAAAGTGGCATTCAAGTAAATACAAGTGTTTTCCTAAACTCTCTGAACTGGTTTTAATACTTTTTACAAGTTTTCAAAATATTTTTTTGGAAACAAACGAAAAAATATAGAGATTTTTTTTTCGATTATTGACATATCGTATTTTAAAAAAAACTTGTGGAAGGTTGAAAGCTAGGACACACCACCTGTCGTAAAACGTACACGCTGGATTTTGCCTCAGCTGATTCGAAGACGGAATTAATTCGCGAAACGTTCATCGTTGACAGCTTATAAAATGTGCAAGAAAACTTGTGAACCATGAAAAATTTATACGTGATTATATCAGTTATGATTATTAAGTGTTTAATTAAACAATGTGTTAAGTTATTTAAATTGGCCGTAAAATCAAAATAATAATCAGACTTGAGTAATTATGGACAAGAAGTGATTCAGAATAGACTGATGACGGCGATGAAATTTTCACAAAGGTAAACGATGAACGTTTCGTCAATTGTTGACGTTCGACGAACGGCTGGAGCGAAATTTACGCGCGATACGCGATAACAGAAAATACGACCGTACGCTCGCGACTGACACGAGTACAATATTGGAGAAAAAAGTAGAATTTGCAATGATGGAAATATTGTGGTGTTATTGCCGAGTGAAGATGTCAGTTACGAGCTGACGTCGATGTTTTTGGGTCGCAACAAACCAGGTGCATCGTGTTTCAGGGGGTGCCTTGGAACGGCAGGACGGCGCACTCCAATAGTACGGCCGGGTACGCGGGCTCTATCATCACCTACGGGGGAGCACAAGCTCCAGATAGTGGAAAACACAACCCATTGCAAGGGACCATTGGATACAGAGTCAACGCCCCTAGGTGAGTACGATTTTTTTTTGTCAAAATGTATTTCTTTTTCGGGAAATCTCAATAGTATCAATGCAAAACTACGCTTAAAGTGAAATTTTAAGTCAGTGAAGTTCAGGAAAATATGAGTAGTAATAGAAACTTCAAAACATACTTAGTGATAGTATTCGAAATAATAAGTATTGATACTCCATGTAATTGGAATTTCCGGTTGCAATGTGAAAATAATAATTTTTATGTCTACGTAGTACTTTTTATATAAGTTGAAGAATCGGATTGTGTATTTAGCAAAACAATTACGAATCGAAAATGATGAGTAGTCAGGTTCTTAATTTGTTATCATTTTATCAGTTACCAAAACTTGACGCTTTGTGTAGGTACTACTTCGTTGCCTTTACTGTTTTTATCTTATCCGGAACAAGTTTGTTTACATTTCAACAAAACGCTGAAACGTGACTCGGCTTACCTGTGCCGCCTTATCGTAGTTAACAAGCAATAAAATCAAAATATACCATCCACGTAAATATCTTTAACTACCTTACGATTCATGTATTAAATTAACTGAGAAATTCTCGTTACAAAACCAATCTAATAAGACAAAGCATTAAAATATAAATCAACGTTTTTTAATCAACGAGCATTAAGTTTCCCCTAATAAACCAAACATAACTTTAAAAGTACACAAGTGTGACATTGTCGACCGCGCATCGCTGCAATTATAAATGAAATGTGCTCCTCCATTCACACGCACAAACGCTTTAGGGCACCCAGCACTCACACAGTCGCACGTCATTGCACTCACACTAGTGCAGACGCACGCACACATTTACGAAACTCTCACACAGGCGCATAATGGGAATGCACGCGGTGACTGCACTTTAGCGCTTACAATAAACACAAATAAACAAAACATTTAAACTAGCAACACCGAGAGCATCGAACAGTTAAGAGTCATTCCAATAGAATTTTTTACGTTACTACTTTCTACTTTGATATTTTCAAGTGTTACTGTTCTGAATAACAAAATCATTAATAGAAGATTGTTTAAATAACCGTTTTTGATATAAAATTATTAGCTAAATTACAATGTTTAAAAAAGTCTGAGCAGGTGTTAAGTCGAAGCGCTCAACGGCTTTGTTTAGTAGTCACCTTTACAAACGACATATTGTTGATGGCAGCCTGCCTTTATACAAAACCAATAAGTAAATAATAATAAAAGTGGGGACCGGCAACGAGATTGTGTGAACATAACACAGGAAGTCTACTTGTCTACTTAACTTCAAGGGTGGGGAAGTTAGGGAAATTAAACTAAAGTTACTCATTCAATTAATATCAAATCATGAAGTGTTAAGAATGTTAAAAGCGAGCTGTAACATATAGAGATTTGTAACCGTTAGTAAGTGATCGTGGGAAAAAACGTCAGTTTGAATCGAGCGAGACGTCTGGGGGCGGATGCACTGACACAACATACATTACACCACGTGCAGCATGCCCGAACGGATTCTCAATGGAAACCTTAAATGTTTCTATAATACTTCAGTCACGAAGTGACTATAACTTACTCACCGAGTTCTAAAACATATTCGTGTGAATACACGTGTTAATCTATGCTATGCTGTTAAATTGGCGATTCCTTTCGGTTCAATATCATCGCAGCCAAACAAATTATTATCAGGAGCGTCGTCGTAATAAAGCCCCATATTGACGTGACCGGCCCCACTTACCCTAGGCGACGTAGCCGACCCTTCCCCGCTCATTGTACCGTATTTACCCCGGAACGCTCGGCTCCATTTGTAAACCCCCGGAATCCGCTCCTTGAAGCATGATTCATTCTCCGGGCCCCGCGTCAATTGAAGAGAATGAGATAGATAGTGCTGTAGGTTATTAAAATGACCGGAAATTCGAAAAGTTTCGAAACTGTTTTGTCACAAATACAATTTCAAAATTTTTCGTATCCTCCTAATAATTTTAATGTTTGTGTAAATTCCTTTAAAAAATGAGATGGGCATATAATGCTAACAGGTAATTTTAATCAATACACGCAAAGGTAGCAGCTATTTAAGACGCCTAAACTTCATCGATCCCACAATATTAATGTTAGTTAACGCTTTTTATTATGTCAGTGTGCGCACAAGCCACAATGTGAAGTGGCATTTAAATGGGGGTGACCAACTGTCGTCGAAACACAAGGGTGGAACACGCCACGGCTTCACGCTACCGCGATAGTAATCTATACGAGACTTACAATTAATGCCTTATTTAACACTTCACTTCAAATAAAATTAGAGATCCAGTTAAACACGCTTCCAAAGTTTATGATAAGTAAAAATTGTAAAGTGTATATAAAGTACTGCTACAATAACAAAATAAAATGCTAATGCCTGTTTTATAACTAGAGTTGCAAATCTGAAAGTAGAGGCATGATTCTTAAGCAGTTAGATTCAATACACGATTATCTCGACTGCCAATTAACCAGGAATCCGACACGTCTGCGCACTAATCTAAAATTAACTGCAGCCTATGTATCAAAATACCTACGCGTTACTCGCACATCTCTCAATACTATGCCAAACACCTTCCAGCTTCTCAAAATAGCGGCTTGCCTACTCATTCATATTGATTTATTCAGAAGTTTCGTTTATCGAAGAACGGTTGTAACGCGCCCACGTATAGATCATGTCCTATCCTCTGCACAAATTACCAGTCCTACGATCCTTAGTACCGTTTCTAAAATAGTCGTTAAGTCTGTGCAAACGCATTTGCCGAAATATAAGTCTTTAACAAAGGTGTTCCGAGAATTGTCCCAAAAGAATGCCTGAGACCAACGTTCGCATTCAACAACCCAAATATTTTGAACAGACCGTAAGTGATTATTCGGATGTGGTACCACTTTTACAAAAAGTGTACCAGGATACAGAACACACAGATTTTTTGTTGACGGCAAAAAGAAAAAGGTCCAGACAAAACTATAAAAAGAAGTGCAGGCCGGGCCGAGTTTACCTAAGGAAGGACCCTTGTAAATCATCTGCAGCGACGATGAATAGAGATGATGTCGAGATGAGCGTTGTTGACTCGTGTGTTTATTGGTTGTCGACGCTACTAAGTGTCTGTTAAGCTATTTAAGAGAATACTTAAAGTATCTAGGAGTTGCCGCTTCGGCAAGATTTATTAAGAATATACAACCAATTGAGGTGACAGTTAATTGACATAGCGATGTAATCTGAGCTAACAAATTTAAAAGAGTTTTGAGTAAAATTGTTATATAAAGGCAGATTTTTCTACTCAATTAATTTCGTACGTAATCAGTTAATGTTTGCGTACATACTAAACGCACACACGTAAATGTATATTCATTAAAATAATTTCATACACGTTCACAAAGGGCCAATATTGTTGCTCCACTACAGATGCTCGCAACAATGGGTAACCCGTGCGAGTGTTTGTCGTGCATTTGTCGAATGGGAATTATTAGAAAGGGCTCCGGGAAGGCTCGGGAATTCGCCCCAAAAGCAGTTCACATGAATCGTTCTCCCACTCCGGCGCCGTACAAAAAATCAAACACATCCCGAGTGAAACACAGGGGTTACAACGCGTCACTATACGTCCATATTGATTTTTTCTCTCATTGTTAGTAAAATAATAAAATCACGGCGCGTATTAAAAAAAGATCTTGCGTCGATAGAATTTGGGTTGAAAATTGAGTCTGAGTTTATTAATAATCGAAGCGTTAACGTGTGGAATGTTCGATTCTGCAAGGCCGCTTGCAATAGAAACTGCTCGTATCGTGAGTGAAATAATATTAACTAGACCGATTTCACATTTAATATGTACACGTGTATCTACTTCATCCATTCTACAAGAAGTAATTATTTCTGTAAAGAGTAGTTACGAACTTCAATATTTGTAATCTTTTAGCGAAATGTTTTGTTATTAAAATGCTTTTAGAAACATCTGTAAAAAATATGTTGTGCAGATCAACGTTTGTTGTTAAGTTGTTAACGTGATTGTGTTGATATTGTTATAGCGGCTATGGGTGCGCCGGCGGTTCGGGCGCGATGAGCGGCGGGGGCGAGAACGCGCAGTTCGGCGCCACCGCCGCAATGGTCGCCGCGGCCACCACGGCCGCGATGCAGGACTCGCAGCCTTTCTCGCAGGTAAAACACCACTTAGAATCTCTACTGAAGTTGCATACATACAAATTGCAATAAATATTGTCCAAAAATGCCATATTTCTATTCATCTTACGAAGAAATTATTACATTTTGAATAAATTCATATAAAATGATAACCTTCGATTAAGCACACACTCAAAGCAAACCCCACTGAATATTACTCAATAAATCAAAAGGACTTGGAAAACTATTACAAATGAAACGTGAATTCAGTCACGTATACAATTCTACAGACGTCGTTATTTTCAATTTGCAGATGCAAAACAATATGACTATGGGAAATCCCCAATATGGCGCGATGAACGGCTACGGTCAACAACGCAGCCATAATCCGGCTATGACCGGGATGGGGATGGGAGGCAACGGCGGGATGAATGGAATGACCAGCATGGGGCAGATGGGAAATACAGCTATGAACGGTATGAACCCCATGGCGCAGATGGCCAACATGGGTATGCACGCCAACATGATGCCGTCGCAGATGGGGCCTGGACAAATGAGCAGCTCAGCGAAGATGGGTCCGGGATACCAAAGGCGACATACGCCATATCCGTCCGGTACCATGCTTATGGGTCAGAGGAAAACGCAGTACATGAGTGGGCAGCCGGGCTTTGGACCGACTCAGTACCCGGCGGGGTACGGCGGCAGACCGGGCTTCCAGGGACAATACCCACCGCAGCAACCATTAGGGCCCAGCGGTAACTTCGGTGCGGCAATGAGAGGAACAATGAGGCAAACAACGCCGCCTTACTCAAACCAGGGGCAGTACTTCAATGGTGGCGTGCCAAGCCAGTTCCCTCAGCACCAGAGTAGCAACGCACAGTATGGTGGGCAATACGGCGGACAGTTCGCGCAGGAGGTTGCCATGCGCACTAACATGAGCTATCAGCACAGTCCAGTTCCTGGCAATCCGACGCCGCCGCTAACGCCCGCCAGCAGTATGCCACCTTATATCAGCCCTAATGGTGATGTGAAACCCCACTTCAACGAGCTCAAACCACCAATGGGCATGCAAAGTAAGAATACTTAAAAAATATTTGTGGAATAAAAAATCTATATGTATGAAACAAGGACAAGTCCATTAACGGTGCTTATTATTTTCAGATGACGAGCTCCGGTTAACATTCCCCGTAAGAGATGGTATTATATTACCACCATTTAGATTAGAACATAATTTAGCAGTTAGCAATCATGTATTTCAATTAAAACCCACGGTCCATTCGACGTTAATATGGAGGTAAATATTGTAATAAAGTAATACACCATTAAAGTAAAAGTGAAATGTATTGGGCATGTATTTTAAGTTGTTTATTTTTTTACAGATCGGACCTTGAGTTGCAATTAAAATGCTTCCACCACGAGGATAGGCAGATGAACACGAACTGGCCAGCGAGTGTTCAAGTGTCAGTCAACGCAACTCCATTGCACATAGATAGAGGAGAGAACAAAACATCACACAAACCATTGTACCTGAAAGAAGTGTGCCAGCCAGGCAGAAATACGATACAAATCACTGTCTCAGCCTGCTGCTGTGTAAGTATCTCCTAATATCTTTTAAACAGCATTAAACCCAAATATTAAGCAGCCAGCATTCTAGACCATTATATACTAAAAACTTGGCCAAGGAATGCTTAATAGGCAGCAACATTAAATAACTAAACTTATATTCCTCCTTTTTTTCAGTCGCACCTGTTTGTTTTACAACTAGTTCACCGACCGAGCGTACGAAGTGTGCTGCAAGGTCTATTAAGAAAGCGCCTATTAACAGCAGACCACTGTATCGCCAAGATCAAGATGAACTTCAACCAGACGCCGACGAACGGTAGCAATGGATCCAACACAGCTAACGATAGGGACAGCGTTGAACAAACAGCTTTAAAAGTATCGTTAAAATGTCCAATCACGTTTAAGAAGATCACGCTACCGGCACGTGGCCACGAGTGCAAACACATACAATGCTTCGATTTAGAGTCGTATTTACAACTGAACTGTGAACGAGGGTCATGGCGGTGTCCGGTTTGCAAGTAAGTGTTGCTCCCGATATTCCAATCGTAATCATATTTTTTGTTTTATGGTACGAATGTCTAACAAGATGATTTCTTTACAGTAAACCAGCACAGTTAGAAGGTTTAGAAGTTGACCAATACATGTGGGGTATCCTTAACACGTTGAACAGTTCAGATGTAGACGAAGTCACGATTGACAGTGGTGCTAACTGGAAAGCAACTAAAATCGCCAACAATACTGGCATTAAGGTGAGTAGTTGTCACGCGACTAATGCATTTTTATTATTTATTCAAACTATTGTATTAAACTTTTACACAATTGTAAAATGTTTCTAAGACATGCTCTTCCTTTTTGCAGCAAGAAGAAGATAGCTGTGATGGCAGCGTAGGAAAGCGCAGTAAAGCAGTATCACCGGGCTCGATGAACATGCCTACAATGAACAACTGGGACATGAACCAAGCACTATCGCCATACCTTCCTCCTGACATGAATACTATCGCCAGCGGCTCAATGATCTCTTCGTACAACCAAAACGGGCAAAACAGAAATTCAAGTTCGAACAATCAGAATTACGACTTCGGGATGAACAATGGGCCTGGCAGTAACGAGTACGCCGGAAATGGACCTCTTTCGCATCTGAATGACAGCGTCAATTCATTAGATCCTCTCAACGCGATGGAGAAGAGTCTTAACGATCAGGTAAACAAATATTGTTTATCAAATATAGATAAGCGGACACATTTTGGAACCGAAAACAGGTATCAGCATATTTGAGTCACACTGTACTGTAGCCGATGCCGAGCTGTACAAAAGTGTATCTTAGCGTATTGTTTTATATCGATAATACTTACTAATAAAGTAAAACGTTTCTAGTAGAAACTTATTTTCTTACGGAATTATTGTATTTCTCCAACGTCTAGAGATTTGGGTGTGCAGACAGCCAACTTGTGCTTATTTAAAAGGCGTGTGCGTAGATAAAATATCCGATAAAATATCCGTCTACTAATATTTGCGGTGTTTCTGTTATGACAAGCTCAAACACAAATAAATATATATGTTTACACTGACTTTACACACCTATTATTAGTAAGGGGCTAGTCTTAAATTGAAGTGTTCCCGTACCTGCCAATGCACCGGAATTTGTATCTTAAAGTTGACGTATTGTCCAGATGCCGCATACACCGCACACGCCGCACACGCCAGGCTCGGCGCACACGCCGGGCGGCGGCGGCGCGCACACGCCGGGCTCGTCGCATACGCCGGGCCCACCCTCCGTGGACCACCACTCGCTCACCGATGTCGACATACCCGCCGACCTCAACTTTGATCCTGCCGCCGTCATAGATGGAGAAGGGACAGATAATCTCAATGTGAGTATTTTATCTAATCTAAGACCGGTAACGGTAAGTTCGGGATTCCAGAACAAGAAACATTACATTAACTCTTTTTGAAGTTACTGGTATCGATGGGCTTACATCGGCAATAATACATACCTGCGTGGTAGTTGCGCAACATGCTATCAGTAAGAATCGCTTTCATTTTGACAGTTCAACAACGTTCATTGCGTTATTTACGTTGTTGAGCGGACACATTTTTCGAACATTGAAGCAATGTAATAGCAATAGCCTTCGAAATGATTCAGCTAGTGATTAATAGTGTGTTACGCAATTAGAATGTTGGATGCAGGCAATATAGAAAAGCAATACGGCAACGAATTAATATACCGGCTTGAATTTAGTCATTTTTAGCACTTTGCCGAGTCATATAGACAAGTGAAACATGCTACAATAAAATAATACTTTGCTGAGCGTATTCGCATGCGCTTTACTTCAAACAATACCAAACAAACAAATATTCAGCTGGGATGAAATACCTGCAAGCAAACATTACTAAGAAGCATCCAAGCCCTGTGAAAGCGAGCCAAGCCTGACGTTATTTTCTTATTCCAGTTATTGCCGGAGACCAGTGTGGACCCGATGGAGCTGCTGTCGTACTTAGACGCACCTGCGCTTGGTGAGCTATTAGCGACACCGCCGTCGTCGTCGTCATCGGCGGGCAGCCACCCACCGCGTGCGCCTTCCTCCGACGACCTCCTGGCACTGTTCGAGTGAATACACGGTGACCTGCCGAGAAGTACGTAGACGGGATTACGAACAGGATTGTCAATTAAAATCACCACTAGGAAACTGAAAATCTCGATTTGTACTTAAAAGAGGATAATCTATTTCACCCGTTTCAATGGTTTATCCGTTCATTATCATAGAGCGGAGAAAATACTTGCTAACTTCTATAACCGTCTACGTAACTCGCTTGTTACACTGAGAGATTTATTCGTCTGAGAGTCAAACTAGGCGTTTGTTCAACTCGCAATGAAGCCAGAAGCCCGATATTGTGATATTAGATTTTAGTTCCTTCTCCACGTGTCGCTGGGTTGAATATCGCAGAGCGTTCGAACAGTAGATGTCTTCAGAATCTCTGTCACCTTGTAAAGGTGTTTTCGTCTAGTAGAAGTTCCGATCACACTGCCGTGTTGGACACAGCGACACACCGAGGCATCGATTGTTGAAACAATGGTGTTGGAGAACATTTATTAGGTATATAAGTAAAGTATTGGAGGCAAACGGCCATAGACACTGCGGTGTTGTGCATGTATAGTTCCTCGCACCGCCGCACACACGGTGGCGCTACTGAGCTCCTTTAATATTCTAAACTCTAGCATAAACTGTAACACAAATTTTCATTAATAATTCAACTTCTTATTCGATATAACTGTAATCGATTAAAGTTTTTTGATTTGTGTCCATAATTTGTGAATAGTTCACCGGGTGTAAATAATAAAGAGGAGTTATTTTATTTGTGCTAGTTGTTTTGTGTACTGTGGGCGGGGCCGGGCGGCTCCTTGTACGTATAGGCTAGCCGAGCGCGGCCGGCCCGTCCGGAGGCATTGTGAATCTTATAGTTCCTATTGGATGCGAGCGAACTATAATGTTCAATTGCCATTTACTGTAAACATATTCCTTCAAGTTTTCGCATATTCTGCATTTTTAAATGGTAAGATATGATAGGATTCGTGAGTATAACGCTACTCGCTTTTGGGTGATATATTCTAAATGAAATGTTTGAAATCAACAAATAAATGGTAACAAATTAGTTACAAAAGTATATTGTAAATGTGAGTGCAAAAATGAACTCTGTTAAATTATTTTGCGTTATGTGAATCGAAGAATGATAGAAATATATTTTAATTTCTATATAAATAGTAATGAACTGTATTATTTGTAAATATGAATCTAGATAAGAATATTATATTACCTAGTTATATATAGGAGAAGAACATGGCAGATACTTATATGACGGCCAGTTTAGTATAGTATTACTAAATTAAAGAAAAAATCTACACATGGTTTTACATGTACATACAAAATTACCATACCTATTCTACAAGTCTATGCGTTTGGAGCCCAGTACAGTAAGCTAACAACTTCCTTTCAGCTGTTGAGTCTCTTCGTATTTCAAATATTTAAATGTCTCCGAAAAAATGCAACTTTTAGAACTACATATTTCATTACCTTTTGAATCTATTTAAAAATTTTATATCATATCATTGAACTAGTCCCTTCGTATTGCATTGATTTTGTACGAAACAAAGTTCCTCTTACTTGAGTTATATTGAAATTAGGTATAATTATTTTTTCAATATTAGTATCTCTAGCACAAGAACATCTTGAATTTCATTCAATATTTAAATTTATTCACATTATAACATAAGTTTAAGTTGATAGTAGGTACTGTATTCGTGCTCTGAAACGTTTCTCTATTTACAAGTGCAAACCGCCAATATAAACATGTATACACAATAGAAAAATGTGTTACATCCGTGCTCATCTTAATTTTGTTTCGTTTCCCCACCTCTGATATACATAGAAGCAATAATAATGAAGTGCTGATAACATAAATTTTATTTAAAATAGTTGAATATTTTAAAGTATATAAGTATACTCTAAATAGGAATGAAAATTGCGATGAGCATCGAATTGACAAAATCTTATTTCACATATTTTCAAATGTTTGGTTCCAATTTTGATGTTTCGAGTAATTTTGCGCAAGCAAAATCAATTATATTTGTTGTAACTTATTTAATTTTTTATGTATCTATATATTTAGAGTAACGCGCAGCGCAAATTGTCAACAACATTTTGTTTCTAAATGGAATTAAGTTCCCATAAAATTGACAATCATGACACCATAATTCATTTTAGATGTTGTAAAATTTTCAAACATAACCTACGGTTAATTACATTTTTTATAACAGCTTAGAAAGATATCTCTTAGTTAGAGTTGTATGTAAAACTGTCGATTCTTTCACTATTTTATAAAAATTGATGATTTGCGCCTCTTTACTTCATGCTATGAATATGGACGCCTCTTTAGAGTTAGTCAAACTATTACGAAAAAACAATAAAATTAGTGTTATACAAAGCCGTGGTCAATTATTCAAACAAATTAGAAATAATTTACGAATTGTTGTCAAGTTTTTGTTGTCGTCCGTTCGTGGTTGTCTAGTTGATCACAGCTTTAGCATAAATTACATAATTTTAAGGGACCTTCAATTCCAGTTAGCTAGATCTATATAATGTAGTGAATATTGCTGTTGGATGGATCATCGAAACGATTTTTGTGTGACCAAATAGTAATTTTTTACATGTTTACCTATTTTAGGTAATTTAAAAGTAATGAATTTGTTTATATAAAAATTGAAAATATCACAAAAAATTTATAGCATATCACATTATAAAAATAGCAGAAGTCGAATCGAATGATTCATCCAAGTGAGTGAATGATTACAATATTATATATTTTGTTGAATATTATAATGAACTGCTGTGAAGTAGATTTTGTGCTCGTACAAATATAAGCAGCATTTGAAAATAAGTGAAAAAGAATTCTAAATAAGGTAACATGCGACCCATGACTCAGAAGATAATGAAAGCCAAACTGTACTGTAGCGTATTTAACATTTGAACATTATGTGAAAAGTTTAGCAATCAGGTTGGTACCCACTAAATTCATTTCGAAATGTGTAAAATGAAAAAACATAACATTTTTATGTTATTGAAAATAAAATAAATCTAAAAATTATAATGTGTGACTTTCATTTAATTTATCCTAACAATTAACTTCACATCTACAAATCGACCGTCATAGATAACACAAAACTTTTTTTGACAAGGTTCATTGCATCGAGATGACTAAATACAACATAGTATAATTCTTAATTTATTCTTCTTTCAACCTTTTAAAAGTTCTTGAACAAAGAACAATCAAGAAAATACAATGGTACATTGCAGTTTACTTACACTCTTTTGAATGTTCGCTTTAAAAGAAATAGTGAAAGCAATCAGTACCAGTATTATAATAGTGCTCTGTGGTAATCAGTGTAATTAATGGCAGGCTAAGAAAACGTTCATCCTCTAGTCAAGCCATTGTCACTAGATCTTTGGGAATTTCCTTCCCAGTAACTGTAATCCAACAGGCTACAGGAAAGGCATGTTCACCAGTTCATACACACGTATATAATAATAAAGACGACTAATCAATTAAGAACGACGAACGGGCATCAGAAACGACCAGATAAACCTGTTTAGTGTTCCAAATGATGCCTAATTATAAAAGTTTACATGGTGGAATGTTTTGAGAAATCCAACCATTACACTGTTGTATTCGCAAGAAGTCAAACCAGAATGTGGGCTATTTATAAACGAAAATAAAACTAAACCCGAAGGATACCTCACAGTGCTTTATTAAAGCTCCTCCAGTTTTGTATACGTAGCTGCCTAAGTTATCGATGTTGCCAACGCGTAAACCAAGACTGCTCGACGACTTTGTAAAGACGTAGACTTAAAAAGAAAAATTTACATATTATTATAGTTCCCGAATATGACATTTAATTTTGAGAGGGAAAATCAAGTTTCACCCGCGCAGTCTTGCCCGACGAAAACAAAACAGAATCCCTTCCCGCCTGCTGAAACGTTTCGCCTATTTCCTCGTTAACACTTTCTTCAAAATGTTTCCGATATAACTTCGAATTCTGTTTAGTTATAATAAATACCTGCGAATAGCTTTATTCCACAATCTTCTAAGTTTAGGTCTTTCGAAAAATGGTAGACTCCAATTTCCGAGCATTGAGGACCACAAAAAACAAGTCACTTGCAAAACTAAATAAAAACCACCTCACGCCTTACATTATTAGCTTGTTTTGGGAACTAGCTACGACAGCGCCATTTTGACAGTTGCCTTCCCCATTGTACTATACCAGGCAAACATCTGTCAAATAAAATGTATGTCACATCTGGTGTTTTCAAATATCAACATCGAATTATTATAATATTTTTATTTTATAGTTTAGCCTCAATATGTACTTATTTTATCAATTCTTAACATTTTTATAATCGTTTTGGAAATGGTTTCAGTGGTTTTTTATTTTTTTCTATTTCACAGTTTCTTTCCTACAATATGATGAAGTACGAAAATATTATTTACGCAAATCAAGTATATCTCAGCGCAGACGAAATTTTGAGCACAGTCCTCTCATCGGAACAGAGCGACGGCGACTGATTTGTGAAACAAAAATATACATGAAGTTCCCGCAACGTGCGACGGTAGATGACGTCTTATTCCTTGAATTAAGAACGTCGTAAGTGCAAAAAGCTTGTAGTCGTAATAAAAATAAATAGGATTTAAAAAATGCCTGTATAATTTTTTTCGCCTAGTCTTAATACAAATAATCATCAGATTTGTATCCTAGTAGTCATTAGCATGTTACGTACAAATCGAAAATACGTGAAAATTAGAGGTAACTTCGTGAAGCTTTTTTTATCAAGAAAATTTTAATTTGTGTTTGTGTTCCAGAAAAAGTTCAGTAATATTATAGTACTCATATTATTTTTATTTTATACCTAAGCCATGTAATGTAATTGTGTCTGTAATTTCATGAAAAATCTAATTGAAGATCAGTTATTTTGCTCGATTCCTCCTCTTAAATCCGACTTTGTCATTGTATTCAACAAGACAGTTTCGTGGATATCCTAAACAAGAAATGCTACAGAACATTTAAAAGCCTACCGACACTCGCTACAAGAACTGAGGTGAACTCAAGGCGGCCTCCTCATAAATCGGTCGGTCTAAAACTAAAATAAAATTACCAATAGCAAGCAGCGGAAGAGTCCAAGTAGATGTGCAGGAAATAAATTATAATGATGAGCAGGTGAATACCATCTATTTGAGCTTGAATTTCTTTTAAAAACACGCAGGAGAGAGAATTCGTTTGCCCAATCGATGTCTGGAGACGCTAATAAAAGATTATCTACCGATTTCTCTGAAGCACAAACCTATCGACAAATTCTATCTTCGCCGTTCTAATCTTTCAGCTCAGAGCTGGCCCTGCAGTCTCGACATTAGATAGCGACAAAAATCCGTCGCTAAGTCGTATCGATGTCAAATTCCTTTAATAGATTTTCAACCTTATGCTTTGGAAATCAAAGTTGAAAATCTATTAAAGAAATTTGACATCGGTACGACTTAGCGACCGATTTTCGTCGGTATCTATGTCGAGACTGCAGGGCCTGGTCTCTCACCGAATCGCAAAATTCCGGCCATGGCGTTTTCTACAGTGCAATTAAGGGCTCAAGCAATATTCTGGGCCTATAGATGTAGAGGCAAATTACGGCACACTAAGCTTCGCTCCAAACCGCAAAAAAAGGCTGCCAGGCTCAAATTAAGGATTAGGCGAGGCATGCACAATGACCGCCAAGCAATCGTTTCCTCTTATTAGATGCCTGAAGATGGACGGCGGCGGCCGCGCCACCAGGCTGGCCTGGAAAGAACTGATGACTTAGGCAGAGCCTTAGCACAAGCCCAAGCCGTTCAGCTGAAACCTTCGACCAGTAGAGAGACAGTATGTACCCAAAAAGAGTGAAGTGTAGACTGATTTAAATAAATAGCAAAATGACCTTAGCAGACTACTAAGAAGACCTTACTGGTATGTCAAAACTAAGAACCTGTAAATGAGCGGTCCCTAACGCTTAGTAGATACTACTATCAACTCGATTTTTGGTAGTATTATTAAGCTGGCAACACCGCACACTCGCACGCGCAGCTAAGCCTTCTCGCACGCACACACACCAATGTATCTCATGTAAACACGTGCCCTATAGCGCAGACAGTCGATTAGCCGACGGGTCCGCGGCAGGTATCGCGCCCCGTCCTACCGGTTCAACGATAAAACGATCGAACGAACGCCACCGTCAAACGAACTATATTGTATTCTAAGCACAACGAACAACAAGACAGTTTTTAAACATTACCAGTGCGGTAGAGTGCGCGCGGTTTTGAAACAGCCGAGGTATGCGTTCGTAAACTTCTCCTTAAGTGCATAGCGGTATCGCGGAACCAGATTTTAAGTCCTCAATGTATTGAAAGTAGCTTTTCTGTTGTTTGTTTAGTCAACCTATTCCTGTATTTTGTATCGAATATCAAGACTGCAACGAGTGACTGACTTATAGACTAAAGGTAAGGCTAAACTTATTCATGTGTAACATAATAATGTGATAAAACTTAGATAAATTATTGTTATGTTATGTACTTACAGCAATGCATGCCAACACGTTTATTATATGTTCATTCATGTTGATTAACACTTGTTGTAATATTAACCATAGAACGTGATACAAAGGCGCTGGCATATAGAACGATTGACATTTTCCTCAGTACAAGAGTTCTAATAACGCTTACTACTTCGTTCTTTGTGCTTACAACAGTTTCATGAATACAACTGCGATGTACACTATTCTGAGAATCTTATCTTGCTTTGTAGTCTTTTTGGACTTTTTTAGCAGCGCATGGGTCGGGTTTGTTTATCAGCAGGTAGATGTCTTAAGACTCATTTTTGGCAAACGTGGATTTTAAAACGACAACATTGCGAACAAATCTGCCCCTTTAATATTTTTTAATACTTTAACACAAACAGTGATTTGTTTATAGCACCTAATGTATTACTTTAAGTATACTAATATAAATACCAAATCAAATTTTTCTTTTTCTGGCAATGAGAGTGATAGAGTGTCTATAGTTGATCAATTTTTTTACATTCTTGTCGCCGTATACCAGACATAAGCTGTTTAACATTAGCAAAATTATGAATTTATGACATATAGTTCTAAGACATTTATTGCTAATCATACGTCCATACCAATATCATATATTCGAAAGTATCTTTGTCTGCATTTTACCCTTTCACGCCAAAACCACTGAACGAATTTCGATAAAATTTGGCAAGGAGATAGGTGAAATCCTGGGGAATGACATAGGCTTCGACACATCGTTGACACAGGTACTCGTAGAACTGCCCATAGATTTTGTTATGTGAGCTGGTCTAGTTCGGCTGGAATAGTTACTGTCATGAAAATAACTTTTAAACAAATATTTTGGCTGCAGCGAATTTCAAGATATTATGCAATCAAATGTTTGTATACCTTAATCATACTGAATTACCTACCGACGTCACAAGTCGTCATAGTAGGTACCTAACGTCTCTTATTTTATAAACAACGTTATCATGAGTGTATGGAGCCTCCAGGTGTATCATGTTCAACAAATCAATAACCTTCATCTTCAAGAATAAAGCAAAGCAGACAAAGACTCGCACTTGGTGAACAATGGCGACATTATACATGTACTCTATGTACTTATTTAGACGCCAACCGTCTACTTACGGTATAATTATGATTTATGACTATATTGATTCACACAAGATGCCTATAGTACCGTTAGATACATTGCCATTTACGATACGATTGGATTTCCTCGAGTTTTAAGTCTTTAAAGACGTTGTCAAGATGTTCAAAATTACATGCAGTTATAAATTACCTTGCAGATAGAGAAACGTATGTTACCTGATGATGACCCACGTCAAGGTCTTATCAGTATCAGTATAAGGATCTTAAGGCATACCTAGTCGGTAACGGATGTTCAGTAAAATCTGTTTTCGGAAATCGCTTCAATGAAATTGATTTAGAATTTCCTCTTGTGGCAGATATACCCAGCACTATGATCGCGTGAACTCACGACCTCTAAAACTATAGCCTTCTAAACTTTCATAGTCATCTTCGTGCTTGTGAACAATTACCATTCATTTAATTATTGCCAAAATCTCTATACAAACTTGTGCTCAATGTTCTAGGTCAATATTATCAAATCGTGTTTTTAATGACTTTTATAAACCAAGATAATTATATTCTTGCGTCTTTAATTTTGAGGTGAAGTAGTCACTCTTAGAACAAACCAAATATTTTGAACAAAATTAAACTGAATAAGATACTAAAAATACAAAAATAAACAGGTGACTTTCCGTTCTTTTCCATGTCATTAAAGGCAACGTAAACCCAACCTGCCGAACAGGTGCCCACAGAAATTTAAATAAAAATCAAGCAGTTTAACTTTTCGAAATACATTTTTCGCTTTCTAGTCACCTGGATTCTCAAACAAATACGTTCGATGAGCTGGCATAGCAGTTAGAACTTGAAGGATACTGAGCAATCAACACGCAAACAACACGATGCTATATGCGACGCGACCACATACGTATAGATATCGATATATCTGCGATGACCACAGATATCGTAGGTATATTAGTCATGGAACACCATTTACTGGACTTTGGAATCGATGCATTTTAATTCAAGGAAGTGATAAAATTGGTAAATTCCGTGTAAGGATTATGGTATAGGCGTCTTCTCACTGCAAAAGCTCACATATACTTGGGTTTTTTGCTGGTTAAATTTATATAGGATTACCTATATGATTCATTAACAACTATACAAAAGCTGTTGAGACCCAGTCCGTTATATTTTTACCCGACTGCGGGACAGCAAAGACAGGGTTGTTTTTTCCCACTGTACACAGGTTACCGACTAAGTAAGTAGTTATTGCAACATAGAACTGAACTGCATATTCTGCAACGATAAAGAGTTCGTAACACTGGGTCGCTCTTAAACGGCCTCAACCATTGCAAAACCTAATTTTAAAAGAACAACCATTTAAAATGATACGAATCGTGACGACCGTGCGTTACGTTTTCATCGCTAAGCCTTGCGAAAGTCTTCTCTCCCATCGACAGGTATAGGGTTGACTATTAGCCATGGTTATATAAATGCAACAAAGGTTACAGGTGCTTGCGTAAGTATAAGTATCCGGAAAGCCAATCACGGATAATAACATGATGGGAATGACTTCTGTAACTACAGTGAACTTTGTGTCGTGCATTGTCCTACTTGTTGCAAATCAATCGATGTTCAATGACCCAAACCTTATCGTTATTCTTACTGGGGGAAGCGCCAGGTTTCCCGCGAAATTCTAATTTTCTTTTGTTTTTTGCAATTTGCAGGTCAGTTTCAGGTTGCATGAAAACCAAAATATGATTCGCGACCGTAACAAGTACGTATTTACAGAATCATAGTGAATACATACAGAATCATAGTTCATATTATTTTATGAAATTGTCATTCAATAGGATTATATGAACTTAAAGGTTGTATTGTTGATTTAAAAAATTACAATGAAAAAAAAAAACATTTCGCGGGCAACCTGGCGCTTCCCCTTAATGGCATTGCTTTACATACTGAGGTAAGCTAACATGAATTATATAATGTTACAACAAGTAGTAAACGCTGCAATATGACTTCGCAGCCCTCGCAGCCCTAATGGAATGCAGAAGACTTGTAAATTTATACAACAGTAAATGTTTATGAACTTTACTGTATCAACCAACGATAACTGTCGCAAACTGTCTTTTCATAGAATAAAACCATTGGTATATATTACTTTAAAAATATAATTGACCTTACAATTACATAACATACCTGCAAAATTCTGCTTCTGAATGGGAGAGCCGAATAACATGAACTATGAAAAAGATTTAAACTTATCATTTAGTAGATTACACTACACTACACTACACTGAATAACTTTATGTCATATATCCATAGAACTCTAAAGGTAATTAGAAACTGTCGATGCCGATCTGAACTTTATGGCTCAAGCCTCATCGCTCATATTCATTTGTTGTTTACTATCCAATCATGCATCGCCACACCGTCTTTTCGCGCAGTCGCAATAACCACTGTTTATTAACTTTACTCTGCTTATTCTCTTTTGTTTCCAATATTACCACCACTAAAGCACTCTTGGCATAAAACAGTAACTTTTTGACATTTATTTTTTGTTTATCTTTAACAAAAAATCCATCACTATTAATACAGATACAGTACAAATACCAAGATGGTACATTGCGGTTATGGTCAGCATGAAATATCTTACTATATCTAGGTATTTACAGTGATTAAGTATAACCGGAAAGAGAATGACACGACCGGAAACTAAGCTTGAAATAATGTGGTAAGAATTATAGGTATGACCTTGTGTTCTTGCAAATAATTAAAAAGTATCGGTCCTTCTTTGCACTTCACATATGGAATACACACACCTCTTACTAATTTAAAAACACGACTACTGTCCAATGATTCCGACACAGCTTAAGTATTGGTGACGCATGGACCTCTGCGGTAAACACCAATAACTACTTTCATAAAAGTATTAAAAACATATTCAAGCTGAAATTCCTGTAGTACTTAAGTCTATTTTTAAAATCTTTAAAAGGCTATGTCCATAAGCTCAATTTACATTGCCGCGTAAAAGACGGGAACCGAATTTTTGTTTCGAAATGTTACAAAAGCATAAAGAACTTTATGTCAATGGTGTAACATACAAATTGGATACGAGCTGCTAGCTGCGGGAATTCTCGACAATGCGCGAGAATTCTCCGGAAGACGTGCCACCTGTTTTTGGACTCGTATCTAGTTTGTACGTTACATATTATTGATATGAAGTTCATAATTATGCTTTTTATAATTTCGCTAAAAAAATCACTTCCATTCTTTTCCGCTGCAATGTAAATCGAGCCTTACACGATTACTAGCAAGGTGTGTATAATACATACTTTATTGGTGATTTACATCTCGTCCGTATTACGTCGTTGTTCTATCGTTCTATTTATCTTAGGAAAATTACAAGCATGTGTGAAGCATTTCCCTTAGTTAATGCATAAAATACGTCCGAGTTGTAACCAGATAAAAATATGAATACATTGAAAACCAGTAGTCTATTGGTTAGATAGTTAGCCTAATAATTATTTGGTTTTATCATAATTGGTATGGCAATACTGATTTAGATATAATAAAATGAATAATAAGTAGGTACTAACGTCGTTTTTATTTATTTAAACATCAGTTTCCTCTCAACGGCTAACAGAAATACGGTTGTGACCAATATACTAAATTCGAATACGCGTACGAGACACTGTGCAGCGGGCATTACGTCATCTGTCGCGTTCGTCGCCCGCCGCGGCCGACGCCGCGCGCCGCAGTCGCGCCGGCCCGCTGCCCCGCCCCTCACTTCCCGCTCTCGCCCGCTTGTCCGCAGTTGATCGCAGTGCTCACGACAATACGGTTGATTATTTTGTTTTTTATCTTACTTGTGTGATTACGAATTGATAATAATGCCAAGATACAAACATTGTTTAGTACCTAAATGTAACAGTACAACAGCTGTTACACCAAACAAACAGTTTTTTCAAGTTCCGCGAAATGCAGAAATTAGAATGAAATGGAGTAAAGCAATGAAGAGAAACAATAAACCACCTCTTTCAAACAAAAGTGCTCTATACTGCTGTGAAGATCATTTTGACGTAAGTAATAGGTTTGATTTCGAAAAGGCAATTATTATTGGTAGTAGATACCTACTGAGCACGTTTTTCAATGGGATAACCAGCTTTTTAAACCCCGACCGACGTATAAACAGGGGTGTTATACGTTTGACGACTAAGTCGTTCTGTGTGTTCGTCTGTGGGATCGTAGCTCCCAAACGGGTGATTCGATTTCAATGCGGTTTTTTATTAGACGGCTGGTTTGATCGGGTTGGTTCTTTCGTGAAAATCTTACATTTTAGTAACTGATGTAAGCCGGGTCGCAGTACCTACCTACTATTACGATTATTGAAATGTTTTTGAAATTAATTTATGATTTTTTCGCACAGGTTGAGACGGATATGGAAAATTACACAAAATTCCAAATGACGGGTGGACCAAATAGACTGAAAAAAGGTGTACTTCCCCACAAGTTTGCTTGCCAAAAGAAAGAAGAGGTTACAATTCTACTAGAACTGTCTGCATACCAAAAACGAAAACAAGTTGAATGTTTTGAAAGAGCTCTTAATTCCAATATTTCTCACGAAAATCTATTAGAAGTCCCGGTAGAATTCGTAAAATGTGAACCTGATATTTCAACAGATACTACTGAGGGAGATCCAATTGGAGAAGATAACATACCTGAGAACGAGTCCAATGGTTCTCCTAGTCATAGATCAATTGGAATTCAAGTAAATCTAAAGAAAACAGTACGAAGCCAAGCTACAAATACCGACAATTGTCCAACGAAAAAAAAGGTCAAAAGATCTTACAACCAGAAGTCATAGGTAGTATGTAGTGACTGTAATACACGTATATGCGTAATGCAAAAGGAGCAAAATCACTGTCGAATATTGCTGGATTTCACAGTCACATTAAGAGTTTTGTGAGTCTTATTAATTTAGACGAAAAATCAATTCATTACCAAATCATGTTCAAGACGTTTGTAATAAAAGGACTCCACTGTCAATAATAACTCTGAAAACCTATCATCAGTACTTACGGCTGAAAGGCATTGGATTGCTAAATGGCTGGAACGCCAAACGCACACAGTAGGTATGTAGTTTGCTACAAGGATATTTTGGCGCCTGAATGACATTTACAGGGGGGCGTTGTTGGTAAACAGTTTTGTTATTGTGTCACAGAAATTGTATTTCCAAAACACAAAACAAGGTTGTGCGACGTTTGTTCTGATTTTGGCTACGCGCCAAAATAACCACGTAGCGTTGTAAGCTCAGATTCAAGACGGTACAACGAAAATCATTAAAACGAGTTGACAAGGAAGAGTCCGAAGGATTATCACCATTTTGTTTATTCCATAAGCCCTACACAGACGAAGACACCGTGAATATCTCGACATCGTACACGGTTATACATATAGTTAAACTGAAAGAGTGTTTATTAGGTGGTTTTACGAAAAATAAAACTATTAAAAACCTAAGTCTTATTGTTTCATTAGGATTATAAGTGTGTTTATATGTTTTTATATGATTTACCTACCTATACCATTCATGGAAATGATATGTACACCACTATGTAGGTATGGATGCATGGATGTATGGAACTGCGGCCTAATTACGTAACACACTTACAATGGCAATGCCTTTCAATTTGACAATTCAACAACATTCATTGCGTTATTTACGTTGTCAAGCAGTCGAATTTGTTAAACATGAAGCAATTGATTAGAAAAGTCCTTCAACATCCTTCGGATTATGCTAGAAAGTGTGTTACGCAATTGGCGCGCTGAACACACATCAAATTACATTTTCAACGGAACCTCAATACAGCATCTACAGTAGCTATGAATAAGGTGTAGGGTATAACGTGTGTAAAAAGACACTTAACATAGCCGAGGGTCACTTGTATTCCCCGTCATTGTAATTTCTTTTTGTTGTAGGTACATACTGGACCATACTTGGGAACGTTCTGGTTACGGAGATATTGAAGGTCAAAATTCCAACTCTAAAGGACGTTTTTTTAACGAAAACAAGTGTTCAATGTTATAATACAACTTTAAATGCCCCCACGACCCCTGTACCGTTTTATGCACCCATAAGCACAATGTTTTGTGCGGTAACGTTGCGCACTACCGTAAACAGCGTTTTTTAAACCAAAAATAAAATTCGTTTCCCAGTACCTAATTATTTTTGTGCTATGCTTTGTCTTTTTGTGCTGTAGTACGATGTACAGAATGCGTAGTTGACAGCTATGTGATGGGTCTTTTTACACCCTATACAGGGTGTAACAGAAACCCTATTGCTATCCTTAAGCACTAAAGATAATAGCTCGTATAGAATCACTATACATAGTTTCAACTCAAAATAAAATACTCTTAAGAATTGATACCAAATTTTCGGTTTCCTAGGTTTCTTTAATTCAAATCATAACAAACGTGTCACCGCACTACGTAGGTCAATAACTTTCCACGTTACTTGCCAATATCACGATAAATCTCTTCCGTAATTCTGCGCGCCTAGTACCCTAGTAGCCTACCGCAGGCGGTGTTCTTTGTCGGCGCGAATTGACGAAATAAAACATGCCGCCGCGCCGCCCGCCATAGCGATTGAGCGCCCGCGCAATAAAGCATACCTACTTTACCGTGATATAAAAATTAATACATAATTATTGATTTACAGTTTATTCGTTAATATCAAGACAGAAATTGCACGTAAAACCTGAGATAGCAAAACTTACGTAAAAAATCTAAACAAAGTTTAGGTAGGTTAACTGGTTTCATCTCTTATTATTACTTATTACCGAGTAAACAGTAAAATCTGAAAGCTTTGCTTAATTTAGTAAATTGACTTACAGTTTTAAAGATGGGTTTCGATATGGTGACCTTGGTATTGTATGCACAAGGCCGCTCGCTTGTTCATGGACACCTGCACATTGCGTAGCATGTCTGGTGTTATTGTCCTGAAAGCGGCCTCAATCCGCACTTTCATTAGTTCCATAGTATCACACTGCACTGCTAACACTACATTTTTAATGTACCCCCACAAAAAAAAGTCTAACGGGGTTAGGTCTAACATGCCGACGAAGGCAGCTGTCGACGCTCAGCATCTGGTCTACCCTCAATAAAACGGCGACGGTACAGTTCTCGGGCAGCTCGCAAATTACCATTTCCTGCTCCGACACACATCATCATTTCGTAATATTCGCTATTACTTAACGACATTTTGCAAACACAACAAAAAAAGTCAATTAGGTGTAGCCGTACTGAACTGATGCGCGTATCACAGGGATAGAAACGAGTGCACTACTAGACGCGGAACAGACGTCGACTGACGAGCAAACTAGCAAACCAATAACAATAATGCTAAATAAAGCTCCTATTCCCTGCTGGTCTGGTACCTAAATATTATTACGTTCAATTTTGATACCTATAGGGTAGCTGTCCTATTAGTGTCCACTACTATTAAAAAATATTGTTCAAGAATTCAAGATTATTTTACATCCCAATAACAATTTCAACTAAACCCCGTTAAACTTTTAAGTAAATCTAACACACCAGAGCAAACTAATTACGTAATTCAAATTCAAAATTGAAAAATCATTCATTTTTTGGGGTGGGAAAATCATTAATGACTCAGAGGAAGTGTTAAACTCTTACTGACTAAAAATCACTCTGTTCTTTCAGTTGCCTTTGCATTCCGAGGCCGCGATATCTCATTAGAAGTCTGAATTAGAAGTTGTAATTACCAGGAGTAATTAAAACTACACGGACTGCAATTGGTTCACGTACCCTTAGGCCCTAACCCATTAGGTTTACACACATTATGATGCTTACATTGTGTGTGTAACGACGTAATCAGGGTTCTGTGAGCAACGATTTTCAATTCGGCAATAACAACTCCTAGTACTTTATTAATTTCTTTCCACAGTTAGATGCAGTTTTAAGAAATTTTTTATTGACTTTAAAGACTAAACGTGTTCAAACCAATAAACCCCACGTACCGCACCGTCAGACCGTGAACTTCCCATAATTCTATCGGTTAGTCCTACATGTAAAATGTATGCGTAGGTACGTGCTATTATTTTGTAATAAAAAAAAACTATTAACTTGTTGTTAATAGTTTTCGTCATAATAATTTTAAAAATTACTTTATTTTAAAAATTATGAACGGAACCCACTGTGATTTTATTTGTACTAGGAGAAACATAAGTTGCGAAGAAATGAATTGAAATCATGTTTTGGGTTCAGTTGGACATAAATTGTTACTAAATCCTTTTTCTATTTTAAGTTCTAATGGCAAATAATAATATTCATTTAAGCAATTAATTCCTGGCAGGATGCACGTAAGGATTCGATTTTTATGATCATTTCAATGATACGAGCTGACGATTTTTCAAACAATTCGTTTTAATGCGATCTTCTAGCAAATCGATTCAATAGTAAGGTGAATCAAATCTCCTGGATCGTATGTGTAAAAAATAATACGATAATAGTTCATATTTGCCCAAAGTATTGTGCTGACAATCATAAACAGCGAATAGGTAGGTTTATCTATTTCAAACAAGATCAATTACATACATATGCCGACACTTTTTAACTTGTCCGCATTGTTTATGTTAGCACTAAGCGAAGATTGAAACATTTGACGGTTTGATAGAAGTTCTCATTTCGAATGAGATAGCTGTATTTTATAAATTAATCGCTCGGCGTCGTATTCTGTATTAGTCATTGTGATTTTAACCGACTGCATCTGCACCATCTGAATGAAATCCATTGAATTACGCTGGAAAGGTTATCAATTATTATTTATTAAAAGTTTAGACGTACACCCATACCTGACTGGCAACTTTAAATATGTCACAAAATAAAGGTGTGTTAAATGTTGTTTTTTTTATTACGATTTTTGAAAGATCGGTTCAAAAGCACGGGATTCGATCTGTGAATCGAATAGAAAATCGACTTAAAGCAAAACATCGTTCATCCTTATGGCCACTAAAATAAAAGGTTAGGAATAACTTTAGGAAAAAAATTAGTTTAGGTAATTATCTACAAAGTAATCTTCTACAAAAGGACAACTACATAAAAAACCAACAAGTGTGTAAATGATACGTGACAGTGCAGGCAGGTATCTAAATATTATTTCGTTAAATTTTGATACCTAGACCAATTAATTGTATTTTAGCTAGTTCACAAACATAATCAAAGTTTAGGAAAAGTTAGTAGTAATATTTTGTAGACAAAAAATAAACATACGGAACCTTTTATTCGGAAATACCAGGAGTAAGAGGTTTATTTTTACTTACAAATAGTTCGCTGACACCGATCAGCTGACTTGGTGCTAGTGATGTCTTTATTTCAATTTTAAAAGTTCGGTTTCTGGTATCAATGTTTTAAAAATTCTTATAACTTTCGAACATGTGGAGATAGGATTAAAAAACCCTTCCAATATCGTTTGATATCATCCAAAGAAGCCGTGCCCTTGGTATGTATATACCCTTTCCGTTACACGTTGTATATTAGAAGTGACCAATTGATGGATCTCGATCCTCGGCTGACTGGCTGGAGTACTGGTGAGACCAAAGGCGACATATTGTGACGTTGTCGTATAGACCGACCTCGTCACGTCGCGTCGACCGATTAGTGCGCTTTCTAGCGTTGGGACTTCGTTAATTATTCGTTGAGTCGCATTGTTTATCTTAAGAAACGCTGGCGTGACACTTTGGACTCGTTCCTGAACGATTGGCCCGAGAAGACAAAACAAAAAGAAAATTGGAAAAGTATTGCGTAGATCGTTGTCCAGCGGTGTGCCAAATAGGTTAATTAAAAAAAAAACACTTGCAGTACACCTTTTCGAAAAAGATGTCAAACTCGTTTTAAATAACGTTATTTGCTATGTATACGATCCTCAGTGAGTCATAATTCTACCACTTAGAACATGACTTGCACTGATTGAATGACATACATGTACAATACAATCACAATCTGCAATACATACATAATATGTACATCTACAATCTGCAATAGCCACGCAAATGATGAAGCGAACGTGTGAACCTTAATAATTTGGATCATACTAGAGTAGGTGTTTATACTGGAACAATTACGATATTTTCTGAAGTACTCATCTGTACCTATGGTATAGCCTTTTATATCTCTTCTCGGTGTGAATTGTTATGAACGTTTATACCGCTAAGCGATTTGACGTTTTTGAACCAGACGTTTCGTAATATACGTTAGAGTTAGAATAATATTAAGAGGTCAATCAACTTCAGCAACTTTTACTAGCTTTTTATTAATTTATATTTTAGAACCTTTTACATCAACAGTTAGTTCTGCCAATCGCAGTCATTGGCCCCAACCAAAAAGGGAGGTCTCTAATTTTATCACCGCACTCTCTCAACACACTACGTGAGAGAGTTGATGACTTCGAAACCAGTCGACTCACGTTGGACGATTATGTCATTTAAGGCTTTTTCAATCGTTCAGGTTCAAAATGTCCAATTCTCACAATGTCCAAAGGTTTCAAAACGTCCAATTTTCAAAATGTCCAATTCACAAAACGTCCAACTCCCAAAATGTCCAATTCACAAAACGTCCAATTCCCAAAATGTCCAATTCTTAAAATGTCCAATTCTCAAAACGTCCAATTCCCAAAATGTCCAACTCCCAAAATGTCCAATATTTGAGAATGTGGTAAATTTTGTTCAATAACTCATCAAAGCACTTTTTTAATACTTACGTCAAACAAAGAATCAAAATATGTTTTATTTAGAAGTAACAAATTAAGACCAGTACAATATAATCAACATCATAATAACTATAATTATAAATTGAAACAAACATTAAACATAGTTTTATATATAATAACCTAGGTAAAACGAAAAATACTTTATATCTTACCTTGCTTACCTATGCAAGTAAAAATCAATATAATTTTTATTTATAATTAACAAACATTTTTTTTATTAATGTGTTAATAGTCAACATAATTATTTTTATGATTTATGTGATATAATAATGAACTATACTAATAAATTACGTTTTACTTTTTATTCAAGCTAAGCCTCAAAAAAATATTTTTTTTCAAAAATTGTTGTAATGTGAGATCTTTGTTTTGTAATTTTATTAAATACCTTTTGTATTTCCGATCAAACTGGATGTCTCTGCATCTTCTTTTATTTCTCATTTTCTTAAACATCGAATCCTTTAAACGACAGTCCCAATGTTTGCTTTCAGTATTTTGTATTTATTGTTTGACGTAGGTAAGTATTAAAAAAGTGCTTTGATGAGTTATTGAACAAAATTTACCACATTCTCAAATATTGGACATTTTGGGAGTTGGACATTTTGGGAATTGGACGTTTTGAGAATTGGACATTTTAAGAATTGGACATTTTGGGAATTGGACGTTTTGTGAATTGGACATTTTGGGAATTGGACGTTTTGTGAATTGGACATTTTGAAAATTGGACGTTTTGAAACCTTTGGACATTTTGAGAATTGGACATTTTGAACCTGAACGTTCAATCGTTCAGGTTCAAAATGTCCAATTCTCACAATGTCCAAAGGTTTCAAAACGTCCAATTTTCAAAATGTCCAATTCACAAAACGTCCAACTCCCAAAATGTCCAATTCACAAAACGTCCAATTCCCAAAATGTCCAATTCTTAAAATGTCCAATTCTCAAAACGTCCAATTCCCAAAATGTCCAACTCCCAAAATGTCCAATATTTGAGAATGTGGTAAATTTTGTTCAATAACTCATCAAAGCACTTTTTTAATACTTACGTCAAACAAAGAATCAAAATATGTTTTATTTAGAAGTAACAAATTAAGACCAGTACAATATAATCAACATCATAATAACTATAATTATAAATTGAAACAAACATTAAACATAGTTTTATATATAATAACCTAGGTAAAACGAAAAATACTTTATATCTTACCTTGCTTACCTATGCAAGTAAAAATCAATATAATTTTTATTTATAATTAACAAACATTTTTTTTATTAATGTGTTAATAGTCAACATAATTATTTTTATGATTTATGTGATATAATAATGAACTATACTAATAAATTACGTTTTACTTTTTATTCAAGCTAAGCCTCAAAAAAATATTTTTTTTCAAAAATTGTTGTAATGTGAGATCTTTGTTTTGTAATTTTATTAAATACCTTTTGTATTTCCGATCAAACTGGATGTCTCTGCATCTTCTTTTATTTCTCATTTTCTTAAACATCGAATCCTTTAAACGACAGTCCCAATGTTTGCTTTCAGTATTTTGTATTTATTGTTTGACGTAGGTAAGTATTAAAAAAGTGCTTTGATGAGTTATTGAACAAAATTTACCACATTCTCAAATATTGGACATTTTGGGAGTTGGACATTTTGGGAATTGGACGTTTTGAGAATTGGACATTTTAAGAATTGGACATTTTGGGAATTGGACGTTTTGTGAATTGGACATTTTGGGAATTGGACGTTTTGTGAATTGGACATTTTGAAAATTGGACGTTTTGAAACCTTTGGACATTTTGAGAATTGGACATTTTGAACCTGAACGTTCAATCGTTCAGGTTCAAAATGTCCAATTCTCACAATGTCCAAAGGTTTCAAAACGTCCAATTTTCAAAATGTCCAATTCACAAAACGTCCAACTCCCAAAATGTCCAATTCACAAAACGTCCAATTCCCAAAATGTCCAATTCTTAAAATGTCCAATTCTCAAAACGTCCAATTCCCAAAATGTCCAACTCCCAAAATGTCCAATATTTGAGAATGTGGTAAATTTTGTTCAATAACTCATCAAAGCACTTTTTTAATACTTACGTCAAACAAAGAATCAAAATATGTTTTATTTAGAAGTAACAAATTAAGACCAGTACAATATAATCAACATCATAATAACTATAATTATAAATTGAAACAAACATTAAACATAGTTTTATATATAATAACCTAGGTAAAACGAAAAATACTTTATATCTTACCTTGCTTACCTATGCAAGTAAAAATCAATATAATTTTTATTTATAATTAACAAACATTTTTTTTATTAATGTGTTAATAGTCAACATAATTATTTTTATGATTTATGTGATATAATAATGAACTATACTAATAAATTACGTTTTACTTTTTATTCAAGCTAAGCCTCAAAAAAATATTTTTTTTCAAAAATTGTTGTAATGTGAGATCTTTGTTTTGTAATTTTATTAAATACCTTTTGTATTTCCGATCAAACTGGATGTCTCTGCATCTTCTTTTATTTCTCATTTTCTTAAACATCGAATCCTTTAAACGACAGTCCCAATGTTTGCTTTCAGTATTTTGTATTTATTGTTTGACGTAGGTAAGTATTAAAAAAGTGCTTTGATGAGTTATTGAACAAAATTTACCACATTCTCAAATATTGGACATTTTGGGAGTTGGACATTTTGGGAATTGGACGTTTTGAGAATTGGACATTTTAAGAATTGGACATTTTGGGAATTGGACGTTTTGTGAATTGGACATTTTGGGAATTGGACGTTTTGTGAATTGGACATTTTGAAAATTGGACGTTTTGAAACCTTTGGACATTTTGAGAATTGGACATTTTGAACCTGAACGTTCAATCGTTCAGGTTCAAAATGTCCAATTCTCACAATGTCCAAAGGTTTCAAAACGTCCAATTTTCAAAATGTCCAATTCACAAAACGTCCAACTCCCAAAATGTCCAATTCACAAAACGTCCAATTCCCAAAATGTCCAATTCTTAAAATGTCCAATTCTCAAAACGTCCAATTCCCAAAATGTCCAACTCCCAAAATGTCCAATATTTGAGAATGTGGTAAATTTTGTTCAATAACTCATCAAAGCACTTTTTTAATACTTACGTCAAACAAAGAATCAAAATATGTTTTATTTAGAAGTAACAAATTAAGACCAGTACAATATAATCAACATCATAATAACTATAATTATAAATTGAAACAAACATTAAACATAGTTTTATATATAATAACCTAGGTAAAACGAAAAATACTTTATATCTTACCTTGCTTACCTATGCAAGTAAAAATCAATATAATTTTTATTTATAATTAACAAACATTTTTTTTATTAATGTGTTAATAGTCAACATAATTATTTTTATGATTTATGTGATATAATAATGAACTATACTAATAAATTACGTTTTACTTTTTATTCAAGCTAAGCCTCAAAAAAATATTTTTTTTCAAAAATTGTTGTAATGTGAGATCTTTGTTTTGTAATTTTATTAAATACCTTTTGTATTTCCGATCAAACTGGATGTCTCTGCATCTTCTTTTATTTCTCATTTTCTTAAACATCGAATCCTTTAAACGACAGTCCCAATGTTTGCTTTCAGTATTTTGTATTTATTGTTTGACGTAGGTAAGTATTAAAAAAGTGCTTTGATGAGTTATTGAACAAAATTTACCACATTCTCAAATATTGGACATTTTGGGAGTTGGACATTTTGGGAATTGGACGTTTTGAGAATTGGACATTTTAAGAATTGGACATTTTGGGAATTGGACGTTTTGTGAATTGGACATTTTGGGAATTGGACGTTTTGTGAATTGGACATTTTGAAAATTGGACGTTTTGAAACCTTTGGACATTTTGAGAATTGGACATTTTGAACCTGAACGTTTTCAATATTTTAAGAATAATTTTATCACAGCCACCCCGAAATGCATCAGTGTGCGAAAAATCAATACATTCAAAGAACTAACGATAGAAGTAAAACTATCCGTTTGATCGTGTAAGTGGCACGGACCCTTAGTAGTAGGCGCATTACGTATGCCAGTCAGCGGCGACTTGCGCGCAGGACGTTGCACCCGCCTCGCCTCTCATGCTGCCTTCCACACGTATGACCATTCGACCGTAAGAGGCAGATACATGAGCACCTATATTCATTTGTTGACTTTTAATTTAAGAACAAGCTGGATACAGACATAAGACAGCGCAAAAAAAGTTCTCGTCGATAAGTTGTTTCACTCAAGATCTAATATCTGCGCATGCGTTGAAATTCTTTACAAAATATTGGCTTGTCACGCACCCCACGTGTAGTTTATGACCGTGAATAAACGTGTACTTAAGTGAGATGTGTATTGGATGAAGATTTAGTGATAAAAGAGACGCACGACTTCATGTTTTATACATTAACGAGTACAAAAAAAAGCGTATTCTTAAAAATAAGTGATCGAATTGCATGAAAGATAAAATTTAAATAAAGACAACGTAGGATAAGATTGAGTTCTGCCACAATCACAAAAACCCTTTCTAGGTGAAAAGGCGGCAAGACTACAGTGACTTTTGATTACAGCCGACTAGAATGTTTTATTGGAGTCTTTAACATTCTAGTTTAGCTCAAGGAAATGAGATTTCCTGTCCTTCTTTATTGGGAATACAGACACAAATCGTGCTTGCACACTGAGGATGCGCAAGATTTATATAATACAATGTACTTGTAGAGGAGGTTCAGTTAGGGAGCGTTGCCCTGTCTAGGTTGGAGACAGAGGTAATTTTATTATCCATGCTATGGTAACGTTTATCTCGAAAAAGATGTCAAAGTAATTTGACGGTTACATTGCTTTGATGCAGCAGTGGATACCCCGTAACCAAAACGACAGTTTGACCACGAAATTAATTCTTAGTTCAGTTGTTCCGATCAAGTGCGTGCAGCATGAAGCAAACAATCCATACTGTAGTATCTAACCATTCACAAAGTAAGATTAAATTTGGTTGGAATTTTTAAGCGAGTTTTTTTTTTGTATGTTCAAATCAATTATATCTAATTGACATGCCTGACTCTCAATTCCAGTAGGTATGTTAAATGCGAAATCCCATATTTCCCTGTCATGGTTACTTGGTCGACTGTAAATTTTATGCTTTATGTGAAAGTGCCTAACACTTTCTATTTAAATTTATAATAGGTATCTAACCTACCTGAGTAAAAGCTATCTCTTCGCTATAGGTATGTATCGGATATCGTAGCATACAAAGAGGTTTTGAACTGTTGCTACCGAACGCATAATAGGTAGTTCGATTTAAGGCTCCCACAGACAGGCACGACGCGACAGCGCTACACAAAGGCGCCGCTCGTCGCGCGACACGCGGTGCCTTTGTGTCGGGCGTCGCGTCGCGCCAGTGTGTACGAGCCTCTACTCGTTCTTTAAAAATTGTAACTAATCTTAAAATTGACATTTTTTGTTAAGAATGATACTACGGTCTTGTTAGGGTTTCGTACCCAAATGGTAAAAACGGGACCCTATTACTAAGACTTCGCTGTCTGTCCGTCCGTATGTCTGTCACCAGGCTGTATCTCAAGAACCGCGATAGCTAGACAGTTGAAATTTTCACGAATTATGTATTTCTGTTGCCGCTATAACAACAAATACTAAAAACAAAATAAAATAAATATTTAAGGGGGTCTCACATACAAAAAACGCCATTTTTTGCCTACTTTTGCTCGATATCAATAAATGGTAACAGGTAGGCACCTAATTTGTGTACCTACTGTTGTTTACCTAGTCAATGGTACGGAACCCTTCGTGCGCGAGTCCGACTCGCACTTAGCCGGTTTTTTTCTTCTTATTGCTACCTACTACATACTGTTAAAATTACTACTAAAGAGTGTTTAGGAGTTTTTTAGGATTTGGGACTTTTTTGTTTACGACTCAACTTTATGAATCAAAAAACCTAGTTTGTGCAAATGCCCATTTTCTCCTTCAATCGAAGCAATTAGCGAGGTCTGAAAAGCAACTCGCTGTCAAATTGCTGCAATAGATAAGTAGTCTAACCGCCTTTTATGTGAATACATATCTACCAAGTTAGCAAACACGGATTATTTCGGAACTTTAGGTATACTAACCAAACTCTACAGTTGGTTAGCATAAGGCCGAAACCCAAAAATAAAACCATTTAGCGTAAAAAAAAAACGAAAAAGTCAAAGTAACCGGTTTCGAACCTCTTGCATTCGATTAATTAATTCAGTTGATAAAGAAACCGATAAACATGATCTGTCAGTAAACTAAACATTTTACAAAGTAAACTAGAACAGTTTTTTAGGAACCAGTCTACTCTAATTACTTTGAGACAGGGACAAATACAGTGAATGCAATGTTTAAATTTCTAAGAAGGAAGAATAAATTACTTATGTATATTGATATTTGTTAAATATGTTGTTTACTTTTTGAAGGATATAGGTACTTTAACTGGAAGTAATCAATAGGTACCTACTATATCTGGTACTTATAAGTTTCAAAGCAGTTTAAATTGGAGAATTTGCAATTTGAAAAAAAGAAAAAAGAAAGATTTTCGAAATATCTCTACATTCTAGATTGCAATAAAACAAAACCACATAATCTATTAATATAAACTAGACTGTATGTGGCTTGGGGCTCTATGGACAGGACACCAGAATAACCAGTTTTCAACGATTGACACACACGGACACGAGGTGCAACCTGCGCGGGAAGATAAGCAAAACGAAATAAATCTGCACCTACATATCTCCTGCTTGACCGGTTTCTTGTTTTGAGAACTAGTTGCGAATACGTTTCTATGGAAAAACAATAAATATCACCTTGCTTTTAAACTTTCCGAACCGTTTCTACAAGAAATAAAAGACTGCAAAATAAAAATTTCTGATTTTGAAAGTGCATTGCAATTGCTTATTACAAAAAAGGAACACCTACAGGTACTAATAGGTATGGTAGGTTTTTTTCTGGTCTATTTTGTCACATAGGTACATACTAAGTAATATCATTAAAAAACCAGTAAAATTGAATTCTTATTTACCTACAGCAAACAGTCAAAACTTCAAAATTCAGAACAGACCATTAAGGGGGATGCGCCAAGGTAGCCCGCGAAATTCAAATTTTCTTACGTTATTTTCTTACGTTTTTTGCAATTTGCAGGTCAGTATCAGGTTGTATACTGATCTAAATATGATTCGCGGCCGTATCAAATATTAATTTATAGAATTATAATCATAAAAATCATCAATACATCTCCCTAAGTTCATATTACCCTATTGAATGACTATTTCATGAAATCATGAAATTTGAGGCCAATTCTAAGTTAAGGAGATGTATTGCTGATTCTAATGATTATAATTCTGTAAAGTCATATTTGTTACGGACGCGAATCATATTTTAAGCAACATAAAACCTGATACTGACCTGCAAATTGCAAAAAACTAAGTATTTTTGAATTTCGCGGACTACCTGAGCGCGTCCCCTTAACAGTTAAACATTTACCGGCTTTAACAAGCGAATCTGTGCAACGGAAAACACTGACACTAAAATATGAATTTCCTCTCTAATTAGTTTTATGTTATTCAATTTACATTGGCGCGAACCCTCGACCTGCATCAAATATGAGGCTAACACAATACCCGTCCATCACGTACAATACACGCATACAATAAATAAATATTATAATTTGACACACTTGTGTCGATAACCGCAGGTCTGAAACTATAACCGTAATTGTGGTGACGGTAGTAAATAGTATCGGGTTTGTTTGCAGCCAGCAGTCATATTAACGGCGAGGTTTAATGATCGGTCCAATATTTTTTTGTTATTAGATTGGATTACTTATCCTTATGCATGCGCTAAAGTAGCGAACGAAATTCAAATTTTCTTATGGTTTTTGAATTTGTAGGCCACTGTCGGGTTGTAATTATAATCACAAAAAACATCAATACATCTTTGTAAGTTCATAATTATTACCCTATTGAACAACAATTTCATGAAATCATGACATTTGAGGCCAGTTCTAACTTGAGGAGTTGTATTGCTGATTACAATGATTACAACTCTGTAAAGCCATATTAATTACGGTCGCGAATCATATTTTAATCGACATACAACCTGACACTGACCTGCAAATTGCAAAAACGTAAGTAAATTTTAATTTCGCGGGCTACCTTAGCGCATCCCCCTTAAGGCGACAGTGTGAAGTAGTCCTAAGATTTAAAACTCGCTGTCGCTATTATACAGAATGAGCTTTTACGATGGTACTAAATCTAAAACTATAAAACACAAACTTATCGCCAAAGAAGTCGTGAACTCTGTTTTAGATTAAGACTACAGTATGATGCAGTCCCGAAATTAACAAGTCATTCTCGCTATTATATTATTATAGACCTTGAGCTTTAACAATGGAACTTCAAGACTAAATCCAAAACTATGATAATTAGACAAAAATCCAGTCAGTGGGTCGTCTTAGAGTCCAAAGAAATCATGAACTCTGTTTTGGGGATAATCAAAACAAAAACAGGATTATTATTAAAAAAATAATCAACTTATTATTGCTAATATAAATAATTAAAATTAATTTTCAAACAAAAATAAAAGTGAAGTATACAATATATATTAATGATAGAACAGAATACGATAGAATACTCTTTATCATGTACACCATGTATGTATGTATGTATGTATGTGTGTGTGTGATAGTTAAGATACTAAGTAAAAGCCCTGATAAATTATATTGAATATAAAATGTTTTTCCTGAATAAGCAAGAAATTCCTCAAAATATGTACCTATAAACCAAAACACCAGTTGCTGTGGCTTCAGCTGAGTAACCAGAAAAAGGGTCAGGAATAGCTGCTAAATGAATAAATAAATAGCAATCTAACAGTGCTAGACGGATTTGGGACCTGACACCTTTTGTGGCTTAACTAGTCAAGCCCGAGGTGGCCCGCTAGAGGGCCAAAACAATAGATAATCAATTGTGTCTCATTAACGATGCTTTATGAGTTAAACAACTTAATTTTAATCGAAGATGGTTGAAAATGTTATCACTTAGGAACATGAAATATTCAATGGGCCGGCCATAGCCTAGCCAACTAGCAAGTTTAAAAATAAGCAAAATAGGTATTACATACTTGAAGCTCGGGCAACTCGTGCAGTGCAATCTCAGGTTGAAGCGGGCCATACAGCATGCAAGCTTAATTCATACATAGCTATGATAAAATTTAAGCATCTCTTTTCAAGTGTTCATCTAAATTCAGAATAATACAAACCTGAAATATAAAGAAAATAATAATGTAAGTAAGGAAAAAAGTATATTAAGGCCATTGGTTAGGGCAATCAAAAGTTATCTAATAATATTATATAATGCTCCCATAAATTTATGGAGTACACATTAATTAAAGCACACTTAATTACTTACGTGATACTAAGTTTTCTCCATGCTATACAAACTCCAATAATTTCTAAACAAAGTAACACTGAATGAACCGAATCTAATTGCATAAATGAGATATCGGTTTCTTTAGTTTTCTTTTGTTTTTTATGGAGAAAAAAAACAAAACACTCGCGAATTGTTAGATTTTTTTTGAATTTGATGGCTCGTAGAAAGTGTTGCCAGGTGATCGCAGTTTAAATTGTACAAAAAAGTATAGCACGGATACAATTAAAAAAAAATGAACGCGAACTCCCGATTCTACGATTTGCAAAATAACCCGCCTTACTATAACTGATGGTATTTGCTATAGTTGAACCATTTTAGGTATTTTAATTATAGTTCATCAATTATTTGTTCATCTTATTTCGTAGAATATGGCTTTCTCAATAAATTTTTTCGATACTGTAGTTTAATTATTTATCTGATTTGTTACAAAAGACCTACAATATTTAAAAGTGTTTCAGTACCTTGCGTCATTTTTAATTGGTGAAAACATACTTTTTCTAATTTCTAATAAATCCATGCCATGCCTGTCCCCTCTACTACATATCTTAAAATAATCCTAACATCAAATATCAATAATAAGTTTATAATAATAAAATACCAAGAGTCCGCATATCACTGGTCAGTTACACTCATTCGTCGGTCAAACCCAATTTACCAAATCCAATTTAAATCAAACATAAAGTTGTATCTTTAAAATGTCACTTAAATATTTTTTTTGAAATGTACACGTATCCGAAATCTGAATCTAGAAATGTGGTTAAAATTCATGAAATAACCCTGCCGCTGGGATGTGCCATGCCATGCCGTATGTAAACATAAATTCATATTTGTATATTTATTTGGCCGCATTAGTCTAGTGGTCCCAAGCCCTAATGCTGAGCATGAGGTCCTGCGGGGTGATTGCGCAAAACACTAACAGTAGCAATGGCTTTCATTGATGTGAAACAGCCGCGGGTACGATTGTTGGCGTGGCGACGAATGCCTGGCGACGCACCGCCACACTATGTTTTCTATACAAAATAGTTTCGATGTTTCACATGTGCCAGGCGTCCCGCGACGGCAGAATTTTTGATGTGAAACAGCTATAGCCACGGGTAAAACCGATTTTTGGCGTGGCGATGCATGCCGTGGCGACGCAACGCCACGCTGTATTTTCTATACAAAATAGTTTTGATGTTTCACATCTGCCAGCCGTCCCGCGACGGCTCATTTTTTTTATCAGTTCAACAGCATTCATTACGTTATTTACGTTGTTGACAGACAATTTTTAAAAAAATATGAAGCAATGGATTAGTAATATCCTTCAAAATGATTCAGATTGTGATTGAAAGTGTGTTACGCAATTAGGGTGCTGGATTAGATTCCCAGGACAAAAAAAGTGGTACATATTGGATTTACTCTTTAGGAATTTTTCTGTAGTAGTCTTTAGAGGTGGACTCTAAGTACACCTCTGCCCAAATCTTTGAAGAAATAGGCGTGATTTATGTGTTATGTAATATATAATTAAATTAGCAGACGTCTGTGCAGTTGTCTACTGACTGTTCTTTGGCTGACGAATAGAATTTAACTGTCGAATCAAAGAAACTAGCCAATACTGGAATCTGTCGAATTGATGCACTTGTCTAATCCGTAAAACTTTCCAATCAGTGAAATTGACTAATCAACGAAACTGGCGAATTAAATAAACTGACGAGTAAGGGAATCTGACCAGTGATACGCGGACAGACCAAACTGTTTCATTTTTCCGATTAAGTGGCTTACGTTTTCGTATATAGCCAACAACTGGCAAAGTTCTGGTGGCGTTCTTCACACGCTAAGAATCTGCGTTCTTCCAACAATCTTCTCCTACTCTGGCCTTCTTAGACTTCTGATTTTGTTAATAACTAATTCTGTCTTTCGTATTCAGTCCATTCTTCTCTGGAATGCGCTTCCTGTAGATATCAGGACAGCCCTCAGTCGGTATGCATTTAAGCGAAAATTGCAGTTATTTTCAAAATAAATAGCGTAGAGACATCTCAATTACCTCTTTCCCTTTTTTGTGTATATAGTATTTAAATTATATATAGTAGGTATGTATTATTATAGTAAATATGTATGTATGTATGTGTATTATAAGTTTTTAACCTATTTTGGTACTTGTATACCCATTGTATTTATAATTAATGATGTTATCTTTTAAAAAAAAAAAAAATTATCATTAAGGCCTGTTAAAGAGAGCATCTGCCATCTTATCTCTACACCACCCTTGGTTGACTGGTAAAGAATGCCTAAGGCATTAAGTCCGCCTTTGTATGTTATATTATTAGGTGCGAGAAATATAAATAAATAAAGAAAGTGGCAACACTTTCGGAGAGCTTTCTAATAGTTAGTGTCAACTTCTTGCAAACTTTACAGTTTAAAAAGTTCCAAAAAAAAAGTTTGACTTTCTTTGATTTTCTGCTTTCCTAATTCATGATTTCCTCAAAACAAAAGAATCCATAATACATTTGCTCGCTCACTGCTGTTCTTTAAATGCAGGTAGGTGCAAACGCATTTCATTAAATTGTTACTTTGTTCAAAAGAACAGAACAGAACTGGGCCATTTTATCGAAAATCAGTGTTGTTTGGGGAATTTCTTTTCAAGCCCTTTTTGAGAAGGGATGATACCGACTATAAATATTGATAGGGATAGAAATACCTACCTAATATTTAGATATGAGGAATGTTCTTTCTAGTGTTTCAAAATAGCATTGGTTTGTATTTCAAAATACTTCTTTCAAACTCAAACATTTTATTGCACCTAATTGTTAAGTAGATACAGGGCCGGATTTAGGGGAGGGCATCTGGGACAACAGCCCAGGGGCCTCCACAAAAGAGGGGCCCCCACAATACAGACTTCGGAAAAAAAAGCTTTCAAATTCCGACGAGCTTACCTTTTCCCCTTGTTTGCACTTTGTACAAACATGATTATTATTGTTCTTGAATCTGAAAAAAAACGATTCGAAATGTTTTATGATTTCAGATAATTCTTGTTTGCGAGTATACTTTAGTTTTCATTTTTTAAATGCTAAAAGAGTCTACTTGGTTTCACAATAAATAATTAATTGAAAAAGTCAAGTGAAAAAAAATATTCATTTTATTTAGGAGACTAGCTATTCCACGGAAACATGCTACCCAGACAAATAGCCTATGTTACTCCTTACAACATCAGCTATCTGCCAGTGAAAGTCCCGTCAAAATCGGTCCAGCCGTTTCGGAGATTAGGGGGAATAAACAAACAGACAGACAGACAAAAATTTAAAAATTGTTTTTTTGTTATAAGTACCGTATATACTTTCATATGCATTTAGTAAAAATATGTTATTTTGACATTACAAACAGACACTTCAATTTTATTTATTTGTATAGCTGTATAAATAATTTGGGAGGGGGGAGCCTACACTCCTTTGTTGCCCCAAGGCCTCCAGACCTCTAAATCCGGCCCTGAGTAGATATTACATTCAAGGGCCCCAGTACCTAACATGAACCCTGTAAGGGCACAGCAATTACAAAGTAATGAAATTTCCTTACTAACATGATTGTTTTCTTTATATTTCAGGTTTGTTTACCTATTTAATTGAGATGAATGGAATTGCTTCTTGCTGCTTGCATGAAAGAAAGTAACTTAATTAATATCAGCTCCATGAAATAAACTAGCATGCTAAATGATCTGGTTTGGTTTGACCAGTGTCAGCTCTATACAGTTTCAGGTGGGATATCCATAATTGTATATTTTTTTAAATTTGGATGTTATTGGTGACTGAATGATTCTATATTTTACATACATACATGAACTCAAGTAATTTATGGCTTTATTACTTTCCTTAGAAACTAATAAGGTATAAAGGAGCTTCCTTAATAAGCTGCATAAGGATAGGATAAAAAAAAGTATAATTTGTACTTCAGAATATTAATTATTGGTCAAGACAATATTCAGTTTGCATGTTGAATCAAAACAACACCGTAATGTCAGTTGTTTTACTAATTTTGTATCTAGGTATTAGCATAAGCATTGCCACCCACTGCTGGGAGACAGGCCTCTTCTCTGTGAGAGGTATTAAGGAATTTATTATCATCGTCATCTTTGGCAGCCTTGTTCCAACTACAGCTGAGTATAGGCCTCCTCTCTTTTGTGCCATACTTCCCTGGTCTGTGCGAGTCTCATCAAGGTCTTTCATCTTTTGTGCCATACTTCCCAGGTCTGTGCGAGTCTCATCAAGGTCTTTCATCCTTTGTGCCACACTTCCCTGGTCTGTGCGGGTCTCAGCAAGGTCTTTCTTCATTTAGGTGTTATCAGTTATTATTGTAAGTGTGTTTTACGTAAAAAGGAACTAGAGCAGGGTTCTACGGTCTGCAACTAAATGCAAAATCGTCTGCTGTAAATATTCTAACCGAAAAGACACTAGCATATGAAAGCATATTCTGTATTTAATTTCCCCTCCTTGGTTCAGTAGTCCCAAGCAGAGCAGTGATGGCTCTACCCCATTGCTTTTAAGTGCTAGAGTCTAGTAGGTCGAGTTACTATACCATATTCCCCAGTTCTGAGGTCTCCATAACTGTGTGTTCAGTTAGGGTGGGAATTTAAAGTATTTAAGAACAATGATGTACCTATTAATGAATTCTACCTTTTCTTCCATTTACCAGTTATTCTGGTAACTTATCTATATTATAAACTTCTTATGCTTGGACTTCAGCAAATATGCCTGTTCTCAGAAACTGAAAATAAAGATGATAAAATGTGGTGTCTCATGTATTACCTTTTGAAGAATTAGCTATATACTTAAGGTCGAGAAGCTCATCTCAGACATTTTTAAGGAGTGTGTCCTATTTAATATTTTAGTTAAAATGTTATAGTATCAAGTTTATTTAAATAAAACATTGTGCAAGCGATGCATACTTAGTAATTCAACAAACTTAAATCGTTTAAGTGCCTATAATATAGAATAATTAATTTAAAATGAATATTTATTCAAACAAGTTCTTAGAAACTTATAGATAACGAACTTTAGACAGTCGTCAACCAACTCGTCGTTCCGTTATTTCCTACAAATCGGTGTGCATACTAACACATCCTTCCTTTCCGTTACACTCATAGGAATATCGTCCTTTGCTAAGTATGCATACAGGCTGTATTCCGCTGAAAGTAATTGTTTACTTGCATCCTTGTGTAGCCATTTCGTACGCCTACCATTTTGTCTGTCGATAACCGATACTAATAAAGGCTTGATAGTTCATAGAAGATTCGTCATGTTCCACAGCGAATGTAGGCGTTAATAAATTGATCGGTTTCGTTTAATATCTTTTTGAAAGTAAAAAGGGATAAAAAGGCAATTCAGATCAAATTGTAGAAGTTATATGATTATTACCTATTCCGGGTGTTACTGCCCATGAATTCTCGATACCGTGCGTATTCTTAGAAACCTAGATATTATTCAATTCAATCTTGAATAAAGCAGTAGATAGTTAGGTAGTAATCCTAAATCGATATCGGAAACACACCTTTACCCCAAAAAAATTGCGTATCTTGCGATTGATTGAGACATCCGTTACTATCTGCGAACAGCAACATAGGTCGCAACACCTATTATCAGAAATACATGACATACAAAAAACAACTCGTCAGACCACTCCAGTTTTTAACTTGTCTCAAGCCAAGCTTTATCCTGTGCTACAAGTTTCGATACTTCATTAAAAAATTCGCTTGTGACATGGTGACATGTTGCAAACTACGATCTAGATCACTTTATTAATATGAGCTAGGTCGTACGTTCAAAGTGATCACCGTCAGTCCAGTCAGTCTATAATCATTGGCTGTAATAACGGCTACAATTATCACCCGCTTCATTTGGTACGTGTGCTAAATATCTTACCAAATAATGCTGCTGTGTATGTTAATTAGTGACGTCAAAATAAGCTTGCAATTAGAGCTCTGTCAAGTAAGAATGTAGTAGAGTTAGATGTTTGAAGGATTATACGAAGAACGAAACACTATACGATACGATACGATACGATTTCGATACGGGAAGAGTTTTCGATTCAAGGTTGTTGCTACTACTTTGATATAGATTATTATGTTTTGTGGTCAATTATTTATTACCAAACTACAGTCAGCTAGCTGGGGCGGATAAGAGGATGATTGGTAAAAAAATTGGCGTTGGAGAAACTAACCAGGATTGCGAAAAACTGGGAAGAATAATATGAAATCTAAAAAAAATACCTAAGTGCGGAAACGCGGATTACACGTAACTACAAACCGTGTGTATTCAGAGCTCCGTTATACAATTTAGGTCAGACCCAATTGCATAAGCAGCACTTTTACATCCATTAAAGACTTACTATGAGTACCATACGGTGCCAATTCGAGACTAATAACGTCTGTGTGAAAGGAACCGGGAAATAAATATTTATTGTGTAACCTGCCCGAGTGTCACACGACAGCATACAGTCATCCTTTTTATCCTCTTCATGCAAGGTAAAGTTAAAATAAACCACTTATTCTTTAAATGTTCGTTAATTTCACACGTTCAACATACGTGGGTCCGTACTTAATCTGAATAAAATCGCCTGCACTCTGAACCTCTTTTGCATAACTGCTCAATCAATCATCGTAAGACCCGAAAGCAATCATTAGACATGCAGATATCGGAGTTACGCAAGTGAACTGGCAGACAGACCTTTGTCTCGGGCTTTCTACGTGACAAGTACGGCAAGGCGAACCGCCTACGTGTACTGTTAACCTGGTATTTACAACGTGTTGATCGTCACGATTTTGACTTTTAATGTTTAAGGGATAGCCGGCCAATCAATCAACCATTAACATAGATAATGACTAGATATACGCCTTAGTCTAATGCTTGTGATAATTTTAAGGCAATAAGAATGATTTAACTAAACCATTAAACGAATAGTAAGGTCCGACCGAGATTTCGGTCTCGGTCTCGGCCGTTCTCGGCTAAAATACACGTCTCGGTCTCGTTCTCGGCGAACAATTTAGTAGAATCTCGGCCGAAGCTGAGACTACGCCGTACTCGCGCTCTCGCTTGGTCGGCTGGTGAGCACGGGTCATTTGTGATAGGCTAAATGCAAATATGTGCTGATTATCAAGACAAGGTGTTAAGACCAGCAGCAAAAAAAATCTTTTCGGCACTACCAACAAGTGTCGCATGTGAGCAGCTGTTTAGTAGGGATGGGCAGTTGTACTTATGATGAAAGGAGACAAAATTGTAAAGGGCAGAACGCTGAAAAGCTATTATTCTTGGCCTACAATATTACATTGTTTGATTTTGATTAAGTATTAATTTTATTTTCTAAATGTATTTCTTTCAGTGGTATTTCCTTGTTGTTTTTGGTATTTTATCAATTCTCGGTCTCGGCCGACAACTTATTTTTCTTGGTCTCGGCTGATATTAAACGACACAATGACCACCCACAGGCACAGGGAAATTGAGATTCCTTATTGGATTTTTGGTTGTGATCGAATGTGATGTGTGTAACATTAATTTGTTGTCAGTAATGTAAGAGTCCTCTACACGAAGTCACACTGCAATTGCACTTGGTGTATGCTAGATTCTAGCTAGATCATTTAACGCCTCTGCTTACTTGTTATAGTTTCCACATATTATTATGATTAGTATGTCAAAATATTGCACAATTTCTAATAACCACGAACGTTCAAAAGATCAAGTGGCCACAAATTGGCACACTTGAGAATCCAAATAGGATTCTTATTATTTGGGTCCATTCTCACCGCGCTCTAAATAACCTTGAGGGCAAGTTAGACAAGTACCTATAATTATAATATTATAATAATACCTATTTCTATATCAACTGAGGCGTAAGCGAACTAATGTTGTTGAAACACGATACTCATGGCAATCGCGGTTCGGTGTTGAATGTTGGCGCCACTATTTTCATTCGACTGTTGACTGGATAGGTCAACGAACAAGTCTTTTGAATAGTTTGAAATTAATACGACTATCATAGAAGAAATAATATCAAATGTCAACTGGACAGATTATAGGTAACGAAACATAGATCTAAACACGAACATACGAGGGGCGTTCAATGTATTCTCTGTATTCTCTGTATGGGCCTGAAAAAAGAATGAAAATTGAATTTAAATTATTTTTATTTTTCAATGTAATCCCCGACTACCTCAATGCATTTATTACATCTCGAAATAAATTTTTCAATACCCTGTCAAAATAACTTTCTTCTTTCTCTGAAAAATGCGCATTTATTGCCGCCTTGAGCTCTTCCTCGTTGGAAAATCGTTTCCCACGAAGGTCTTTTTTCAAATTAAGGAACAAATAATAATCACTTAGGGCTAGGTTAATTTCTTCGAAATCACAATCTTGCACAGCAGCTTTGGAAACACGCGCCGTGTGGACCGGGGCGTTGTCGTGAAGAAGCACCTCACCGGTGGTCAGTTTACCCCGTTTTATTTCTTTAATTGCTTCTCGTAAATTTCGTAAAGTGGATGCGTAGGATGCTGCGTTTATGGTTTCACCTTTTTTTGTGTACTCAATCAGCATAATTGCCTTGGAGTCCCAAAACGCTGTGGCCATGATTAATCCGGCAGATGGAACGACTTTGAATTTCTTAGGGGCGCAGTACCCTTCTTGGGCCACTGCATGGACTCCTGCTTACTTTGAGGGTCATAATGATGAACCCACGTTTCAGCTCCAGTAAAATTCGATCGAAAATAATTGACGGAACTTCACCACAGAGCTCTAAAAACTCTACAGTACAGCAATCGATTCGCATTTGTTTTTGAGGCGCCTTGAGCATTCGCGGCACCCATCTTACACTGACTTTTGAATGGTAAAGGTCATGAAGAATAATGTGCACGGTACCAACGGAGAGGTGGGTCATCACTGCTATCATTTTCATCTTCATTCGGGCATCCTCTAGTATAAGCTTTTCAACTTTTTTCACGTTTTCTTCCGTAGAGGCAGTAACCGGGCCGCCCGAGGTTGTGTCGTCTTCAATACTCTCCCTGCCCCTTTTAAATTCACTTGACCACTTTTGTACCATATATAACGAAGGTGCAGAATCTTGGTAAACAGCCACCATCTCTTCGTGAATAGTTTTTTGACTTTTTCCTTGTTTGGTAAGGAATTTAATAACATCACGGTGCTTGGTTTTGCTTCAACATTGTCACGTTAGCCATTCCAGTTGTCTTTAACTAAGAATAACTAGCAAACTAATGATCACAACTATATGTAGTTTTACCTTTATACCTTTAGATAATGTCATTAACTAACTAATTAGTCAAATTACCCACATCATTAGTAAATTACCCTCATACCGAGAATACATTGAATGCCCCTCGTACTATGACGGACATAGCATGAAATGGTTTGTGTTTCGTTTAACTTTCTCAACTGTTAGTCCGTGTAGCAATAATATTTTTTTCTTGTAGATACCCATGTATCCCCAATAGGGCCAAAATGTCATATTTCAATCGGATTTGATACCTGCGTTGTATTCAAAAACAGAAAAAAACCTACCAATCGAATAGTTATAACCTTTATAGTTCCGTAGATTTCGTGATGAATGTACTAAGTCAGTGGGTCATAATTTATTTTGTATTATCTTGACGTTTTCTTCTTCGCAATAGTATACAATCACTGGTTAAGCTATTAAGGTAGATGAAAGTAGCAAGTACTGGTAAGCAGTTCTATGTATTACCTATAAGCAATTTCAATTTGTATATTACGATAAAATAGATACTATAATATCTATTCATGAAGTTCTTGCTCCAGGGAAAGCGCTCCTACTTTCTCGAGGTAATGTAAACGCAATTAATTAAATGTCAGGAAAATATTTATTAATGTAAGTAATGCGATGTTGTTTAAGTAGATTTCCGAACATCCAATTAGCGTTAGAGATATTGTGATTTGTTGGAATAACATTAACTTAATAGATCTTCTAGCCGGATTATCTTCATTTTGCATCTTGCATCCTACCTATCTTTCTCTAATTCTTCGCTTTTTAATTTGAATTTCCTTTCTTTGGCAAATACTTTTACATACAGTTACTAGCTTCTGACTGCGGCTTCGCCCGCGTGGATGTCGGAAATTATCCTAATGGAACACGCTTCCGGGACAAAAAGTAGCCTATGCCCATTCCCAGGATGCCATCTATTTCCTTGCCAAATTTTATCAAAATCCGTTCCGTGTTGGCTTGCAAAGGTAACATACAAACAGAATTACTTTCGGATTTATAATATTAGTATGGATAATTCGGTAAACGAAGAAATGACAATTGCCGGTAACCCATAGCTCGACTTTTAATAAAAAGGGCAAAGTAACAAGGCCGTATATAGGTCGTGCTAGAGGCAAACGAAATTTCGTCATAGAATGACGTCAAAGAAAAACTCTGACGAAATATTAAACTGAAAGTTCAGTGGTTAATTATAAATGATATCTGAGATTCTTTTAAAGTTTCACTCGTAAACCCTGCACGTTTTCCAATTTAACCCTATAATATTATGATGAGGGGTAACTTACTCAGTAGGTATAGCCCTTTGCCTTTACTTCTATTCAGCATTAGGTACAATTTACAAATATAAAACTGCTGTATAGGCAATATATCATTGTTTTCTAGCTTGTCACTTCCTGTTACAATGTTTATATTAGGTAGGTTGGTACCTTTAAATATTAATTACAAGTAACTCCATCAAGTTTGCCAATCATGTAAGTAAGTAGTTATTAATATTTTTAATGAGACTGCAACCTTGCGCCTTGTATTTAGAGAGGCGACTGATCAAGGTGACATTGATGGAACAATGCTAGTGTGGGTTTACACCCATCTGTTGTATCTACGTGACCTGTAGAGGAATACGGGTTCTTTTTTTTTTAATTTGCGTCGACCCTGTAGTCACTTCTACTAATATCTTTTCTTATGTGTTAGGTACTCCTGTTCCATCAGCAACTTTGAATTCTTGAAGATCGAGTGATATAACACTTTCAGTAAACTAAAATGATGTATTTCCAACGTAAATATTATTTAGTTAATAGCAGATTTATGTAAATTGTATTTACTAATTGTTGCGCAAACTGTTTCAACAAAAAGTTATGTTTGTACAGGTGTTTTTTTTACATACCTTTACAGAGACGTATTTTCAACAAAAGCAATCGATCCCTTGTTACTTTTGAATTCACTTCTTGCTGTGTTTCTAAATGACTCTTGTGAGCGAATAAAAAAGGGGAATTCGTTTTTTCACAGATCGGCAAAAACAAAAAACTATAATACTTACATAGAAGCGTAACAGGGTTACTTAAATCTAATAATTCCTTACTAAAGAATGGTTAGGAATAGTAAGTAAGGATTGATACGTTATAATTAATCTACCTTTTCGAGATAACATTGTAAGTACGAGAATGTAACAAGAAATACCTACACTACATTATGATCGTTTCCTTCCGACTTCTTTTCCTGATCTTGTAAATGTCGTACAAGTAATTACTGCCCCAGTAAAATAAATAATAACCTTACTTAATGGACTATCTGTTATATTAATAGCTAATAAACCCACGTAGATTTAACCTAATTCAATTCAATTCAATTCAATTCAAATATTTATTTCAGATAAACATCCATATAGTGTTAGTAGCAGTATAGCGTAGCCTAATGTTAGTAATAAATTAAATTAATAATAATAAACAACCAATGTACCATTGAACAGTTCGTTCAATGGTACACTAATGTGTCTGAATACATATCCACCGCTGTAAGAGGGGAGAATCCCACCGGTCTGAAAACACATTCAGGATGCCATTGGAGCAGGAGCGCAAGCGCGCCATCATGGATGCGCATCGCTTCCGCATGATCGCGGCGAACCCGTCGACGCGCGCCTCCGCAAACATCCCTGACGCGCTACATCGCCACGGCAACCCCAAAAGCACCCTGAAAGCGTTATTGTACTGGACGCGCAGGTCGCTAAGGGCCCGCTGGGTATACTTGGTCCACAGGCTGCACGTGTAAAACAACTCAACAACTTAAGGCAATCTAAATCGTATTATTTTGTCTGGAATGACACTTTGGCACAATGTGCGGGTTTAATATTATCTGTTTGATTTAATAGGCCGTTGGATATATCCTGCTCGAAGTTCTATTTACCTAATTGCTAATCAGATACATTTGAATTTCTGTTCCTGACCGAGAGTAGTTTTACATAAGTTACCAATTGTGTAAATATCACCACTTTTGTAATCACTGAATAGAAAGAAAGAAAATACATTTATTTGCGGTAAACATGACGCAAAAACACACTAACACAAAAAAGAACGAGTTGGGGGGAAAATATGCGTCACATTCATGCAAAACGGCAATCGCGCAGCATAATGCTACGACTCTATGCGAGACAGAGCCCCAGCGCTGGTTTTCAGCGATAGCTGGCGCTGACGTGATGACGTCAACCAGTGCAGCATACGAAAATTAAAAATAAACAAACAAAAAAAAATATATACACTATACCTAGTTCAAAATGGTGATTGGGTGTAGGTTTTACACTAATTAATCTATTAATCGACAATATATTTTGAGATTACAGTGGTTATTGGTTTCTATCACCATTGTATCTATCAATTAACTTAAACATATTACAAGTTCCGTTCAACCTATGAAGTAACTACATATCCTGTATCCAAATCGATTAACATTATTTTTATACCGGTCATCAGGTTATTAGCGGTCTTTACTCAAGATATAGAAAGGTGCGCGCCTGCGCCAGTGACATACGTTAGCGAACGTTCAGATATCTTTGAGCGCAGGAAATCGTTAATTGTCATTTATCTGTTACTAGCACAAGGCTGGACTGTAGCTACGACTAGTTACGAACAGTCTTTTAAAAATTTAAACATTTTCTAGACTTCATCACCGATATAGGATGCCTAAACTATCCAAAATGCTAGCCTAAATGATTGTAGTGACGGAAAGTATCTCTATCAACAGTAGGTATAGCTACTACGTTCTAAAACTTTTCAATTTCGACTGAACAATTACCTGCACAGTGTGATAGCGATCATACTAATTTATGATAAATTCTTGGATCTGCTTCCGAAGAATTCATTCACTGTTGCATCAGCCTCTTAATTTAAAATCATGACTGGGTTTAACGGTTCAGTTACCTTATACGAAGTGCATACATAGATACAGCATCATGTGAAAATACGAGTTTACTTAGAAACGTTCATTTCATAATAAAACGAAAATCAGTTACCTACAGAACGTATCGTTTAGAAATCCTACGCAAACTAATACTGTCCATTGCTCCTTTGCTTTGTGAACCATTAAACTACAAGAGAGCGAGCTGGCAGTGGATTTAAATTTCTAGACCTTATCTCTTATTGGCCTACCGACGTATGCAGGGGTAATAACCGGCCAACATGACGCCGTTTTCTTTAGCATACCATGGGAAAGTTGTTTTAACAAGTCAGCCTTTGTGAAGTGCGGCGAGTAAAATTAATAATTATTGTAAGTAAGAAAACTTGACGTCTTCCAATAGGAAGTGAATTTCCCCAACAAAGCCGTGACGAGCGGGAGACAAACAAAACCTGATTATAAGTAAAACAGCTCTATTGTGTCTGATGCTACGATCTTCACACTTCGTTACGGCCTCAATGTCGATGACGTTGGAATCAACAGATTATGTTGTGAGCATTATCGAGTAACTGTTTCTTTGATTTGTTACAATCCTTGCATTTTGGTGTCAGGGTCTCTTTCTCCCGTGGGAACAGTACGTCAGTTGTATTTGTATTTATATCGAGTAGTTCTAATCTTAACCCTACAATTAACTGGTAGTAACAGTAACCCATTTCCTTAATTGACTCCTACGATACGATTTGTACTAAATTGAAATTGTGAACTCGTGTTCTTTGTTGTGCTCAGGCATCTTTGTAATTGAATCAAATGGGATGCTTAGTCAGTTCATTCTTGAATTTATTGGTCGGGTATTTTTAGGCTCAGGTCACCGTAGTCTCTTTAGACGGTGATGAAAATCCATCGATTTTTTTATTTCATGATCAGCCAAAATACGTCCACTGCTTGGCATAGCAACAATGTACGTTCAACAAAGATTTTTAACCATCCACTTTGTTGATAACTTTAGCCGTGTGCCATTGGTAGGTGGTATACACGCAGTCAAAGCATAATATATAAAAGGTCTAAGTGAGAGCAAGTAACAAAGAGTACGCTCGTGACTACAAAGACAGTTTCATTTTTAAGATAATTTGTACTTCGTTCCACTTTCCTACAACCACAAAAAGATCTATATCAATAAATTTAGATCGATTCTATGAAATTTTAATTGAGATGAAATTGTTTATTAGACTTATCAATGAGATTGAAGAGAGAATCGTGAATTTGCACGCTGCGTTACATTATAGACTGAACAATTAGGTCTCTGGTTGGATCTGACTTCTGTTTACGTTGACTGCCGTTAGATCCTTTATGTCCATTAATATTTTGGAAGAAAATCCCCGACAAGGGTTCTTGTTTGCGTAATCTCGATGGAGAACATTACAATTATAATTATGTAGTTATAGCTTTCAGCATCAAACGGGTGTACGGCAAGCCGCAGCAATACATTTAACTAACCACTCAGTGCATGTGTTATTTCTTAATAAGTATTTTCATAACAGCCTGTTTTCTTGCACCCGAGTAGTCGGCGAGTCACCGCGAGTCCATTCGCCTGTCCCACATAGCTCGAAGTCGTCCAAGTGAGTGCCGATTTTACGTTTTGTAAGAAGTGGGACACGCTGCGTACTTCAGTTACATCAACCAGAACTTTACCGGTACGAGAGCTGTTTCCACGGAGCGGAGTTCAAAAGAAAAGGTTATTAAGTTGTGATTTGGTGATTGTTTAATCGTTTGTATGACTGCTTCAAAAAGGCCGATTATTACTCGTTAACTTGTAAAGAAAAACTATCACTGATATTGTGATAGTTTTTCTTCTAACTTCTCTATATTATATACTACTGCCGTGAAATTTTTCACGTATTATATTTTTCCACGTATAAAAACAACCATTTCGCTGGCATGGGGGGACACTTAACTCTATCAATAATTAGCACTTTAAGGCTTTATATTTCGCAAACCGATTTCTGAATACAATTGTTTTTTGATAAGCAATCATAAAATATTTTTCCTACCAACTCTCGAGTACGCAAGTCTGACTCGCTCTTTGCCGGTTTTTGAAATTTCATTTCATTTATTCATAAAACAATTAACATTGTGTTGAATATCTATACATGCTATTTACATACAAATCATGAGCGACAATCAAGGTCAATCAATAATAGGATACTGAACGTTAATCAGCTGTTACAAAATAATTAAGAGGAATGACATTAAAAAAAAAACTCGAATTATTTCAAATAATCAGTTATAATTTCAATAATTTTAATTATTACATTGCATAAAAATTTGAAGTTGGACAACCCTTTCTTTTTTTTTTAAGTTGGGTACCCCTGTCTTGGGATCAGAGCGAGTAATTATACTTTTTCTTCATTTTTGTATTTTTTTATTATTTCACGTCTCCATCCCACTAGTACATGTAACTACCCCCAGAGATACTAAATAAAGCTAGAAGACCTCCTGAAAATACTATTTTACTTTGTTTTACAGTGTTTTATAATACGGTTTTAAACCTAATGCCGATGTCTCTCCTCGAGAGTTCACTTTAGCGCAACACCACTCCACTTGTCCACTTGCAATGTATCGGCATGGCGTATATGAGCTCTATGAAAAGCGGGTGGAGTCAAAAGTCTTAAGCAGTAATGACGATTGTTAAATAAGTTGAAGATTGCTGATCTTTCTTATGCATGCGCATTCTTTTAAGTGAATATAAGTTACATAACTGGTGTTATTCTGAGACGATGAGCAGGTATCTGAATCCTACCTAATCATTGTTTACAAATTCCTCGTGTGTGTGTGTTATTGAATTCGGCAAGTCACCTATTGATTTTAAGATAAAAATACAGGTAAAGTGGAAAGTAGCTTTCAAATATCAATTAACCTAATGTAGTGAAACTACCTATGCTCCGATATTAATGGATTAAATATGCAGCTAATCCGATAAGGCCCACTTGCACATTCAATCGGGTTAAATGAATATTATGTAGAGTTTATAAAGTCGATGTTAAGAAATTAACATTTTAACTCTTATTACGCGTTGCGCCACTAAAAAGTAACACTGGGTAGTTAACCTGATATTAATGTTTTTGAATTGGGAACATTGTAGTTCAATCGACGAAACATAAAATAAAATTGCAATGTCTGTGCCCTGATATGTAATCCGACCAAAAATGAATGAACGGAAATTGTATAAGTACCCATCTCTTTTACACTACATTACGATACGTAATAATTTCTTGTCTTTGAATTTTATAACATGACATTTAAGTTTAGTCTAATTGTATTGCATTTATTGATTGACGAAAACGGCAGATAAGGAAAAATATGTTTTAAGTTTTTTTATAATTTGTATTTATTTTTATATGAGTTCAGGACTATATTGCCTGCTGATATAGTACCGAATTTTTACTTACTACAACGTCGAACGATATATAATACAAAATAAGTTATCAGCATTTTTAACACAAACCCAAAGTTTAACGAATTTTAACTCCCACATCGGTGGGTTTAATATTTAAAAGTTTAACTCTAGGTTTACCTCTAACTCTTGGTGGCACAAGATGAATTATTTTATTAACCCTGAGTTAGCTGTTAACTCCGCGTTACTTAGGATAACCCAAGAAACTAGCTTTTGCCCACAACTTCGCCCGCGTAAAATATCTGGTTCCCCCAACCCACCCCGTCGCATCGCATTCCCTGGTCGCGCTATTACTTTGTTTTCGCTAAGCGTTCTTTCTAACTTTTTCTATTTGTTCGGCTCCTAAGCGTCCTAACGTGATGTTTAATAGCTCTTAGCTTTCCCAAGAACTGGGCTATCAAATGCAAAAATATTTTTTGAAATCCGACTGTTAGCTCTAGAGATACCATATACATACAAACTGTATATACTGTATATACATACATACAAACTTACAAACTACCACCTCTTTATAATATTAGTATAGATAAGCACAATAAACTAATGTGAAGGGAGCTTTGTTTGAGATAAGATTTATGACCGAACGGCTTTGTAATTATCCTGTGTAAATGATCGATTGATTCGCCAGTAGTAACTAGCAGCTTATTTGGCCTAGTCAAGTATTGCTCGAAAGTCGTGCGTGAAGTCTTGATTTCGAAGTCAGAAATTAGGTACCTAAAAGTTACAATTAGTTAGGTATAGTGTTTAGTACGGTACAGTCAACTGTGGCAACTTTACTTTCCATGAGCAACTATACTCATGAATAGTGCACTTATATATCTCTCGATTACTAAAAACGAGTTGCCGCCATTTGATTGATAAAAAAGTAGAAAAATCTACTGTTTTTGTAATAGATTTATTAATAATCGAAATTTAAGCACAGCACTAATTTGGGTAAAGTTAAGTAAAGATGCCACGGTTGCCTGTACCTAAAAGTTACCGAAGGGGTCTGAAACTGACTTAGACCTAGGTATTGTTAGATCACACTATGATGAACATCATACAAACAATAGACTTGGGCATGTTCCCGCCATAGTATTTGCAATAGCATTCACAGACACCTGTCGATCGATCATTATTGTTTGTGTCACATACGGCTTGCGTGATTGATTCATTAGGATCCTGATATTATCACTGAATCACTGGTTCCCCAAGTCAGAGTAAAATTTTTTAGGTAACTGTTTAGTGGTCCGTTTGTTTATCGATGTTGAATCGAAAATTCGCAATATGGTTATCCGGATAACACCGAGAAACTCTTTAATTGTATGAAGGTTAAGATTTGTAATGCACGTTTTTCAGCCTAAAAACAATAACCTTTGTTGTCAGTGGCCAAATCTCTAACACGGCGCGTTCCATCTGTAAATAAATGAATCTGTGAACTTTAAACTTTCCTGCTCTTAAAAGATTTACAACGAGTAGCTTGCCCATAGTGAGAGCGGTGTGAAACAAATATTTAACATAAATACTATGCCACTATACTTGTTAAATCACCAATATTACAGCTCTCATCTCGAAAGGAGGCATTCCGTGCATTCTTGTGGATGATTAGCTCCTGTACCTACAAATACCTGGGTACTAGTCTTCATGGTTTACTTTCCATCAAGAATTAAGATGACGTTCAATGAGTCGATGGAACAGAATAATATGGTCAAATTCAGAAGCCACCGAAAAAGTTTTAACTGTCAGTAACGTTACAGACATTACAGTATTTCTAATATGGAACATGTCCTAAATTTTTGCCAATCTAAATTTTGCATTGCTAATTATATTTTTTCTCTTTTTCTTAAAGACTAACCAGTCTGTGATTTTATTAAGTAGATGTATCTGGTGTTCACTCAATAATAAAACCTGCTCCTTCTACCGCATTGCTATTAATTGGAAACAAGAATCGAAACGATTCCATAGTGAGAGTTTTTGCTGTGTCTCTTACATGGACAAACTACCTTGTGCACATTTTTTAGCAAATGAACCTGAATTTCCTACCTCTAACATTCTGTCGCGAGTCGTCCGTGGCATGCCGGAGGTTCGCTAACCCTGATTTATACCTACGTATGTTTATATTACTTGCGCCCTAACTAACGATAGCAAGTACAGATAACGCGATAACGTTACATTACCATTGTCTCTGGGGCCATGGGAACGCCACACCTAGCTATGGGAAGTTGAACTTGTCGCGCATTCCCCATCATTATCGACGTAACTGTTTAATGAACTTGTTTTATGAAGTTTTATTGCGTAATGCAGTACCGCATAACATGTCACGTTACGCATGCTAACCACGATTGGTGAGACAGACTCGTAATACGGATGTGTCAATAGATCTTTGCCGGTTGCACTTGCATTGTCTGTGGGGCTTCTACAGAGCTTCCCTCTTCTCTGTCTTTCCAAACATTTCCTGAACAACCTAACACTCAGCAACCGCGTTTTGGCTAAGGCTGCATTTAACTGGATCGGCAAATGCGCAACGAATTTTATTAAGGAAAAGTGTGAGTAATTGCTACTCGCTGCACGCTCCGTGGTCGCGCAAACGCAGCCTTATGCGGCATACGGTATATTGATAGCTATGGATGATAGATGAGGTAAGCTGAAGCCTCGTCCGTTAGCTAACATGATTCTATAAATTGTGTGTATATCCGTTATTCTATCCGCCCTGCGGATTTCATGGAAGTAAAGCGGCTTAGACGTCTCAAGTTCCTTGATGATACCTGGAATTCTAGCATGTTATGCCATGATCGTTTGTTGTGTTTAATCTAAGGTGCTGGTGAAACCCATCCTGGTGGAAAAGAGCTATATTGCTGTAGAATAAAGCACTCCTATATCTGCTTCTCCTTAGTTCTTCCCATATTTTTGTCAACCCACTCCGCGGGTCTAGTATTCGCGTAGGATTTGTAAAAGTCAATCTCCATGAAAAGTTCCTGTACCAAAGCTAGCTGTAAAAGACGGAACAGCGGGGTAATTGAGTAACACACTAGGGCCAGTTTCACCATACTGTGATTATTCTAAATGTCCCGATTCGCCATTTGATGGATTATCTCCCTACGAAAAAAGTCCGTCAAAACGCTTAACATGGCATTTAGTAACAGCAAAGTTTGGTGAAATTGGTGCTAACAGTAGCAATGGCTTTAATTTTAACAGTTCAACATCATTCATTGCGTTACTTACATTGTTGAGCGGACAATTTTTTCGAACATATGAAGCAATGGATTAGCAATATCCTTCAAAATCAAACAGATTGTGATGAATGTGTGTTATACAATTAGGGTGCAGGTCCATCTAGCATCAAGAAAAGTTAAACACAGGCCTACCTATGACGTAAGGGGAAAATAGAAAAATGTACTTAGTAACCAAAGGAAAAACGGCATAGGCATGCAATACAAATCTCACTTTTTAGAATAAGGTACTCGTTAAAATCAGATTTCTCTTTCATTTAACTTTTAAATTTTATGACTACACACTAGCATTTAACGACGTCTTCTGTTTCGCTTAATGTAATCAATTTCAAATTGAGCTCCTGGTGTGTTTATACACGATTAAATATTCTCTCGCCGCGTAATCCTAACTACAAGTTACCTAAGTACTAACCTATGGTTTCTCTAGGATGCCAAAGTAAATTGTCTATCATTTGCTGTAGGTGGACCTCTTCATTAACAATGTATATCTGCCTGTCTTGACTCTAGGACAAAAAGAAAACTCTATGAATAGCCAGAAAGGTTGTCAATCTGTTTTTTAAGACGTTAGCCTCGAACCACGTACAAAATATTCTAAAAATCGTCGATATGCACTTTTATAGCCCAGCCTTATGCACATATAAATCAATGAATAGTTTGCCTTGGAAGCCTTCAACGTAATCGTCGTTGTTAAATACAAGGTTTTGGTTCCGTCGAACATTCTCCTTTACTTTTGTTTCTAGATACTCGCACAAGAAAATGCGTATCTTTCGCAATATATTCAGAATCGGGTCAATAGTCGACTGTATTGAAATGCATTTTAATAACTTTATCATGTTTCTATTGATTGGGGAATTTAAAATTTTATCTGCCGGTCAAGAAATCAATGATTTTTATCGTGTTTGCCTATAATTATTGGCGCCAAGGAGATCCACAAACAATATCTTTAGTAATATTGGTGCGCAAAACAAATTTTACTGCAGTCAAGTTCAAATAAGAGCTCGCAAAAAGATGATTCACAATTATTCAAATCTGGTCACTCACTTTCGCCTAAAAAATACGCACAAAGCTGACAAAAACAGGCCACGAATGAACTCTTGGGAAAATAATTTGCGCAGGAGCTCCACGACCTGATCCCTGACCTGACCCTTTCACTACTGACTACCAGACGTACTGCAGGGTACCATCCGCACTTGGTCGATATACCGAATAATCGTACTCAGCGCTTCTCCTCCACGTTTATTATGCGCACGGCCAAAGGGTGGAACTCTGCCAGCGTCTGTGTTACGAGTATTCCACGTTTAACCCGTCAGCCTTCAAAGCAAGAGTGGATGAGTATCTTCTGGGCTTGCTCGTTTCATCATAGACCTAATCCATTGCTTTCCACCAGGCGAGATCGAGGACAAGAGCCGTCCAATTTCGTAAAAAATAAAATAAAAATAGTTATCAGCCTTGTTGATTTTATCAATATTACCAACGACAGTGCATGTTTCGCAATATCACGTAATTCGGGTCAACAGTAGACTCTCGATGAAATGCGTATTAAATGGGAAGCGGTGTAACTGTACAGAGTTCTCTGTTATCGTAGCCTTCCTTGCCGTAACGACCGTATCGTATCACATCACATTGCTATGAAGAATTCTTCAACATATCTCCACGGCCCGGTAATACTGCGAATACTTTGATTATTACAGACTTATCAGTTTTATGCTATTACTATTACTTACTTATGGGAACATAACAGTACGGTTTCAAGCTTCTTGCGTCTAAACAAAAGAGTAACCTACATTTTCATATCTTTTTCACTTCCAAACAAATCAGTCATAATTTGGGTCTCCGATAGTGGATAGGTATATTTTCCCAGATCCGTACAGCCTGAAATTGGGGCTATCCGCAAAATGACGATAAGCTTGTCCCTTATCTCCAGCTACAAAGGGTCTACACATTGATAAATAAAAACTGTATCAATGGGGGTGGGTATACACGAAGAACTTGTTTAATTTTTTAGGTTTATGTTTATTCTTTATTTATTAAACATGTTTTCTTACTTTTATTTTTCTATGCTAGGTATATTTCATTTTGACGTCTACAAATTATTACAGTACCTACACCTCTGTGACCCCCTCGGTAATCTCAAGCGTGACGAAATGTTTAGACACCCTAGGCTAGATATTATTTATAGCTGTAGTAAAAACTGCACTGAAGGCGTAAGGTCAGATTTCACGCAACGTTTGCGGCGGGTTTAAAAATTTAAAATATTTTATTTAACTATTGTAAATAATTTTAGATACAAAATACCTCAAGTAAACAATGTATAGTCTAGAATAGGTAGCAAAGTACCCACTCTTTTCTTGTAAATCAGCACACAGACTTGTTAGAAAATCAACATAATTTATTGTATTTTCGCGTGCAACAAGACAAACCACGTTTTGCTAAGACCGTTGGTTCCGTTTCTGTAAGCACTTTATTTTAGTGTGGCCATTAGTACTAGTAAATGTATGGATAAAGTATCTACTACTATTATTGTGTTAAACCCACCTTTGCTCCAAGTAATTTGACATTAAAAATATCAATTATAAAGTCAATTAAAATAAATTGCCAATAAAACCATACTAAGAAGAAAGCATTTTATTTTAACTGGTCTCATACAACAGCCTTTTTAAAATATTGCAATTGTTTAAAATTTTCTCACTTCGCTTTCATCTATTTATGAAAAGACTATCTAAAACTTTGTTGAGTCTACGTAAATTCTATTTGCACTGTTATTATTATTACCCAACGTTTTAGCAAAGTAGGTACCTACTAGTGATCTACTAGCACATTTTAATTTAGTCACATCTCACTTGTGCGATTTTTTATATTGCACAGATTTTTCGCGCTCAATTTTAATCTGTGTTGTACGCTTGGGCCTGCAACAAGCAGCAAGCAATGGCAGTTTGGTTTGCAGAACCGTCTGAAACAGACGCCTTTGCCGCGAGGCGACCGTGGAACGAGACGTTCAAAAACCGCTGGGCTGAATACGCAGTAGTGCCTTTCCTCGGTTTAAAACAATATGTGTATTCGCGCCAAAACAACTTCAGCAATAAAGTTCTTAAATGTGTCGTAAATTCGTGATTGTTTTTTAAATTTTCGCATTAGATAATTGTGTGCGGTCGTGTGTTTGTTTAGTGAAATACGAAATTGTGATACCAACTATGCAGTGTAGATAACGTTTCCTCGGTTTGCGGGTGCGTCCGTTGGAGGTATATATTTATTTAAATGCTTATTTAATATTCCTTGATTATTTTCATTAGATTAAGACAGTAGGGACTTTATTTTTAATCTTTATATTAACTTTTATCATATTTGCATGCTTGTTTCTTTTGCGAGATTAGAATTCATATACAAATATCAATTCCGGAACAGCTTATTTTAAGCCTAACATAATAATGTTTTTTGGACTTATTATCAGGGCCCGATTGTCAAAAGAAACTGGACACGATCTTTAACAAGTTTTTGATATTGATTCGTTTCTGCAACTATATTGACTTGTTTATTTTCCTTGACTACAATTACATGAAATTAATTACTTACATGTTATTACAATAATTACCAGTCGATACATAATTATGGGCCATTCAAGAATCCACATAAATAAAGGTTAAACGCCTATAAGCGTTTAACCTTTATTAAGCATCTAAACCCAGCGATCCGACAAACTTTTTCTTTTACTTATTTACCTCATAGATAATTATTACGTACTTCAACCTAAATATTATTAAGTAACGCCTAAATATTGACCTTTATATTTATACTATGCAGAACTGCAACTCATCTTACGCTACATCTGTTTGTTTGAGACCATAGCATGGGAAAATACTGCCGGAAAATCCGTGTTAAAAAATCATTGTTTATTCATCTTTAAGTCTTATGGAACAAAATTATGTTTTTTACTACAAATGTCAGAAAACCTCTACCAGAAAAAAAAAAAGAATAAATGCTTCAAGTTTTTCATTTTATGGCCAGAAAAAACGTGATTCTACGCTTGAGATAACAGTCGCTAGTCGAGGGCACCTTGCTTGAATTATGATGTTATGAATTGTTATTATAGTTTCACTCAAGTGAGTGCATTATCTGCGATGGCTGATAGTGTGGAATTTGAGTCAAGAAGTTTTATGGTGCATGCACTTGAGATTTCTCTGAAACTACTTGAATAACTCCTCTGTGGCCAACTGTCGACCTATAGGAAACTCATCTTTGTCTGAGAAACATGATTTCCATGAAGCTCATTGTCAGAAACATTCCCAAATGAGCTCCAAAGAAATGATTAAGGCTTTATTTTCTGTGATGGCTCCAAATATTAACTCTACATATTTGCCTTGTAACCTGCATACTCTCAGGATCAACATCATCATCTCTGTTGATCTTCCAGTCTATGGCGATAGGTAATTTTTTTGTTGCTCTATCAACCCAGGCAAAAATGTATTGTTGCTTTAAGGGTCGTACACACTGGCGCGACGCGACGCACGACACAAAGGCATCGCGTATTGCGCGACGAGCGGCGCCTTTGTGTCGGGCGTCGCGTCGCGCCAGTGTGTACGAGCCTTTAAGTTTAAAGTAGAGCAACAAAAACATGTTTGCCAATATTAGTAGGTTCCGTACAGGTTCCACCGAAGATTATTTCAGGATTTTTATATACCTATTGACATTGATGATTTTTTATAAATACATTGACATGAATATTTACTTTGTAAAATAGTATATTATTTTAATTATTGTGAATGTAAAGACTATGTGGATCATTGTTTTATTTTTATTTTTTTTTATTTTTTTAATCATAGTTTGGCAGTTTAAGTAATTTATGCGGCCTACCCAAAAGTCCTTTCTTCGGTATTGTTCGTCGAATCGTTGAGCTCCTTAAGTCTTGAGTTGAGCTGCACGATTACTGACAAATGCGTGCACTGACTGGACAGGTCCACTCATTCTGTGTGATTTTTCCTCAAAAGATAATTTCAGACACAAATCTACATGATCTGACCAAGATTATGTCTGGACTTTAAAAGAGACTGTGACCTCTGAGTTTGTTTTGGCCTTTCTTCTCAGAATAGTCAGATAGGAAACACCGACCTCATCTAGTTTTAAAATATGATTGACGTGTAAAAGTGTTTGTACAAACCTACTTACAGAAATAAAATCATTTATCATTTACCCTTTTAAATGATGCTTGTCTACCAGTAGATATGGGATGACTCTACCCTTTCCCTCCGTTTACTAGTTCGATAAATAACGAGGGGCTGATATGTAATCAATATTTAGGTTACTGTACAGGTACTAGCATTAACGTTTCGTCTTTTCTGTAAATCTGCAGTACTTACGCAGAATAATATTAAGTGGAATTAATGAATAATTGACTCTTGCATTTTGTCATTGCAAATGCCGCTAAGTCGATAAACCGGTGTTGTATTTGTAGTAATTTTCACAATTCCATCAAGTTTTTGCTGACCTTTAGCGAATGAGATTTCAGTCCCGGGCTCTGTAATATTTGCCATTTGAAAAGAACGGTTTTTTGTTTTATCACCTTTGGTGAACCCGATTGCAAACTTGTTTTGATACAAGAGAAAAAATATGAAGAAGTAGAGCATTACACAGTTTCTATTAGAAGATAGACTTTAAAACTTGGACGAATTTTTTGATGTCTTGATGTGCTATGATTTTTCTCCTTTTTTATATACATGTACATATCATTTCTTTTTAAGTCGTTAGCTTATATATAATGTAAATATTATCGTATTTAAAAAATATAAAAATAATTAATCACTTAAATCCAAAAAAAAAACTATTCAGTACATAATTTTAGGAAAACTTAGAACTAGGCATTTAAATCAATAGATGGATAGAATATGCTTTATTGTATACCAATGCACACAGCGTAACATATTCTTATTTTTTGTTACAGCAATCATCAATGTAACCACCATGCAGACAACAAGAGAATCAAGCAGGCAAAAAAGATGTAACAAAAGGCGAAACTCTAGAAAGAAATCTCTATCGCCGTCTGACTTAAAATGCACTAGGGGAGACGCAAAAACGGATAGCAACGGAAAGCGTTCGCTATCCGAGGGGTCAGTGAAAGTGAAGCATAGGAAAAGTAACATACGACGAACTTTGACCCACCCGTTTACGTGTTCGGACGATATACGCGATGTAAGCATGATCGGTGTGTTCAATAGAAGTGTTAAAGTGGATCCTCCTCCTCCGGAGAGTGACGAGTCTAATCTGCCCCCTACCAGTAGTGATAGGGATACGGAGGATGATGGGCGTCTGTCACGGCCAGCGCCGCAGAGGTCGCGGTGGGATTCCGGGAGTGAGATGGACTCTCTCGTGTCGACAGTGGTCAAGAGAGCGTCTGCGAGGCGACGCAGGACGCCAGCAAACCCAGGTTAGTCTTCCATTTTCTTATTACTTGTGTAGCTAGCAAGCCACTCAAGGTTTTTGTATAATGTAACGAACTTCTTATTTGATAAGAAGTTTAATTACCTACTAGTCATAACGTAATTAAGATAAGATCAATGCAGCCTTACGTGCGTGTTTGTGTAACGTTGCGTCGCTGTGTAACATTTTACAATTATTCAAAAGAAATGGCAGTCGATAGAATCTTTTTATACGAAACTCAAAAGTTAGCATGAAAGGCTATACACAATGTGCTATTTTCTGTGAGTTCGCACGTAATGGTAAATTTTCCGGCATTTCCCGCCCTTTACTCATGAAAATGGCGTCAGCCTGTCCATGTCATAATTTGTGATTTTTCTGTCAAGTAACTACTGCAATTCTCGTGATTCCAATATTCTCTCATGTTCATAGCTTCATGACCTACATGCTAACAAATAATAGTCATTCATTTGCATCCGACACGTGAAATTACTATGTATAAACAACATTATTATACTAGAACATGTAAATTGTTTACAAAGAATGGTATGTAATTACTATAGCCAAGGTTGGAGTAAGAAAATGTACTGCTTATTGTCATTGACATTATTTGTTACATTATACTTGGCGCAGGAAATGAATATCGTTATGGAATCACTTATGCATATTGCTGTGTCCATGTGATTGCCTCTATTTACTGTTTTATTTATTATTATAAAAGCTACCAGATAGGATGACAAAAAGTCAAGCCATTCAGTGAAGAGACAACATACATGAATATTTTACGACTTTATTTCAAATTAAGAAATCTCTGGATGCTTTTGAAAAGGAATTGCCAACTTAATGGCCAAATAGTGAAATAATTTCGGCTCAATGAGAAAGTGGAGGATCTCGAAATTTATTTTTAAGTATCGCATTCGAATCATCATCCCACGTAATTGGCGTAGGTACTTGCCCCAAAAGTCGGCGGCCAACTATTTAGGTCCAACACTCCATTACGAGCAGAACAATGGACGTATCTACTCAATTTCGCAAATGTTGACACAATTATTTTTCCAATGAAGAGAGAGTCCATGATTCACTTCAAGGAAGTTAAATGGAACAAATCAACAAACGTTGCGAACATTTGTTCTGCACCGAGCGAATATTTATGCAAAATAGTAATCTTTAAGGTAGCACGTTACTTCTACACGTGACTAAGCGTAGTGTAAATTAGTAGTTATAAATAATAGGTCTTTACCTATGAAATTGCCGTTTTGTATGAAAAAATTTAAACGAATTTTTTTCATGAATTTTTTATTTGTATTAATCGAAGTAATCACCCATGCAATCAATGCATCTTTGCCATCGCAGTGGCAGTTTATTGATGCCCTTCTTAAAGAAATCAGCTGGACGGGAGGCAACAAATTCTTCAAAGGCATTTTGTACTGCCTCTCGGGTATTAAATTTTTTTCCCGCCAAGAAGTTATCCAAATTCTGGAAAAAGTAGTAGTCTGTAGGCGCAAGGTCTGGTGAGTAGGGCGGATGACGGAGAGCTTCCAACCCCAGTTCTTGCAACTTGGAGACCGTCTGCTGTGCAGTATGAGGTCGCGCGTTGTCGTGCAGGAGCAGCGGAGACGAGCGATTGACCAATGCTGGTTGGAGATGCGCCAGCTTCTCCATCATTGTGTTCAGTTCTTCACAGTACACATCTGCAGTAATGCTCACCCCGTTTGGTAAGAAGCTGTGATGAATCACACCGGCGCTAGACCACCAAACAGTGACCATCACTTTTCTAGGGGTAAGTTTTCGTTTAGGGCATTGTTTAGGTGCTGAACCAGGATCCAACCAACTTGCTGAGCGCTTACGGTTATCAAACAGAATCCATTTTTCATCGCAGGTAACAATGCGGTTCAAAATTCCTTCATTTGTGTGTCTGTTGAGCAGTGCAAGGCACGTCTCGACACGTACTTCGCGCTGGCGATCATTGAGTTCGTGGGGCACCCATTTGTCAAGCTTTTTTACCTTGCCAATTTGACGCAAATGGACCAATATTGTTTTGACGCTAACGTCGAAAGCTGCTGCTAATTCAGCCGTAGATTGTGTATCATCAGCTTCCACAATCGCCTTTAATTCGTCATTGTCGACCAAAGTCTTCGGACGACCGCGAGGTTCATTTTTCAGGTCGAAATTTCCAGAACGGAAGCGAGCAAACCAATAACAGGTGGTGCGTTGGTTTGTAGAGTTAGCTCCGTAAACGTCGTTGATGTTGCGTGCCGCTTGTGCCGCGTTGCTGCCACGACGGTACTCATATTCCATAATTACTCGAATTTTTAACGTATCCATGATGACGAAAAAGATTGAAATGCGATGAAAATGTAACACTAATCAATAAAGAAATGACTACTTTTAGAAAAAAAAATCCATGTTTTTAAAATAAAATTAATTTGAAATTAGAATTCATAGCCAAACAAAAATTATTTTGATTTGAAATGGCCAGTACTGCAGAACGGCAATTTCATAGGTAAAGACCTAATATAATTTGAAGCTATATTCCACGTAAACAAAAACGGAGACAAAAAATCAGTTGCAATGTCACGCTTAGTAGTCTTCCGTGTACATGGAACCAGCACAGCTATAACAATATTGCGGTAAAAAATCTTCCTTCCTAAGTTCTCAGTCTTTCGCAGTCCACTACCAGAGGTATATAAGTTTATTAGTTTAGCTATATTCGTAGTAATTAGTCACCACCGTGGTCACCACAAACTGAATCAATTTCTGAATTTGACTAAACACTGAATTCCTAATAGTATCAGCGCTATACCAGGATCAACAAACGTGGTCTTTATTTCGTCCTAAGAACTAAATTCAAAGGGAAATTTGAAACGGTACCCAAAGACCGAACGCTGGAGGTAGACTATGTCCTCAGAGCGAAGCGGAAAAATGTAAAGTACGTATTTCTCTACCATTCAGCTTAGTTCCTACAATATTTATATTATCCTTTTCCTTAATTTTCTGATTTCTCGAAAATAAAATTAATTTTATACAAGAAAATAATGGTAACCGGAGCTGTTCTTGTGGACTCTTTAGATGAAAATCGATCCGAAATGAAAACAAAAAAAAAAACTCATTAAAATTAAATCAAATGTTCATAGTAGTTAGATGTTACATAAATATTATTAAAATGCGATTACCGGGGATTGTGTTACTACATACCTAATTATAACTTAGAGCTATAATAAATAGTTGTGTGCAATATATTTTTGCATAGTTGCATTACGATCTAACAATGACATAGTACGTGCATTGCTTGCATGCAGCATTGATTACATTGCAAATAAAACAAGGTACCTGTGTTTTTGTAATAGGTGAGTAAAAGCCACTCAATCAGCCACTACTATTTTACCTATCAAAAATGTTTAAATGAAAATCAGCAACAAAACAAAAAGATCATTCATACAACGAAATGAAAAATTATGTCTTAAATACAAACGTGTTTATTTATAAAGTTCTGTTAATTTTAAGATACGTTTAAACGCCAAAAAAATTATAGTTAAGCAGACGTTAATCATTACATAACTAAGAAAAAATTATAAATAAGTTTATGTATAAACAGCTTTTGCCCGCGTTGATGTCGGAAAATATCCTACGGGAACGTACTACCGGGATTAAAAGTGCCCTATGTGTTAATCCAGGTGGTCAACTATCTTGGGCACGCCACAATTGCGGCGGTAAATCCCCTCTTTGAGGAGTGGCTTGAGAGGCGCCACGGCGTCCTCACCTTACGCCTGACGCAGGTCCTCAACGGACATGGCTGTTTCGGATGGTTCCTGTTTCGAGTAAGGCGGCGGGAAACGCCCGGGTGTTATCATTGTGTGGATCGACCGGAGGACACGGTGGAGCATACGGTGGAGGTCTGCTCGGCTTGGGCGGAGCACCGCTGTGTCCACGTGGCGGCGATCTCTCGCGTCCGGCCCTGGTCCAGGCCATGGTACGGAGCAAGAGGGAATGGGAATCCGTCACCTCCTTCTGCGAAGCAGTAATGCTCACGAAGGAGGAGGAGGCGCGCGTTGGGGGGAGGCAATCGTTGCGCTCTCACGCCCCTAATCGCCACAGGAGGAGACACCCTGGGCGTCGGGAGTCAACAGCCGACTGCCAGCCACTGTAGGCGCGGGCTTGCGGACGGCGAGCAATGAGCAGCTCACCGTCCGGTAAGGACCAGGCCTGGGTCGACGGCGCGTTGTGTTCCACGCGCGCCTCAAAGAGATGTCAGCATAATTGACGGGGTCCGATAGGGCCGATGCCGCCGGGCTCGCGGATTGTTCGAAACAATTACCGTGGCCCTGGCGCACAGGCAACTAAAGGAACACGGGCGGGTGGAGTCTGACACGCCCTTCCGCTCCGCCCAGAGCGGGAGAGGTCATTTGATGATTTCCCACCAAATTAAAAATGGCGGTAAACTATCTGTGATGCCAAATTTCATCCGAGTCCGTTCAGCCGTTTTTGCGCCAATCCGAAACATACATCCAGACAAACAGATACTTCCGCAGGGGGCGCTCCACGGTGGATGCCATCATGCGCGTGCGAACCCTCACGACGGAGGATGCTGTGGCCCAGGGTGGGGTCGTCTTGGCGGTGTCTCTAGACATCGCCAACGCCTTCAATATCCTGCCCTGGAGTTGCATCCGGGAGGCACTCCGGTATCACCGGATGCCGACCTACCTCTGTCGTATAGTCGAGGCCTATCTGACGGACAGGGCCGTCATCTACCCCGGTCACCAGGGAGAATGGAACCGGCGAGAGATGTCGTGCGGTGTCCCACAGGCCGATCCCTGTCCTGGAGCCGCATCTGTGGGACATCGGGTACGACTGGGTGCTGCGCGCCGACCTCCCTAGCGGCGTCAGCGTGGTGTGCTACGCTGACGACACGCTGGTCCTGGCGCAGGGGAGGTCGCACCAGGCGGCGGCCAAATTAATGACACGCGGGGTTGCGACAGTCGTTGAGAGGATCCGGCAATTGGGACTCGAAGTGGCCTTGCACAAGTCTGAGGCCATGTGCTTTCATGGTCCTCGGAATGCGCCACTGTCGGGTTCCCAAGTAACGGTAGGAGGGGTTCACATCGGCGTCGAGTCGACGATGAAGTACCTGGGACTCGTCCTCGACAGCCGGTGGAACTTCGTCGAGCATTTCCGACGTTTGGCTCCCAGACTGCAGCGGGCCGGGGTTGCCTTGAAGCGGCTCTTGCCCAATCTGGGGGGACCAAACGCCTCCTGCCGGAGGCTCTACGCGGGGGTCGTGTGGTCCATGGCCCTTTACGGGGCACCGGTGTGGACGCGTTCGTTGAGGCTCCGGCCAGCCCGCCGGTTGAACGCGTCCCAAAGGGTCATGGCCATCCGGATGGTACGGGGATACCGCACGGTCTCCTGCAAGGCGCCGAGCCTGCTTGCCGGATTGCCGCCGTGGGATCTGGAGGCAAAGGTCCTCGCGCACGTTTGGGAGTGGCGCGAGGAGGCGAAACGCCGGGGCGTAACTCCGCTGCCGCGAGAAATCGCGGCACAGCGGACAGAGCTCCGGCGGGATCTCATGGCGGCATGGAGAGTGCGACTGTCGCAACCCAGCGCAGGGCACGCCACAATTGCGGCGGTAAGACCTCTCTTTGAGGAGTGGCTTGAGAGGCGCCACGGCGTCCTCACCTTCCGCCTGACGCAGGTCTTCACCGGACATGGCTGTTTCGGGAGGTTCCTGTTTCGGATAAGGCGGGAGGAAACGCCCGGGTGTTACCATTGTGTGGATCGACCGGAGGACACGGTGGAGCATACGGTGGAGGTCTGCCCGGCTTGGGCGGAGCACCGCCGTGTCCTCGTGGCGGCGATCGGCGGCGGCGACCTCTCGCGTCCGGCCCTGGTTCAGGCCATGGTACGGAGCGAGAGGGAATGGGAAGCCGTCACCTCCTTCTGCGAAGCAGTAATGCTCGCGAAAGGGAGAGGCAATCTCTGCGCCCTCGCGCCCCTAGCCGCCGCAGGAGGAGGAGACACCCTGGGCGTCGGGAGTCGATTGCCGACTCCCGGCCACCGTAGGCGCGGGCTTGCGGACGGCGAGCAATGGGCAGCTCGCCGTCCGGTAAGGACCAGGCCCGGGTCGACGGCGCGTCGTGTTCCACGCGCGCCTCAAAGAGATGTCAGCAAAATTGACGGGGTCCGATAGGGCCGATGCCTGCCGGGGTCGCGGATTGTTCGAAAGAGTTACCGTGGCCCTGGCGCACAGGCAACTGAAGGAACACGGGTGGGTTTTAGTCAGTAAGAGTCTGACACGCCCTTCCGCTCCGCCCAGAGCGGGAGAGGTCATTTGATGATTTCCCACCCAAAAAAAAAAAAAGACAAACAGACACACGGACAAAAAATATAAAAACTATAATTTCGGTATCAGACTCGTTCCCAGACCTCGTAGCAATTACTTTTTTTTAATATTCAGTTTTCGGTTTTGTCTTTGTTGCTATTTTACTATATTAGGTCAGGGAAAAAGTTCTTTCGTATTTTATATACAAATACACGACAGAGCTCTTATGGCACCCTATTATCGAGCTTTTTTGTATACCCGACTTTTCAAATGGGTCAAAACCGTTTTGTGGTCAACCCCTAACTCTTCAGCTATGTCGTAACTACTAATATCTTATTTATCTTGCTCCACTTTTTCAAAAATGGCATCGACTTTATCCGTAACAGGGCGACCAGAGCGAGCTGACGGTAATACGGGCAATGTCCGCAAGTGCACGTCAATGCGCGTATTTTGCGTACGGAGAGAGCAAGCTGTATCTTTCATATCAAAATTCCCGGATTGAAAACGGTTGAACCAACTTTGTGCTACTCTTACTGACACTGCGTTAAGTCCATAAACGTCACATATTTTTTTCGCGACTTGGTTCACAGTTTTCCTTTTTTGTAACAAAACTTCAAATGTATCAATTTCTTCGTTAGATTTCTACGAATAAATAATAAGTTAGATTCACTCATTTTGGCGCACAGCAAAACAATTGAAAAATGGCGGGAAATCGTTTTTACTTTTATGTTTCTTTTTTAAAATGTCGTCTATTTAATGGTGTCAAAACCAGCCTGATACAAACAGTACAGCCAAAGAGATTTTACTACAACTTATCTTGTGCCTATAAAATACGAAAAATATTTTTCTTCGCCCTATTGGGGTTTATTCATAAACGTTGCTTAAAGTTAAGTAATGATTAGCGACTGTTTAACCATACATTTTTGACGTTTAAACGTCACTTAACTTTAAGCAACGTTTATAAATAAACCCCATTATGTATATAGACGTTGCTTAAAGTTAAGATAAGTTTAATGTTAAAGCATCTGAAAGGGTTATTTTTTTACCATACCGCGGTGAAAACATGTTAGAACACTAACATAAGAAAATGATTTAGTGCGTAACCCGAGAACCTAGCAGTATCTATGGGCGTGCTTTCATTATTTACTATAAGGGTTTCACAGATGGCGCCAAATAACAGTGCGAAAAACTTGCTGTACAAATAATCCTTTACTTTGTTCTCTTTTTAAGCTATAATCTAGATTAAAACGTACAACACTTTATTTACGTTCTATATACAAACGATGTCAATGAATACTATTGAGTCATTGTCTTTTAAAGTCGCGGTCACTGCCATCTATCTTCGCACAGCAAAAGTTAACAACCCGGTTGTCTGCGTGTTCAGTTTACGACCGTAATCACAGATGGCGCTTGGAGTCGTTCATAACGTTAATGTTTTGTTCTAATAAGTATGAACGTGCAGGAAAGGCTAATGGCAACATTCATAGTGTGATTCAAAGTAACTGCATAAATCGAACATTATCGGATCTAAGTCATTTCGAAATATTTACTTAGATAGCGCAGTACGCACTGGTGAAACTCTTTGTGGGGGGCCGATTGTGTTAATTAGTCCTTTGGATTATCACAACGGTTTTGGACGTCAGCAAAAGCCTGACCCCTGAACGTGAACGCGTGGTCGCGCCAACAGAGGGCGTTTTCCGGGTTTCCGAACAAAAAGTGACGTATGCACGCGACGATCTTGTAAACAAGACTCAGCCTGACGGCCAACTTCATTGTTCTTTACCATCTGTTACTTACTATTCGTTTAACAATTGCACTCTAGTAAATTCTTAAATCCGTATTCGTATTCCGAATGATTTAAGAATTTCAAGATCATCACACGCCACAAATCACTAAATACGTTTAGCGGTAAAAGTACTTACAACACAAACAAAGAACATCAACATCTATTAAACGAACAGTAAGTATGGTAAATCTTTTCTATGTGCCTATATTAAATTTTAGGTATCTGTCGTAATCATTAAAAACAAACTAAGGTGATTCAACAAGCCCCTAACAAGTTACCCACCGGTATCGGTACACTTCCCCTTGCTTCCCCTCATGGGACAGGATGCCCCACCGCGGGCAAACAATACGAACGGAAGTACAGCCTTCGGTTACCATCTGTGGGTAATATGTAGGACGTAATTATAGTAATGAATGAGCAGCTAATGTCAATGCCGCGTGTATCACTATCGGTGACGAGGCGTTTATTGACAGCGAAGGTTTTTGTGCATCTGCTCTGATGATTTAGAAGAGGTCAAACAAACAATTGTTTTCTTTTTTGTTGTAGATGTTACTCAGTAAGTATTATTTTATAGCACATTACAGGTACCGTCACGTAAAAAGAACGCTGGCCTGTACCTGCGCACTGAGCGATTAATTTAATTCCAGCCTATTCCAAAGTACTAAGTTGTTAGTAAATTACCTATTATGATTCTACAATAAAACAACTACACTTATATTATACAACAATAGCCTATCCTGTACTATAGTAACAGTATAATAATATTATATAATAATAATAAGTCATCCCCTCCATGTCACTCAGCGTTCTTTTTACGTTACGGGACCTGTACGACTTTTTATTTTGGGTGAGAAATCATCAAGTGGCCTCTCCCGCTCTGGGCGGAACGGGAGGGCGAGTCAGACTCTTACTGACTACAAGACCCGTGTTCCTTCAGTTGCCTGTGCGCCAGGGCCCCGGTAACTCTTTCGAACATTCCGCGACCCCGGCAGGCATCGGCCCTATCGGACCCCTTCAATTATGCTGTCATCTCTTTGAGGCGCGCGTGGAACACAACCCGCCATCGACCCGGGCCTGGACCTTACCGGACGACGAGCTGCCCATTGCTCGCCGTCTGCAAGCCCGCGCCTACGGTGGCCGGGAGCCGGCTATCGACTCCCGACGCCCAAGATGTCTCCTGCGGCGGCTAGGGGCGTGAGGACGCAACGATTGCCTCTTCCTCACGCGCTCTGCCTCCTCCTTCGAGAGCATTACTGCTTCGCAGAAGGAGGTGACGGCTTCCCATTCCCTCTCGCTCCGTACCATGGCCTGGGCCAGGGCCGGACGCGAGAGATCACTGCCGCCGATCGCCGCCACGAGGACACGGTGGTGCTCCGCCCAAGCCTGGCAGACCTCCACCGTACGCTCCACCGTGTCCTCCGGTCGATCCACACAATGATAACACCCGGGCGTTTCCTCCCGCTTTATCCGAAATAGCTATGTCCGGTGAGGACCTGCGTCAAGCGGAAAGTGAGGACACCGTGGCGCATTTCAAGCCACTCCTCAAAGAGGGGACTTACCGCCGCAATTGTGGCGTGCCCAGCACTGGGTTGCGACAGTCGCACTCTCCATGCCGCCATGAGATCCCGCCGGAGCTCCGTCTGCTGTGTCGCGATTTCTCGTGGCAGCGGAGTTACGCCCCGGCGTTTCGCCGCCTCGCGCCACTCCCAAATGTGCGCGAAGAGACCTGTACGCCCTAAAGATGTGATCAAGTCTCAGGAACAAAAATAGAAAGAAAGATAATCAAAGTATCAGTTTTTTCTAGTTCTTGCACTGATCTCCTATGTACTAATGCTCCTTGTATAGCATTACATAAAGCAGACACATTTCTATTTCCTAGTTACTGTATGATCCCTAAAACACATGCTGAAGATTTGGGACGCACCCTGAAAATTACACGAGACCTAATCAGTCACCTATTCCTTTTTGTCAGGAATACTTCCGGCACATGCTGAAAAACTACTGACGAAAATCAGCAAGAATTCCTTCTTTCATTCTTGATCTATCATATTTTTCAATTAACAGCATACCTACTCTAACTAGGGGATCCAAAACCACAACAATATTTTGATAACAATATCAAATTCAATGTTATTGAAAGATAAGCGTAAATTGTCACTATAGATACTTTCGCAGCAGTCAATCAAGATATTTTGGCGAACTAATAGTGTTGTAATCGTGAATTTTCATAATAAAGCTGAAATTATGAAGTATTTCTTGTATTGGTTTTGCCCCAGTCATAAAAATTACGTTATAAATGTAACTGCAATTTGTTCTATATCGTTGAAGTCTTTTGTATGGATGTTTAGTAGAGTAGTCAAGATGTTCTCATCGAAACGATGTACATTAATCTGTTGCAAAAAAAAGTATATTATAAAACAGAATTTCAGATAACATCGCTAATTAAAATTGGCAATATGGACGTAATAACTCCTTATTTTGTAATTAGTCATTATATCTGCTTCTGGTATTAAATAAACACGCAATTATTTTACTTATGTGGAAGTACACGGATGATACTTACTTCATAGTTTTAATGGCATTTAATAGTACTTTTTTTGCAGCTTCGTTCACGATTAATTTGATTTCATGACCTCCAAACTCCACAAGGTTCGTCTCTTCACACGACAAAAAGGTTTACAAAAACTAATATTCTTGAATTACTTATAAGTCTTTTTTTAACTGAAAAACATTGAAGCGTTCACGCTTTGTTGAATGATAGGAAACTGTGACATCGTATCGTTAGTATGTACAGTTAAAGTTTTTGGTTTAGTTTTGAGTACTCAGTTAACTGTTACGCGTGTGTGCGTGGGTACATAGAGCCTCCTACGTACCTGTACATACAAACTAGTATTCTTTTTAAAACGAACTTGTTCTATATACTAGTGGTGGTCGCAGTGTTTGGTCTAGTTCGCTAGTGCAAGTTCATTGTTCGGACAAACCTAATTTACATTGGTCGTAAACGCCAGGCGCTTCCAGACTGTTTTTTGTATTGAAGTTTGGCCCTCGGCAGAGGTAAAGCGTTTTTGTCGACTCGTTACCGGTCACTTACGTCACTTTGGTTCTGGTAAACGTTTTGTTGTTGGCGTTGAGAGGCGAGGTGAGTCACGTTGTTAGTACGCGTAAAAGTCGATATTTACTATCGATAAACATTAAACATCCAAAAGTATTTTATCCAAACCGATCATGGAACCGCTGTAAAGATTATTAACAGGACTAGATTATAAAATATTTTAAAGCTTAAAATTGTTTTTGTGTAAGTAAGTAAGTAAATAAATGTTTTACAGATAACTACTTTGTATTATAAAACCAGTCAAGCCTATTAAATAGCAAATTAAATATTATTGTTTCGGTTTCAAACTATAACATCACCAATATTGTAAATGCTTCAAAATATCTATTAATAAAAAGGTTAGCACCAAACTAAACATATTTCACAATTTTCATTCAACGTAACAAACACCCTTTATCAAAACAAACACCTTACATTTTACAACAAGCTCGACAAAAACTCGACAGTACAAACAATCGAGTACGGGGCAACACTGTGTCGGTCGAGCGTAGCAGTCGGCCGGCCGGCTCCGCACATCCGCTTGCGCGTTCAGCCCCGCGCCCGCACTTCGGAGCCCTAACCAGCCTGACAAAAAAAATAAACAAAAACCCGAAAGAAAAACGACCGACAAGTGTTTTATCTGTGACAATGTGTTCGAATTTTCAAAAAACGAATCGAAAAGTGCCGCCAATTCATAATTTCATGATAGTTTGCTAAAACAATAAAGTTTCAAGTTTCCGGCCAGTTTAATGAACGGTTGAAACTGTGATTTTGAAAACAGCCCGTGTTGTGAACTTTAAGCGAAACCTTGCGAGGAAGCCGTAGCAATTCACTGACGAAAATAGGTAAGTAACTAAGGGTAGGAAGTAATTGGATATCGAAAAGCGGTTTAATGGATTGGACGTACTATCAAATTGCGCAACGTCTTTGCTAATCTTGTAATGGCAAAAGTATTTTTTTTAAACATGATATTTTACCACGTCCTAACCTAAAGCTAACCGTCCTTTGTTAACATACCGTAGTCTGTTATTCAGAGATGTAAACATAGTACAAAATAAGTATAATGAGTTCTCAGCATTTGGCATACAAGCTACAACAGTTATATTTCATGCTAAGTCAAACAAGTAAAATTAAGAATCAATTCGACATGGGCTGAAGATGACGTAAGGTTTGGAACTGGCCTAGCATCAGACGGGTTATTGTTTCTAACTTTATATCGAGATGGTCACGATGACTTAATAAAAAGTCTAGCTATTCAACATTCGTTTTTATCCCTCTAGTCTTCAATTTATTGAGGCACCATATAATGTATGTTACACATCACGAATGATTTTTTGTTAAGTTAAGGCTTTAATATTCAGCCTATCCCTTATAAGCCTTCTTTATAAGTGATGTGCACCAAAACCTACAACAATAATGATTGAATGTCGGATTGTTTGATTCCGTTATTTTACATTCAATTTGAGAACCGTCGAAGTAGACTAGATATTAAATTCACCATCTTTTGCGTTTATTCACAAAATTATGAACTTCAGTCAAAAACTTATCGTGATAAGGTTAGACAACAGATTTACGATTTCAATAAAAAACGTGAGACAACGTTATTAAGTCATAAACTTAACCAAAATAATTAAACGTAATCTGCAGAAAGACATTTAGAAAAGCAGAAACCGCAACATTGATTGATCAATCAATTATTAAAAGCAAATAATTGGCCAATCATAGTTACTTTTAACCAATTCTAATTTAAAAACGTGCGTATTTTTGTGTAACGCTCCATTTCATAAGAGGCAGTAAAAATATTTTCATTAAAGCTGAATTGTTTTAGGGATCTCCTTTTAAAGGATCCCCTGAATAAGAAAGAAAGGAAAAATATGTTGTCACAGCAACACGCGAAGAAGAATACGCAGTAAAGTGTAGTATAGCTGGTACAGGTACAAATAGTAATAAAAGTGCGATCCCCAAAGTGACTGCCAAGCATGGTGTTTATGACAATATCCCTCCGTGACCGTTAATTGTGACGGTCTGTTGGGAAGCCCAGTGGACAGTCACAGTGTTGCAACATACTATCAAACTACTGAGGCTTCGATGGTCTCAAAGAATATGAGTAAATAATCATCATTCATTACTCAAAACATCTCTGCTGTTTGTTGCTAATTCTAACGTGAAATTGATTGCTGGGAAAATGTGATATCTCCATTGCTTATTCATGATGTTTCTAGTATGGACAAAAGAAATTCGTTTCTTGCTCGATAAATGGTCTGTATCGAGACGACCACTAAACACAGATTACTTGGCATTACGTGTTTTACAATTTATGACAGTCTGACTTACTAATTACGAGTAGCTCAGCAAAAGTTGTATAATTAATTAGTAATGATAATTATACGTAATGATCAAGTAAGCCATAAATAGGTCCTTGACCGAATTGGAAATGTGACTGCTTATTCATTGGTCAATCTGCACATTTTTGCTTTGGTTGAAGGCAAACGAACGTATGTTCAAGTGAGTGCGTGTGAAGTACAAGAAAACATTTTACTAATCGTTTGATAGACCGGTACCCATTATTATTATCAATAATTTACTGTAGAATACGAGTCTCCTTACAAGCACCCCATATCCGTGACGTAACAAAAACGTTTCGCACATAATAAACAACAAGAAGGTGTTCTGATATATTCTTCCTCCTCCTAGCGTCGTGTTCCTCGCGTTGTTGTGAGGGGCTTGATTCCTGAAGATCTAGCATAGTGATTTTCTAAAGTACCTTATTGTAAAAACTTCACTTAACATCATCTATTCCGAATGCTGAACGGTGTTCTAACACGATTATAGAATTATTAACCTGAATTGGGCTGCTTGCCACAAGGAAGACCCTAACTGCTTCCTTCTCTATTCTCTTGTTTGGCTTCAACTTGCAGGTTATTCTATTCCTAATCAAGTTGTCTATTTTCATCATATACCTAATTACTTCCTCAAATCTTTAGTTCATGCAATTAACAATAACGAATACCAATTCTCCAGCACGTGTTAATATAATTGCAATTTAAATGCAACCTCAAACATTTCTAGTGCGTTTCAGTGTTGAAATATGGCGCACCGTAAAACCCCACTGGTTCAGAACTATCTGAAGCATCGGAGCGTTTATTACCAGATAAGTTCAGTCCACGAACACTAGAAAGTCTATCGATAACATCTGATCCACATATATTGTGTTTAGCAGTATTATGTGAAACAATTGAATATTTAAAGGTAGGCTAGGTTAGCTAAGCGAACAGTTTCGTAATAGTAAACTGATCTGAAAGTAAACTATTTATACTTGTTAGGGTGTTTATAGAATGTTACTGTAGGAAGCGAGTTTAAAGTACCTGCCATAAGACCGATAAATTTGAAGAATCACTTGAAACCATTATTGATACGTATATGGAATTATCCAAGACCTGCATAGTACATTTAAACTTTGTATTCGTAACATGTTCGTCTGCCAAAAAGATATAAATAAAACTTTGATGTAGGTAAATCGGGAAAGGGAAAAATTTGAAAAAGTATGATTCATCTTGGTGTAACATAAAATCTTAACACGTGATTGGTTTAATAAACTTTTTCCTTATAAGGGTTAAAGATTTCGAATTGAAGGTAGGTACCTAATTCGGAAAATCCTACGGCTATGGTTAATAAAACCAAACTGCTAATAGGGGTTCCAATTCTTCATATTTAAGGAAGAATAAAACCTTAAATCCTTCTGCAGAAAACTGAGCCCACAGGCAAAGAAAACAATGAATAGCATATTTTTTAAATAATGGAGGTAGTATAACCACTAAGAAAGCAAGCAGGTTATCGGGAAGATTTAAAACGCATATGGTCTGTTTCTAAGAAACTAATACCAATCCCTTTCATACCATTCTGAGTAAAACGATTGATGTATTGCCAATAATATACACCTCAGGTTCAGTTCGACACCCTGATGTCCTGCTACATATTGATTCTATCGACAAATCAACTGCGTTAAACCAATGCTTCCACTCAAAATAACACTCAAGGCGTTCACGATTGCTAGATACGAGAGTGGTGGCAAATTAGGGCGGTGGTCTGAAGTACCTATGATATCATATTATTATAGGTTGTCTACAACACTTGGATCTAGTGCTGTGCTCGAATTAAGTAACACACGGTAATGTTAAGGACATGTATGAACTGTAACTGGTACGGCCTCGCTACCTCCTCGAATCCCACGTGCGCCGAGTTAGGCAACCGAGCCTTGAGCCGGCGCCAACGTATGCCCAGCTCTTACTTTCATTGTCCGTTTGAATGCTGATTTGATTACAATGAGGCCATCCGATTGATGGTGTTTATTCCCTATGTGAAGTAACCTTCATTTTTACGTAGGCAAACAAAAATATTGTTTTAGCAAGCGCCTTTGCTTGTCTTGTTTTATTGCCGTCAGGCGTGATTGCGGATAGACTGAAGCCTGAAGAATATAACAAAAATATGCCACGATGTGGCTAGCATGCATTTATTTATGTTAAATTTTAAGTATTGTATTCAACGGTATCTATAAATACACAATTATTGTTCAGCTATGTACCGATTTTACGACACAACTATGTATGGTACATAATAATATCTATAAGTTTCAGTACAAATTATATTTTAAGACCCCAATGTAAATTACCTAGAGCTAATTTGCTGTTGTTGCATTGGGCAAATAATGTAGCTTTTGCATCGTAAGTGCAACAGCGGTGTCAAAGATGCAAAAAGTTGTCAGAAAGCAGGCCTCTAGTACCAACTGAGTAGGTATTATCCTCTGATCCGAGGTTAGGAGTTAGCTAGTCCAATGACCGAATTGCATGTCTTGCACTGACAATGATTTCCCAGCATAAGTTACACCAATACAACAGCGAAATCATTGTTTATTTTTACCTGACCACAATAACTTAAAGGAGGGTAATGTTTTTATTGCGTATCATTACTTTATTTACTTACGTAATATGAGCGAAGATATGTATCTTCACGGTCTCATTCCGCTTTGAGGTCAGCAGAGTCGTAAGCTGCAGTTTACGGCCCTTGTGGAAACTTATAGAAAAATCTATTGTGCTTATCTATGAAGCAATATATTAATAAATTATAATTTATATTTGGCAATGCATGAACCATACCATTCTATTAACTGAATGGTTCTCATTAATTTCACCGACGTCAAGAAAGGGCTTCAGCTTTGGGTAAAGGGTTAAAAGTTTTGTGGCCCTGTCTGTAACGTAAGTTGCATAGAGTTGTCAAGTTCTCTCATTGAACGTAGATCTATGCGAAACACAATGACAGTTTATTATTTCTATGATTGGCGCAGCTGATTGCTTTCTGTTCAACATGCGTAGCATGACCACTTCTATCTCTATTCTACGAAGAGAAGACAAATCACTTTTAAGGCGCTCCCTCGCTGGGAGCATTCGCCTGTAATGTAACAGGGATTCGAGCATTACAAGGAGAACCGAGTTAATGGTAATATAATAATACTCAGAATCGAATTTTGGATTGTTACATTACAGGCGAATGCTCTTGGTGAGGGAGCGCCTTTAAAACAAAAAGTCATTCTTTTCTTGAATTTTGACATCGCGTCGTAGAAATCTTTCTGCAACCTGTAATTTTGTCTTCCGTTTCTTTCGTTTCTATAGTGGCCATGCGATGCGCGCAGGATTAGACGGCGAAAAGCACCTTATTTTACCATCTGAAAGATCCATAAAATCATATACTAGAACCAAGTTGTTATAAGTTTCACTTCTGTAATGTGCATTAAAATCAATTAAGTCTCATCTGCAGTGATACAAAAACCATAGCGTGTGTACATGCTTACATTAGTAGTAATTACATTCACATCATGTGCATGTCGTTCTCTAAAAGGTAGTAGCGTGTTGTGTATTCGTAAACAATTATAGACTAGGTAGTGTAGGTACATGAAGATTGGCAACTTAGATATAACACACGTGAGGCGCTTACGTACACTTTGTATTATTATCTGACGACTGACAGGCACTTGAATATCTAGCTAAATTATAAAACGAATCCATTGAGTAGAACATTGCTTGGAAATGCCTTTTTATAACGCTTTTGTTTGGCATTATACTACCTCCTCCTCCGAAACAGAGTCGGTTTCTGTCACCGCCATACGCGAGAACAAAAAATTGTGAGTGTAGATTTTTTATTTTACTTTGTAGATAGTGTCGATCGATTCCCACACGAAAGTGAGCTTGTAAATTAACGTGACCCTCTATTATCGCGAGTGTGAGTAACAATTTGGACAGTTTTGACAGTTTGTTTGAGAAACTTGTTCCCTTTCAAATAAGTAAAGTGTTCACTAAAGGATTTGTATTGAGAGCCTAGTGAGTGTGGTGAATTATCAAAATTATTTTATTTTAATTCGTTGTGTGGATTAAAGATAACTATGGCATCACGTTTATATTTTGCTTGGAAGATGTTTGAGACCACTAGGGCACAAGATGAGCGTAATCACATGTCCAGTGTTCGTGCAAAAGCCCGTACTTCTAGCAATTCCCTAAGAGATCTTCCGGAAGCCAAATTTAAGAGAAGATATCGGCTTCCGAAGAAAGCGGTCAGGTTTTTATGCCGAGAGCTGAGATAGCTGACTGGATTAAAGTCTTCTCAACGGCTAACCTTGGAAGATAAAGTACTTAATGTATCATAAATGTCACCATCATAACAAATTGGGAAGAACTTGTCTTAATTTTTTATTACTAGAATCCAATAGTAATGCAAATCACATTAGCTTCAAACATACACGAAAAATAAACAAACAAAGTCGTTATAACCAACACAATTTTGATATACAGCCGCTTTCATTAAGAAAACTGAATTTAAATGTCATTCTATTCGGTCGGCTTATCGGACGACGCGTACGTGACACCAACATAAGAAAAATAATGATCGCAATTTACGGTGACCAAACGCGTATTGGATGGTTAGCTTTGATGGTAACTCGCACTCGCTTGCATACATGGTGAAGTCATTCGAACAATGTTGTCAAACTCACACTAAACATACTGAAATTTTGGTATAAATAATGCCCCAGTCTTACTAGTCTTTAAAGTTTGCGACCCATAGAAATCTCACACGGAAAATAATCAAGACCACGCTTATCCCCAATTTTGTTGAATACGAAACGTATAACGTATATAAACGTATATTATATTGTACGTTTGTTTTGATTCGTAAACTAATAGGCTTCAAAGAGTGCGTCTTATCTCCCAAGAAAGAATAAATTCAAAGGCTTTTATTAGATCGCAGAGTTTAATGCCATAGCCGCGAGTCTAGTGAAGCACATGCATTGTAGCTAGCCATTACGATAAGTCAAGTAATTGCTTAATTAGCTATACGAATAACATAAAATAACAACATGAAACCAACAACGTTTTATCTGATTTCATCCTAGAAAGTTAATTTATGCAATGATAATATCGGCAATAAAAATTATTTATGAACCATTCTTATAATATAATATAATGCCGTTTCTGTTGAAATCTAGAAAACTATAAATCAAAATATTTTATTTCACACAAACCAACATGGGCACTTATGAAACGTCAGAAGCTAGGTGCACGGTTGGTTCCCATTGGTTGTTTCCTATGGAGAAGAGCCGGCAAGAAACTCCACGGTTACTCTTTTAAAAATAAGGGGCTTTTACAATGTTTCAAATTACAGTGTTGATAGGTATAGGGAGGACAGCGTAGGCCTGTCAACAAGTAACAGGCACTCGATAAAATATAAAAATATAAAAAGGTCTACAAATCTACAGTCTAGAAGTTAGGCCTACAACGTTCTCACATTCACAAAATATAGAAGAATCTATATAAAAATAAAAGCCTATTTAAACCAAATGACATGGTTGCCATTACAACTGTAACACATCTGAATTAAAATCCTGTTTACAAAAGCCATAAGTAAAGAGTTGAAATAAGAATTGGAGGTACCTATATAATGACAAATAATGAAAAGATTATGTCAAATAAGAAAGTTTTTTTTTTTTTTAAATAATGTTCGTAATTTGGGAGCAGTTAATAGACCCTTACATAGTTGTGCCGTTAATGAAGTAAAGGGAAGCCACATGCGCAGAAGGAATTATTGCCAACCTTCCTTGTCTTCAACGTAGTCTTTAATCTTATAATATGCATTTTAGATAAAGATACGTTTGATGTGGGTTTTGAACTCTCTATCGCTAAGTTCTGTAACTGACTTTGGGAACTTGTTATAAAAGCGGATACTGTTTATAAGAAATGACTTGCTTGTTTTAGTTAATCTAAATTTGGGTATCACAATTTCATTTTTACTATGTGTATTTATATTATGGAAATCGCTTCTTATTTTGAAAAGTCCTAAGTTTTTGCGGACATACGAGTACAAAATACTTTCTAAGATATAGAGAGAAGGTAGAATTAGTATATCAATTTCTTTGAATTTGTTTCTAAGAGACTCGCGAGGACCCATATCGAGATCGCGCGGATTGCCCTCTTTTGTAAAATGAAAATGAAATCTACGTCAGCTGCCGATCCCCACAGCAGAACGCCATAAGACATAATACTGTGGAAATAAGCAAAGTATACTAACCTAGCAGTGGCTATATCGGTCAACTGCCTTATTTTTCTTACTGCATATGCAGCTGAACTTAATCTACCTGAAAGAGCTCGAATGTGGGCGCCCCATTGCAATTGTGAATCTAAAGTTATTCCTAGGAATACAGTTTCCGTAATAACATCTAGTTTCTTGCCATCAAGTTTTAAATTTAGACCTACTTGGGGTACATTTGGTAATGAAAACTTACGACATTTAGTTTTGTTCACATAAGTAAAAGGTTATTATCTGCGAACCATTTCGAAAGAACCGCTAGACTATCGTTGACATGTAAGACACATACGTATCTTTTTTATCTATTTAAAAATGAGAGAAGTGTCATCAGCAAATAAAATTACATCCGATAAGTTAGCCATTTTGTAAGGAAGGTCATTAATATAAACTAGAAATAGGAAAGGGCCATGATTTGAACTGAGTACTGTATGCAAATATTTTCGAGTCAGTCTAAACCTGCAGGCGATAAAATAAAATAATGATGTATTATAACCTTGTTCATTCTCATAATTGCATATTTGCAGCGACAGTTCTCATCAGTTTGATATTTTTACTGGCTCTTATTAAATGACCAAAATGATTCCTAAAAAAATATATAATATGCCTAGTAGGTTTCTAAAAGATCACGAAATTAGATCGACTTAATATGCGTCTCCAAATGCTGGCTTCTCCGTCAAATATTTCGCCGGCATTTTTGTTGACTTCTTGTTATAGATTCTAGCTCAGTATACCTACTTCCAAAACGTAGCGGGGCAAGATAATCAAAATCATAGTTTTCCTTATACGTTTATCCAAGAAAAATATAATTTATTGTTATCCAAAATATAAATGGACAAATAAAACCCCGCTTTGCTGAGATAGGTCCGTGTAACTCGTCGCTTTCGACTCACGACACGCGCTGCGCTGCGCCGGCGCGGCTCGGGCCACCCATCCGTTGTGCTTTCTACAGATCCAATATTAGCATGATTGCAATCTCAAACATGACATTCCGGACTATCGGACTTGCTGTTCTATTCCTATTGTTGTTACCAGCAAGCGAGGTCGAGGTCTTTGGATACAACTTCGTTACGGTAGGCAGGTAGATATCGACATAATCTTCGGCTTGTGTGTCGAATAAATATCAAATTATTGTCTGTATACTTTATAAGGTCTGGTTTACCTGTCTTGGTTTTCAATTCAATGTTCTACATTAAACATTTTTAATTGTCTACGGTCCCAAACGCCTTATGGTTTGCACATAACGTATAACTAGACGTCCACTCGTTGCTCCGAAAAAAACTGGAGGCGTTTGTTATTGTTTCATTTCTCAATATCTTGTACAAATAAAACATGCATATGTAATAAAAAATAAAATAAATACACATTAAGTGTGTACATACACACTTACATAACAGGTTAGTGTATGTATTCTATACAAGTTTTAGAACTGGTTTCAACTTACCTGTATAACGTGTTTTATTACGACTAGCAATATTTTCTGGACAAGCGAAATGAGAGTTTATGTTACATTTACCCTTTATGGTGTTATTTCTACTTAACTCCAATCTACAGATGTATACATACATACATAAACTCACGCCTTCTTCCCATGGGGGTAGGCAGAAACTACAGAACGCCACCTGCTACGATCCTTACATACTTACTACAGATAAATGTATAACAGATATAATTATGTGTATATTTCCACAAACAAATTAACTTATTGTTTTCATTTTCAGAGTGGGGCGTCAACAGTGAACCGGGCGAGGCAAGCGAACCGGAGGCCGGTCGCATGCGTCCCGAGGACTACCGCCTCGTGTTCCTGAGCTCAGACTCGTCGTGTCGTGAGGACACGGAAGACTCGTCATCCACGGCCTCCTCCGCCGCGCCGCCCGCGCCCGACGACTGCGACTGGGACTACTTCGAGCCGGGCGCGTCGGCGGCGCACCCTATACCACCACCTGCTAAGCACGCGCCACAGGCTTGCCCGCGACCTTGCTCCTGCGGCGCCGAACCCCGAATAGTCGCGGTCCCAGTGCCTGTGCCCGTACCCGTACCTGCCGCCCTCTGGCCTGCTCTACTCGCCTTCCCCACACAAACTCCACCCACGCCACACTGGAACACATACCCCGGCCTAGCGCCTCTCGATGCCGCAACCCTCGCTCGGTTCACCACGGCCGCAGCCGTCGCCGTCACCGCCGCCGCCACCGCCACCGCCTCCGCTGCTGCACCACAGATAGTTAAACTCGAGATGACCACCGTCGAAAGAACTGATAAAGCGATACAGTCCGAGGCGTCACAAGCGCCGGAGCCCCGCGATAACGATAACGACGATAAGGATATCGAACGGCCAGTTGTAAATGAACCGTCAGTCGGAATCAAGGTGATTGCCGAGGAGGACTCTTTATCGTTGTTATCTGATCCAGCAAATGCTATGCCGGATCACTTGGAAGCGGAGAAAGCTTTTCCTTCCTCGAACGAGTCAGCTGATTCAAGTGACTCAGAGCAGGGTGTAGCTCGAAGAAGTTACGACCTCACAAGCGGCGCCCCTGAGGAACCAGCAACGTCAGACGAGGACTCCGATGACTCGGGAGGTGGCGGCGGCAGATTTTCACGAGTGTTTGTTGTTAACCCGGCTGATTCATCTTCAGACCTCGAGGATAACGCTGACAGTAGTGGCATAGATTGTGATGATTCCTATGACAAAAAATCCGATAGTTTAGAAATAATCGCGGTTGAGGTGGCTGGGCAAAATGAAGCAAATGTTAGTGACGAATCAAATGAAAGTTTTTCACCAAGATCTGAAAACTCAAACATTGTTCTTTTGGACTCTGTTAATTTTACAGAAGAGTATTCTGTTATTCCTTATGAAAATAATAGTGATGACGACAGCAGCCAGGAAGAATCCAGAAAAACTAACTTCTTCAAGTTTTGTGACAAAAATATGCTACAAAGTGAAACGTGTGAAAGATTTAACAGTTTCAATGCAAGTTGTAGCTCCAGCTCGAGTAATGATCTAGATAAGAAAAATAACACAGATAGTGACGTTAATCGATATCAAAGTATATCATCTGAAAACACCGACTACGATTCACTGGCGGACGTGAAAGTAAAATTCTCGGTAGAATTAGCTAACGAGAGACATAATAATAATAACGAATTAAATTCTGCAGAAATTCAACCGGACTCATTTACTAAATTAGCACCTTCACCGGAGCCCAGTCACGATAACACAGGTTCATCGTCCGCGGAAAAAATAGACCTGTTTAAAGGTATTGAACGCACTCTCAGTGAACTATTGAAGAAAGAATTAATGGAGGAACAAGAGGAGGAGAAAATGCACGGCGGCAGGCCGGTTTGCGCCGACGCGGAGGGGAGCGCGTGCGCACCTGCCGCGACAACAGTTTGCCGCTCGCGTACGGCTTGTGCGGACGGTTCCGCGCGCTTCACTAGCCGCGTTATGATAACGCACGACCGCGTCTCCGTTGTCACGTCAGACACGACGCGGCTCATGCGGGAAGTTATAGTGCACCACACCAATTCACAAAGTGAATCGGACCCTAGCCCGGACGTGCAACAAGACGAAACCGACGAACGAATATCCGACGACGAAACTCCACAGCCTTCGGGCGGAGTGACTGTTGTTAGCAATGCCGACACTCTCTCGGCGGTCGTGTGCCTCGAGGAGGGGCTCGCAGACGATGACTCGTGGGTCGAGGACGTCAGCCACAACGAGGACGAGGCCACCTCTCCTTCTGACACCGATTCCGGGGATGAAGCCTCGCTTCCCATGCGGGGAGAGGATTTCGCCTACTGTAGGCGTTCCATAGACTTCACTTTACACACCATTGTCGAAGAAAGTTGCGAAGAAAGCGAAACGGAACAAACAACAAAAAAACCACGACCTATATCCGCAACGGAATTAGAGAAATACTTTTTCTTCGGTTTGGGTGATGGCAGAAACGTTCGCGATGATGAGGAAGCAGTGTCGGAAACATCAAGTGTGTGTAGTGAAGGTGGTGAATCTATTGTTGATAACGAGCAACCGAAAAGAAGTGGTGATAGTGATGATCTAGTGTCGTCACGGTTAGAAAAATATTTTCTCTCTGGCTTCATGGGATTTAATCAAGAAAGGCGTGATTCAGACGGTTCTGGAAGTGTTGGTAGTGATAGTGAAGGCAGACAGAGTCCTGAACAGCGCAGAAAAAGGCTAGTTCGTGCCCGTGGAACTCCGCGGTCACATTCAAATTCACTCGACAATTTATTAACGGGGGACGAACCTTCGCAGGATAATCAGGAGGTCTCCGACGCCTCAAGTACAGAGACGGAGGACAGGCATGACTCTTCTGAAAGGCTTGACATGCAAGGCGAATCGAAAAGAAAAAAACAAAGCAAAAAGCCACGTGGATCACCTGCCGATGAACGACGACAATCAGCTGAGTTTACCGAAGAAACACGCGATGATACTAGATCTGTTTCGGAGGGTGAAGACGGCAGACTATCACCCCGACCTGAATTCCCACCGCTTGGATCTGAACTATCTGAATCTAAAAAACAAACTAGTAGGGATAGTGGTTTCGTCGGTAGCTGTGATGACCTACTAAGAAATGGAGATTCTAGTTCCGATTTTACACGATCTCATGAACCTAAAATAGAATTAGAAGAAATTATCGAAGAAATCCGACCTGATATTGAAGAACGTGTGGAAGTTCCACCGTCATCCCGCCCGCCTCAAAGTCCATTAGTACGTAAAGATAGTTTTAACAATTGGTCGTCTGATGAGGAAACCAATCTTATGATGACAAAAATGCGTCAATTTTTCAAAACAATGATACACACGACCAATGTCCGGACATCTACACCGGCATCGTCTAATTCAAACTCCACTGAGAGTTCCCGTCCTCCGAAGCCACCTCAACTTCTATACTTTGAAAGTGAACTAACGAGGTTAATGAAAACAGTTCCGGGTATACGGGACGAAGAAGTGCGTGAAATAGTGGAGTATTTGTCGAGTGAGGACACGTGGAGTGATTCATACGACTCATCCGATTACGCCGGTTCTGACTTAGAGGGTAATACAGCTGGTACTCGATCAGCGCTGAGGAAACAGATATCTGACAGCTGCCGCGAAATAATTGATGAATTTGATCGAGGAAATAACGATGCGGGTTCATTAGAACGCGATGCAGTCGGAGCGTATCGGAGGCTGGCGGCAACGCTGGGCCGGGCTGGGGAAGGTTCACCACCGATGTTCGGTAAAGTGATGAGGCATATCGGTGGCAGACTAGTGGCATTAATGCATGAAGTGTCGGGTGGTGCATCGCCAAGCACAGATGATGACAGTGCGTCCGAACCAGGGGCGTTAGCGCGGAGTCGATCTCATGACATACTGGAGCCAACAGCAAGTAGGGGTAGTGTCGCGAGTGATTGTGAGAGGTTTTCGTGGCGTGGTAGTTTTGAATCAGCTCTTCTGGCGGCCGATTCTCGTGGTACGTTGGGTGGTGGGGGAGAATCCAGGCGTTCGCCAGCGGGAGCTGATTTAGCAGCACAGAAATCCCATTCGAGGAGTTGCGGAGCGATTGGAGGCAGTGAGGACAGGCTGTGGCGAGGCCGACGTCGCGCCTCCGCACCAGATGCTGAGGTAAGACAACAAAATCTTATGTTCAAAATAAAAATCCATAATAGGTACGCATTAAAATAACATGCTCAAAACAAGATGCAATCAAAACAAACATTAGAATATAAGCACACAAAAACACAAAGTAGACACTTACTCATTTGTATGTTTACACTTTTCCGTCACATATGTTAAAGTAAGTTTTTACAAAACATCGACAACTATTCAATTCAAGGTTGTTTCTTCATATCAATTTATTTGGGACGTAAGTATTTCGAAAATGTCAATGCCATGTAGATACTACCACTGCGTTCAAGAACGCATGTTAGTAGATAAAAGATTGCCTAAGAGAGCTGTTTGTGAATCACATAAGAGATACCGTAGGCTTGTAAATAAATAAATATTTGACTGATAGTGTCTAGCAGAGCGTGTAGTTTCCTAGTGTCCTCTGACACGTTTACTTTGGTGTAAAAACTTGTTTACATTCACTATAATCTACTTTTTAAAGTAACCTTAAGTTGAAACAATAAAACGTAAGCAAATGCTACTGAAGCGCTTTCAAAAGTATCTGTAAAGTTTAGTAGAGAACTTATTTTGAAATTAGAAATTCCTTAAATACACCAAAATGGTTACTTATTAAAAAACTTCATAGAAAGGCTACTACTGCGCTAGACTACAGCTAAGACCTTCCTGCCTTTCCTTACTCAAAAGATCTGATTACTTCTATGTGCTAATCTAAGTTCAGTTAAAAGACACATAATCGTCTGACTTTTACCACTTAAACCAATAATTTAATAAATTATTTTATGTTAATGTGTCACTCATAATGTGAACGCAAGTTCTGTAATTTCACGCACGTATTATTGCTTTTTAGAGTCCGTACCCAAAGGGTGGTACGGAACCCCTCATGTGCGAGTCCGACTCTCACTCGGCCGGTTTTTTTAAATTAGGACATACAATTCCCTATACTTAGCACACTTAAGTTTTTATCTACGTAACGTGCCAGTTAAATATAAGTACTTAGGAAAATTAATCGGTATTACTACTTACAGTTCTTTACTTCTATAGAATTTAACCTACGCTACAATCGCATTAGGTATGCATAGTGATAGTAAATATTGAACGTAATTACAATACACAGTGTGTATGCGCGTACTATATTTCTTATTGTTGATAAGCACGTACGATTTTCTAAGTATACCTAGATAATGCTAAGGCAATAGGTAACTAAGTTAACATAATATTACTTTCTTAATCAGACTTATCGAAATTACCTTTTGCATAACTATCTTCGTCGAAAGTATTTCACAAATATAACATCATCGAAGATAATAATAATATTACAGTTTAAAAACACTTCAGACTCACTAAACTAAACTATCGACCTAATAACTTAATGAATAGTTGCGGCACTAAAAGGTGCACTAAGTGGCACTTGCACAGAATTTCTAATTGTAGATAAGTGGCATTTGACGTTTAACAGGTAAGGTAAGGTAATAATGTAATCATCATTAGTAATAACATAATTAAATTGCAGTTTTTGAAATGACTCAGCTAATAGCAATCACCCCCTTAAATACACTTAACCTAATTAAGTGTTCTTACCGTCGCAATAACTAATAAAGGCGAAGAACTAATAAACTTAATAAAGGCGAAGAAGGCGAATTCGTCGACGCGTCGTCGAAGCGCGCCTTCTTCGCTTTTATTAGTTGTATTATGAATAATATGATATTTTTGAACACCGAAGGGAAATGTTTACAATGAATGTATGTGGCCCAATAGTTCTAGCCAGTCTGTGAAGCTGAACAAACACAGGCAGCTCTTTTTTTTAAATAAAAAGTTGACTTCAGTAGCTCTCTGTACTAGATAGAAGTTGTTTAATTATGTCATAAATAGTTACTAAAATCCCTCAAAGTTAAATTAGCGATAAAGAGTATCTTATGCACAACTACCTAAAGCAGACTTTCAGAGTATAGGTAGTATCTATCAAGGTATTGATAAATCTTATTTCGCAACTACTTCACGTTGTATCTATATGTAGCAATTGACAGTGAACAACGCTTCCACCTTGCTGACCGGCTAATATTTTTACCAAACCACTTTCATATAGTAAGAGTCGAAGAAGAACCTATCTGTAAACTAACTCAACCATATCTTCCAGTCGGAGGAAGAACAACGCGCCGGTTCGCTACCCCGGCTGCCGTCCATCACGGGCACGAACACAGTGCCGGCTGGTCCGGTGAAGTCGGCCCGGTACCGGGCGCCTGGATTCCGTACGGCGACTCGGGCGGCGTCAGCGCCGGGGTTGCATGTGCCTAGGAGGCGCAGGCCGCCTCCCACGCCATTGCAGCCACCACCTGCTGCGCCTGCGTCTGCACCTAGCCTACAGGGTGAGTTATCTTTTGTTTAAGCTTGTGTATAAGTTTAAGAAAACAGAACAAACCAGAAAACGCAAACGCGAATAGAAATGTTCAGCCGGCTATATTCCGCGGGTGAAAAGAGGGGCAGGCGCCTCGGTAATTGTTGGATTGTAAAGTCCTTCTGTTTTTTACTATATTCTGAAGTATCAGTTTAGAAATTACCCCCAAGAAGAAAGGTTATCGCAATAATAAGATTCAGAAGCAGACGAAACATTGTCCAAGCAACAGACCTGATTTCAATTAACGTCGGAATTCAGAAGATCTTAAGCTTATTAAACCGTCTACGATAAAACAACACCTTATTGTGAACTCTTTTTGTATTCTAAGATATTAAACGCTATTAAGATGTAGGAAACTCATCAGTTTTACAGCACAGTAACTGACTTTGTTTAAAATAATCCCTTATCATAAACACGTCCGTGAAGCACAACATCCGTCTTCACAGAAAAAGCTTTTCTTGACTTATACTTCCAGTTATAAATAAAAATAGACAAACTAGCAGTGGTTTTTTACGTTATGTGCTCACTTCACTAGCATGTAAGGTCATGAGAAACAGCTTTAGACGGAAAATATTACTGTATTTTATTTATTCTTGTGACTCGCGCAAAACGAGCCTCTTAATGTACTGGACGTTTCATTTGTCATGACAATTTAACATGTTGTAGACTTCACCAAAAAGACAATGGAGCTGCAAATGAATTGTCACGATTGTTCTTAACAGTAACTAACAGCTAAAAGTTAATTAAAATACGCCTTGTTACGTAAAGAGGTAGCTAATTATCAACCTCGTTAATGGGATTGTGCTTCATACTTTCTAAACAATTACAAAAGTTATTTTCACTCACACTCAATGACACGAATGAGACATTCTGACAATCAGCTCTGAACTATATCATTAGTTATGGAATAAACGACGACATTTTAAATTCAAAGTAGGTATGTGCACAATATAACAGGTTGTGTAACCAAACAATGTGTAAGAATTTATTTTAGTTCATCCAATGCACATGTATGAATTGTTATGAAAAATATACACCTTCAATGTTTTGGTTGCGCACGAGACAATGCAAATACCTACCCACATTGGTAGCTACAGTTATTTTAAAACAACGGGTTCGATATTTAATATTTAAGCATCGTATACTTCAATGCCATCAGCGACCTAATTGCGTAACACTATCAATCACAATCTGAACCATTTTGAAGCCTATTGCTAATCCATTGCTTCATATGTTCGAAAAATTTGTCTGCTCAACAACGTAAATAACGCAATGAATGTTGTCGCACTGTCAAAATGAAAGCCATTCCTACTGTTAGTGTGTTACGCAATTACACCGCAGGTTACCTTTCTTTAATTCAGGAAGCAGCTAAAATTGCTCGAACAAACATGAGCCTCTGTTTGTGCCCTTCTTCAGTTTCCCATGGCTCGCCAGTGTCCATGACCGGAGCAAGCAATCACTTGCGTTTACAAAGTATCATTGTTGCATTCGTATTTCTTTAACCCACTTAAACTATTGCATGACTGTTTTCCCATCAACTCCAAACAACTATTGAATACAACGCTTTGTTCTCGAACGTATTCGAAGTCTTTCGTTCTTGTCCAGATATAAATGGTCCTTAGGATATTAAATAAATCATTTCGTAAGAAAACCTGGCAAAACCTTTACGTCATCCATCTACAGCACCGATTAAGTTTGTCAAAAACTACTAACTTCCATAGATCACAAAGATTGGCACAGTAAACATCAGGATACCTACTGTGACGTAATGGGTGAACAATTTCATCGAAATGTGCAACTCATTGGTTTTAATGTCATGTTCAATGCACCGCATACCTTTCGCTGCGCTTACGAAAAAATGCACAGAATCTAAAACGTGCACATACGTTGTAAATACAAATTGAGAATAATGGTTATGTTATGAGAATTTTTTATAATAGCAAGACTAATAAAAATAGAAATAATTTTTTGAATTATTACATGGTAGGTATGTGATACTACTTTATCTATTCTGTTCCGGATTTTAATCATTTACTTTGGTGTGCCTACACATGAAAGCTTGGTCAAACCGTCGAACCAAAGGCCTTACTAGGTCGTCATTTTAAATTGTTTCTATTTTGACAAAGTATTTGCAGTTTGCTAAATGTTTTTTAACCAGAGTCAATATTAAACAAGTCGTCAGCCGTCAGTGTTGGTATATTAGAAAAAAAGTAAAACAAGTAAAAAGTTAGAATTGCTCAGAGAAATCAAGGAGACGCGACTTTTAAAAACAAAGTCGCTGAAATCACATTTTATTTTGTTCTTATTCGTTAATGCTACTTACATCACTAACTGCTCAAACTAATTTTCTGTGATAGCAAACGACTAATAAAATATATTTCGATTACGTATGAATCGATTAAATTGATTAAACTGTGAGTGAATGTTTGCATAGAAAGGAAGTAGTTCACTTCCTTATGATGACATAATTGATTATCCTATGGTCTTGATGATTAGTTTTAATTAACTTTTGTAGAAACACGGGTTAATGGACTGAAGAAAGTGAAGACAAACGTACACATAGGCCGAGCGCTTGACGGACAACAGAGTGCTTTTATGGAATTTATACGGATTCCAAGAATACCAAAGGTTTCTGTTTTTGTAGACTTATTAGTATCACAGCTATACTATTGTGCAGTTTGTTGTATGGTGACTAGTATTTACAAACTTATAATTTTTTTTGCTTCTTTGCATTCTTCTTCTATTAGTATCATCGCTCGATTATGTCCGATTCTCAATTTTTCACTGTCTTCGTTTTGTTCACTTATTCTTCTTTAAGTTACCTATATACAACTATGTTAATTCTTAGGGCTTAACTTAAGAATGAACGTAGTTGTATATAGGTAACTTAAAGAAGAATTGAGTCATAAGTACTATTTTGAAGAAGTAAATACCTATATTTTCTTCTTTAAAACTGTACCTATGACCTAATGGTCATTGCCAACTATTATAAAACCTAGCCGTTTTTAAAACATTTCGATAACAATTCCTCAGTTTCTAGAACTTGATGAACTGAACGCGTCATTAGGTAAACCGCCTTTGTTTCTGTAGCGTCACGGTCGGTTCCGAATGCTTTGCTAAAAAGTAGGCCTAACTGTTTAGACAGAGTATTTCTCCGTTCTTGACTACATTCCTCGGGTAAACAGCTGACCTTAATGCTTCCTCATCGGCACAGCAATGAGACATTTCGACTGGCGGCATCGGCACACGTTACATGAAGTCTGTGATGTCTTTCTTGCCTTCATGTTTACCTACTTACCTACTACTATTGGCTATGGCAAAAGATGCTCACGATTCGCAGTAGGAAAATATTACTACATAGGTAAATACTATACGAATTAATGTAGGGTCTAGAGGCTATTGTTGACAGTTTACAGTCAATTTAGGACCTTTTCTTTAATCATTTGTGTGTACCTGTTAAGACGAGATACGAAATATAAAGTATATTTAAAATGATTGGTTGTTTTTTAACCTTGTTTAAGACACAGGACTTACGTACCAGTGTCTAAGTAGGTTGATAGTGAGACCTACGTGATTTGCGCATCAATAGGTAAACATAGTCGAATGCATGTTTCTTTACAATCAGCAGGCGTGAGTCTTCTTCTTCTTGGCGTGTCGGTGGCAATCTAAATGCAATCGGCCCAGAATTTGGCTACGTGTTTGACGCCATCACTAGCTTCCATTAAATCCTGTAACGTGTAGCTGACAGGACACGCAGGACATGATATTAAGTATTCCATCGTTTGTGGAACAACACCACATTTACACTCCAAGGCAAAGTCGTCTATGCATCTCCACCTGAACAGGCTCGTCGCTTCGGCCAACCTGGGTCCGGAGTCTGTTTAAAGTCTTCCAGGTTACCCAAGGCAACTCATGTCCACGTTAGATCTTCAGCGGGTGGAACGAATGGTTTGGGCAAGGAAACACTGTCTCGCCACAGCTTGTCTTTCTTTTGAACTTTCGCCAGTGAGTGAGTGAGCAGGCGTGAGTGATAAACGATATAAATATTTATCACGGAACTAAAATATTACTCTAATTAGCATTTAGTCGTATTTAAATAGATTTCATAATAAACTTTGATACTTGACTTCATACGTAACCCAAGTAACACCTTTCAAAACTTCGAAAACCTGTTCACTACAATGTTTCCGGCTTATCGGACGTAATCATTTTGTGGCAAGCGAATGCAAAGTTCTATACCGCTGCCATTCACTCATTGGTCGATGCATTTACGCACTAAGTACTATTTAAGCAACGAAAAGTACCGGCCTTGTCCTAATTTTACAGCAAATGTATTATGTGTCCAATTCTCGCTTCATTCGGTACTCGCTAGGCTATTGATTAAAGGTTGACGTAACATTTAGCCGACTACGTTTGCGATTTAGGTATCCTGTTACCCGTACTATCGTTTGCGGCCTTTACAACGACCTTTGCGCATGAAAGCAAAACACAGCAATTGAAAGGAAAACACAGAAATCTGTTGGAAGGCCTTTCAGTTTCGTACTGTTATAGAAGAATCAAATAACGTGTAGGTAATAAATTAAAAACTTTTATCGTTCCAAAAAAGTACAGCCATAGAAAAGAGACATTAGTAAATGAAAGCATTTTACCATATTTTTTTTTTAAATATATTGTACCTGCTAACTGACATCTGAATACGTTATGCATCCATCGCCTTTAAAATTAGATTAACGGTAATTGCTAACGGCAATAATATAAAGCTTGATAGCACTTCAAAGAAATCATTAATTTCAACATTACGGCCGCTAAAAATTTAATGGATTATAGTCAATACGAGTAATAAAAACATATTGGAAATACGAACCTAATCATCTTGATAAAGAATCGATTTGAAATCTAACCGTCTGTGGTGATGACACTGCGCATATATTTTGTCAGTTTTGTTTTGTTTGCGTCTAAACTAAAATTAATCTGGCCAGTATCCTTTTAAAACGGAATAAAAATATTATTGTAAATTATCTTTTTAATTATGTTGACATTTTGCTTAATGCATTTAGATCCCATCTAGTGATATAAAAGTTGTTTGGTTATAATAAGTAGCTGATAAAAACATAGTCTTTTTCTGTGCCGAAATAATAAAAGTAGATAAATGTCGTGATTTGGCTTGATAAAATCAGAAGAAGAAAAAAATTTTAAACTCGTTCTAAAGTTCCATTAAGACCCACTTGCACCGCCAATCACTAAACACGTTTAGCGTTAAACGAGTTTTAAACATCATTCTGTCTCTGTCATCTTCAAACATTTGACAGAAACAGAATTATGTTTTAAACTCGTTTAGCGCTAAACGTGTTTAGTAATAGGCGGTGCAAGTGGGCCTAAGTTTTGAAAGGTGTTAAGGCTCCCACAAACAGGCGCGACACGCGACGCGACACAAAGGTACCGCCTGTCGCGACGAGCGGTGCCTTTGTGTCGCGTGTTGCGCCTGCGCGAAGGAGCCGTTATCCTTACTCCAGAGAACTACTAAACAATACGCCCTTCTTTGTCTCTATGTAAATGGTAATCGAAATCTCGACGTTCTCTCTGTCATAAGTTTTAAATCAGTCAACAATAGCCAAAATATTTTATATAGTCTTGAGCCTTCCGCTTATGGTACGTCCAAAAGTAAACATAATTTAAAAGGAACTGACGTATTATTACTGGGTATGTAAAGTTTATCGTGAATAGAATATTAAAATACCACATGTTGATGAATGGCTAACCTTGAGGCTTCACATTGCAATGACATTTAATGGTAAACTGAATTATCATAGCTAGAAATATTATAATCCATTTGAGATAAATACTAGACGTAGGAGACTAGAATTCGTTCAAGTTCAAGAGACCTATTTCATGAAGAAAATGATAAGGAAAACACACAGTTTGTCTTTATACATTTTCAAATTAATTACCTACCGTAAACCTATCAATTATTTTTATTACTAAGTAAATGTTTATGACCCTCTAACGTAACGCAAGAAAGGTAAAAAAAAAAATGTATTCATTAGTCTGATTAAAAACATCTTTATGTAAGTATGTCAATCATTTACTTATTGAAAACACTCCGACCATAATAACATTATTTTATAAAATAATAATCCAATTGTTACAATAAATTACGACATAAGAAATCGATTGTGTCCAGTTTCATGAGACGACTTACCGACTAGAGCAGTAAGTACGCATGGCGTATCTTGGCCGCTTACCCAATGTTGGTTTCACGCTGGCTGGCCGCTATTTGGCTTCATCCGGTTACATAGGGCACCAGCGACACTTTATTCATTGATACCTTTGGCTTTTGAAACAATGCATCGGTTTCCCTTGTTTGTACATGCCAGGTTTTTCTGTGCAAGTTTTTTAGTCATTGCACAGACTGTTGGTTATCTGTGTCTTGCCTATATAGCTAGAGTACTTAGTTGGTAATGTAATAAATAACATTACTTTGCATAAGCGTCTAGTCATAACTAAGAAAAACAAGTATTATTTTGAGTTCTGCAATTTGTGTCGCATCATCTAAGGTCAAGTAAAATCACAGATTGTAATACCTAAACACAATCCATATTACCGAATGAAGACCTTCAAATACAACATTGTTCGTGTATGTAAAGGAAATATAGTTACAGATTTTGAACATTCATAACAAACTTGTCACTGTAGTTTGTCACATAACATTGTAATATTTATTGCTCACTTGTTTGTACAATTGTTCGTGTAGACTTGTTAAAGACACGGTCAAAACCAAAACAAAAAGTTATTTTATAAAAACACAATTACACAGTTGAAGTACACACATTGAGAGTAATTAATTAAAAATACGAGAAAGGTATGCAAGGACAATGTTAATAGTGTTAATTTCTCTATTAACCATAAAAGACACGGATTTTGTAATAAATTATATTTTGGTACAATTTGAGCCGATTCCTGATTTATAATTACGTCTCATGATAACAGGATGCTAATTAATTACATAAAAAATCTTATAGTGGAGATAGACATCAATGAATTTTGTGAATTCATATTTGCTTATAAATGAATAGATTATGTTTTCGCCTATATATTGTATTTTTTTTTTGGAAATCTATAGATCATAAATCAAGGTCCAGAAACATGTTATGGCTCTACTTGTATCAATTTAATATTTTTGAAAATTTTAATAGTTTCTAAAAAACATCTTATCGGGATATAAAGAAGCATCGATTTCTCACGCTGTAGTCGGATAATCGCTTGAAACTGTTACATCTATTTATTTCTATCCATGTCATACAAATGTACACACATTTCATGTCACAGAGAAATGAAACTCGGAAACCATTGTGCACGGCCGCATTATTTTTTATCGACTTCATGTGACCAATTGTTGTCGATGACTTTATCGACGCTGTATGCTTTCACTTTGCCTATTTCTTGTCGATGTGTCGAAGTAAATGGATAAAAAAGTCGGTAATTACGGTTAAATTTTAATTAATTACCTAATCGTTATTGGTAATTAGTGTGTTAAAGAATGTTACAACATTATTTCCTTAGGCTAGATTTGGAACTATGGTGGAAGTTACCACCGTCTCCATGTATGTTTAGTCTTTGATTTTTTTTTAATTTTTCTTGTCTTCTCCATGAATACTGTAACATCATACGATACACAATTACACACACAGAACGATAAAATATGTTTTATCTGTTCTATGATTCATACACACATTTATATTTGTAATTTATATGGTGTACCTACATAATAAAGAGTATTATATTCCATTCTTTCTATTCTCTATCAGTACAACCACTTACGGTATGCTGATATCCACAACTTCATTGTGTATAACATCTCACATACTTAAACATTTACGCAACATCCCACGATACTAAGTAAACACGAACAAGTAATGTCAATAACTGTCAAGACGAAGAATAACCGATCTGGATAGTTCTGACTATCGAGAGACGAGTTATTCTAAAAACGATCAAGGCGCGATTTGTCACGATCCGAGTTTCAAAATAACCGAAATGCCACTCAACCAATAAAAGGTCGAGTAATATAACTCTATTGTAATATTGTAAACAGGCATACCAGTATTGTCGTGACCACGGCACCAAGACGAGGAATGAGTACAAACGATGAAGTAACGCGACGCATCAGCGTGTGCAAACGTTTAGCACAAAGCGGCTTTGCTTACTTAAGGTTTCATGCATACTAATACAACAGGAAGGAATTATTCTGAAAGAAAATTGTCGGGAAATTACAGAGGGGTGGTCATGGACCGTGGTCTACTGTTCACAGTAATAACACCGTTGGCAATTGCTTGTTTGCTACTTGTTTCGCCAACTTCATTATTGTTTTTGTAAACACTGATCTATCCACGTATTCTAGTTCATCTTTAATTCATATTTCACGAAGATCCGGAGTATTTACTGGAACTTCAGTCAAGATACAATATTCAGTGACCCGCTAATTTAAGCAGTTCTTTAACATTGTTCTGTAAGGAAAAAATCTAAAAGTGCAGATCGACGCGAGGCCAACCGGTTTGCAAGTCCAAATGACGTAAGACTCCGGATGAGTCCATCCTGAGACAATAAAGCTACCTTCTTTCAGTGTACTATCTGAGGTTCTACGAATAAATCTCAAGTTGTATTGAACTAGCTTCCACAATATCAATAAACGAAAACAGCATTTGAAATCTGACTCACAGTATTCGGTTCTGAATATAATGTTCCGATATTTTTGTGGCAGCTTAGTTGTTCTCCGGTCACCTTAATCGCGATTAGTTCAAGTTTACTTGTTGTTGAAACCAATTGGTTTTTAAGTTATAGATATTCCCAGAGCTCTTGCACGGCGTTCTTCAAACAACAATTTTCCAGACATTGACAACAAATATCTACAAGTTTACCTATTAGCCCACAAATCCGCTGATTCGAACTCGTATACCAGTTTAGATTATGGAAATAACTTTCGAAACGTGCAATTTTAAATTACTGCTTGATTTAAATTTACAAAAACTTGATTGTAGAAAATCGATTTGAATGTTACACCGTATGTGTTACAAGAAATCGACACGTTTTGTTTTCTATTTCGTGTCCATAATTAGATGTTTGTTATTAAACATTACATTATCTATCGTAAAGAACCAGACTTAGTTCATAGATAACTATGCAGTTCTTACAACTACAGTTTGATTACGTCGTAACGTATAAGTATATGCGTGGTCATACAAATGTCGTGTGTATGTTAATTGTTGAAAAAAGTCGCTGTCTGTTGACATGCAAGTTACGAAACATGTTTACACCACCCACGCTTCGCGTTATCTGAGAGCAATCAGAGATAGTGCCTGTCGCAACTTTCTGTCCAACTTTACAAATCTTAGGGGCCTTCAGCTTAACGAGAACTGTAAAATTTAAGGTCTTTTGTTTTACAATGGTGCTAATGTTTTGTAATTGGACATCGGGCCAAAATATAGTTTACAAGTAATGAAAAGAGCCAGGCTTGAGCTATTTCGGGTCTGAACAGCTAATCCTAGAAACGGAAACCAGTTGAGATTCTAGATGTTTCAAATGATGAGTTCAGACTGTTGCAAGTATAATTAGTAGAAATAGCTAACAGTTAGCTCATTAGCAGTAATGAGCTTTGAGTCACTCACATCTGGCTTCGGCTGCTAGTTCCTTCTGTTAATGTGTCGCGCAAACTGTAGGTCACCCCTAAGGTAACGTGTATGTTTAATTGAGGTTGTATTCTATACATTTATCCACCAAATGGTTATTTCTACGCATGCCTCTAAAACGTAAATAATCAATTAACAAACAGCTATTAAATTAATTACATACATAATTACTTGATTAACTTTCTATCGCCGCCGATCGAACACAAAGGAAATTAATAGGTCAGAGTACCGACAGACAATGTAATAATAAAAATTACACGTTACTTGAAGATGATTACATCGCGAAAATTGAGAGAGGTATCATCAATAAGATTACGTGAATCATAACAGTAGACTGTTACTTTCTTAGCACTAAACTATGAATAATAATGAGTCTGTGTAACTACATAATTTTTGTAACAGCCGACGTTGATGGATGTCGGCAAAGGTTTGTTGTGAGACCACTTTCTAGCCATGGGAAAACTACATTCTATGTTTACGTCTCTGTTACTTTCTATCTGATGCTGAAGTACTTACTACTTAATATCGTTAAACTGTAGGTACCTTCAAATTAGAGGTGTTAACTTGTGTTATGGGAGCCGAAGTAATAATGGTTATTTCCATTTTTGCTTGATGTTACATACCTACAACTCCTATTGACTTTTCTTTGTACGTTTGCAGTTTGTGTTACAAACCACTGATTTGATGTACATATTTTGTGTATATTCTACAAATGAAGAAAATAATTACTTGAGCGGCTCGTGCTAAGTAATAACAGCCGCACGGGTCGATTTTCAAGGTTAACCAACGCTTGCCGAGGTCGGTCCGTGGATGGGTGCCCATCCATTATATACCGAGACCCCTCCGTGCCTTGCCGTGCGATCTTTGACTGTTGTTACGGGTCGTCAGAAGCCCGAAAGTCTGACAACCAGTCTTACTAAGGGGTATCGTGTTACTGGGTTGTGGAGGTCAGATAGGCAGTCGCTCCCTGTAAAATACTGATATTCAGCTGCATTCAGTTAGACTGGAAGCCAACCTCAACATAGTTGGGAAAAGGCTGGGCAGATAAAGATGATGATAACGAAGAAAATAATCATTTACATCTATGTAATAATAAGTAACACATTAAGAAGAGTAGGTAATTACTAGTAGTAAATTATTTACTAAAAAGTTTTTGACACTATAAAAACTTTAATGAAGAACTTCATACCTCCATCTTCTAACAAAAGACTTCAACGGGATACAATACTTGACATTTTTTGTTATAAAAATATCGTTGATTTGTTTCAGTACCTGAATTTTTTGATCCAATGAATTGTGCTTTATGAAAACATGCATTAAAATTACATAATTATGGTATTGAAACACTAGACTTTTATGTTCATGGAAGACTATTATTGTTTCTGATTATTTATTTTGAATTTAGATGTGGTTTCAAAAGCACTATAAAAGGCATTTTTGATACAAAAGTAGTAACATGACTTTCAGCCCATCCTATTGTAATATAAGCTTTTGCTTGCTTTTATTTTTAAGAACTCGTCAACAATTTAGTTTTGTCTTCGCTATGCTCCGTGGATTTACAAACTGTACTCTGATTCAGTTTGCTAACTGTACATGTGCAAACAATTCGTACGCCTCATTTCGAGTTCATTCCCTTCCTGGTGTTTTATTAATGAATAAATTATAATTATCAAATATAGTGTAGGTTCATAAAAAGTATGAAGAAGTAGTTCTAGAAACAAAGAACTGAGATTATGCATTTATAAGTATAAAAAACTGAAAATGAAAAAGTCTATCTGCACATTACTAAGAATTTACAAACAATGAACTTACATTAAAAGGATTATTGTTATCTAAATTATACCAGGTAATGCAACATTTTCCAAGAAAAACGGACCTTATCTGCAACTGCAAGCTATGGGCCAACAATCAGTCTGATGTCGGCTTTGTATGTGCTCGTACCAAAATACTACGTCAGCGTGATAGGATAATCTATACAAATAAAAAAAATTAAGTGTCTGTTTGTAATGTCAAAATAACAGCTTTTTACTAAATGCATATGAAAGTATATACGGGACTTATAACAAAATACCATTTTTTTTTTATCTCTCTGTCTGTCTGTTTGTTCCGGGTAATCTCCGAAACCGCTGGACCGATTTTGACAAGACTTTCACTGGCATATCGCTGATGTTATAAGGTTATGTTATAAAGTAACATAGGCTACTTTTTGTACCGGCAGCACGGTCCCGTTGGATAATTTCCGACATCCACTCGGGCGAAGCCGCGGGCAGCAGCTAGTTTTAGCATAAGAACATTTTAAATAAGGAGATAACTTGACTGACACAATAAATTCATATAAAAACGGCCTTGGTTTAACGTTAGGAACCAGGCGTGCTTTTATCTGACAATATCCATTTCCAATTTGTATTCACGACAATTTTAAAAGGAAAACTAATCTGATCATTAGATTGCAGAACTACCAGAAAAAACAGTATCTAAGAATATCCTAAACTAAATGATCGATCGTGCACTTAGTTCTACACTAAGCGCACGAACGAAATCAAACCATGACAATAATCTAGAAAACGCTAAAGAATAATGCAGTCGATTGCGTTGCTAAATGAATTTCCGAGCCAGATTTTAAATGATATCGTTAACGGTAAACCGTGGGCAACCTGTCGAATACAAAAAAATAAATGCAGCTACTGTGCAATAAACGCATGTTACCTTCTACATGACACGAATATAATTATTTGTATTGGTATATTTTCAAGTTACCGCCATCGGCCATCGCTAGTAACTTTGCTTAACCTTATCATCATTTTAACCACCCTTTTCTCCACCATACCATTTAGAGGAACAAAAATAACATAGTACACCGGTGTGTCAATTAACTCATCGATTGGTCTTTGGATAAACCACATGAAATTCTACCTAGTAGTTTTCCAGATTAACTATTTATTGCTTTAGAAATCGACGAACTGAACGATGCATCATCGTTCATGTTAACCTATACTTGATTCCAGTTCATTTAAATGAACTGATGATTCATTCATGTTTTGATATCCACTACCCAAAACGATTATAAGCAATTTATCAACCATTTATCTAACAGAAGTTTCGTAGCTCCATTGTTCTGTTTCATTGTAAATGAGTATTTACAAACACTCGCGCTAAGAAAAGAGAAACTATGATTGCTCGCCCTCTCCATCCAGCATACGTCATATAATCGTATCTAACGTAGAAATATGGGCATTAAGATGCATGTAGCATACGTTCCGGTCTCTCACTTCAAAACGTGCGCTTCTATTTTCAGTTCTTTATGAATTTTACATATTTGTTTAATTTCTTTAATTAGTTCTGTGTGACTTCAGATTTTTTTTTCTTATTAGACCATTTCTTCTACTTAAGGGCGAAGCTCCAGGGTAGCCCGCGAAATTCAATGAATTTTTCGAAAAAGTCATTCTTAGGGTTTACATGAATTTAGTGGGTTATATTGATGATTTTAATGACTATAATTCTGTAAATATATACTTACTTGTAACGGTCGCGAATCATATTTTGTTCAACATACAATCTGACACTGACCTGCAAATTGTAAAAAACTTGAGAAAATTTGTATTTCGCGGGCTACCCTGGCGCTTCGCCCTTAAAGGCTCCTTAACTTCTTTTAGCAAAAACAGCATTTCCTCTTTTATTTAACGCTCCATTATAGTACCTACTTCAATACATTAATAGAAAGCCCTTTTAATCCTACTGAAACCTTGTTTCTTAGTCACATCATTTATAATTAGGTACGCTACAAAGTTAGTCATAAGAACTACATAATGTATACGCAGTTTGCTCTTTAATATGCAATCCATAATCCTATTCGAAAATTTGATTTCTAATGAAATTGACTTCTTCTATGACTTTAAGGAACTCATGTCGAAAATCCTTTAAATTTTCACTCCTTTAGAAGCTAGTCGTGACGGTTAAATTCACTACTTCCTTTCACAAATTAAAGAATATACAATTCTTCATGCCATCTCAGGGTCAAGGCAGCTGTCTAACGTGACTACCTGGGCTGACGTCACTCACGAGTTGGACGTCGTATATGCGTTCAAGATACGCGCTACGCATTTCGATAACGTCAGTGTTATTAGATTAGAACATAACAACTTCTTATATAGTGCCATACGTAATAGCACGGTAATAAGTTTTGTTTGAAAGAACAAAGGTGATTTGAATCAATAGGACAATCTATGTTTTAATAGAGGTAAATGGATGAATGTTATCGTTGAACTAATGATAAAATAATAATAGCTAAAAGAAAAAGGTATCGTGGTAAATGAATAAACCTGATAAATTTTCGGCATGCTCTTGCCATCAATAAAATTATCCATAAGATATCTTAATACGTTTCTGGTTTTATCGTATATCACGCAGTCTGTGTCAAGACCTTACATTAAAACATCGTTAGTTACATTGTGTATTAAAAAAATATGTATAAAATGAATATATTAACAGTAAACTCGTTTTGGTAAGTAAGCGTAAATCACTTTAGGCGAGTTTTTACGCCTCGTTCCAATCTGGTGAACATTCGCCGTCCTTATTTTGTTTTTGTTTCTGGAACTTTAGACAATGCTTACTGTAGTTTAACTGCTTCTTGTAATTCAATTACGCTTTAATAATACGGAAGATAGTCTGTTTGTCTATTAATATCTAAAGGCTAAGCGCCTGATGATGTAATTTTTTTAAACATACTATAAAGTGATCCTACATCTTCATAAATCATTACATTTTAAACCCTTGAAAAGAATAGACAAAAACCTAATGGATACACACTTGGAGTTTATCCAAACCACCTAAGAACAATAAAACAACTATTAAATCAAAATGGCTCCTTAAATTGCCGAAGAAGAAGCTCGGGTGACCCTCCCAGAGACAAACAGGCTTTTGTATGATGTCATATACCAATTTTATAACCCCATCAAGATTTGTATTACCTATAGGTATACAACGATACGTATATTTTGGACCGCGTATCGAACATAATGCAACGTTGTTCTAAATTATGGCCACCTTATGACATTCATTCATGGCGTAACCTCGCCATAACGTAATAAGATCAATGTTTATCTCCTATCCATAAGCAGCTTAAGGTGCTACAATTTTATTTGAAGTAATTACGTCTACTTAAGGTCAATAACGATTTCAGGCCATGGCCACAGCAGCAGTAACAGTTGTTTAAACAACACATTAGCATTTTGCGTGGTGTGATAGCTGATGAAATTATATTCGATTGCAGTTACAAAAATCTCAAAAACAGAGTTGCTAAAACGTTCACTAATAATAACTTTGTAAGTGTTTGACTGTTAGCCAAGTCTTGACTAATGTTTTGCGTAGTGAAATCTTAGTGCTAATTATTCATTGTAGCACCACCTATTTACTCAGACATTGTCGCTCAATTATATATATGAAGCAGTGAGCAAGAGAAAATGAATTTATAGTTGTCGTTATATTTCACTTCATATATTGGACACTAGCTGTTGGCAACCAGTCATAATAATATCCATTTAATTGAAAGCATGGCTTTTGTTCACACAGTAGTAGTAAATCGCTAAGATCTGAAAGTTATTCGCTGTACACACTGACGCCTAACTTAACCGGATCTAGAACTGAACATTAATATTTGAACAAGTTGCTCAAACACTTTCTTCTTTTAGGGATTGCTTTTATCTTCTTTAATGTTTTGGTTGGGTCATGGTGTTTTGTAATGGAAAATAATCAATTTTGTAACTCTTATCACCGCAGTCTCGACTCGGTAATGCAGCAAGTTTCACAAATACTATGATTTTGCATATCGCCACAATAATCGCACGGTTTATTTCTCGGTTAGTACTGTTGTAATCGAATAATGGAAAGTGAATATACTTGGTTACCTTCTCATGAGAAACAACACATTGTGGCAACGGCTACGTAGATAATGTTTGGATTTCATACGTTTTGCTAATTTTTGTACTTCGTTAGTAATGCTTGGTTTTGTTTGAGGCCATTTTCTTAAAATATGAAATTGATCATTTAATAATCAAATTAATGTCAATCTAAAAATCAATATAAAATTTAATCTATGTCAATGCATTTTTAGGCCTATTGTGTAAATGAATAGCAACCTTAATTGGTTTTGTAGTTAATATTGGTTAAACAAAGGCGAACCTATTAAATGTTTGTACTTTTATCGATGTCTGCCATTTTTAGTTGATACAATCATACTGATGAACATAGTCATTGAATACTGGTATCCACAGTATAATCTCAAACTCAAAGCATTTATTTCAAATAAACCAATTACAGGTACTTTAGAATTGTCAAGAGGTCGGTCAGTCAGACAGATGAAGCTAGTTACCCATTCTAAAGCATAGTAGGTACCTATGGAAAAGAACGGGCAAGAAACTCCACGGACACTCTTTTAAATCAAAATATGGTTACAAAATGTTGGTTACATCATTCATGTTGAAATTATGCATGTGAGAACGATGCAGAAAGTTAAAAGCGTCCGTAATAAAAAGACAAAAACAATTCAAATATTAAATTAAATTAAAATAAGCCGTGGCAGCTAAGATATGACCAGTCCCTACTGACGGTGCCCGTTCACGAACATGTCGCATGGATTAGCACCATTCAGCTCAACCATTTTGAAGGGAACACACACGCCACCACCAGTGAGACATTTGAGTGAGCATGACATACTCTCAGCCGCCAGGGCACATTCAAGTCAATAAAAGACAAACCTAGTAAATGGTAGCTTTATAGTAGGAACAATAGTACTCACATGTGCTATGCAATTATACAATACTAAAAATATTGAATTTATGCAATGCAAAGATAGTTTTTACAATCTTCAGCAGCTCCAACAGTAGTTTCAAATGCTAATCAATTAATTTATGCGCCCTTGTGGAGCAGGACCAGCGTTGAGCCAAGCATTTTTATCAGCGATGTAATCCTCCAAAATATTTAAATTTCGTTTCATTCAGTTGAAGTATATGGGGAGGTATTTTATTGTAACATTTTAAACAGTACCCCGTGAAAGATGAGTCTACTTTAGCCAGCCTGAAACCTGGCTGAACTAATTGGTCTTTATTTCTAGTGATATAATTGTGTCTTTCACCTGTTTTACTAAAAATATGTAGATTTTTCTTACATGATGTTATCACAGATATATTGACAAGGTACCGTCATGATGTTAATATCTTCATAACGTTCCTTTAGAGAGTCGCGCCTGCGTAGGCCATATACGGCTCTGGTGGCTCTTTTCTGCAGAATGAAAATAGACAGATAATTGAAGTGCTAACTAACAAGGGGTAAACCTAGATTAGAACTAATAGAATGTCAAACTGGCAATATGTCAATTTTACGCTCTGTGTGTAATGATGTCTCATGATGACAGTACAAGATATTAGCACAGTGTTATTAGAGGGACACGATCTATCACTCGAATCACCGTTACATTTTTTCAATCCCATATACATTAAGTTACGAAAGTAACAGGTTGTCTTGTTGAATACTTATGCCGTAATGAGATCTTGATTGATGATTTGGTATGTGTAACAAACATGATTAGAAAGGTAACATGTCTGTCAGAGAGAGCAACATACTGCGAAGTGACAATGACATCGTTTAGGACCTGCTGCACGCCACGGTGGACATTATGCGAACAATAGCTATGTCCACACACATCCGTGACATGGTTTTTGTTTTGATCTCCCTTCTACATCACTCAAAACTCAACCTTAACGCTAACCACACTAAATACATTCTAACATTTAAAAACGTACAGTTGCAGATAAAAAGAATTCATTCATTAAAATGGGAACTTGAATGAAAGCGAAGATCACACCTGCCTTTTCTATCAGTAGAGAGTGCCAGTAAGGCAGAATTAATTTAAAGTTACTGTTGAGTCATTTATCTATGTTTTGAAGAGAATTTAAACAAATTATTTTTTTATTTTACCCTAACAAATGGCCTCTCAAAGTAATTAACAATAATTTTGTTTAACCCTTAATCACCATTTCAGCCGAAAGACGTCCACTGCTGGACATAGGCGTCCCCCACCCACCGCCACTTCGACCGGTTCTGTGCTTCCCGCATCCAGCGGAAAGAATGAATTGCCAAACTTAAGTAGCAGTGGGCAGGCACATTGCTCGCAGAACAGATGGTCGATTTTAGACCTTATTTAAATTAAAAACAATTAAGTGAATAAATAAAAAACAAATTCTTATTGATTCCTAATGAGAAACCAACCAGAAATTCTACTTTACATTTGAATATAAATTAATATATTATGTACATAATGATACATAAGTCGTTAATAACTTTAAAGTTTGACCTTCAAACTAATAAAAGACATCATTCAGGTTTCGAACATTTTGTACATAAAAATTAAAGTCAGAATTTTTTTTTGGGAATAATACCCTCAACATTATTAACTATTACAACGAGAGTTTACAATTAACCCTTCCGCTGCTATTTAAGTTTGAAAATACAAAATACATATTTTGACTTAAATGTTTCGAGTTACATGATCGTTGCAATTTTGAACTAGGATGTCTATTCGACACAGAGCGGTTCTCTCGATTAAGTATTTTTGACAGATTTGCCATATAAAATATATCATCATCAGCCTACAGCAGTCCAGAGCTGCACAAACATAAGCTTCTCCAATTGCACGCCATTCAGCTCGATTCTCAGCTACTCTCATTCAGCTGCTACCAGCCACCCTGCGAAGATCGTCGCTCCACCTAGCCCGAGGGCGTCCTACCTTACGTTTGCCGATTCCCGGTCTCCACTCAAGAATACGTCTACCCCAATGGTCTTCGGTTCTACGGCTAATATGGCCGACTCATTTCCACTTCAGCTTGCTTATTCTATGAAATATGTCGACGACTGGTTCGCTGCCGGATCACTTCGTTACGGATTCTATCCCTCAGAGATTCCAAGCATAGCCGTTCCATAACTCGCTGGGTGACCTGGAATTTATAGACCAGTCGTATCGTGACTGTCCACGTTTTGGCTCCGTAAGTCATAACAGGCAGGACGCACTGATTGAAGGCCTTAGTCTTTAGGCTCTGTGGAATACACAAAGAGAAGACTCGACGAAGCTTCCCAAACACTGCCCAGCCCAGCTGAATTCTTCTGTTAGCTTCAAAATTGTTCGTACCAAACTGAAGAGTTTTCCCGAGGTTAATGTATTGTCAAACAACTTCGAATGGCTGAAACTCGTCGAGTCTTAGCGCTGGACGATTCGAGGCAACTCTGGGTTAAAAATAATAAAAACATTTCCATTAATCTTCGCAGTCAAATTGCCCTCAGCGCTGCCACTGACGACCGACGCCGTGGAAGTGGCAAAGTTTTGGGCCAACAAGATTTGAAATACTGTCATGGCAAAGACAACAAGAAGAAGAAAATATCATACCTTAGTACTTATACCTAACGCTCATGTCCATTTCTACCATAGGGTAACAGGCTTAAGAACTGACACCCAGCGATTCAATAATTACTTTTTGGTACTTTCAAACTCAAATAGCAGCCAGGGGGTTAATTGTAGTCCTATGTTGTAATATGTAGTTAAAATGTTCAGGAAGTTATTTTCTATTTAAAAGTTGGTATTTTTTTTTGTGTTATGCTTAAAACATGTTAAATAAAAATATGATTTTTGTTTTTTTCTTCAACCTCAAATGCAGCCGGGAAGTTAATTGTGCAGTATAAAGAAAAATTCAAGATGTTATTTTCCATAAGAATATAGGTAGTTTTATTTTTGCTGGCCGACACTTAAATTTTTGGGTACGAAATGAATGGTGTCCTTTGAATTAACCCTTTATTTTTTTAAATATGAAGACGACGTAAACACATTCCTATGACTAAGTACTTACTTACGGATATTTTAGTCAAGAATCTAACCCATTCTATTTATAGTTTTATTATTAAAAAAAACAAATAATACGATCATTCCGTATATGCTAATTTATAATTATGTAAATAACACTGATAAATTTAATTAATTTGGTTAAATAAAAATATTTGTTGATATACTTTATGTGGTTACAAGAATTGTTTGTTTAGCCATGACACAGATTCATGCTAGTTTTAATAGAATTTAAATTAAATAAAGCAAAGTAAACAGGCCTATAGAGTCCGCAGTGGGTGGAACAAGGCTACCAATGATGATGATGAAAACCCAAAAAAAAATCTGCTATTAGGCCCTTCGCACACTGCACCGCATCACGCAGCGGGGCGCGGGAAACGGAGACAAATTCCCCGCGTGGAAGCGCGTTTTTATTGAATTTGTATGAAAAATATCACGCGCGGGGGCGCGTTATCAGCGCCCCGCTGCGTGGTGCGTGGCAGTGTGTTAATCGCCTTATAGTACTTATATTAAAAATACTTAACTACATTTATTCAGCAAAAAAAAACACTACTACGTTGTACAAATCAAGCTTGGGACTAATTTGTATGAACTTGTGACCTCGCGTCAACAACAATTAGCTGGCTGTCGGGTGTGCATCAAACCAGTATGACCACTTTTGTGTTTTGCTTTAGTTTTGGTAGCCACCTGTTATTTAACGATATTATATAGCTTTTATCTCAATAAAACTAAATATCAAGTATATATTGTATATTTAAGTGTATATTTCTTTGTTATCATCGTGAATACATTATTTTAAAGGTTGCATTTTGTTACATTATTACATAACATTTCAAAACTGGACGGAATATTCTTCGAGAACGCTGTTCTAAATAAGGTTACGCAATATTTTTTAAATAATTAATTTACATTATGGAACTACCTAACGATCAGGTTATTTAAGCATTCGACACCTTTGACAAAGTTTAGTCAAGCTTATGTTCCCCGAGGGTTCATACCTGCTCTAGATTTTTATATTGTGTTATACTAGTTTATATAAAATTACTGAGAACAGTGTTAGTAATAAAATTGTAAAGAAAAATAATATGGAAGTGTCATGCTGGAATTGTTTCTATATGGAAAATGAAGATAAAGATGATAAACGGGAAGATAGTGAAATAGAAGTTCCGTTATCAACAATTCGGAAAGAAAATAGGGGAAAGTTCAAATTATATTCTATTTTAGCTGCAGAAGTGTCGCTACCTAAAACAGTTCCATTAAAACAGAAAGTTCGCGAAAATTATGTTGTTGGCAAGAAAATTGAAAAGCAAATAGTCAAAAAATCCAAAAAACACAAAAGTGTGTGTATTCAAGTAGACAAAGAGCAAATTATCGCTAATGAAGCTGCAAATATGGCCTTGCCTGATGATGACGAGGAAGATTTAGAGAACATAAACAGTGAATCTACTCAAACTGATTCAGTAGAAAACAACTCGCCTTATTTTCAAAATTCAAATAGTACCTCGCGTTTTGACGGACAAGACTGCTCTGAAAACTCAAACAGTAAATTTAACCAAATCAATAAGGAAACTAATGTATCTTTCGAATGTTCAAACATATCTTCAAAAACGAAATGTGCTCCAATAATAAAGCATCAAAACGTATCTTATGAATCTCCGAAAATTACATCGCCTGAACATGGTAAGAAGGACTCGGAAGACTCAAAATCAATAAAGAATAGTCAAATAAATAAAGAATCTAACGTCTCTTTAGAATCACCTAACATTGCTTCAAAAACGAAATTTTCTCCAATAATAAAATCACAAAACGTGTCTTGTGAATCTCCGAAAATTACCTCGCCTGTGCATGGTAAGAAGGACTCGGAAAATTCAAAATCGATAAAGAATAGCCAAATCAATAAGGAATCTAACGTCTCTTTAGAATCACTTAACATTGTTTCAAAAACGAAATTTTCTCCAATAATAAAACCACAAAACGTGTCTTGTGAATCTCCGAAAATTACTTCGCCTGTGCATGGTAAGAAGGACTCGGAAAATTCAAAATCAATAAGGAATAGACAAATCAATAAGGAATCTAACGTCTCTTTAGAATCACCTAACATTGCTTCAAAAACGAAATGTTCTCCAATAATAAAACCACAAAACGTGTCTTGTGAATCTCCGAAAATTACTTCGCCTGTGCATGGTAAGAAGGACTCGGAAGATTTAAAATCAATAAGGAATAGACAAATCAATAAGGAGTTTAACGTATCTTTAGAATCACCTAACATTGCTTCAAAAACGAAATGTTCTCCAATAATAAAACAACATAATGTGTCTTATGAATCTCCGACTATTACATTGTCCGAAAAAGGTAAGGAGGACTCGAAAAACTCAAAATATGAATCTACTTTAACTGACAAAAAAAACCGTGTGCCTTTGGAATGTTTAAATGTTCCCTTACCAGACGACGATCAGGAAGAGTCTCAAACCGCAAGTAAATGTACTCAAATAGAAAAGGAACAAAATACGTCTTTAGAATCTCCAAGTACTCCTTCACAAGACAGAACCGACAGCAAAGATAACTCCGAAATAAAATACAAGGTTCAAATTGAAACTTCAACACCTAAAACATATATTGACATAAAAGATATTAAGATCTGTGAGCATCCTTCTACAACAAGTGTGCCAGAAGAACAAAAAAATAAAGAATATGATATTAGAAGGATCATAGGAAGAATTCAAGATATGTCAATTTCTGAAAGGGAAGAAAGCGTAACTGAGAGCGAGAAAACTGATGTCACCAGTTCCAATAATTCAGAATCAGGTTATGAGGGATCATCTATTCGAGATTTAAATGACGTCGATTCATTAAATAAAAACATAGTGTATGCAACAAAACATTCAGCAAGCAGTAAATCTTTACTTCGGAGCCCTTTTACTCAAGCACAAAATTCTCGAGAAGATTTCAAATCTTCCTTGCCGGTGCTTAACTTGACACAGAGAAGAAACATTTTAAAGTCCACCAAGTCTTTATTTGGAGATACCAGTGATACAGAACATAAACCCGTGAAATCTTTACGTTGGAGTACACTTGATAGGTCCTCACGTCTCGATGGTACGTAATCTATCAGTTTTTTTTTTTTACACGTTTCAACTATATATTAAGGACAAAAAAGCTTGGGTTTGAGCTGCTCCAATAAATTTATACACTGAATGTTGATTTTGTATTTTATTTTGCTAACTATTTTAGACATGAATATTTACAGTGACAAGTATTACCTATATTATTTTAATTATTGTGAATGTGAGGACTATATGGGTCATTGTTTCAGTTTTTATTATGGTCTGGCTGTTTAAGTCGTTTTTGCGTCCTAACCAAATGTTGGTATTGTTCGTCGACGAATCCTTGAGCTCCTTAAGTTCCGAGTTGAGCTGCACGGTTACTGACAAATGCATCCACTGGCTGAACATATCCACTTAATCTGTGTGGTTCTTTCCTTAAAAGACCATTACACCAATACATGGTCTTCAAAGATTATGTCCGATTTTTTATATACACATTGACATTAATGAATTTTATTTATACAATGACATGGGTATTTACTTAGTAAACTATTATATTATTTTAGTTATTGTGAATGTGGGGACTATGTGGGTATTTTTTTTTTTGTCACGTAGTGCACTGACTGGACAGGTCCACTCAATCTGTGTAGTGCTTTCCTCAAAAGACAATTTCAGACACCAATCTACATGGTCTAAACTGTCGTCTGAGTTTGTTTCGGCTTGTCTTCTCAGAGTAGTCAAATAGGAAACGCCGACCTCATCTAGTTTAAAAAATATTATTGACGTGTAAACGTGTTTGTACAAACCTACTTACCGAAATAAAATCATTTATCTTTTATAGCTATTCGCAAGTTTCAATCGATGTCTGTTGATCGATATATAATTAATTAGACCATTTTGTTTAACAAACAAGATTTTTTTTCCTATTCCTAAAATTAAAATAAGTATGATTACTTAAAAATACCTAGGATGACGTTTCTTAGATCATTGTTATTAATACTCCTATACAATGATTCAATATGACATTTATTAAGAGGAAAATGATAAAATTAATGGTCTGTCCCGTTAGTATAATGTAAGTATGTTTGACAATTACACAGTGTCCGTCCAGCTTTATGGACACAACCAGCACATTATTGAGAGGTCTCCCCGGTTTGATTCAATCCTACGCATTGTGAACAAAGTGGATAATTTACAGCAGTTTTTTTGCAAAGCGTTCTATCTTCACTGGTATCGCTATGCCATTATACATACACAATATATGTGTACTAAAACAACAGGAAACGACCATGACATGTAGGATACGATAAAATACGGATTTTATGTGGAATTAAAATAAAGTGATTTAGTTCAGTGACATGCAGTCGTGTTGCGCGTTGGCACAAACGGTGAAATAATGGTTTATTCAATTACCTATAAATCGGAACCGAGCTACTCGTCTATAGAACATAAAACTTGTAACCCTGACGTAATAAATTCAAGCACATATCATCACGTGGATATTTACCGAGGGACTGTTGTTAAAAGTGATAAAAAAATGACGTTTGGTTCGTTTTTGAGTCGGTGTTTGTGTTGTAAAGGAACTTCTGACGATGAACTTAACTCGCCCGTAGATAATCCATCATCAGCTCTCGTAGGACCTACCGGGAGGAGCTACACTGTCATTAATGAAGCAACAAAATCTAGTGTGGTACATGAAACAAGTGTCCCTTCATTGATTGTCACTAGGCCGCTTGATGATGAGTTTTCTACTTCTACTACGACGCTTTTGCTGACCTCTGAACGAAATGCAAGTGAAATAAATGTAGGCGCACAGAACTACTCCTTCAAAAAAATGGTAGTGGCTCCATGTGAGTCGTCTCAGGATACAGACTGCAACAGTCGCTGCAGTACCTTAAAATCTGGTGAGAAAATCTCATTCATTCGAGAGATTTTATCGTGTCGAGACACTTTTTTAAAGTCTTTGGAGTGGTGTGATAATTCTTTGACGAGGAGCAAAAGGTGTCGATTTGTCAAACCCGACGAATGGCTAGAATTGAAGAACGATGGTACCGAAACTAGATTCGACTACTTGAGGCACGCCTTGTTTCTCTGACACAAATAATTATTGCACTACTAACTCCACATCGTTAATTTGAGCACGTGAAAAAACCACTGACTAATGGTGTTATGCTGTTTTCTTTAATAACTTGATACAAAATATTTTTTCTGAATAGCAAAATTTACTCACGATCTCTTCTAACATCAGGCTCTTGTCTTCCAGTTCATCTATACCTACTTCTGTTTAATCAACATTATTTTTGTTGTTTTAATAATACCTGAACTTTCTTTATCTGAATCAAAATCACAGTTTCCAATGTGATGATTGCGCTGTACTGTTATCAACTTGAACCATATATGATTAAATTCGTAATTAATTATTCGCGTACGTTTGACGTCTGTTTTCATATTACAATATTCAAACATGTTTATTTTCGTACTATGTTGCAACAATGATGATAAAAGTTTGCTTTGAATTGTTTCCAGATGAGGTGTACATGTCCGACTCGGTGTCGCCCAACCATGCAACGTTGCCGAGGCGTTCGAACTCACCGCTGCACCACGAAAGAGATATGCTCGACAGGGATAGGTTCTCTCTCAACAGGAGTGGACTACAGGTAAATAATTATCATTCAGTATTTTGATCATATCACACCCTTGCCTTATCCTCACGGACTGTTGACGTCATGGCTAAGCTGCTACGCACCACAAACGACGAACCGTATGTACGCTGCGTCACGAAATCCATTAGCATTCTTCTGAGGTGATACGTTAATTCAATCAAGTTCTTTAAAATAATATGTGACGTTTTATCAAACTATATATAGAAGTATTTAGATTGTATCTACGTGATTGGTTTTAGTTGCTATATTGCCGCTGTCCTTATATTTATCAAAACGATCAATTAAATACCACAATAGACCAACAAAATCAATATTTTGGTCCACTAGTAACCGTGAATCACCTACTTTTACATCAACCGTATCGCATAAATGTTTCCACGTCTCTGTGGTTCTAGAAACACTTGGCAAGCAAAAAGCGACCTTTCGAAACAAGCTTTAGGGCATTTATGTATTGTAGGTGCAGTAAGTGTAGGAGTATTGTCTCGATGACCGCGTTGGCCATTGTATTATATTACTTCGTCTTGCAACACGGTCCGCGAACAACGAGGCTTTGCAAAACGTTTACTTGAACGAATAGCTGAATGTATACACGGCAGGGTGAGCTAGACAAAGAGTTTAGAAGTACCTAATGTAGCAAGTTATGTCTCCATAGCTCATGTTTTAATTAGGTTAGTGTGCCATTTCACGTGATGAATAGTGATAGTGCGTGCAACACGCCCCTTTTCGGACTTTGTAAACTTGACGCTTGAGTTGATCGGCCGGATGTGTACAGTCACGACCACTATTATGTCAACACTTGGTAACTTGCAATAACGATTTTTTCGTGAAATAACGACTGCAACGTTGAAATACGACATATTTAATAAAGTGATGGGTTCGAAAATACTATGTTCATAACAACATAAAATTTCATTCAAAAATTAAGGAGAAAATCGCTTTTGAATTTTGCCAAGTGTATACATATTTATGCGCGTGACTGTACAGTATAAGTACATATAAGTGTGTCTTTCATTATGACTTTATATGTATATCGAGTACAGTATAGGGATATAAAGCAGACAAAGATTTGATTCTAGAATACTGGAAAAAGAAGCAGGATGTTGAAGCTATAAAGCTCAATTATTTCACACTACATAGATCAATCAGGCACAAAAATCTTTGCAGTAATAGATTACAATGGGCAGCGATTAAAGCGACAAACAGTTTGTTTTAAAACAGAATGAATTCGCACTGGGCTTGGCCTATCGTGGTTTACACTCGAAATGTTGTAATATTAATCCCTTATAAAGTGTCGTAGTGTGGGTAGGTAGATACGATAAAACGTTATTACTCAATGCCATATGCGGCCGTTTGTCCCGTTTCACATGTCTGTGCGCTCGCACTATACGTACTTCATTTACTTTGTAATCTATACCTAGGTATAAAAACATAATAGAACCAAATACTCGCGTGTATTTTCCAAGGTATTTTCCTACTACTTTATTTTAGAAAACATCTAAAAAGGTAAACGCTTAAAAAGTACAATAAAAGGGACTATTCAAGCCACCTACATTATATACGTTACATAAAAAGTTGTCTACGTACCTTGATAGTACTTCTGCCGTTATTTTTGCGTTGACTCCACACGCAATGCTTTAGAAAATCAGACATAAAGACTAAACAAATGACATGTTTTACTAACTTGCGGTACCGACACAGTTATTCACTTTGAAAGATTGACTTTTCAGAACGCCAAAATTATTGTATGCACTACTTTACTTAAAATAAAAAGGAATTATAGATAATTTGCACGCCAGTTATTAAACTGGCGTGATACTTATTAAAGTATCTGTTTCTTTTTATTTATTTGTATGAGGCACAATTTAGAACAAACTTTATCTTAATTAGATCAGTGACATTCAAATGCTTTGCTATCTATGCAGGATATTAAAATACAAAAGCACCAGAACTTGACATTTGCAATTATAAGTATAAATCAGCCAATCAAACGATTGAAAAATGGAAAACAGGAAATAAATTAATTATTTAAATGATAAATCTTTAAAACTTGAAAAATTATTTTTGTAATGTTAATCTTTTTTTATGTTGTTTGTTTTTTTGTTTTTTTTTTTTTAGTATAAGTTAGATTATAAGATACTTAGATGATAAGCCCTCTCCACATAAACTTACTTTTGCTGTGCCCGACAGGGTCCACGATTGTTTCCAAATAAATGTTTACCACCTAAGCCTACATTGTGGAATGCAATAAAAGAATTGAGTATTGAGTATTAAATCAAAATTAATTAATAGGTCCTGATTTAAACGTGTTCTTCAACCGTTAGGATTTACAGGCTTCCTTTTATTCCTTTAAACTTAGAACAATAACTACAATCACATCACCACGACCTATTTACGACCGTTTTCCTCATAAAACATACCATATAAGAAGACTCCTCTCCATGTAAATTTCCTGAATAACATGCTCAGTTAAGTTATTCAATAAATAACAAAAATCCAACATAAATTACATAACAACGTAATATATTGATCCAGATTAAATAATCTGTAATGCAATAAATGGGTTTCCTGATCTTATTAAGGTAACTTGACATAAATGCTTGTTGCTGTATAGGGCATAAAAATGAGCCTGCGCCTACGCAAGACAAGTTCCCAAGACTTGCGTGGGACCAAGCCCCAAGTAGACTACATTTTTTTGCCTATTGTTTCGAATAAGGGAATTTAATTAAACTTAATTGTGATAAAACAAAGGAGATTGGGAAGGAGATAGGATCAATATGTTTGATGATACGGTAGTTTTGTTTGTATCTTTTTGTTGCCTGATGCATTTAGATGCTTTATTTATAAAACTACAAAGGCATGAGATCTTCTGTACTGATTAGACAGCCTGTTGCTACGTTGTGATCAAGTAGACTTTTGTGTAGGTAGTAAATGTTCTTTAACTTAGCTAGCAGCTAAATTCATAGCATATCCTGTACCTCTATGACCTTAACTACTAATAAAATGAGAAAAACATAGAAAATATATTTTATTAAACAAAATATACATAAAACAACCACACACAAGTACTCACGCAGGAATGACAGTATCAAATGACAGAATGATAATGCAAGCAAACAAAAACATGCCGTTTGGTTGGTTCACCGTAATTGTAGCTCAGTAATGATCACGGTGTCATAGCAAAATATGTAATGTGTTCCCTCACTACTTTATTTATAGATAGTATTAGACCTAATTCCGTGTGAACAGCCGCGTTAGCTTTTTACTCCCGGAATAGAATTAAATTCATCATTTTCATTTTTAATGTTTGGGGATGTCTATCCGAATTAATCATTTTGGTGACTGCAAAATTTTGGTGAGAATCTACAAATGTATATTTTGTTATCATATTACTACTTCCTGTTTATCCTAATTTCACTCATTCATGTTAATTTTAACACTTAACTGACGACATGTGTGTGTGTGCGATAGGTACATACACCTCTGCCTACAACTTTGGGGAATAAAGGCTTGATGTTATGTTAAGTTATATTATTTTATAATTTGTCAAAGATTCAACACTGAATCCACTTTAATATCCTGTTAATCGTTCCCATTTATTTTTTAAATGCTTCATCTAATGTTACAATTTTTCTCCTTTCAGGTCCGCTCTGAATCCATGGCATCAGTATACTCTGGTGCTGGCGAGGGCACCCGAGCTAACGTGACGATCAGAGGCGAGGTGCAGATCTCGTTGTTGTACAACTACAGGCTGGGAGCCCTGGAGGTCGGCGTGAAGCGGTGCCGCGACCTTGCATCCGTCGACGTCAAGCGAAACAGATCCGACCCTTACGTTAAGGTGGGTAACATTAAAAAACCTGTCGATCTATTCTGTAAAAAAACTCACCATGAAAACTGTCAATCAGCACCCTAATTGCGTAACACACTGTCAATCACAATCTGAATCATTTTCAAACCTATTGCTAACCCGTTGCTTCATATGCCCGAAAAAATTATCTGCTCAACAACGTAAATAACACAATGAATGTTGTTGAACTGTCAAAATGAAAGCTATTCCTACTGTTAGTGTGTTACACAATTACCCCGCAGGACGACTGTGTCAGGTGCCATTTGTATGCCAGTCGGGAGTATTAGTGAAAGATTTTTTGTAAGCGAATCAATTTTTCTTGAGATTAAAGTTGACAAACATACAAACAACAATCGACATTAGCGCCGAGATGTAGCTTTCAATCGATCAAACTCGACATTTTCGCTTATTTCCAATTTTCTAGCTCAGAGCTCGCCTTATAGGCATTCGTGTATCATAAATACCAGCATAAAAGAACCTTCACTTCTGAATCCAAAATAAAATTTACCGGGATTTAGTAGTATGGTTCCAGATGCTTAAAATGAGCTCATTTTTATAACTATTACTTTATCGCTTTTCTGACCATCTACTTTAATTCTACCATGGAATATTACCATAAACGGTCTTTCCTGAACAGGTGAATTTTAAATACCTACCAATTTCGTTGACAAAGATGACGAAGTTAGTAAAGCAGGTGACGGTTCACTAGATAGATATTGAATGTCAAAGAATAATTTCACAATTTAATAAACAAAAACTCGGTGCTAAATATTAATGGCTTACTATAAACCTGTCTTAAAATAATCGAATTTACCAATCCCATGGCCACGGCCGGCTAGCCGACAGAGTTGTTTAACATACACAACAAGAATATTAATACGATTATAATATAACACGATTACGTATTAACTACGTTGCAACTAGTATCAGTTGTTATTATTACCTAAACATGATGTGTATAGGTGGCTGTGGTCTTCATTAACATTACATTAATCGTGGAAATCAAAGTTCCTTATGGTTCAGTAAAAAATACTGCCAGAAAACCGTTTTAACCGATGATTAGGCATTCCCAATTTCCTCTTTCACTATAAAATGTCACTGTTGAGTGTGGATAGTGTTATAATCATAGAGATCTTTAAATTAGCTTCAATTGAATTTCGTTAATTTGTGAAAGAAATCATTCATAAAAATCATTTAAAATAACTTCATCTTTGGTTCAATTTTAACAAAAGGTGACAATTTCAACAGACTTCGAGATTGTATCTTGCTCAGTTTAGCACGGTGGACAAAGGCACGTGTTTCAGACATCAACAGATATTCATATAAAAATAACATTTTATTATATAAAAACATTTTATTCCCTTTATTTCCAGGTGTACTTGTTACCGGACAAGTCCAAAGCTGGCAAGAGGAAGACAAAGGTCAAGAAGAACACTCTAAGCCCCGTGTTCGAAGAGACTTTGAGCTTCGTTCAGCCGCTGGCCTCGCTGTCCGCGCGGACACTGTGGCTCAGCGTGTGGCACGCGGACATGTTCGGGCGGAACGACTTCCTTGGAGAGGTCACGCTGCCGCTGGCCGACGTCGTGTTCGACGACCCCGCGCCCATGTGGTACAAGTTGCATGAAAGAGTGAGTATTTACTTTATGATCTGGTATGTAGATGAAGGAAAGATATAAAAAAGAACCATGGATAGATTTTGCGAAAGAAAATATGAGTAGAAAGGGGTGAGTATGATGCTGATGATTAAAATGCATGAAAAAAAAAACATGATTCATCGACTTATATACTTAATAATAATTAATAGATTGGGCTAAGCCGGAAAATTACATCAACCTCCTGACATAATATTAAATTTAGTGAAAGGGCCACTGGGCGAATGGGCCACATAGATTAGCAATCACGAGAAATCATTGACTTCTGATCAAGCCCTTTATAAATATGTAAGAAACTATCCTAAGATATTCAAAAGAATTTGCGCTTAAGCTAAATCTAAACTAATAAGTAACAAAATTTGTATTTGTAATAGTAAAATAAAAGCTGTGTGGCAGGTAATTAACAAAGAAACTGGAAACACAAAACAGCGAGATCACAATGAGTTGTCTCTAAAAATTGGTAATGAAACCATTTCAGATAAGTTAAAAGTTTCTGAGACACTAGAAAATTTCTTTACTAACATCCCAATAGAGATTATGAAATCTTTCCCCTCATCATCTATATTAGGACATTCCAAGTTTTGAATTCAAGCCCATTTCTATTTTACCGAAGCATTTAAAAGCCTTAACATAAAAAACACTGAAGACTTATGGGGGACTTCCGTTAAGGTTCTTGGAGATATCATTGATCCAATCTACCCTTGTCCTAACAGGCATAATTATTTAATCAATGTTTAGATTACGGTACGTTTCCTGATTTAATGAAACATAGTAAAGTATAGTACCAATTTTCAAATCGGATAGTAAGAGTGATCCCTCTAATTATAGACCTACTAGCTTTTGTCCGCGGCTTCGCTCGCGTTAATTTAGACTTTGACTATAAATATGGGTTATAATTCAATCATGATTCGAAAGACACGTGGCGCCATCTATTATCATAAGAACGTTATTGTTGTTTTCCTCGGGAACAGTACTTTTTTGCGGGATGAAAGATACGCTATGTCCGTTTCAGTACACCTGACAACGTATATGCAAAATTTCAGGATGATCGGTTCAGTGGTTTAGGCGTGAAAAGGTAACAAACAAACAAACTTTCTTTCGTATTTATAATATTAAATAAAATAAATAATAATTATAATATTAAATAATAATAAAATATAGTTAGGATTAGGATATCTGTGCTACCTGCATAGAAACTCATAGCATTCTCATATTTTCGGGATCATCTCTCTGAGTTACCAGTCGTGCAGTCTTCTGAATAAAAAGCTTTAGAGATTAGCTCGCGGGATTCAACTATTGAATATGTTCTGGGTGATCAAATTATGTTGCCCTGTGACCTCCCATTAGTTAGTACTCATTCCCGTTCCTCTTTTAGAAGACACCTAAGCCCAGAATGTGTTATTGGTTTTCTCTATCACTATACAACAAACATATCAAACTAAAACCCTTCATTTTCAGACAGAACAATTCGACGAGCAGCAAGGCAGTCGCGGCGACCTGATCATAGGCCTCAAGTTGGAGCTGTCAGAAGGCGCGCGTGGGAAGGGAACCTTACATGTACTCGTCAAGGAAGCTAAGAACCTCGTCGCTACCAAGCCTAACGGACTCGCTGATGTGTTTTGCAAGAGGTAAGTGCAACTCATATTTTTAATTCTTATAATTCGTGGGAACTTAGGAGAAACTTAAGTATTATAGTGGACTGCAACAGTGGAGTCTGCTAATCATTTGAGAGCTCAATCAGTTCAGTTTGCTAACAACTGTTAATCGCATTCATCTTAGGCCATATTTCGTAAAAAAAAAAACAGCGCCACTATGAATGTTTAATGGCTCGGGAAGGATCTCTTACCGAGCAATTCGAATATTCGCGTCAATGTTTTCTGTCATGGCCATTGTGTTCATCCATGATCACTAAATATTGTTTATTGTTTACTAAAAATCAGGGGACCGCCACAGCTAGAAGACTATCCGTCGACAAGTAGACGGAATTTAGCACAAATTGGCATCATATCTATGAATGACTATCGCAACTACCAGAGAATACTTTTATACCCGACATTAAAAAGCGAATAAACTGAATCTATAATGAACCCAACTTTTCCGTTCCAGCTACCTCCTCCCCGAACGAGGCCGCCTCGCCAAACAAAAGACAGGAGTATCCCGCCGCACACTGGCCCCGCGCTGGGAACACACGTTCACGTACCGCGGCCTGTCGCTGAACGAGCTCGGCGCGCGGGCGCTCGAGCTCAGTCTGTGGGACCGCGACCGACTCGCCTCCAACGACTTCATGGGCGGCGTGCGACTGTCGCTTGGCACTGGTAAATATATTACTTTACATCTTACACATACACAGTCACGTACCGCGGCCTATACAGCGTGTATCCCAAATGATCATATTTATGGGTGTGGTACAGACTATCAAACTGAACAACTTTCTCCATGCGGCCAGCATCATAATCGAGAAAAAAAAATCTGCTGTTCCATACAAAATTCCAATACCTTCTCGACCCAAATGTATGGGCTGAACCAAACCAAATGACAATTTCGTGACAGCAGCGGTCATAAAATGTGTAAGCGAGACAATATGAGACTCAGTATAGAATAGAATAGAAGAATAGAATAGAATAGAAGAATAGAATACAATAGAAGAATAGAATAGAATACACGGTATACAGTAACACAGGCCACAGACACACGAGACACAACGAATATACAGTTTTACGACTACGTACACGTTTTAAGACTGCGACTATAAAATGTAGCTCATAACGTACGCGGGTTGATATAAATCTGTTTTCTAAATATTCTTGAAATTGTTACATCATCGAACTTTTGCCCACACAGGAACCTACATGGGTGCCAACGTCAACTGGATGGACAGCGTGGGTAAAGAGGTGACGCTATGGCAGACCATGATGCAGCGACCCAACTTCTGGGTCGAAGGCTCCTTACCGCTCCGGCCCAACCTCAGCAACTGAACTAATAAGTCATCACCGGGCAGTTCTATAGAAAAGCAATCAACACTAGATAGCGCCACTAATACGTAAGATACTAGAATACGTAATGTTAAATATACGTGAAATATGATATCGTGCCAATTTTGTGTAAGCATTTCATTACTTGTAAAGCAGTGATAAACGATTATCTTAATTTTCGACAGTTACCTTACGTAAAAGTGACGCCATCTAAATAAATATATTTATCATGGTAGCCCCAACTACCGTACCTTGGTGTTTGTTTTTGTATTTTATATTTTATTTTATCCATTGGCAGTAACTTATTTTGGGGTTCCATATTGAGGTGACGGTAACGAATAGTTTAATTATTTCTTAGAATTGCCCACCTGTTTTCGTCTTGTTGTCTCTTAACTTTAAATAATAAATGATAGGAAATATAACTGAATACATAATTACGTATGTATGATCACATGACATCGAAATCTATACAAAGTATTGTATCGGCGTTTGTATACTATATTCTTTACTTTATTTTATAAAACTATGTTCTTTATACTTTGATACTCTTTAATACTTATAGACTGTACTTCTGTACCCAATCCTTTTCTGTGGTTATAAGTGCCAATAAATTACTCAAGGAATCTATGTACCTACCTATTTATGTCATAAGAATTATTCCCTCAAACAAAATATTTACTTGTTCGATATTTAGATGCCTAATTTTTATATGTAACACATTCCACAATGAATATAATATTAAAATAATAGCTTTAAGTATCTAATGACAATAATATTTTCAACTTTCAAACTGCCTATAGTTAGATATAAACTAAGTTATGCATTTATAATAGAATTTAATGTACAAATTAAGTCTACATGAGTTAAGGTACAGCTCATGCATATTGTGATTATTACGTCTAGGTGTTTTAATAAAAATTGAAGAATGAATGTTTGTAAAAGATGTCTGTGTAAAATAATTGGAATGCAAGTTAATGTTTATAAAATAACGACTCTAAGGCGTCCGTAGTTTGTATAATATTATATTAGACGTATCTTAACAAGAATGTGAACGATTCATAGGTATTCGTTTATTATTATTATTATATAAACTTAAATATTTTTTTATATAAACTTATTGTGAATTTAAAACAATCTGGAAATAAATATTCTGAATAAGTCTTATGTGATTTTGTTTTATTTTTTGCTATCATAATATTTACTATTCCACTTATTACTTAGATACAAAACTTAGGAGACTTTAGTAAAACGAAGACACTTATATCAAACACCAACTTGAAAATCCTATCGGTTTACCGGCTCACCCTCCTAAATATCATGGTCCTGTTATTATGATAAGCTGCGTCCCCACTTCCAACATGTTCGCCAATAAAACTTCCAACATGTCAAACACGAGTAGCGAAATCTGACGTCACACGCGCAGAGCTATCCATTCCGAAGTCTCATCGAAAAAGTTCAAAAATAATAATCGTCATCCCCAACCCGACTTAGGACGCAACTTATGATAATACTTGTCAAATGTTCATTGTTTATTGATAATGTCAAATCAAATAATAGTAAATTGATATTTATACAAGGGGCTAAAATGACCCATTTTATACGAGGTAGTTTTTTTACTCCCGAGTTACAGCGAGGGAGTAAATGGAAACCGAGTTATAATGGGTTTTTAGCGCCGTGTGTAATAATAAAATAATAAATATAAATTAAAATAATCCAATACAATAATAAATAGTTTCTTAAAAATTAAATGTACAATTCTGGATATTTAACGAGATGTTTTTTCCCGGCAACTTAACTTCGGTCCTATGTGAAGATGAATTTTGAGTTGTCTGTGGGGTAAACGTGGGAGATACACATAGTTCCAGGTTTGATGGTCCCTCGTTCGAATGTTCTGAATAGAGAATCAGCTGAGTTGACTCATCCTTTGATGTCGATGGTCGTGGGCTAGTTGGGAGAATATTGATGCGTTCTGTGATACGCTAGGTGATATCAAATTTGTTTTGAATGGAGTTCTCTATATAGCCTTCCGCCACTTGATCGGAACTCCATCCACCTTGACGTTTTAGCGTTGTTATATTTGCACCAAAATCCGCCAAGAAAGTGGCGGATGTTTTTCGGAAACAATGGCCAGTGACGTACTGTTCCGGATTAGGCAAATTTAGATAGAACTTTTGGCATGTTGCTTAATTTATTTTTGCCTATAACTTGCCTTGTGCATTTTCCGTTTTGATAGTTGATAATAAATCTCGGCGTGCTTACCTAACCTACTCTACTGGTCCATAAATCTTGGTAGGCTTTGACAATTTTTTGAAATTCTCCACCTATTACGATTTTCCTTTCCTTATTTGTCTTTGTATTGGGCAGATTTATGGTTTGAAGATGGGTACTTAGTAGTTTCGATATCTTCCACTGTTATGTTAGCCAGTTCTATACCTCTGCAGGCACCGGTGATCCCAAAAATTAAAGCAACCGTAAAACAAAAAATAAGTGTGTTCAAACTGTATTTTGGTTGGTACCTAGGTACCAATTTAGTTTCATGAAAATAATAGAAAAACGGCTCAGAACATGAGGCGAGTCGCTGCGCAGTAACCAATTTACGTGTCAGCGGGGGTGAGGAGTGACTGGGTGAGGTACTGCGCAGCGAATAGCGCATTTCACAATCGTACTATATCTACCTTTGTTGCCAAGTATTTCTCATTTGGAGCCTTATTTACGAAATTCTCGGTATCTTACCTCGTGAAAATTTTAGATTTCTTGGCCTTGTAGCCGGTGGATAATTTCTTGAGAAAAGCCGTCGAAACATATTTCTTTATATTGACATTATTGTCTTTTACGTACCTAGTTATAGTTGTTTACAAGTCGTGTGTAAGTGGCTAGGCGCTCCGACAAAAAATGTTCCGGGGCAATTGAATCAAGGTCACGCAGGTACCGGGACTATTGAGTGGCTAAAAGGTTCTGGAGTGGCGACCGCGTTTGTAAATGGACCGAAAGGCACAGCGTGTAATATGTCGGAAGAAAATTAAATGTGCTTTGGGGTAAGTAAATTACAACATCGGAAAATTACGAATTACTGCTAAACCCATCTAGACACTAAATTATTAGATACCTACACTGAACTGCCTTAAGAACCGACCGGGCAAACTTCAGGCAATTTGAAACAAGCATCATAGTAGCTGCTAGTGAGTGGTAGTAACTTACCAATTACATTTCTCAAGACCATGCCCGAGGTCCCGGACTTTTTGGACCAGCTTGCAGCGGCCCATTAGACGCTTCTATTGTGGCACCAACCGACCAATATCTCTGTGTGGCTGTATGCACTATGCAAGTGCAACCGACCTAAAAACAACCTCCGGTTGGTGCAGGACTACTGCAGGTTATGGAAACAAAGATATTGGACTATGGGTTTGGGAGACTAAAGTGGACTGGTTACCTAGAATTATGGAACGATGTGGTCTCTTCAGATAAAAGTTATATGACGATTGAAAATCTGCCGCCAAAAACATCATAATTTTTGTGTTCAAATGAATCGTTGGTTGTTGGTTTTTGGTACCTTTATTTATAACTCTGGCAACATATTATTTAAAACGTCTGCGCACAGTGGATCGAAACTTCTTTTATTATTCCTTAATTATAAATATTTTATCTATGATATTATTAATGAATAAAAACTTTTTCACAAAAAAAAACAACTGGCTTCCAAAGAAAACACACAAAAACGTGAAAAATAACTTTAATTTCGGAAGTCTGTGGTTGTGTATTTTCGTTTTTGGGCACCGACTTCCGAAATTAAAGTAATTTTTCATGGTTTTTAGTGTTTTTCTTGGAAGTCGGTTGTTTTTTTGTAAAATGGTTTTTATTTTTCACTTTTTAGTTGTGGTACCTACACAACACACATTCGTATACCACTACTTGATATGTAAATAACCGTGACAGGAAATTATTATAACATCATCAATATAAACTAAGTGGAAAAAATACGCATTATTAAGGATAACTCAAAAACTACTGGTCAGTACTTGATCAAATTTAAATGTGCACCACATGTGAAGTACCTGCACCCTAATTACGTAACACACTATCTACCAAAATCTGAATCATTGTGAAGCCTATTGCTAATCCATTGCTTCATATGTTCGAAAAATTTGTCTGCGCAACAACGTAAATAACGCAATGAATGTTGAACTGTCAAAATGAAACCCATTCCTACTGTTAGTATGTTACGTAATTACCCCGCTGCTTTCAAATAAAAAGAATCAACCAAATCGGTTTACTCAGAAAAAAAATCTGAGCTAACACATAAAAAAAATACAGTCGAATTGAGAACCTCCTCCTTTTTTAAAGTCGGTTAAAAAGTACTTTTGACTTACTTTTTTTTTATTTTGCGAACCTCGTAACTCTTGAACGGGCAACTATGGGCGCGCGCTGATAGCGTAGAATAATTATAGCCAACAAGTCAAAGAATAAGACTAAAGTAGTTTGAAAGCCTGGTCTTTCAAGACATGGCCAAATTTTAGCAGTTTCTGTTTCATTCCATACAAAAAAATCAAAAAAATAAAAACCGGCCGAACTATCAGTTATAGAGAAAAACTTGTAATGACAAATTCATCGGAATGACGAAATCTTTCGATAGGTCATTAAAAAAAAAGACAATTTATAAAAAAAAATATGAATGTCCTCTTAAAGCAGTTTCGATCAACTGTGAGGCGTTCCAGTTACGAAGATGCGCCATCTTTGTCTAGCGCGTTATAAAAGTCAGACAAACTTTTTTTTAATGCCTAACAAATTAACTTTGATGCCGTCACACGGCCTATAAAAAAAACTTTTTTGTTTGACAGTTGGCAAATCGTCGTTAGGACAATAGTGTGTTGATTGTTGGCTTGGGTTTTTATTGATTTTTTATTGTTTTCTAAATAAGTACATACAGATAAATGAATAAAAAGCTTTCATAACAATGATGACCCTTCAAGAAAAAGTATTCCTTTACCTTTGCGTATCGTTCGCTACATTTAAATCAGGTAAGAGTTTTAGGGCGTTGTTTCTTGTTGTTAATTCTAATTTTGTTTGTTATTTTGTTTTCTATCTTTATTTTTTATTTTTAGTTTATTCCATAAACTGCTACCAGTGTTCAGGGACGGATTCGAATGATCCGTTTCAGTGTAATGAGTTTTTAGAAAATGATGTTGATTTGTTACCTATCGACTGTGCGACGATACACAATGCTCAGTACTGTATCAAGCACGTCGGCAGATACGAAGGTGAGAGTTCACAGATAAAAGGCAGGAGCCTCACTAATGGGTACCGTCAAACGGGGGGAATAGGGATGCAGGGGTGAATCGAGACAAAACTTTAAAAGTGATTTTAACATTGAAATAATATAGTTTACTTTAATATATACTTTAATCCCTTTTAAAGTTTCGACCTGATTCACCCCGTTTGGCGGTACATTATAAATGTAGGAATAACATGGAAATGGTATAGATTTAAATGAACTTAATAATGCTTGTTAGAAGTATTTTACAACCCAATATTATGTACCTACTAATACTTACCCACTTGATACTTAGTGAAGGTGATAGACTATTACTAACTCTTAATCTTTCAATAATTAGGCCTTACAATGATTATTATGGACAAAAAAAATCTTATACTCCAGGTTATGTTGGAGTTACTTTTATTCCATAATTTTTTCGCTTCTATGATTCTCTTCGTACTAAAAATCTATTAACCATGAACATAGGTGTAGCGCTAGAGTGCTATCAGTGCAATTCTTCATCAACTATGGAGTGTGGTGATGGGCTGATGGCCTTAGACGGTGGGATACTGAAGCCGTCATCTTGCGAGCATGTGTTTAATGCTCGGTACTGCATTAAACTGACAGGTCTCTACTAAAAATATGGTGCTTTGCTTGTTTACTAATGTACATATTATTGGTGCCAGTTTGATATGTTTAACAATTATGTTTGCCGATGAAGCAAGTAAGTATGGCAAGCATATTATAGCCACTGAGTCATATTATCTAAATCATAAATGGTTTAGTAAGTCGATTTTATGCTTCACTTTTCATTGGCATTCAAGCAAAAGAGTTATTTGTATTTTGTAACACACTTAACACTGGTAATAATTATTTATTTATTATGTAGGTACTGTTTTATTATATTTGTTTATGATACAGTATTAATTACACCTATTTATGCACTGGGTGACTCTTGAGTTTTGCAGCACTGAGCACTAAATAAATGGTTCACTAACTTGGTGGGCATATTTTGGTGAGTTCTGCACTTCTTTTCAGTTTTTCTTGATCATAGTCATCATATCATATCAGATCAGATCATAGATCATAGTCTTTAACAAGTAATGAATGTTCAAAAGTAAATGTTTATGCAGTTTGATATTATTAGCATTGGTCATCTGGGAGTTATTACAACTCGTTCACTTTTTATTTATACAGATAATACCATCAATATAATATTGAGGTAGTGATAGTTTTTATAAATATATAATAATTTACAATAATTTTAATTCATGATTTTTGTTTTATTATTCATAATTTTTGTTTTCGTTCAGCAGTGGACTTCTAAATGCTGCTGATGCTAATGAGATTTTTAACTGACGAAAAAAAGGAGGTTCTCAAGTCAACCAGTTTTTTTTTTTTAATGTAATACTGTCCCTCGAATAAGTGTTGACTTATTGAATTAAGAATACCAATTCATCAAATGATGCAACCAATTCATGTTTCAGGAGGCATCAGCACAAAGAGATACTGTTCATCATTAGATTTAGGGAATTACTGCAACTATGTGCAGCAGCCTGGAGACAAACTGGAGTACAGGACTTGTATTTTCACATGTAATTCAGATGGATGCAATGCTGCTACAAGCCTAAAGACATCGGTCTTGTCTTTAATGTTACTCTTCATCCTCAAATGTTTTGTGTTATAAGAATTAAAGTTTAGATCTTTCATATTCTTCTTTTACATTCTACACAATTATACAAAGAATCTTATATTAGCACAATCAAATTGTACCTACAGCTATTTCTGTTTTTGAGATGTGGCTTTACTTTATGTACATTTCCAGTGACTTTACAGTTCAACATTATATAAATGCAGTAGATAACATAGATATGTAGCATTCAAAGTATGTAGTGCCTAAATATTAATAACTGAAGTAGTAATAATATTATGTACATAATTTGATACAAACTTGACAGCTATTTAGTTATATTATAAAATAAATAATATATTGGAATTGAGTGCAATGTAACCAAATGTATACATTTACAGTTGGTCCGTCCAACATCAAATTCCATTTTGTTTATGAATAAGTGTGAAAATCATATGAATATTTACTTTTATTATGAAGAATATAATATACCTCTTTTTACCTAGAAATATGAATCTCAATATAATTTAGTTTCTGTTATACATTGACTGACTAGAAGATAAAATAAGTCTTTGTAATTTGTACATACATACTTTTTGTACAATAAACTTTTAAATAACTGCAATGGTTTTATTTACCTATACTGCCTACCCCCCTGTAGAAAGAACTTATGTAATACATAGTACGTACCCAGTACGTACGTAGTAGATAACCCATTATTAATGTTTCTTGTCCTTATGAAATAAAACTCGAAATACTATCCAAACATTTATTGAAAATTTGTGCTACACAAGCATGATATAAAAATACATAATAATAAATATTAACACCGACTTAGCCAAGTAAATAATCCAGCTAATGCACAATAATACTTTCATTTTCACTTACCACTCTAACATTATGCGTTTACTGAACATGGAATGTAACAATTAAAAAGATTCAATATATTGAATTTTAAACATGTCAATAAGTATATAAGTTTTTAGGCTTTATCTGACATCATTCCAATTCATACACAAGTTGCATACAATTATTAAAGCCATTATACTATAATGAATTAGATTTCGTTTCAATGAGAATAATCCAAGCATAAAATTGTGCAAATCAAACAGCTCAATATTCTTTTGAGAACATCTAGCACCTATGTATAATACTTGTATGATGCTAGCTCGGGAATCTAGTCTAATTATTATTATGTACAGAAAAAGTTCAGGTAACTTTTTTGTACAATTTCATGCGCAACATGGGAATTACGATACATGAATACACCTAGCGTTTTTATAAGTAACGAAAGTAAATGCTTGATCGTCGTAAAATGGTATTAAACAATATTGTAGTCAAAGTGTGTAAATAATACATAGGAAATACAAAACACAGTATCAAAATAACAGATAACACTATTACATAAATCAGACTATTAACACAATCACTAACAAACAAGATGTCAACTAACTATAAATTGGGAATAACATTTATATGAGGTGCTACATAAAAAAGTGCTTTTCACGAGATCAGCAGCCTAATATTAATTTGTAACAAGATTTCTTTACAATAGAAATTTCATCTAGATCTCAAACGACAAATGAAGATGATTCAAATTATAATATGATTGAATAGATTAGGCAAACATCACATCACGTCAAAAATTTTGAAAGCATAACCCTGATTTTGATTGCATATACATATTTGTATAGAAAATAAGTAAATCACATAGGTACACGTAATAATTAGAATAAAAACAATAGTTTGTGACATGAACATTTATGTAGAATGTCATGGTTTTATCACATTTAAATTCCTAAAATAAAGCAATACACGACTTTTGTTCATAAGAAAATTCATAGGCCTTAAAATTAGATGCCAAAATGTAACATTTCAAATAAATCACAAATACGTCAAGCTTAGCTGCCGAATTAGCCCCAAGCAATTTTTGGAATGATTAATTTTGATCCCTTTGAAACATAATATTACCTCGCGAATGTCATGATGTGCGAACAAAACGAGTTCTGGAAAACAATTTCAAATATAAAAAGAACAGCAAAAAATGCGTATAAATAAATGAACAATACAAAATGGGTATGCTATACCCAAAGTCCTTATAAATACACTGCTATAAGGCGTAGCTGTACATAATCACTGATCGGTGAATGTCTGGAGAGACTGTACGTCTGAACTTCGAAGTTTAAAATATCGATGTATTTAATTGAGAATGTTCATAATCGCGATGTACGGAACTTCGAAAGAATGTCTATTCAAACTTCGAAGTTCAGTATGACATTCTTTCGAAGTTCCGTACATCGCGATTATGAACATTCTCAATTAAATACATCGATATTGTAAACTTCGAAGCTCAGTAATACAGTCGTCTGGAGAGTACCGGCACTACAGGCTTAGTATTCAATACCTCGAAGAAAAAATCTTGCTTTCTCTCCCACTCTTAAATATTTTATCCTTACATCACTTGCGTATCAACGCATTCCTTATACATAGTCTATCTTAACTTCAACATTAGTATTTTAACTTGTGACAACATTAAGACGTGGTTTAGACTAGGGAATGACAACTAAACCTTAAAATAATAGAATAGAAGGCTAAGAGAACAGATCAAGTGCTTAAAGCTTGATCGACGTTTTACAAGCATTTATAACGAACATCCGATTACCTCGCGCTCTACTAGTTAAGACCACAACCGCTGGTCGCATCTAATTCTGGATTTCATAGATCCGATATTCTGTAAAACTATTTTCCATCGCGCATTTTTACTTCTCCAGTCGCTTATATTATTAGTGTGGCACAAAATATACTAAAGGCCAAGCCTCAAGCATGTCTGTCAAGCGACCAGTGGTCTTGAACATTTAGTATTGCGCGAGGTTCCATATTCGTTGTTTGCCATTCTGAAGCGTGTGTTCGCTCGATAAGACAAAAAGCTTTGAGGCAAGGTTGCTTATGAGCCGTCGCGTTGCAGCCTAGCTTGTAGCGCAGCGACTAATTGTTCGAGTTCGCGAACCCGTTGCTGGCTGTTCTGTAGCTGCCTTTTCACGATCCGCAACTCCTCGCCTTGGCGGTTGAATGCGAGGCGTAACTGGAAACGAAAATGGAAATTTATAAGCTAAAGTGTTCGAAAATATGTACCAAATTACAAATATTGCATTTTGTTTTAATATCAAAACTACTTGCGCAATAAAGGCGTTTATTGCAATAAATATGTTATAAGGCAAGGCAGATGTGAGTGGGAACGCCTAGAGGGGTCGCCCTAGGAGGACATAATATAGTGACCTTATTGGTGATGTTGTTCCAGAAAGGTCAGGTGCGTAGTACTCGCAACCGGCGTGCGTGTATGACAAGATGTATGAACGTAAACGAGGCAAAAGGAGTATGTAAGGATTGTAACAGGTGGCGTTCTGTAGTTTCTGCCTACCCCCGTGGGAAGAAGGCGTGAGTTTATGTATGTATGTTATAAGTATTTTGGATACTTGCACTTAATTGCTTCTAATGGGGGCTATCGTTTTTGTGCTCACCAGTTGGCGCCACTGTCGAGTAAGGTCCTGTTGCAGTACTTTTATTTGATGTTTTGGATATGTTTAAGTATATATTATATTCATATTTAGATTATAATGTACCTAAAATTGGCAAGCATGAAGCAGATAAATCTTGTTCTTCCTTCAAGTGCTACCAAATTAGATACTAACTTTTTACTTAAAATCTTAAGCCATAATTAATCAAGAATGGCACAACCATTACAGCTATTATGAATCATTTGTTAAAATCCGTGATAAAAAATCCCGCAAACAGTGAACGTTCAGTACATATTTTGACATCTAGAGACCTTACTCTACACTAGCTCCTCTAGCGGCGAACTCAAGCGCGATAGCCCTCATTGCTCTAATATTACATCTTATAAAATCCGGGGACTACCGAAGGTTTTAATATTTATATTCGCAGGATAGGCAGCTACTCCGATCACCTTCTTCTTTATTTATGTGTTTGAGAGTCAGTCAACCATAAGAATAGTATACACATACGCTACAGCTGTGGAACTTGTGTTCAAGGGTGTCAGTGTACATACCTCATGTTCAGTACTGAACACGTCTCCCTGGTTGATCTGCTTGTACAGCGGCACAGGCTCGGCGTCGCCCGTCTGCTTGCCGAACATACGCTGCAGCTGGTGGAACTTAGTGTTCTGATTGGCGCTTGTCTTCTGAGATTTTTCGTTTACTTGGACCTGTCAGAAAGTTACGTTTTTAATTTTGGTGTCGAAGTTATTTCGTAGATTAAGTACATTAAAAATGTAACGACACCAGAAAAACATTTCGTTCTATTCCGAAAACATCGCAAAATACGAGCGTAAAGCAATGGACATAATAAAAAATTTGAATGTTACAAAATTCAAAAAAAAATTAAAACTGTTGTTAATTGAAAAATGTTATTATACGATTGATGAATTTCTGAATGATAAACTAATGTTTAATTAATTTATTTTTGACTGGAGAATACACACAATGGACAATTTCTAGTAGAATATTGAGAGCAATGGTAATTTATGATATGATTATTTATTTAAGCATTGACTGTAGTAATTACTTCATATTGTGACATTTTATAATTTTTGTTTTTTTTTAATCATCATACTATTCATTTTGACATACCTACCAAATAATTTGTGTTTACCTCTCGCATGATTTATATTGTTTTTTTTTTATTATTTCTCATGCAAACATATATTTGTACGCCTCTTGGCATAACATAGCGACCTATTTTTAATTTAATAACTGTATTCATTACCTATGTTACACAAATAAAATTGGTTTTGATTTTTGATTTTGACACTATTATTCGATGTCGCAGCCATTAATGTTGATATTTGTGTAGTTCTCAAGCGCCTTTAGATCATCACTCTCGTGTGTTCATCACACACCATCTATACAGTCATGTTCTAAATTGAAGTTGCTTTTCCCGTTTGTCTGTGATAGTAGTACCATTTAGATAATTTATAACGAAAGGTTTACGTGTATAATATACAGGGATGTAAACAAAAAATTTCAATGGTTCAGAATCATGTACTGTACATGATTCTGAACCATTGAAATTTTTTGTTGGTTATTTAAAAAAAGAAATTGCTGTTCCATACATATTCACCACGTCGGTATTGCACTTCTATGAAACAGCAGATTTTTTTTTTATAACCGACCAAAGGTTTCTATTTTAAGGGATCTAGAATCATATGCTGAATTCATAGTTTCTATTTGCGCGTCGATGTCCATGCCAGCCTGTATTAATATTAAACCTACATATAACAAAGAAATGTAGATGTTTTGTCTAGTCGTAAAAACCGTGCGCAGCGGTGACGAGTCGCTAGTGATTAATAAAAAAATGAAATAATGACAGATATGTGAACATACATCTACCTGCTCATTCTCATTATTATGATTCTCGTTGGGTTGCCAGGTGCCTAGCGGCCGGTAGTCGGGCGTGGTCTCCCGCGATAGGAACGCGAACTTCTTCCTGTTGTTGGCATCTTGAGGCTGCATCGCCGGCGCGTTGTTGCTTGTGCGCGGCTTGTGTGTTGTTATTGTTACTCCTGGGAAGTAAGGTAAGCATTTAAACATTTTTTATTTAGGTGTTGGTGCCTACAAAAACCGTTTCCAAAGCTTCAACACAAATGTACGAGGTCCTTCATAAGAGTAGTAGACCCATTGCAGACAGATAATAACTAGCAGTGCCGCCCGAAAAATTTGATATTAAATAACTTGCTCACCAAGCAATCTTAACACAGCACATCAAGGGAAGGCCCATGTCGACTATGAGGTTCACATATTCCAACAATAAATGCAGTTAAGCCCATCATATCTTCCAGCTGAGTAATACTTTTGCTGGCAATGCCACTACTAGCATTAGCTTGAAAAGTGAAACACTAATGATGGAAATCGTACCTGTCTTCATACTAATAAGCAGCGGGGGCGTGTTCATGCCGCTGAGCCAGTCTTTTGCGGTGAGCGCGGGTAGTTGCGCAGCAGTGTCGGGGTACAAGTCCTCCTGTTATATAAATAAGTAATTAATAAGACTCAACAACATAAGCAGTCTAACGTTACTCTTAAACCTAGACTCGAGGTTTTTATGTCTCTGAATGACTAAAATGCAAAGACTGTTTTTTGTCCAAAAAAAGAACCTTTGCATTTTAGAGAACATGCACACATTATTGAGAACACCTGTAAGTAGTTACTTACGGGTGTTCACAAGGGTAAGACCTATGCATCGATGTGAGGCTCAAAACTCGTTGCTATGTTGATATTTTCTTGTATCATCTTTCTGTCTAAATACGTAGTTTTTGCAGATTATTATTGTTACAGCCTTACTAATAAAAATATTTAAAACACTCGTTTAACAACTGTTTACTTATACATTGTATAAGCTATGGATAAGAGTTACACACTCCCTTTACCAATAGTGGGTGTGTAAGCATTGTATAGTTATAAATTCGTTATAACAAAAGTCACTGGCAACATTCTTCGAACACGTTTTGAAACTTGATGACCAAATTGTAGAGACATTTAGAAAACCTTGTAAACAGCATAAAAAATGATTATTTTTAATAAATATTACAAATTGTGCCCAAAATGTTGTTTGGAAATGTATTTAAAAATAATTGTACGTTTTTTACGGTAAAATGAAAGAAAAAAATAAACATACTTTGTTTGTCATTTAAGAACGCACCTTTCAAATGTCAAACTAGTGTCCCAATTTAAATATGTGTGCAATCGATCGTGTGGGTGTGTGTGTGTGGTGTGTTTTTTTATAGCACCAATCATATTTCTGAAGCCACAAATATTTCTAAATCCAGAAATTACTTGTTCTTGCTCTTCAAGAGACCCAGGCATGCGTATAAATTGTGCCGCTTTATTTGCCAAAGCGTTAGCCACTCTTCGACATACATTCGTAATAGACTGTTGGTTAAAAGTCTATCTCGTTAAAAGTAAAAGGATCGAAACGATTTTTGTAACATTTTCGTTTTCTTGGTATTTCTTCACGATCCATTTTATCAAAAATAACGAAATAATGCAAATAATCCATCATTGAGACTGAGATTTGAATGCGATCGTTCTTAAAAGTTAGTACAATAGCCCGCCAGATGTCCGGCTACTTCGGTTACACGCTCACTAAACAAGGGTTGAAGACTGTATAACAGTTGTGTAATTTCTCATACAAAAAAAACTCCCGGTATACCAGATGTGTACAACTGAACTGTCAAATATCTTTTATTGGTAGAGGAAACGTTATAACTCCGGTATACGTCGTGTGTAAATCTTTATTAGTAAGGCTGTTAGTCTTTAAATGTTGCAGTTATATATTTAAATTTATATAATCTTTACCTGGAAGCAGTCGGACTTGCGTGGCACGATCATGGAGATGGGCTCGCACAATCCTCGCGACGTGTGCAGCTTGTAGAAGCGGAACACTTCGCATGACGCAGTGCTCACGCCGCGTTTAGGCATGAAGCCTAGCCCTCTCTGTAAATGAAATACATGTTGAGTATACTGTTTAGCGGTTGTAGTTATTACCCGACTGCGCGGCAGCAAAGATAGGGTTATGTTTTTCATGCGTAGCTATGTCTCTTTATACGTGGGATTCTATAAACCCTCACACCATCGTAAAGGCTGGATGGAAATGAGATATCTATCGACTCGTCTGGGTCACGCGATGGTTATAGTCTAGGTTTTGTTTTTGTAAAAACAAAATGGCGGATTTAAGACGTAAACAAGTAAAATATTGAGTGAAAAAATTGAACCATGGCCATGTGGGGTATCAAAATAAATGGCTTGAGGAGACGATTCCAAAAATATAACACACACCAAGAAAGAAAAAGAACCCCGACTGCAAATAAAAAGTTCAAAACAAGCTCACTTTTAAGCAGTTTGCTGCAGTTCATGGCAGTAATTTTAGTTCAATCTCAGATTTGATGTCACCAATTGCGTATATTGCGTATTATCAGACTGCTTAAAAGTGAGCAGTCCAATTTTTATCTATGGTTTGATGATAATGAAAGTTAAAAATCCATGGTTAAAACTTCAGAAGTAACCAAATTGTCAGTCACTGAACTTGAAATTGAGCTGATACTGTAAATTCTTTGATAAAAAACCGGCCAAGTGCGTGTCGGACCACGCACAATGAAGGGTTCCGTATTGGGATGAATTTATCCTAGAAACAAACTTAAAATTGTAGTTGAAAAACATGTGCTCCCATACATCGATATACGTCAAGGTCAATTTTAAACTGCAAAATGTAAATCACAAAAAATAATGTTTTATGTGGTGAAACTTTACATTAACGATTTTCAGACTTTTTCCTTTACTTGTGCTGTGAGATCTTGCTTCTTGCCAAATTTCATGACAATAGGTCAACGAAGTACCAGCAACGGGTTTTGATTTATTTGCGAGTGTCAAAATATGTCGCATAAATAGCCGTATTTTTTTATTGCGTTGACTTAGAAGCTTGATCTTTTTTAGATCTCCAAGAGACCGTAGACATACGTATCTGATATTAATTTAACAGACTAACAGGCAGACCACGAAGTGATCCTATAAGGATTCCGTTTATTCCTTTCGAGGCTCAATAAAGGCAATAAACGCCTGATTTATAAATCAATTTAAGGTAGACTTCTCGCTCAACACCCATAAAAATGTACTTTAGGTTTAATAACTCCAGTCACACATTGATAACATTATGGCAACTTGATTTGTATGCACAATACATTTTGGTATCAAATTAATAATGCTTGCTTACATCAATCACCCAGAGTGCGTATACGTTACCGGAATAACAATATTGTTAAACAATAAGAAATAAAAGATGTCACTGTTTCAAGGACAGTTTTGACTTAAACATTTTAACTTTGTAATAAATATTTTTAGGTGCAAGGTTCATCAGTTCATGTTAGGTATAGAAGCTTTAGTATGAACATAACTTCACGCCCTTATTGCCCGCAGGGTTAGGCAGAGGTGCCTATAGAAAATCCACATTTCATCAGTATCTAGTTTTGTGACATTTTGAATGCAATTAATAGTAAATGATTGTAGTTTACGATAAGTGATCCTAACAAATATTATAAATGTGAGTGTAAGTTTGTTTGTTACGGTTTTACGCCAAAATTGCTGAACGGATTTGGATGACATTTGGCACACCGATAGATCATAACCTGTGTAAGGACGTAAGGTACTTTTCATTCTGGACCGCAAACGAAGTCGCGGGCAACAACTAGTGAGAAAATAAAACGAATCTCTACCACCATTCATTGTTGAAATGTTCCATCTTGTGGTGGTGTTTCGTGGGTTCTTGCAAATGTGACTTACTTGTGGGTTACCCGACAGGAACTGATTGAGGAAATGCACGTACGGCGCCTCGTCGACCACTTCATAGTATCGGATATTCCCGTCACCCTTGCCAGCGAGGTACACCTAAATGGAAAATAGAAAACAATTTGTACTATAACATCATCATTATTCTCCTGCCCTTATATATTTGGGGTTAGCACAACATGTTTTTTCCTTCCATACTTCAGTACATAGTCACCCCCTTTTTAGCCATATCATCTTTCACACAGTCCATCCATTGTTTCTTGGGTCTTCCCTTCCTCCTATCCACATTCATACTCAAAACTTTCCTCACGACATTTTAGTTTAATAGTAAACGATAAAAACGTGGTACTGTTCCATTACTGGCCGCACCTGGTCCCAAGGGTAACGTTTAGCGACGATAAATGTTTTTTATCAGATAGATGGCATCTATCTAATGGTTTCATCCAACGAACCATTAATTACAGGTTTTATTGCAAAGTGAGGGTCAAAAAGCAGTTACGAAAAGAAGATTACTGTACTATTTAGATTAACAAAGAGTGCGGAATATTTCTAACGATACTGTGAGCAAGAACGTAAGATCGTACCTTAGAAAAACTAATAGTAGAGTCTTTACCTAACCGACACTACGACAGCCATATACAGTACAACTATTTTCTTAATGTCCTTCGACAAACTTCGTGTTTCGTCAGTCTTCGGATTTCTATCAGTTGCCCTTAGCACTTAGTGCAGACCACCAACCAAACCACCACCAAGTCTGCACCAAGTGCAAAAGGCAACTGATAGAAATCAGACGACCGACGAAACACGAAGTTTGCCGAGGCACATTAGGAAAATAGTTGTACTGTATTTATTTCGCTTTTTCTACTCGAATGTCGCGGGCGATACGAAAGGAGCTGTTCAATTTTTATGTTGCTTTTCTTATTTGTCACGGTGATATGATAATGGTTATTATAAAAGATTTTTGCTCTCTTAACTCCAAATAGTTAACGGTCCCAGCGAAAACTTTTTGACTACTTCACAAAACGTACTTAGTAAAAATCCTAAATTCATTCATTCACTCGCAGAAAGTCGTCTAAAAAGATGGGTCTAGAAGCATGAAACTTTGCACAAGAGTTCTTGTTATAACGAAGGTGAGCTGTAAGGAAGGCTTATTTTTGAAAATTCATCGCCTGTGGCTGCATCCTAACCAAACGCAACGGTTGAGCGAGTACGCGATCGTTGCGCTAGTTTAAGTATATGAATATTGCATACTCGTGCGATCAATCAAGTCGCATATGTACGTCATTATTCAATGAAACGATTGCGTAATCGCTTATTCGCTTTCGGTAAGGACGGGGCAGGGTACATAACAGCGGGGCAATTGCGTAACACACTGACAGTAGGGATGGCTGTCATTTTGACAGTTCAACAACATTCATTGCGTTATTTACGTTGTTGAATGGCCAAATTTTTCGAAAATATAAAGCAATGGATTAGTAAAAGGCTTCAAATGATTCAGATTGTGATTAATAGTGTGTTACGCAATTAGGGTGCTGGGGTTAAATAGGAGATGAAAGTTTATATGGAAGTTCTTCATTTTTTCCGGTTGGAAATCGCATCGGGCATACGGCTTGTTAATCATAATTTTCTATCAATGAACGAATTAAAATATGATGCAGACTTACCATATTAGTATCATAATCATAATACGGGAACACGACGCCGGACGAGCTATCGATGGTCTCACAGACAAGCGGCTTGTCCAAATCATGTTGGTCCCACACGGCGTACTGACGGTCACTGTAGCGCGAGAACCCGGTTGTCAACACCTTGCCTTGGCTGCCCAGGAATGTACACTTAGAGGCTTTAGTGCCCAGGTGGCAGGGACCTTCCTGTAATTACAGGATAAAGGTATAAGTAAAATGGCAGAACATGTAGAGACAGAGGTGTTAAGTTTCTGATTGAAGCCTCGTGTATGTATTGTAGACAAAAATTGGATTGGTTGCGGGAAACATGTTGCTGGCAACGTAGTGTTGCGTCGACATACTGTTTTTTAGCAAAACAATTTTACGTGTGTGGGCCGATGTTTTGAGATGTTGATAAACATTTTAGTTGTGTGGTAGGTAGGTACGATTTTCTCTAGGCAAAATCTTAACAGGAAACTGGCTGTCTGGGCCGGCAGTCTCGGCATAGATAGCGACAAAAATCGGTCGTTAAGTCTAATCGATGTCAAATTTATTTAATAGATTTTCAACCTTATGCGTTCGAAATAAAGTTGAAAATCTATTAAAGGAATTTGACATCGATACGACTTAGCGACCGATTTTTGTTGCTATCTAATGTCGAGATTGCAGGGGCTGGACAGGAAAAGTAAACACAATTTCCAGCAGCATTGATGGAAATCAACACTTGGTTATTTAATTTTTGTGGTTTTTGATCAGGGTCTTGATGGCACCCATTTTAAACCCTTTATAAAGTAGTCAAAGTAACACTTACAGAGAGCACGATGCCTCTCCGCGGTTCGATGACGCGCAGCTTCTTGTCCTTGCTGGTGGTGGCGAGCAGAGAGCCGTCGCGGTTGAACGACATGCAGTAGATCACGTCCGTGTGGCAATCTATCACCTTCACTGCCTCGCCTTTGCCCACGTCCCATACGAAGATCTGAAGTAGAAAACAATTTTTATTGCTATTAGGACTAACAGTCCACCTGAGGGTAAGTGTCTATTGCCGGCGACGGTCGTCTGCAATATCAGAGGCACTGCGTTGCCATCTCAGACACAACGCTGAAATGTTTCGTGTGTTTGTAAGTACACCGGCCTCCTCGTGCCCTTTAAACTCGAGCACAAGCACAGTAACGCTGCTTGGTGGCAGAAATGCAAAAAACGGTATGGTGGTAGATAACAGTCAGCATTGTTGGAAGTGTACTTCAGTATCGTTACTAGTAGAGGGTTATCTTTCAACATTATCGGTCATCGAAGTGCCGTTATTAAATTTCTTTCGATATATAAAGTTATTGCATGTCATTGGAAGACAGACCATAAAAAGTACTTAGGTAAACATAATCATTCCACCAGAAGGTCTGCCAAGAGTACCAGTAACTAAAAACCACCAGTAGTTAAAAAGTACTTAATTAAGTCTACTAGTCAAAACCAAACCAGCGCTGGGGCTCTGTCTCGCATAAAGTCGTAGCATTATGCAAAGCGAATGCCGTTTTGGGTAGATGTGACGGATATTTTCCCCAACTCGTAATTTTTTGTATTTATGTGTTTTTCTCTGCGTCATTTTTACCGCAAAGTAAACGTATTTTCTTTCTTTGTTTTCTTTTTCTTTCAATCACACAATGAATCATTTAGCTACCTTGAGTTAGAGCAGGCCGTAATCACAGTGATAAGTGTGATAACAGAAGTATACAAGATCAAGGTGACGATAAGAATAAAACAGGGTTTTAATGAGATTGCACGCGGCACAATGATTCTGTTTATTTAAAAGTATAATTACTTTGTCATAAAAAAAAAAATTACATATTTATACTTAAAAAGTTCTAAAACCCGTACATAACAAAGAAAAATAACAGCGACAAACAGCAATGGCAGTTATCAATTTTAAAGCATCGCTTCACTTCAGCCATTTAAATAACTGTTCTGCAAACGGTCCCCGAACATTTATTATTTTGATGGCAATGCAGCACGCGAAACTAAAGAGTCGTAACGGCCGTATACATTGAGGCTCGCGTGACGATCGGAAGTAATATCAAAATCTGCATGTACTCGTATCGGCAATCGCGAGTACAAAAGTGTTCACAGTTCAGAACAAAACACTGTGATTGAAGAGCTTTCATGTTAACTTGGGATTCAAGTTGTAGAACAAAGTGTTTATGGTTGATGCATGCTTCACATTTGGAATTCAAGTTCAGTCATGTCATAAATAACAATAAACAATTACTTGTGTGAATAGCGAATGAATTTCTTTACGATATTTAATGAATTTGTGTGTTATCTTCCTAGAATGAAGGAAAATATTTGACTGACCACCACAATTGTTTTTTGCTAAGGATAATGAGCAGGTTCCACGATTTTTTCTTCAAACCGCTGCAGATTCAGGTAACTTACCCATATACAGGCTGGCACAGACATCGACGCGCTATCTGTTACCATGAATTCAGCACATGATTCTAGACCCCCCACCGTAGGAATTTCTCGTCAGTTATAAAAAAATAAATCAACTGTTCCATACTTTTTGACCGCGTAGGTATTGCACTTTTGTAGGAAACAGTTGATTTTTTTTTAATGGCGAATAATTTCTACAGTGGGGAGTCTACAATCATTTGTTGAATTCGTGGTAACAGTTCTGCGTCGATCTCCCGACCAGCCTGTATAAACGGCAAAGTAAATATGGCAGCTACGGCTCTAAACCGTAACTTTTTCGAGATGTTGGTATAAGCAGATGGGATTAATCCATACTTACCATACTAATATTATGAATGCGAAAGTAGCTCTGTCTGTCTGTTACCTTTTCACGCCTTAACAGCTACGCACGCAGATAGACCATAAACTGGACATACATATGATACTTTTTGTCACGTGGCCGTAGCCGCGGTCAAAAGCTAGTCTATAAAGCTTTTCGTAGGGTCAGAAACTATGGAAACTGGAACTTCCAAAAGTACCAAAAACTATTAAGGTCTACTGACCAAATAATCGAATCCAGCGCTGAGCAGTATATTCTCGGCCGTAGGATGCCACTCAATGTATGCAACGCGCCGCTTGTGACCGTGTAGTTCCACCAACCAGTCCGTCAAGTGCATCGACAGACCGCCGTCCGGAATGTGCCATAGTTTTACCTGTGGATAAAAAAATGTTAATGATTTGATTATAAAAACTATTGGATGAGACGAATAGCGGCTACTGGCTGATAGTAATCAATAAAATGAGTAAATAGGTTTAAAATCAGCTTTGCTTACGCCTTGACCGATATAAATTTGGTAAATAATACAGCCTGTATTTACATTATTGAAATAAAAATAGATGAATAAGATTTTTTTAAACCGTTTTTATATTGGATTATTAACATTCTACATTTTACAATGTTTTTGTTTTTTTTTGCGCAACCCGTGCATTTTTTCGTTGATGCAACGGAAGCAACATATCGGATAAGAATTAGTGGGGCAGCCAATTAGGCAGTCAATTGGTGTCACATTGTTACAATAAATAATAATATTGTTGTCATGACGGTCTGTTATGTAAAGGCTACTATTGTTTCAAGGATTTTAAATGGAATGCAAAACGATCGAATCAAATGCACACATTATGATAACAAATACAGGACGCCGCAGTAATTTAAATTATATCACCTATTTACACGACACCTGACAAATACAATACAATAAATTATACAATCGAGACAATAGGTACCTCTGCTTGATAAGATAATAGAATCAATGCTCATTAGCCGTAATAATATAGCAAACATATAATAATATATTGACAACCAGGCTACACGCTTTCATACCAACAAAAAGCGAAAAATTGTTCAAACGGAACATCCCCGAGTAATAGGCATCAATTACCATGAACAAATTGCGGATCTAAAAAAGAAAAAAAAAATTGGCACAAACGAAATTACCGTGCAGTCATCGGAACACGACGCTATGATGTTATCGTTGAAAGGATTCCATTTTATGTCGAGCACGGGGCCTTTGTGGCCCGTTACCCGACTTGCGTTGAAGTCCAACCGGCCAGTCTGGAAAAGAGACAAAACATTTTGAATTTAGAATATGGTCCTAATGTTGACTAACGCCCCGACTTGGCCCATAATTCTAGCTGCTATTTGCTCAGTCATGAATCTCGATTTAAACTGTCAGATTTGATATTAATCTCAATTCTCTAGTTTTAAATCGAGATTCATGACTGTACTTTGTTTCAAAATATGAGCCTTAAAAGATTTAATAATGAATGTTTAAGAAATATAATAGGTTCCGCTTTATAAACATATCATTTTACATCTGACAAAGTGACCGCTTTAACAAACAATTACTTTTGCAAGCACTTGCGTCAGACGTGCGAAACTGAAGAAAATGTTGCAACGTTGCAGTTTTGTTACAGATGCATCAAAAATTATACACATTTCTCACGTTATTATACACAATCACAGCTAATTTTCAGTAGGATTGCCACAATTTGATTACGTAGCGGATGTTTCAATAACGCATGTACTTTTGAACGCAATGAGATAGAGCATGGGCGGATAGTAGTAAATTATTCAAGTGTCAGTGCATGGTTTGTACAACGAAATTCTCAAACGACTGGTTGACACTTCCCGCGATCCAAGGGCTGGCTTTTACGTTGGCCAGAAGCTAAGTATTGCCACACAACGAGGCAATGCCGCCAGTATCTTGGGTACATTATCAGTCGACAGCGATGCGGAGGAATTTTTCGACGTCATATTTTAGTTTGTTAATAGTTGTTAGGTTAGGATATTATATTTTTATCAAGGTAAAGAACATTATTTATACAGGTGTTTTAAAAAGTGCATTAAAGTGCATTATAAAAAGGAGAGATATGAACTTCAAGAAACAGGAAGATTTAAAAACTGGTTAGAAACCAATAAAATCGACGTTTTCAAACAAAAGGTTTGAACGTAAGCGTGGAAATGTAATTTATTTGGTAACATTTTTAGCCACCCTAAAACAATAGTGGAGTCAGTCCAAAAAAAAGTTAGCTGCGCGCTGACTCGTAATGCTGCCACAACCTTTTCAATGATGCGGACACCTACAAGAGCACCGTACAGCTCAAGTCTGGGTATGGTCGTCGGCTTGAGTGGCGCAACTCTGCCTATTACAATGGCAGGTGGAAACCACAAGCGAAAAATTATATCTCAGCTAAAAAAGGGTTTATCGACTTAATCAGACCCTTTTTTATTGTTTTAGGATCTGACTATCTGAGTCAGATAAGCAATCAAACTGATTAATCTGGCTTGGGTATACACCTTGTATAAACATTGTCTGTGTACACAAAGCTTATGGGGGCACAAACTAGGGCGGTTCAGACACAATATCAGTAAACGAAAGGCAAATATTGGGGTTTGTCTAACCGATGACGTCTATCAAGGGTAGCAACGTACTTTTCCTAAACGAAAGGCTTCGCTTGATCTGTTAAGGTGAAAAACTCTTTGGTTTTAATTCAGAACACCTGCGCTCCGCGGTTTTACCCGCATAAGTCTCGATCCTGTGGAAATATCGGGATAAAAAGTATGCTATGTGCTAATCCAGGTCAGTATTGTCTACCCATGTGCCAAATTTCATCAAAATCCGTTCAGCCGTTTTAGCGTGAAAGCGTAAAAACAAACAAACATACAAAAATCGAATCTTTTCCCTTTATAATATTAGTTTAGATTCCGCTATTTAGAAAAGGGGTACTTGGATATGATTAATTTTATTTTAATATTAACTCACAAATAACATAACATCACGCCTGTATTCCCCGAAGGATTAGGCAGAGGTGCACCTATATTACAACTTCGAAAGTCAGGATATTTTTATTTCAGTCTGAGTAAAACTGAGTGTTAAGAAACGGACAGATTGAATAACAGAAACAATAACAGCAAGTCTTGTAATAATGTGAAAAAAGAAGAAAACACAAAACAAATGGCTATTCTATTTTCGATGATAAGGAGCATTCGTCACATTCTCGTGCTTCGCTTTCATAACAGTATTTCACTTGTCTGGTTTTTTAAAATTAAAAATAAATATGTTGAAATTGATTCTGCTACGAGTGAATGCAATTTATCTTCGAATGTTTTTGATTATTATCCAGTCAGTCAGTGGCCATTAATCCATTAAATCAGTGGCCACTGTGGCCAGGAAAATAGTGATTAAAAATACACCTTGCACCTGCTTGAAAAAATCGGAACAGGCAAGCTAGGTGCGCTTAAAATATATCAGACATTTTTTTTTATACTTACATTATCCAATGGCAGAACAAGGAAGGCCCCTCCACCAGCCACCTCCGTTACTATGGCAACGAACTTAGGGTTGACAGCGCAGAAATTAGAATCGTGCGCATTCCTAGTGATCTTTATGTTGTCATAGCAACGCTCCCGTTTGAAAGGAACGCCGTAAACATGGCGGAATTTGGAGCTTCTCACACCACGGAACCATACCTGAAAAACGTTTTCCAGTGTGAGCTGTTGGGAAACAAAAAAGCAAGAATCATTGCAAACCAAAGCATAGAATATAAGTAGTACATATTTCTTCTACTAAAATATATGTTGTTATAAATACATAATATACTATACATATAGCGCGAAAGTTAACTAATTACCTAATAACTTCACTAGCTGCCACTTAAGTGGGCATAAGTGTATTTCGCGTGACGGGTTATGAAATCGCCAGTAGTTTTAATTTGAAAAACAAGAGTGTTGGAAACTTTAAGACAAATACAGATTGAGATTTGTTTGATAGAAAAAAGCAAGGTGTTTTTACCAGATTGCGGCCCAAAACGAGGAAAGTGTTTTCAATTAAAATAAATATAAAATATTTTCTTTTTCGCTTAAAGTCTAAAGATTTTTGCTTTATAACAAAATTAAGATATTTCAAGAATGCAATGACAGCACTAGTGAGCTCATCAATGATGTCGTCATTCAGTGAGAGTAACAACGACATCATTATCTGCTTGTTATTTACGCCTCCCATGACTATACGTTTATGAACGGTCATCATCACTTACGAATAGCATTCATTACGTTTGATATTTTTTTTTATCATCGTAATGTATTGAACCTATTGGAACGCAGGGATTTTCTAAAGTATCGGTTGTTTAACTAAAAAAAAAAAAAAGAATCTCGCCAAATACATTACCTACTTCGTTTTTTAAAATCCGTCACAAAAGAATATGACATGGCCAGTTCGCCACTTATAATTAAGAAGTTCGAATTTAGGTTCTAGAAGTCATTTGACAACAAATACAGACAAAACATGAAACAGTTAACGTGAGCTAAAAGTAATTAACTTTTTTTAACAAAACACTTTAGTTGAACAAAGGAAAGTGACAGTATTTTTTATTAAGTTTGGCACTTACATTTGTGCACTTACTAATTGTTGCCATTACAGACGGTCAGACATTAGAATCGCACGCAATAAGAGAAAATATGAGATAAAATCTGAAATTATGAATTATTCAAATAACAGTGATATAATCTCTTTGTGTTAAAATTGCAAATTCGAGTCGATTACAGATTTGTATTGACATAATAACACATGAACAAAGTGTTTTTATCATTATATCAGACTCGAAGACAGTGGAACGGATTTGTAAAGTACAATCAACACTATTCTAAGTTTTAAAATAATTAAACGTAAAAAAATAAGTTTTACAATCTAGCCTATAGGCTAGATTGTAATTAATTATTAAGATTCTAGTTCTTCCTAAAAAAGGAAAAAAATACCTAGGATTGGATTAAATAAGGAAGGACTTTAGAAAAAAAATAATACAGCTTCGCAGCAGTGGGAATGTTACGCCTTATCAATTTTATACCCACAATGTATTTTTATTTTAAGTGTAAATAAAATAATAAATAAGGTACCTCTCTGTGAGCAGACGACTATAGTCTACGTCGCAGGCCCAGTGCGGTTTGGGCTCACAATATTTGCAAAAAATAACAATAATAATTATAAATTATAACTTTCTCTCAGACTTTGATAGATCAGATATATCAAAGTAGGTATGTGTTAAAAACCTATTAATGACTTACCATGCATCGATTTCTCTTATTATACTACGACTTTTATAGCCGATTGTTATGTTAAAAATATGCATAGGTTTTGCGAGAAACAAGAAATAAAATAAAAAATCATAGCGAAATAAGTGGCTTTTAAACCTATTTTGGTCAAGTACTTTTATGATCTGAGTCAAATTGAAACAACGTCGAGTGAAAACGGTTTTATTAAAATGTCTATGAACCGTCTTGTGTATGCCCCGGGAATTCAGAGCAATAACCATAATTGCGTAACGGATTATTAATATCATGTGTCTTATACACACGCTCCACATTTATAAGTGGAGCAATGAGCTTAAACGTTATTAACTCATCTATGATTTATCGTTAAGCGATTGCGTCGCGATCAAGTTACAGGACACTGCATCTTTACTAAAAATTATTCGATATACAGGGTGTTTTGTAAAAAGAAGAAAAATGTTTGACAGTCGGGAATCTAGCTCTCTACCTATCAAAATAAAACTTATACTATATTTTAAAGGAAATCTTTACTTTGATAAGGAAAAAAAAATAAGCATCAGCCTGTATAGGAAGCATGGTGTTTTATGATTTATGTATGACAAAAAAACACATTTAGTTACACATCGAGAACCAATCACCTATTTAGCATTTATGTGTCTGTGTGTGTATTTTTATAAGATACGTATCAATTAATGATGTAGGTAGGTACGTGTAAGACTGGCTATTTAATAATGATCCATTGTGTCATATATCTGCATAAATAGGTACTTGCCAATAAAAAATACTTACATGGCCATCCATACAAGTCTTTTTTATTGGCTTACTCATTCACGTTTACAAACATCAAGCCACGAAGTATTGGGGAAACAAGGGCACAAAAAAATCTATCTAGTTAAGTTCCTGGAGGTGGGAAATGGGAATACAGGATGGGCAGGTTGTTCCAGGATTGTCGAGCCAATAACGGGCACCTGACAACCCTATCACTATCAGAAGCGATACAATAGGGTAGATAAAGAACTAATACCAAGTTGCAATCTATTTCCCATAGTCGAGTCTCACGACTCGCATTACTTTTTACTACAAAAAAAAACAGCATAAAAAAGCATTTCATGTACGTCTAAATACATGGTCTAACATACAAATAAAAATGTGCAATGAAAAAAAAACAATACCTGTGAATTAGTCATGATGTCTCCACTCTACTGGTGCAATATCAATACATGCACTACATAGAGGCACACGCCAAAACTATACAGTTCTGTGCATTTTACATACAATAATCGTATACACAAATAACATAAAAATCAGCTGCCCACAACATGATGCACTGTACCTTAACACTGAAAGTTCCAAAGAAACAAAAAGGATGCATTAAAAAAACATAATACAAAATAAACAAAATGTGCAATAGAATAAATACTGAGTTGGTCTGTAGTGTATAGTCGTGCAGACCTGCGCTGGGTCGCTACCAAATGATACTCCGAGTACGAAATTAACGGCAGCGCGCGTGTCTCGAATGGCGCGGGAAAAAAAGTGAAAAGACAAGACACTCGTTACAAAGTCGTTGTCGTCGTCAATTCTCAGAGAAATTCAAATTCATTATAGTCGATAGAACATCAATTAAATAATATGACCGATGATGCAACTATGTTACATAATTTGGATGTATGTAAATTAGGAAAGTTACTATATAATTATGTATTTAACTCAACATCATCTCTAAACTCGGCTCTAATAGAATCAAATGTCATATCATCAATATAATTTTTAATGTGCTTATTTTACTCAAACATAAAATTTGACTGTATTTATATAAAATTTTAATGTCATGCCGCTTTTATGTAGAATTATAGAAAATAATTAAACAATTAAATTGATAATAAAGCTTTACAAAGCCAAACACACTAAGTGGTACAATTAAGCAGTATGACTCAAACAAAATATTTAGCAATAATGTAACACTTTCGACTGATTACATTCGAAAGATAAGGATGTTACATGATAGTCAGCGAAGCGCAACATAAAGAATGACTACAGTAAGTGTAAACTAACCACCGCAATAGTGGCCTACCTAACCACTTATGTCATGGTTTGGTTTGAGTTGTGATTTTATGAAGTCACTTCTTCGGGCGGATTTTACTAATGAACCTGAACGCGATCAGCACACCTAAACCGCGTTTAAGAGCTGTCAGAGTCAATATTCCAAAGCAATGATGACACTGACAGCTCTTAAACGCGGTTTAGTTGTGGTGATCGCGGTCAGTTTTATTGGTGAAATCCGCTAAGTAAACATAAATATTGTAAGGATGTTTTCTTTGTATTGCTTCCTTACGTGGTTATAAATAAAGTTTGGTATTCTGTTGTGCGTATTTTAGACTTAAATACTGTATCATTGTATTCATGGAAAGCTTATAAAATTGGAAGAGAGAGCCCCTTGTTCAGGCAGTGGACTGATCTGATTGATTGACTTTGTGTATTTTTCATTCATAAATAATGTTCTATTGTAATCAAAAAAGTTATATAAATAGTCATCACAAATACATAGCAAAACAAAAATACCTATACGTGGACTTGAGAACCTCCTCCTTTTTTTTTGTTGGTTAAAAAGCAAAATCTCGGTTTACTTTAATTATTTTGCTGGCAAGACTCAAGAGTTATGTAGTATTACTTACTATTGCACCTTGTATTTGTGCTCCATGTTAAACAGAGTAATTAGCACCAAAGTAATAAGTATAATGATTGGATAACTACTCAGTAGTTAAAGTTTATACAAGTTGAGTTTCTGAAACGGTTATGGCACTGTGCCAATCATTATAATTATGTAAATTGAAAATTAGATGAAAGTTTTTTAAACCTGTATTGCCCCACTGCTGGGCAGTGGGTCCCCCATAGCTTTGCACTCTTTTGATGATATAAAGTCATTTTAGTATTCAAGCGTATTAAAAATGAATTTACTTTTTCTTTCACATTCTTTAACAACTCAAGATAGATTTCTTACATCTCAGCTTCCAGTCTTTAATGGTTTGCATTGCTGTGATTAACTGATCCATATTGAAAAAAAAAAACTCACCCTGTATTATGTAATGAAGGTACAGTTAATATTGACTTTTTGTTACTGTCAGTGTATAATAAAAATACATGTATTAAGCACCAGTAGCGAAGGGTCAATTTTTGTAAGAGGTAAGCCGTAGTACATATCTTTAATGTGATTATATTATTTGTCTATAGAATACTGACTGTGCCATTCTTCAAAGGGAAGCCGGTAGGAATCGAGTTGTATGGAACCTTCGCCACTGTTACACACTATTTGGGGACTAGTTCTCACCAAAGTAGGTTAGTCCCTTGAAAAAACTCTTCTCCTTTTAAATGAACATAGAAAGTTAATTATGTACTTTCTGTTATAACTATGTTTAACCAAATGCTTGATGGCTGCCTGGGAATGGTGCCTACATAATTTGAACCAAAACTATTGTTCAAAATAATTATTATCTCAAAAGTTCTATCGTACTTTTCCATGGGAAAGTTATTTTCCCCTGTCAGGGATTAACATAAAAGCATTTTATCTGATTGATATGAAACTACTATTAGATAAGCTGTTGAGTCAGCTTTTATTATTGAGTTCACAACATTTTTAAATAACATGTTCCAATATAACAAAATATGAAGCAAAATAATAAAATGAGATATTCACAATGAGGACAAAAAACTTACTACCCCTCCCCTTAGGCTTAGAAGGATAGTAAGTTTTTTTGTAATCTGTAATATGGCTTCTATTCAAAGTCAAATCATTTATTTCAAACAGGTACATAAAAGGTACTTTGGAACATAAAAATTTACAAATAGATAGAATTTACGAATAAATATGAATGAATAAGGCTTACATAGTTGCCTCTTTATTACTTTTTAATCTCCATTGAATACTTTACCGTACTTTACTTCCATTTGGCAAACCACCCTGTATAATAATGTGAAGGGTACTCCCTGTTTTTTAACCGACTTCAAAAAAGGAGGAGGTTCTCAATTCGACAGTAATTGTTTTTTTTTAATGTGTGTTATCGCACAACTTTTTTCTGGGTGAACCGATTTGGATGATAATTTTTTTATTTGAATGCTGGTGTTTCACATGTGGTCCCATTTAAATTTGATCAAGTTCTGACCAGTACTTTTTGAGTTATCCTTAATTGTGCGCATTTTTTTTCCACTTAGTTTATATTGATGATGTTTTCATAATTTCCTGTCACTGTTATTTACGTATCAAGTAGTGGTATGAAAATTTGTGTGGGGTAGGTACCACAACTGTTTTTTTTTTGGAAGTTGTTTGTTTTTTGTAAAAATGTTTTTATTTTTTCAAGGGTCACAAATAGAACAGCTTGGTGGAATGCAATAAAATTTTAAATTATTCTTTTGTATTTTCTTGTCTACAAACATGTGTCAATGCATGATGAGTATGTAGTTTGATGTTTTCTTGATAATAATTGTGACCGCATAATCTGATAGTAATATTCAAGAAATGTTCCACTTCATAAAATGCTAATTCACATTGTTCACAATGAATCTTACAATTATAAGGAGAAAGCTATGGTGAAAATTTGTAGCAAGTTTATAGTCAATATAGATTTATTCTATGTTGAGATGAGAATATTATTCATACTCTTAAATGGTGGAAGCATTGAAAATTGTGCCCAAATATCTAGTGTTAAGATTGATGTGCTTAAATAATAAATTAGAAACTATTATCAAACTTATTATTTTGCAGACCTAGGATTAAATATTGAACTGACTTTTTATGGGGAGGCAAAACAGGAAACCTCAGATATTTCAATTGAAATGGCATTCAAATGCTGTAGTTCTTATGCTTTCATACAGGAACAAGGGATTATTGAAATAGAACTCCATAAGACTTGTCTCAGTAGTTCACCATTTTTTTGCTGGTTAGCTACAGAAGTTGATACTTACCAATATAAATGATAAAGTACTCTCAAACAGGGTGCATAGGGACGAAACTTTAAAAGGGATTTTAACATTGAAATGATATAGTTTGTTGCCAACAAGGGCACTTAATCGTTAATTATAATACAATAAACATATTAGAGTCCTTTTTGGCAACAAACTACTTATATTATTACAATGTTAAAATCCCTTTTAAAATTTTGTCTCGAGTCACCCCTGCATCCCTATTCACCCCGTTTGACAGTACACAACAGGAATCATGACTTTGCCATGATCTTGGCAAACTTATAGATTATTTTCCTAAAGGTAAGGTTAAGAACAGTAAAATATGGAGAAAGGTTATTACTACAGGATTTTTTTTGTTTGTTTGATCAATCAAATTTTATGACCAGCTGTAGCTTTGATTAAATAACACATGGTTCCGGTCAATCAATCAATTCAGTCTATTCTGTCTGATGGCATCGGATTCCCTTGGAGAATTAAGTTTGTTTTATAAAGTAATATTATTTTCTAGTTTAATGTGCCATAATACTTAATTTCATTTTGTGCTAAACTCTGTGAAACCATGTGACGTTTTTTTTTAACAAGGTTTTTCTTTACAAAGGAAAACTTAGTGCAAGTAAAGTTGTAAAGTTACAATGTAAATTGAAGGCAAACCGTAAATACTTGATGAGAAAGTGTTGTAAAAACTACATAACATGCTGATATAATTCTGTAGTGTTGCTTGTTTCTTATTCGTGCATGTAGTACTAATTACGACAAGACAGTATAGTGTGTAAGAATATTTAACTTTTGAAATATTGTTCTAATATTTTAATAAAACAAAGGACTAATGTGACCAAATCGAATTTCGAACGGAAAATACCATAGTAGCGTTCTTAAAGAAATCCCAATCTAAATCAATACTTTCGGCACGGCAATGTCTTTTATAAAATAACACCGATAAATTAGATATTTAAGTTATTTCTTACCTTAGCGGCAGGTTTGTTGCAAGCCCTAACATCAACCAGAGTGCTCTTGCCAGGACTCTTCTCAACAATGTTTATAATTTCTAAACAGTTGGTTTCTCTTATCGACTCATCTTTTACTGGAGGCATATCCTTTGCACAATTTAGCAGCACAGTTTTTAATCAACTTTTTATTGTTATAAATAACTTTCCGTAATCGTAAATTAAAAACACAATACGATAGTGCCTTACTCTCTTTTCAAGTGAAAATCGAAGACAAGCGACCGAATGAACAAGAAATGAATGAATAAATGAATGAAATGAAGAAGTGTAGTGTTACCATTACCACTTTTTTTTTAATGAAGATTGTGTTGCCAATATTGACGCTAGGTTATTGGATAAATACCAACGGCCACCGACGTCGACGTCGCACATCGCCTTTAACCAATGCCAATTGATGGTAAATTATATTGGTGGAAAGTACGGTGGAAAGGAATTTTAGGATCTATATAGTTTTGATCGAATTGATCAACTAGGTACATTTGAATAATTTTATTGATGGGTCGACATCTCAACGGTCTTCTAGATAGTTGTTGTATGGTCGATCGAAGATATCATGAAAACAGAGACTCTAGCATCAAAATCGTCGATAAAGTCAATCAGTGCACAGTGGCGCCGCCAGAATTGTACAGTGATGTCGCAAGATCCGCTTGCCTGCCTTTAATGCTGTGTACACACCGGCCCAACGAATGCCATCGAAGGATATATTCGGCATTGGCTACCGCACGTTCGCTGGCCTTTGAAGGTACGTCCAAATACATTCAGTGTTCGAGCAAACGAACGGTCGAATGGTCGATTGCTTCTATCTCTTTGATGTTACTGCCATGCTGCTTGCGGATAGCCGGCACACGCCAAAGAACGATTGTTAGCGTTTGCTAAATTTAATTAATTAATTTAGTATGGCAATATAAGTTGACACCGAACGAATAAACATAAATGTTTAAAGTTGAAGCAGAAATCACAATTTAGCCCACCGAGTATTAACTGTTCTGTAAGCCCACCCCACTTTCGACCAATAAGCAGCTGTGCTTATTTGCTTTTATGTTCCCGCTTTTAATCAAATCACCAATAGGAAGGATTTATTTTAGGTGGAACAACCACAGAACCACTCAATAAGGAAGAACTTTTTGGTTACAATTAGGTAAAAAAAATATTCAAAGTCGAAACTTGTTTCGCGACGCAACATGAAATGGAACAGATGTTATTTATAGGACTTATCTAAGTAATGAAATTGTCTATGCCATACATAAAATGAGGAAAATTGGAAGGAATTCCTTGTTAATAAGTTTGCAATCCATCAATCACGAGTTGCGTGATAGGTACACAATTAATTAATTCATTAAGTACGAAGTTCCCACTCTTCGGCTTTTGCTCAGAGACGCCTTGAGTTCTGGCCTTCTGTGTAGAAGGAAAGAATATGGGATAGGTTATGGTAATTCTAGGATGAGCAATAAGGACTAATATTAAAGAATGAAGCACCTACTGATTGTTGAAAACAAACCGAATAGATAGGTGTAATATATATTGGGTACATATTTAGTAAATATGTTTTCTGTTTATCTTCATTGCTACAAGTACTAAAAAAATCGGGGTCAATGCTTTTTTTCCTGGGACTGACTTAAACGTCCACGCTGATAATTTATTCATATTAGGTAAGTAAATTACGAGGTGTTGTCAGGTTGTTTCCCTAAACTTTTCTTTTTTTATTTCGCGTAAGCTCGTGTTTGCGCGCTCCTCAGTGTAAAGCGATGATGTGCCGGACTTTATTCTTCGTAATGTTGTGCCTATTCTTTCTCTTTTTTTCATAATTCTATTTCGACACAACAATCAAGTCCAACAGATGACGAGACGATTCTTTGACAGTTAGATACAGTGCAGAAACGATTAGGAGATATTCAGAGGCATCGATGTTCTCATATCGACTTTACGTTACGTGTCCAGGATCGCAGACATAGGTAAGAGGTACTGTGGGTAGGCGACGGTAGGTACTTATTTATTTATATAAATAATTGTTTAAGTCAGGCTGTGGCAATGGAAATAAGAAACGTGAGCAGAAAATAACTAGTAGGTACCTACGTAGGTAGTATCATGGTATAATAATTGTTTTTTTAGACAATGGGTAGTATTATTTTCCTTCAGCTAACCTTGACAGCCTAGTCCGAGAAGCTGATTGGCGAATAGGATCAAGAAGTCATTGATTGAAGGATAGGATTCATTCAATTAAATTGTGGGTGTGTGCGTTTTTTATTTGTGGTAGCATAATGTGATTTTAATGAATGAGTGGCTGGGTCACTTCAATAACAAAAGTTGAATTATTTGGGAGTGAACTATGTATTTAGTGGCACCACGATTGGGTGAATAACGTAGTTTCGTACTAGTCTATGTAACAGTTATTACATACGTACATTAAATTATCTAAGTACAGAACATTACCGAAATTACAGATGTTTTCATTACTTAGTAGTTACTACTAGTAGTAGTAAGTAGGTACTTAATCCTTAAAAAATACCCACAATTGTTTATTTTGTTTAAGTCAACAAACATATTGATAAATCGAGCGATTACATTAGTGCCAAAAATATTCAACAACATTGCCTGCAATATTATTATACGCATAACTTCAGCAAAAATTGGTACCGGTCTCAGTGTTTTGCACACGAATGAATGTCGTTCATGTCATACTCTGTGGTTCACGTGCTCAGTAACAAACCGGTCGTCGCGCACATAAAGGCTCGTGCACACTGGCGCGACTTGTCGCGCGACGCGATTCTGCGATATTATAGCCGTAGAACAATTTCTATGAAAACGCGCGCGACAGTTCACACAGGAGCGACTTGTCGCGCCGCGACGGCGTCGCGGAGCGACGAGCAGCGCGACAGCAAAGGTACCATTTTGTATGGCGTCGCGGCGAAATCGCGGCGATTTCGCGGCGATTTCGCGGCGCGACGCTACGCCGCGGCCGCGACGCGACGCGACGCAAAGAAAGTATAAATGGCGGTGCCATCCAAGCTGCGCTCAGACGTGCCTTCGTGCTCTGACGAAGACCGTCAACTAGACTATCTTCGTCAGAGCACGAAGGTAGGTCTCTACATGTTTGCTGAGCGTGGGGTTCTAGACTCCTAGGTTCGATTCTCCGATTTTGTTGCAAAATAAAATAAAATCATAAGCAAAATAGTAAGTCATTGAAATGTGACGGTTATCTCATTCTTTTAAGGTATAAATTAGGATGTTAGACCCAACCACCAAACAACGAACCATTTGAAACTAAAATTCCTTGCAAATGTCAATCATTCTAATTTGTATCTTATTGCAGTGGTATAAGAGTTACATTGCAATGACTTACTAATAGTTTTGGCGGCGCGCGGCGCGGTCAAAGGAAAGTACCTCTTTGAAGATGCCGCAAGCCAGCCGCTATGCGCCGCGTCGCGCAGCGGGCGCGACGGTGTCGCGTCGCGTAGCGGGCGCGAATCGCGTCGCGCCCGCTACGCGACACGAATCAAGAGAGTATAAATGGCGGTGCCATCCACGCTGAGTTCAGTAGTAGACGATCTTCGTCAGAGGACGAAAGCAGGTCTGTACGTGTTTGCTGAGCGTGGGGTCCTAGGTTCGATTCCCCGGTCGGTCGACATAACCCAACCTAACCTAAGTAGGAAGTAGGTACCTAAGCTTGACCACATAAGCACGAACGACGAAACTGGCGAATTCGGACGTGCTAAGTGTCTTAGGTAGGCGTAATTTATGATTTTTTTACGGACTCTTATCTATCAATTTATTTGATTTCGTAAAAGTAACATTAACTTTTACTCATAAAGTTTACTTTCGCCTGCAGGCTGCAACACATTTTTGTGGCTTTGTACAGGGCGAGGGCAGATCTGTAGGCCTAGACAAAAACTTTTCTGATAGCCTTAACGCCAGACGCTAACGTCAAAATGTATGGCAATGACAATACCTACCTGCGGAAAAGACCTGTAATGTCACGTGGTAAGCAAATGTCAACTCCATACAATTTGAATTTTCTTGGCGACCGCGGGAATATAGCACCTAATTTGGCAGGAGTCATTGATAGGTAACAAAAAAAAAATACTTTGTCAAACATTTTTACTCGAATCTGTAGGAAGTTTGTTCAATAATTTTCTTGGTGCTCTTCAACATTCATTACAGTCAGCGTACTTGCCGTGCACCTCATAATTAACATTATGAAAGACATCTGAAAACATTAGGTTACCCAACTGTTCAATGCATTTAATAAGTATTGTTTGTAAAATATTTAAACGCAAACAAATGAAAAAATGTATATCACTAATAATACCTAGTTACCTACTTAATTCTAAATGAACTGGCGATGGCGGCGCGCGGCGCGAGTTGAAACGGTCTGCGTTCGTCGTACTTTTTAGCGGACGCCCGATTCATCGTAAGAGCGCTTGGGCTCCACTAGTAGTCCAGGCACTGCAGTCTCGACATGAATAGCGACAAAAATCGGTCGCTAAGTCGTATAGATGTCAAATTTCTTTAATAGATTTTGAACTTTATTTCCAAAGCATAAGGTTGAAAATCTATTAAAGGAATTTGACATCGATACGACTTAGCGACAGATTTTGTCGCTATCTAATGTCGAGACTGCAGGCCCTGGGCCGGATTTTTGTCGCTATTCATGTCGAGACTGCAGGGCCAGGCCCTGCAGTCTCGACATTAGATAGCGATAAAAATCCGTCGCTAAGTCGTATCGATGTCAAATTCTTTTAATAGATTTTCAACTTTATTTCCAAAGCATAAGGTTGAAAATCTATTGACGACTTAGCGACAGATTTTTGTCGCTATCTAATGTCGAGACTGCCGGCCCAGGGCCTGCAGTCTCGACATTAGATAGCGACAAAAATCTCTCGCTAAATTGTATCGATGTCAAATTTCTTTAATAGATTTTCAACTTTATTTCCAAAGCATAAGGTTGAAAATCTATTAAAGAAATTTGAGATCGATACGACTTAGCGACAGATCTTTGTCGCTATTCATGTCGAGACTGCAGGGCCTGGGCCGACAGTCTCTACATAGATAGCGTCAAAAATCTGTCGTTAAGTCGAATCGTTGTCAAATTCCTTCAATAGATTTTCAACTTTATTTTCAAAGCATAACGTTGAAAATATATTAAAGAAATTTGACATCGATACGACTTAGCGACCGATTTTTGTCGCTATCTAATGTCGAGACTGCAGGGCCAGTGCGTGAATGAGATCGAACTTCCAGTTCAACGTCTGAATGCGAACGGCTGTGTTACATTACAACACGCACAGCACCGCACGCGCAGTTGCACTTGCGACCACTAGACCTACGAGGCAGTCAGTTACTTTACTATATTTATAATTAGATCACTCATTCATTAGACATAAAAAGTTATCACTGAGTATTACAAATACACATACATAACATTCACGCCTGTAATCCCCAAAGGGTTAGTACACCCGCATTTCGCCAGTTATGAGCATAATTTTATTAGAGAAGAATTCACGTCCCGTCAAACGGGGTGAATAGAGATGCCGGTGTGAATCGAAACTTTAAAAGCGATTTTAACATTCAAATAATATAGTTTGTTGCCAAAAAGGACACTTATCGTTAATTATAATACAGTAAACACATTAGAGTCCTTTTTCGCAACCAACTATATTATTTCAATGATAAAAACCCGTTTAAAGTTTCGTCTCGATTCACCCCTGCAACTGCATCCCTGCATCCCTATATTCTCTCCGTTTGACGGTAGGTAGATACTTACGGAATTAGTTTGATAAGTAAATTAAAAGTAAGTACCTATCTAGTTTAGTTCCAATATAGGTACCTACTCGTATGTTGTTTCAACTTAAATAAATATCAACTTTACGAGTGTGTAAATAAAGATGATTTCAAAATGATAATTAAGTATGTAAGTACCTACATACTCTTAAAAAGGCCATAAAAAGTTTTGTAACTGAAAAAATACACTTTATATGTAGAAATTAAAGTTATTTTTCCGAAATCACAGATTGGTAACTAAAAAGTCCATAAAAAAATTAAACTTAATTAGTTTATACCAAAGAAATTTAAAAAAAAAATTGATTTTTAAATAAATACTACGTAAAAGCATGTCCGAATTCGCCAGTTTCGTCGTTTGTGCTTGTGTGGTCAAGCTTAGATACCTACTTAGGTTAGGATGGGTTATGTCGACCGACCGGGGAATCGAACCTAGGACCCCACGCTCAGCAAACACGTACAGACCTGCTTTCGTCCTCTGACGAAGATCGTCTACTACTGAGCTCAGCGTGGATGGCACCGCCATTTATACTCTCTTGTTTCGCGTCGCGTCGCGGCCGCGGCGTAGCGTCGCGCCAGTGTGAAAGGTGTTGCGACGCGATTCTGTCGCAGAATCGCTACGCGACACGTCGCGCGTCGCGTCGCGCCAGTGTGTACGAGCCTTAATAAAGGCAGGGCGATAACCCGGCGATTCAGTTTGAGTAGACGAACAGCGCGAGGCTTGTGTGACAGTGTAGTTTGATAAGTCGGAAAAATTACTCGTGTACTTAGTAGGTACCTAATTTCTTTAATTAAAAACATGCCGAAAATTCACAACTTTGGTGCTGGCCCGGCCAAAATGCCAGAAGAAGTAAGTCATTTATCAATGTTTTTTTAACTTGTAACGTAATTTATGAAATCTGAATGCCTAATTAGCATCGGTACGCATGGGTATTTTGTAATATTAATGTTTGCTTCGTCAGGTATACGATATCATAAGGAATGAACTAACAAACTTCGACAACTCTGGTATAAGTTTACTTGAGACAAGCCACCGAACTAAAGGATACATGCAGTTTAATACAGAAGTACAAAATGTAGTGAGAAGATTACTGTGAGTATTTAATATCTAATGTAATATCAAAAAAATAACGTTTGCGTTCTTAGTAGTTACCTACATACTAATAACTAACTTTAAACTCAGGCACATTTTTGAAAACCGCGCGTAACTAAGTTTGATTTCTCGTGCACATCGAACTTTTTGAAAAATGAATTAATATGTTTGAACCTTAGCCAATAGAACATCTTCAGTCATTAACTGACTGGTAGGCACCAGACAGTTAAGACGAAAGACCTGTGCTCATAATTTTGCACTGCGTGACACCTCAATCAGCCTCCATAGCACAGTCAGTCATATTCTTATACTATCCTTGGCTCCTTCCTTGGTTGGTGTCATAAGGCCTTGTCATGGTCTAGGCGAAGTATATTATAATACCATGGTCCTTGTCATGTCCTTGTGAATGATTTAATTGGATCGAGCATATATGAATGAACTGAAAGAGTTTTCTGAACTTTTCTGTGGAATTCTCAAATTTTGACATTGAAGACACCTGACATTTTTGATTTGATGTTTTCAAAAAGTAAAAATAAACAAACAACACGACAAAGTTTTAATATTCCATCATCAATTATATTTTCTTTCATTTAACGACATTAACCTGAATTCCTGAAGAGCTAGACAGCAAGTTTCTGCCTTGGTATATTCTATAAATTTCAACCGATTGTTGCACCAAATACTTAACTTTTTGATCAAGATAATGTTCATTTCAGAAATGTGCCGGCAAATTACAAAATTATCTTTATGGCTGGTGGTGGAACGGGTGAATTTGCTGCAGTTCCTCTTAACTTGATCTCCAGAACTGGAACAGCGGACTATGTCGTTACTGGTAAATATTTATTTCGTTTTTACTTAAATTATTATTTTAGAATTAAGAATATTAATTTGTCAATGAACTCTATTCTCCTGCACTTAAAACTTACAACACAGTACACCTACAAATGTAGGTTTAATTAAAGTGCCATGTCTCCATTAAGGCGGATAAAGAAAAAATATTGTACCTACCTATCCTAAGAGTCCAGAAAAACTGAGGTTAACTGAGAGTAAAACTAGTTCAATCTTTTTCTAAGCATAGGTTTCTTGTTTTAATCAGTGAATAATCTATTACCACAACTGATCATTATCATTCAATTAAAAACACAATTCTACTATAAATTAAACCTGCTGTTGATTAAACTAGCATTTAAGCACAAGCTTGTATAGGTACAAAATATTTGCTTCTTTTTTAGGTGACTGGTCAGCAAAGGCAGCAAAAGAAGCAAAGAAATATGGCAAAGTAAACTTGGTTCTGCCTCCCGTTGATCGCTATGTTGACATCCCTGATCAATCCAAGTGGAATCTTGATCCTAATGCATCATATGTACATATTTGTACCAATGAAACTATTCACGGTAACTATCAGCTAATCATATGCTTCCATTATCTCTTGCTTTATTTACTTTTATCTATTTTAATATCTTGCTAAATCTGTATTGTTTTTCTATTGGTATAGCATTCTAAGATAGTTTATTTTATTTGTTTAAGAAATTGGAAGTAGGTAACCTTAATGCTTCATCAGTAAATAGCATATCAAATGCAAAATTACAATTACTGATAAGACGCATAGTAACAACAAAATATTATTGGCTCTAATAAATTAAACTATATGCTTCAACAGTACTGCTATTTTTATAGTGTCATGGTTTCTTAACCATTCTTCCTGTGTCCTTGTGAAAGTGATGTACATTTTGCACTGAAATGGCCCCAATTATGTAATACAATTGCAAACAGTGAGAGTAGGTTCCTTATTAGTTTCAATTTGATAATTTATCTTAATTAGCACAAGGCCTGAATGATTCAATGTGTGTTTGTTTTTGCACATTAATAATAATAATACCAGCTTATTAATGTCCCACTGCAGGGCTAATGATTCTTCTCATATAGAGAAGAAACAAGCATTGATCATGTTTATAATGTTTCAGGGGTGGAGTTTGATTTTATTCCCGACACAAAGGGAGTACCTCTAGTTGCTGATATGTCCTCAAATATTATGTCTAAGAAAGTTGATGTTTCTAAGGTAAGGAATTTTATACTTAACCGATAAAAATCCCGGTGGCCCTCTGTAGGGCCGGTATGTCGTGGAACAAGACAGTTCCTCAGCCCCAAAAAAAAAAAAAACATACAGGGAAATGCTCAAAAGACGATATTAGCTCTCATTTAGAAGCAATAATGATGATTATTTAACCGCACGACCGCGCGACCCTCTAGAGGGCCAGCGGGGCTTGACGGTATAATAATAATAAAAAACGTTTATTACGGTACGGTTACGGTTTTTACGGTATGGGCGACATACCGGTCCTACAGAGGGCAACCGTGATTCTATCAGTTAAAATACAATTTAATTATCAAAAATACACCACATCTGTTGTATAGTGTGAATTTGGCTCGGTACTAAGAACTTTTGTGGACAAAAATAATTGTTATTGGCTTAAACCCAATATCTGTTCTTCTTTTTCTTTTTTAGGGTTTTGGTTTCCGCACTTCGTCCTTCAGGTGGACCATTGTGCGTGTCCCAATACTTTGTTACAAGGTTGTCTGCAAAAGATCGTTTTTAGCGATAAGACCGCCCATTGTGTTACCCTATGTAAAATTTCTACATTTATATCTGTAATTTTTATTGTGTATTACTATTGTTTTTTATGAAGAGTATTCTGTTCTATTTTATTTTATTTTACCGATGATAATTATATTTAAAAACACTTGTTTCATATGATTATAGTTTGTATACTAAGCATCACTTCATATTAATGATGAATGATTCAATCAGTAATTATATGAAACAAACCAGTTCAAACTGAGAGCTGTTAATACTAATTGCTGCAGATAATCAGTGGTCTCGTTAATAATATTATGAAATCTTTGTTATCAATTTCTTGGCTTGAACAAATATTTGTTGCTCCTGCATGTAGGGTTACCACCTGGATTTGTCCAGACATGTCTGACTTTCTAGCCACCTGTCTGGACTTTGTCCAGGCCTTATCATTTGTCCATTTGTCCAGACTTTCTTATTTGAAAGGATTAAAAAAAAACTCTGCAATGAATAATAAAAAAAGAAATATTAAAAAGTTAAATGTCCAGACTTTTTGCATATTAATAATATGTCTGGATTTTTTCCGGACTTTTCGAATTTCAATATGGTAGCCCTGCAAGATTCTATTCTAGCTTTGACTAGAATTTGAGATGTGTAGTGTGGCCTCGATGCAAGCCACGACGCAGCATTATGAGTCATAATGCACCGTCGTGGCAAAATACTACATCATGCTCTTTGGCTTGCACGACCGACGGAAAGTAATATACCTACCTATAACGCGGGCGCACTTAGTTGCATGCGTTTGATGCAAGTTTTTGTTTCATGTTTGTGTGTGTGTACTGTGTATCAGTACCTACCTACTATACACGTTGTTGCCTTCTTACATAGTAACAAAGATTGTCTGCTAGTTTTTACGCACGATTACATATCAAGCTATACATTTCCAGTTTAAACTGACTTCTCATTGTACGAAAAGCCTATAAATGCGAGGTCAGCTAAGTTATGTCGTCGTGTGAACTTGGTACTTCGAGAAGCGATTCCGCGCTAATTAAAATCGATGATTTATTATTCTACACGTTGTGTGTTAGGGAATTCGTTTCGAACTTGCTTCCGACTAAATTTTTTATCAGTCGGACGATAGTTCTAGGCATAGGAAATGATAAGATAGTAAACTGATGTCCGATAAGGAGCAGTAGAGGCGTACGATGAATAAATGTTGACCTCTAGGGGGGTCACAGGCATTATGGTTATTTTATGTTCAAAATACCGGCGGGCTGAAGATTACTATCCACTCTGCTGAATATGACGTGTCTCTTTATAAACCCATAGAATGGCGCTTGAGAGCGAATGTTGCCAGTCATCAAATTACCGCTGCCATCAAATTACCGCTTCAAGGACTGTTATAACTGCCATGAATACCGCGCTGGGTGCGGGTGTCGATTGCGCGCGTCAATTGTTATAATGATAATTATTAGGAAGTCACGTGACTATTAGCGCCAGTTTGACAAAATTGGCGAGAACGAATTACGTCCAGGTTTCGTCTCATTTTATGAGCTTTATCGCTATCAGAATAAGTACGTCCAAGTGGACGTATTACCATCATTTTGTGCCTGTAACCAGAGATTGGTACCTTAAACGATGTTTCTTTCTTGCAGTTCGGAGTAATTTACGCCGGAGCACAGAAGAACATTGGTACGGCTGGTGTTGCTTTAGTTATCGTAAGAGAAGATCTGCTGAATCAGGCGCTGCCGATATGCCCTTCGCTATTCGACTGGACGGCCAATGTCAAGGCAGATTCTATTCTCAATACTCCTCCTATGTTTGCGTAAGTATCTTTTGTATTATAGGAGTGGGAAGCGCCAGGTTGCCCGCGAAATTCAAATTTTCTTACGTTTTGTGCAATTTGCAGGTCAGTGTCAGGTTGTATTTTGAACAAAATATGATTCGCGACCGTAATTAATCATCATCATCCGTTTAATTAATCATCAATACAACCCTCTAAGTTCATATTATAATCCTATTTATTGATATTTTATAACATTGTCAGTAAATAGGATTATATGAACTTAGAGGGTTGTATTGATGATTTTAATGATTATCATTCTGTAAATACATACTTGTTACGGTCGCGAATCATATTTTGTTCAACATCCAACCTGACCTGCAAATTGCAAAAAAACGTAAGAGATTTTGAATATCGCGGGAAACCTGGCGCTTCCCCCTTCAAGGGGTGCCGGTGTGTTTTACGGGTACATGAGATTTTTCACCATTGGCTCTGGAATGGCAACGCACCTGCAATGCCTCTCTTGCAACACAATTTTCATTGCTCTTTGCTCTTTTTCCATGATTATTATTGTATATTTTTATAGATAAGTATATGTTTTATGTATGCATTTATTGTATATATGTAAATGGTACACCATAGACTATCGTCAGTATTGTTTCTCCTCCCTAAATCCATCCAATGGTTGTCTTTGAAATATCGCTTTCAGCGATAAGACCGCCCATTGTGTCACCCCTTGTAAGATTTCTACATTTATATCTATAATTTTTATGGTGTACATATCTACCTATCTTGACCATAGGTAACAGTAATCACTAACAATCAGGTAGGACGGCTTCTTGATTGGCAACAAGAACAAAGTGTAAAATTTTGAATCGAAAATAAAATACACCAGGAATAGGTTTTATATTATCACGTCAATACGCACAAATAACAAATAATCTATGTTTTTGCTAATAATATATCTAACATGTTGTCTATCAACGTCCTTAGCAACAAGTTTTATCATAAAAATAATCACCAGAACTACGTTATTGTAGTTTACACCTGAAAATTATTATATAGATTAAAATGTACCTACTTTGTTTCTGATAAAATAGTAGAAAAAATACCTTTTATCTTATTTGTGTTTCTGCCAAATTGTCGCATGATTTTGGCTAAAAATAGATATCACCATACTGGGTTTTTATGAGGCTTTCAGTGAGATAGATAACATGTCATAGCGACCATCAATTCTATTAGCATGTGACTGATGAATCATAAAAACTGAATATTTATTTTTTGTACTTATCTACTTTTATTAAAGCTATTTAAATATCAAAATTTAAGTTTACTTTCAATTTTCAAATATATAATAAAATAGTCAAATTATTGATTAATTAACTTATAAAACAGGCTAATTTATCCAAAGATTTTTTTTGCAATCGACGCCTTCCCAGTTCGTCAGCCGCAACCACATCAGTCTTGTCTAGGTAGGGCTGCTCCATCGTCGAAGCCGAATCATTTGGCTATTGGTTTAAATTTGTCTTGTGCCGCGAATGCACATGCTAGTGGCCACATAAAAACTGGATATTATAAATTGTCACACAGGGGTAGGCCATGTTAAATAATAAGCAATTTAGAAATTGATATGAGGAGGTAAAAAATTAATGAAAAATACGATAAAATGGTATGTAAAGTTCTTTGTGATAACAGCTCGATAGAATAATAACACAATATCACGCGTGTATTCCCCAAAGGGTTAATCAGAGGTGTACCTATTATAAAGTCAGTTCGATAATGAACCAATAAATATAACAGTACTATTAAAATATAAAATTATATCATTTTAGTTGTCTTTAATAAACAACAATATCTCTCTATTCCAGTATCTACGTCATGGGAAGAGTCCTAGAATGGGTAGAAAGAAACGGTGGTGTGGAAGGCATGGCCCAATTAGCGTCAAAGAAGGCCTCACTCATTTACGAAACAGTAGAACAATCTGGCGGATTCTACTCCATTCCCGTAGCCAAGAACGCTAGAAGTAAAATGAATGTGCCATTCAGAATTGGCTCCCCACCCAATGAAGACTTGGAAAAGGAGTTCCTGAAAGGCGCTGAAGCATTGGGACTTATTCAGCTGAAAGGACACAGGTAATAATCACCATCTTTCTATAATCCACACTTCATGAATTTAGTTAATACTATACCTTTAACGTTACCAACAAGTAAAAATTTCTTCAGTGGGCTCGAATGCGCTTCTCGTATTGTTTAATTACAGCTTCCTCACGGCGCCAGGATTTGTCCACTATTTACCACCACCTATTGCTTGAAATAGGTATCTCGGATTTTGCGGCGCTATTTGCGAGAGACTTTTGTCTAGCATTTTGTTGTAACATTAGTGCTGATCTATTGATTGTCGTCTTAGCCAGAAAACGTCTTCTGCTGGACATAGGCTGGGGTCCTGGTACACTAGTCCAATATGTTGAATGATTTAAATTAATTAACTTGTTGTTTCATTTCCAGAAATGTCGGCGGTATCCGGGCATCAATCTACAATGCCGTGTCAGTGGAAGAAGTGGAAACTCTATCAAAATACATGAAAGAGTTCCAGAAGAAACATGCCAAGTAATTTTAGTTTATTTTATGTATTAAGGTATTCTAATACTTATGTATACTTTGTTCTACGACAAAAATCACGCATTGTTTGGCTATTAAATTAAGTTTAATGTATTGGCTGTGCTGAAATTCTTTTTGAAGAATAAATTATATATTTTTTTAAGTGATTTATTCTTTTTCTTCGATAGTCCCAATAGCGAATAATTAGTAGGGTTCCACTTGCATATTATTTCTATAAATACTTTTCAATATCGGATATGCCGATTCTAGGAAATATCAGTTTTCCAACGGTGAGATATATATCAGAAACGGTTTAGTAGTTTCTGAGATTTCCTACATCAAACCATACGAACTTACACTTACTCTTTATAAAAATAATAATTATAATGCGTCATACATTGTGATTAAAGTGACGCCTTTTCCCGCCAGAAACAAAAACATCGATCATGTGATTCTTGGGTGATAATTTGGCCTCTAAAGATTACATTACATTATACTAGTTTATTTCGATAGTTGACACCGATGACATTAATTGAAAGCAGTCTCGGGTCGAAGTACGTAATTAGTGTTTTTTTGACACAATTGATTATTGATAAGTAGAATTTTTGTTGAATGTTATTTATGTTTCGGCTATTTCGGATTTGACCCCGAGCGGTGTAGCTGGTTAGTAACCGGTCCGACCTTCGCTATCATGTAACCCAGGAAAGTTTCTTTAAACAAAAGGGGTCAGTATTTTTATCAGAATGATTATGAAACAAATGTATTGCAATTAGGTACAGTCCGCGAGATCTAAGTTGAGCTTTGCATTTGTGTGGGTGTTTGCATTAATGTGAGGTGCGCGGCGGAGTTATTTCGCGCGAGGGCCGCACCGCGCTTCAGGCCGATTGCCAAAAAGCAGTATAAACCGGTTTAAACCAAGCAAAGGACGCGTCGCGCTCTAGGCCGACGACACACCTACACTATCTATATGTGCACTCACACAAATGCAAAGCTCAGCTTAGATCTCGCGGACTGTACCTGTATATTTTTTGGATGAGGGGAGGATATTTTGTAAATAAAATAAAATTCTTAATAAATATACGTATAAAAATTTATTTCATTAAAATTTTTGTAAAAAAATATCTTTATTATGTAATCACTATTGTGGTAATAGATTGTGATGGAATATTGACCACCCGATGGAGATTCTTTGAGTATTTCAATATAACATTTCTTTAGGTACGTACATACTGGATACACGTCGGCTAGAACTAGTCTAAACCTCTTATATATTTTGTTACTGTTGATCCTAGTACGGTCCCAATATTCAGTGTTAGGAAGATTATGTATTTACTATAAATTATATCAGCTTAAAAATACTTTAATACAAAACGTATATATAATACATGTCCCATATATTCACGTGATAATTATAAAAATATCATTCTATACATTTCACTGTCACATTAACACTCACTCACATTCATACACAGAATTATAATAATACAGACCAGTTTATAATACAAAAATAAACCGTTAATTTATATTACCTAACCACCCCTAATGTTAGTAATAATCAATCGTTACGCTAATTACTGTTCTGCAGATGTAATTATTACTAGCATTACGAGAACGTGTTCTAAAAAAAATATACAAAATATTTTATAACATTATATTTACACGATTATAAATCGGAATGTTGTTGGAATGTAATTTTTACAATATTCGTTGAAAAATTGTGAGTACTCCCTGCTTCAGATATGGCAGTGTTCGCCTTAAAGTACTTGAGCATTTTGTTCGTTGATGATTATTTAAGAAGATCAACACATTCACTGTTTTCAAAATAATGTAACGCCTTTAATAAACTTTCGACTTTTGTGACGATTCTTTTGTTAAATAAAGTACTTATATTTGGTGGGGGCTGTAATTTAAACAGTGAGTGTGTTAATACACATAACGTTACAACTATAATTCTTAATAAAGCTAATAGAATACGACATTCTACAATAACATACTGAACTCTCGGCTTGTAGTCGCGAGCGCTACATATTTTCCACGCCGTCTATTTAGTATGCAATAATATGAGCTATTACTGCTGGGTACACCGAGAATTGAAACTAGTACGAAGTATTATGTAAGATTGACCAGAATACGACAAAACGCAGTCTCTTGTTACACTTACTGACCCTCACTGTCGCTGTCACTCTTATCTGGAACGAAAATATACTTATTAGTATTTCATCATTGTTGTTTACTGTTTTGCATGTGTGTCCCAGTGACCGATAATGTTGTTTGTGCTGGTGGAATTTTTGTATGTGCGTAAGACAAACAATTATTGTGATATATGTACATTTCTCTGTTTATTTGCATCAGACATTAGCCTTTGATGCTTGTAGCGCTTTATGTTAAGAACAAAGGGTATGACGTCATTTTGCAGCCATTTATTGTACTTATTGTTGTATTATTGTATTGATAAATGGCACATTCACCTTCATCATGAAAACAAAAATAAAGCCTTTGTTTAACTTTTATCATTAAAACTAAATCAAAGGGATCATTGTTATTAGGGCATAGAACATGTAAAAGCCAAGTACTTATAATTTTATTATTTAATAACAAATGGAACAGAGGTGGAGGCGGAAGAAGGCTAGAAACGTTTTCTTGATGGGAGAAATATAAAAATGGTTACCAAAGATAATCATGTAAGAACTTGTGAAGTTATAAAGGGCTAATGTATTTTGTATATAATATGTCACTAAACAAATAGCAATTTTTTATTTTTTATTTTATTTATTTCTGTATCAATCCGTGACATCACAGCAGCGGGTATCAGAATACAGCGCTGCGACACTTATTTTTTAAATGTCGCAGCATCATGCCGAGATAGGGGCCTTTTGGCCTCTTACAGAACTTTCTGTTGTTATTTTCATTTTACTTTTGTTTATTTTTTGTTTTTATGAGTGTGTTTAGTTTAGTTTATGACAATCCAGTGCGAATCCCAATAAATACTTTTTGTTTGTTTCTAATGATTTTCAGTGGATTAAGGGGCGGTGCACAAAAAAATAAAAAATACTATTGGACAAGTGCATCTCAAAATATATGTTATACTACAGTAAATCAGCAGAACGTTATTGCAACTACCAAGCAAGACGTGCAAAAGCTGCATTCTCAATAACAAAAGTGCGCACTAACTAAGTGCTAACATACTGACCTTTCTTACCCGGGTACGCGTGCCTCTTTAATCTATCGTAGAGATCCTCCTTGGTCCCGTATATGCTGGCATTTGATCGCGCTAAGCTGTTCATCTTTCCATTCATGCCGTTGTGGAGGCTCTCCTTCATATAAGTCTCGTTGTAGAAGTTAGGCATCTCCCAGCCATCTTCTTCGTCGTCATAGTAGTGTGCGTACGTGGAATGATGCGATGGTGCTATTGATTCCGCATACGGCGTATGCGCTCCGTAGTAGAAGTTCACTTGGGAGCCGTTTTGGTCGATAGCTGGTGTTAATGTCTTCTTTGGTTCCTTCTTTTTTGTTGATCTGGTGTAAATAAGACAGGAAGTTAAAAAAATTACGGTAGATGTTATGCATTTGTCAAATTAAATTAGCTGGTGACACTTCACAGACGAGATGAGTATATTTCTAAATACGATAAAACTAACTTGCTAGGTTATGGCATAATGTTATACAATACATTATGCCTGGAGAATCAACCAATGAAGAAAAAAACAGAATAATATTACAACGTACCTCGCACAAATCATCCATACAAGCAGCACTAAGAATATAATAAAGATGACTCCTCCCGCGACTCCACTCGCTATGTACGCGAACTCGCTCTTTTCCCTGCAATGGCGGCCAGTGAACGAGCCAGTGCAGCGGCATGAAGGTTCCCCTCGAGCGTCCTTCACGCACTCGCCTCCGTTGTCACAGAAATCCTGGCATACGTCTGGAGATAAATGGTAAAGGGGTTAGGTTACCGTACAACGTAGAAATAAAATGGGGCTATAAAATTTCCGCAGTCCGCATTTAAATGACCTGATCATTAAAAAAAACTGCATCCCTTTGCCATGTTTTGTTGTCGCAATTACCAAAATCTCAGTGTTCTAAAGTAACATTATCCTAATTTTTGTAGTTGTATCTAGATTTAGAAAACTAGTTTTTCTATTAAAATAAAAAGTCTTCGTCAAAATGCAAGCTAGCAAGCAAGCGAGCAATCATGCAAGCAAACAAGCTAAGCTAATAAGCATACAAGCAAGGATGCAATCGTCACATGCTCCACTGCATAGGAATTGTATCGAGAACCTATAGGAAAGCTTAGGCAAAATGAATGCCTAAACAAAATTCATATAAACAAAGCAAAAACAACAAACGAAAGAAGTTTATGTTACACGAAAACTGAATGTATATCGAAAACTTGAATGAATTTTATGTCAAGAAACGCTAAGGGGATACATTAGAAGTGAACGTAAGTAGGATGAAATAATGTTGGTTCTAACATTTTTCAATTTTCACTTTCAATGAACAATTTTCAGGAATACTTAGCTACAAAAGTCAAGAGGCTGTCAACATTCTTTCCGAATTGATTTCGAAATCAATTCCAGTTTTGAGAGGTATAAGAAAATTTGGGCAATTCAGCTGAATACTTCCCACGATGAATACAAATTAGCTGTCGTACAAAAATTCAGTCCATTAAACAGGCATCAAGATTCGAATGAGGTTTTTCCAATAGAAGCTTAATTTTCAGGTCAAAGTCTTTGCCTTGAAAGCTTTGATTTAAATATTGGTTTCCTTAAATAAAAATGTCTTGCTCACCTAAACAAACTTTTCCGGTGCCGTTGAAGCCCGGTTTGCACTGGCATTTGAACTCGCTTGTCTCAGGTATCAAAAGGCAATAAGCGTTGACATCGCAATGCATCTCCGGGCCACTCATCTCACATGGGTTCGTGCATTCTGATTCTGATGTCTGTGAAAAAGAGTATAAAATACATGAAAGAGTAGGTAAATCTAGCAGAAAGTAATGATTAAATAATGTATAAAGAAAACTAAAAATAGAACGTCGAATATCTTCTATTTCCTCGAATATTAGTTATCTCACAAGGGCATAAACCATGACAACCCTCTAGCAATTTTACCCCTAAGTTGAGCAATTTGGCATGTGCTTTGATCTCGAATAAATATCTCAGAAGAGCGCTCTTATTTTTTATTGTCATCCCAAACGTTTCCACGATGATGAAAAGCCACTCAAGATATATTTGGGACGTTATTAAGGATAAGTATGTTTTACTTACAGCACCAGGGCCTCTCGTACTTGTGTTGATTGGACAAGGTACACATACTGTCTGTTGTGCCTCTGATTGATAGGTTCCTTTCCTGCATTGTACACATGTGTTCAAGGTGACGTTGAGATATGAGCCTGGAAATTACAAGAAAATGTCTTAACATTTCTATCATACAAGAAGATTTCAAATTACAATAAATATCTAGAATTTTCATCTCCCATTATTCAACAATCGGAATCAGATTAGACCGGATTCCTCGAGTTTAGAAGATCAAAATTCCGTTGTCGAAGTATTTAACATTTTAGGGGATTGTTTTAAAGTCAATTTGGAATGTTATGAACGTTTCTATGCGAAAGTTGGGGGGCGAAAATTATTTGTTTCGGAAGGGTGGTTACCAGGTCGGCAGACGGGGAGGGAGCATTGATCGGCGGACGACGCTCCGGACTGCGGGGTCGTGGTGCCGGGCGGGCACGGCGCACATGCTGCTCCTGATCCATTTGCGCGCCATGTTCCACGAGGGCAAGGCTCACAGCCGCCGTCACTGCTTAGTTGTTCTCCTATAGAGAAAAATCATTAGTTTAATTACAGGTTTTTTTTTTAAAGAACATCATAGCAATCTGTCAAACGTTTTCACATATCCGGAAAAAAATTCGGTAGTTAATCGTGCTTACCTGAAGGACAATCATCTCTGCATTCAGCAGCCGATACGGCTTCTGTAGCTCGAGTGGTTTGTCCCCTAGGGCAGGCCATGCATGAGAAGGCTCCTTCACGTGGTTGGTATGAACCGTGACCGCAAGGACGGCAGAGATCAGCTTCGGCATCGTAGTATTTTCCGGCAGCGCACCTCTCTAAAAATGAAATATAGGTATTAGAACCTGAATAAATTCTATCGTATAAAATATGTAGAAGTCGTTGATCTAGTGATTGCAATCTGACTGCTTTGACTAATGGGATCCTGGATTCGATTCCCAAGTAAAGAAATAAAGAAATGTAGGGACAATGTAAGTGTGAATGTTGTCGCATCAGAAGGTTGCGTGTTCATACAGAGTCCTACAGACAAACAAAACAAAAAGTTTATTTGCGCCTAATATGTTTAAAAATACCAAGGACCGACCGCAGGTTCGGTTTCGGCTAGTTTCGGCCAAAAAATCTAGTTTCGGCCACAGTTTCGGTTTCGGCCAATAATTGGCCGTACCTTCGGCCCCGCCGAAACTAGGTGTTCGTGAATTGTCGCGTATCATTCGGCTAACTTGAGTGAGTGAACGTGATTGCTAGGTGAGTTCGCTAGCCGGCGTGATCGTGATCGTAAAAGTACTTGATTGTCGTACAAAATATACTCATCTTTATTGAGACTGATAAATATTAATTATCACTGATAATTAATTATAATGGTAAGATAATTCTTTAAATACTAAGTTAAATACTAGATCTCATTAGAAAATAACCACACAAGTTACCTAATCATTAAGACTATTCTAAACATAAGTAATTAATGTTGATGTTTGAAAAAGTTTGACAAATATGTTGATTGTGTTTTTTTAAATTTAAATTGTTAATTTTACAAATAAAGAACTATTTTTGTTACATACTTTAATTGTTGCATTTTATTTTTTTACACGTGTTAACTGTCTATATATGTGTAAAAATACAATAGATTTAACATGCTATTAAAATTCAAATAAGTTTCGGTTTCGGCCGAAACTGGGACCAAGACCGAAGGTTCGGTTTCGGTTTCGGTTTCGGCTCAAAATCCTGTTTCGGTCGGACACAAAAAAATACCCAAAGAAAAAAAACAGTTTGGCAATATATTCCGTCAGGAATTTCTCAGTAGCAGTAGGAGTCCGGAGACTGGATTTGTGCCTTGTAATAGGCTCGTAGCCAAATTCTGGGCCGACTCTATTTAGAATGCCCCTAAGAAGAAGAATGGCAATAGGGTCGCCCTCAATTATATGGGACATACACATAGCAGGCGAAATGTGGGTCTCTACGTCTGTTTTCTAGAAATAGGTACAAACGGGATGTTATTAAAATAGAAGGTTCTAAAGCTTCAAAAATCTTTACCTTTGCAGTCAGCAGCACTACGGGCTCCAGTAGATTGTGTGACACCAGATTGTCCGGCGATAGCAGGACAAGCCGTACACTGCACCTGTCCTGCTTCAGATTGATATGTGCCTTGTGGACAAGGCTTGCAGGTGTCGCTGGCAGCATCCAGGAAGGTACCAACCGCACAAGCCACTAAAAAGAAAAAGAAATGGGTTAGGAACCGATATTCTTTTTTGAAGTGCAGTATTTTCACGGTGGTACGGTCAGTAAAGAAAGTCCGTTAACACTATTACTTTTACAAGATCTAAAAACGATCTAAATTGACACAGAACCACCGTACTCTGATTTCCAGTATGGTTTGTATGAAGAACTTGTATTATTTTAATATTAAGCACATCTTGTCCGTTTTTAAACGATTTTGTGTAAAAAAAAAAACTGAAAACGACTTGCTTTACTGACGGTACAAGTAAGAATTTGTAGTTACCACAATCAGGAGCCATAACAACTTGTCCAGTAGGGCAGGCGTAGTCCGAAACTAATTCTAAGCTGGCCGGATCGGGCACGGTATTAGGAAGAATGTTCCTCACGTCGAATTGTTCGTCTTCGAGAATCAGCTTCTCCAATAATCGTTGCACAGTGGAACGTTCATTGTTACCATTGTGGAGGACTGGGTCGCTGCGAGTTTTAAACATGAATTAGTTTACCTTATTAAGATTAGGTGTTAATAAAAATAGTATTGATTTTCATTATTTCAACCAGCAACATACAACTACAGTATTTGACCGTAAATATGGCACATCTAGTTTAAGAAAAAGTTCAGCTTCAAAGCCGCTCTAAAGCCTTCTATTTCAGTCACAGCTGTGACAGAACAGGGTTTTTTTAAATTTCGATGTGTCATATAAATGCCCGGGTAGTGTAACTATTTTATTCAAGCAAATCAAACCTTTATTTTATGTTACAACAAGTGCTTAAGTGCTACTCCAAACCATGCAACCAACTTACTTGACAGACGGGAAAGAGATCTCAACGTTGTACGTGTCGCCAGCCTGACGACCCTCCCTACTGCTTCGAGTCCTAAGTGCCACAAAAACACATGCAATTGTGATAGAAGAACAACATGCTTTATTTTTATGAAGCCTAAAAGTGCAGTTTTTGAATGAAAACGTCAAAATTTTGCTACGAAACCAAAGTGCTTCCTGTACCTACTGTGTTATGTATAACACATGCTTTTATGTGCACTACATAGATGAGATATTTTTATATTACAAGTTTTGCGTAATATCTGTGTATCTACGCCGTCACCTTTTATCGACTCCTACTTTGTAAAACCCGTGACATTAAAGAAATAAATTGAAAATGGCGGCCAAACAGTCCTTTCACCCACACAGTATAATGTGCGAGTGAGGGAAAATGATTAGCGCCGCCATTTTAAATTAGTTTATTTAATGGCTTGGGTTATAATGGGTTTTTCTAAATAGTGATGGAGTTGAACTTACTCTTCGACGGGGATAATGGCGTCCAGTACGTAGGTATCTTCAGCAGGTACAGCGGGAGGGGTGGACACTTGTCTCGTCTGTCTGTTGTTGGCGCGGTGGTCGCACTTCACATTAATGTCCAGTTCCTTGCACTCGCGGGTTCCTGTGTTCAACATTCATATTAGAAAACGTACTGCAACTTATAATGACGGGCGAGGTTAAGAAAAGCGTTGGGTCGATGAACATTCACGAATGACGCGGAGTAGCAAGTGCTACTGAGCTGTTCCACCTTGCAAAAGTGAAGAAGTTGAAGGCCAACTCTAGTAATTTGGAGAGCCCCAGAAGATTGGAAGAAACAATTGATAGTTATAAGAGCAGATAACAGTTTTGTTTTCTGAGTGCGTACCGTCAACAGCGTATGAACAGAAGTTCCAGTCTCTGTTAAGTTGGTTGATGGCGCTGCGAACCTTTTGGCGAAGAACACCTTGACCAGCATCATTGCAAAGTACTGAACTTGGGAACAACATCGATATCTTGAAGACGCGCTGAGCTGGTGAGGCCGCTGCACAAAGAAGAAATATGTTAATAAACCATAGTTAAAAAAACAAATAGAAAAAGAAGAATGAATTATGAATTTTCTTACGTGAGCAAGCGGGATAAACCAATGGTAGGGTAGGATCAGCGGTTGGTCGCCAGAATCCTTCAGCACCACATGTGTAGAATGGTGGCACAGGTTGCGAGAACCTAAGACCGTCACGACAGGCAATCTCGCACACCTTGAATTGACCACCGGCACCCCAGTCGCGGCAGGATTGATAACCACCGAGCGGATCAGGTAGTGGTGGACAGAATTCAGCTGAAAAAATAATTTATTATGAGTAGGTATCCTTCAAAAACAGTAAAAAAATAACTGGATTAAAAAAGTCTCGAAAACTTACCAAGAACAGTAACCTTGAAAGTGCAAGTAGCTGCGTTGCCAGCAGCATCATACGCGATATAAGCAATATCATAAGCACCCCAAGCAAGGTTTTGTCCAGGCCTATGACCGGATTTCTCGACTACTTTAGCAACTCCAACGTTGTCACTGAACACTGGCACATCCCAGCTCACGACAGAAGATCCGTTCTTTGCAATCACCCAAAGATCACCAGGGCAACGATCTATCCGCGGTGGTTCCTTGTCTACTTGCAGTTGCTGGCATTTTGAACCAGAATAACCATTAGGACACACTCTTTGGCCGCAATGAGATGGTACTATTCTCTCGACTCCTCCAACTAAGTCGTCATATCCAGCCCAAGTGAGACCCAAGCCGCTGTACAGAACAGGTTCAGTTCTGCAGTCACGCACTTGTTTCTGGATTTCATTTGAAAAATCGAGAGCTCGATTCCATATTTGTACTTTAGTCAGGTGACCCTGGAATCCAGCTTCCGTGTAAGCCTTTGGATTGTCAGATTGAGGCTTGCCAAGTGTTACCCAAACACTGAAAATAAAAGATAAAAGTTATATAATTGAACTTTAAAATGTTAAAGTTAACACTTTTAAATTATTCATAAAGAAATCTTACTATTGTGGTAGTGTTCGTCCGCTACCGTAACCTTCAATCTTGCTAGCGATCAAACCTTCAGTGATAAGTGTCAATTCTCCGCCGTTGTTACCATCCCAGACTAAAGCAACATGGTGCCATTGTCCGTCATTTACCGTTGCGAATTCACCGAAACTGAGGTAAACATCTTGAAGTTCCGGGAACAGAGAAACTTGCACGCCGTTTGAGTGGGCTTGAATTATTTGCTTTCTATTTAGAGCAATGTGGGAGTTACTGGAAATGCAAAATCAGACAATAAATATGCAGGCAAAGTAGATATAAGATCGATTACTGTCGTCTGTCAGTATGTTATGTACCTAACGCTGTATGCAGTAAAGAACACTCCTCCTTCGTCTTGTTGCGTGTATTGGACCCACATCGCTATAGTCAGACTATCTGCCGATGCTGTATCGAATGGCACCACTTGAGCCGCACTTGAACGCATGGGGTCACTGAAGTAGAGGTCGTAATCTACACTGATTGCTGGAATAAAAATAATTTTATATTTAGTATATCGTAAAGTGAAGTTGATATTTGTATTGTCAAGAAATTGCAAGTGAAAAATTCTTACTTTTTCTGCAATCGTCACCAGTAAGATTGAATGGACATTGACAGTAGAATCTGCCTGGTAAATCAATGCAAGTCGCAGAAGGCGGGCAAGAGTTCTCCTTGCAATCGACAATGTCTTCATCACAGTTCTTTCCTTGGAAGCCTGGAGCGCAAATACAGTTGTAACCTTCGCCCTCATCTACGCAAGTAGCTCCGTTCTGGCAGAGACCAGCGTCACATGCATCGAACTCGTATTGGCAACCAATTCCGGTGTAGTCCAGAGAACATGTGCAGTTGAGGCCAGAACCGAAGTCTTGACATTTTCCCCCGTGCATACATGGGCTGCCGATACACCTTTCTGGAGCAGTTTCACATTGTTTGCCGTCGGTACCACTTGGGCATCTGGAATATTTCCGGAATAGTTATTTTACAATTCATATTGTGAAGTAAGTTTTACAGTTTTTTATTCTTGTAATACAAGAAGTTTGTGATTCTTGAAAAAATTTATATTAAATTTTTATATTAATTTTAAATTTAAATACTTACACGCAGAAGAAGTCTTGGAAGAGATCGATGCATTTAGCATGGTTTTGACAAGGCATGTTCATGCAGTTACCAATGTCATTCTCACAACGTTTGCCGGTCCATCCAGGTTGACAGGTGCACTTGTAGTCACCAATGTCATCTTTGCACGATCCGCCGTTGAAACAGGGGTCCGATGCACAGTCATCAATGTTAGTTTCACACGTCTCTCCCATGAATCCTTCACGACAGACGCACTGGTATTTGTTATCAAGATCAACACACCGTTCTGTACCCACAGCGTTGCAAGGTTCATTCAGACATTCATTAATCGCTGTCTCACATTGTAGTCCTATGTATCCTGGACGGCATTTGCAGATAAATCCGTCTATTTGATCAACGCACGATGCACCGTTCTGGCATGGGTTAGAAGCGCAGTCATCGATGGTATGCTGACATGTCTTGCCTGTATAACCAGCTTCGCAAATACAGTTGAAATCTTCAATGCCATCAATACATTGCCCACCATTTTCACAAGGAGATTTTACACATTCGTTTATGTTGATATCACAAGAAGGACCACTCCATCCAGGATCGCAGATGCATTGATGAATAAAGAGTTTATCAACACATATTCCATGTTTGCAAGGTTCATTTGAGCAGAGGTCTACTTTCTCATGGCAACGTTTTCCTGTAAAGCCTGGTGGACATCCACAACTAAAGTCGTTAACTAGATCTGTACAAGGTGCGCCGAGGAGACAAGGGTTTTCGATACAGTCGTCAGTGTTGATCTCGCAAAGTTGTCCTTCCCAGCCTGGCAAGCATTCGCATTTGTATCGGCCTTGTTGGAGTGCAATGCAACTTGCACCATTCGTGCAAGGGTTTCCGTTAGCCGAGCACGGATCAATCTGAAAAAAGACGAGTCATTAATAACATTTCTGGGTTATTGATTTTGCAGAAATGTGCTTTATATTACAAAGAAATTGATACATGATACAAAATAATTTCAAATACGCACCGTGATGTCACAATCAATGCCCGTGTATCCTGATCTACATAGACAAGTGTAATTATCAAATCCTGGTTCATCTTTGCACATAGCTCTTTCAGGGCAGGTGTCATTTCTACAATCAGATCTTTCTTCTTGACAGTTGATGCCGCCATATCCTGTAAGGCAAGAACAGCGGTATCCTTGTGGAAGATCCGTACAAGTACCACCGTTGTAACATGGCTGACTTGCGCATTCGTCAATGTCTACTTCACATCTGCGTCCAGAGAAACCAGCAGGACAGTAGCATTGAATTCCATGTCCTTTAGGTACACATAGACCGCCATGTTGGCAAGCGCTGTTGGAACATTCTACCGGTAGACATTCTTCTAAGCCTGTTGCTCCAGTTCCTACAGTTTTCATGTTGGTAGGACATTCCATACACAACGTTTGTCCGACAAGATTTTGGTAGAAGTTTCTTGGACATTGAGAGCACGGAGCTAAGCCTGTTGGAGAGTATGTTCCTGGTGCGCATTTAGCCCTGCACCTATCTCTTCCAGGTGCAGCTGGTTGGTAGGTGAATGTATTTACTGGACAGGCTTGACAATCCTTAAATCCTCCTAGTGGTGGTTCGCTTGTGTAGCTATTTCTAGGGCATTCCAAGCAAGGAACTAATCCAGTTGGCGAGTATGTTCCGTATCCACAAACAGGTATACAATCATTTATGTCCTTGGAGCCTTCTTCTCTAGTGAATGTTCCTTGAGGACACTTGAGGCATGAACCTTGACGAGCTTGGTTTTGGAAGAAACCCCGTGGGCACATTGTGCAGGTCTTTTGTTTCTCTTCAGCAAAGGTTCCAGCAGGACAATGTACTGAAAATGAAATTAAAAATTAGTAATTTTCCATTATAGTAAAAACAAAAAAAAAAGTTGTATTAATTGTAAAAAGTGCAAGTATAAAAACTTACAGCATCTTGGGACGTCATTTGTATCCATATTCAAAACCTCGCCGACGCTGCAAGTGAATCCTTTAGTAATGGAACTCCTAATCGCTCTCAACGGTGGACATTGATTGCCAATAGACGATACATTAAGTACCGGTTCAATTAAGGCACTAGCGTATGGTACAGACAAATCAAATATAAGGTTCAATGTCGAACCGCACAAATCGTAAAGCTGCGTTTGTCGAATGGCAGGTATGATAGCTAGCACGAAGTCCATTTTGACTACATTTTCGTCAAGAAGTGTCGGTACAACATTTACAAATGTTACGTTAATGTTGACGTTAACCGCTGAACAACGTTGGGAAAGTCTGTCGTTAAGTACGTTGTCATATTGAGCGACCAAGTCTTTGTATTGCGGTAAGCAAGCGTTGGAAACTGCTCCAAGAGCACGGTATTGAACAGTAGAAACAACGTGGTAGGCGGCTTGCTGGGTATCTGTAATAAAGATTTGACATAGTTATTACAAGATTATCCTATATTCAAGAAAGTATTTTAGGTAATTATCGATTGATTACTTACTTTCTGAAACACAATCAGGCACAACAGATGTGGGTACCCATTGACGCTTGGTTTCGCAAACAAAAGTTTTGACTGGTTCTCCATCAGTGAATCTGAAGCCAGGACTGCATGTGGCAATACATTGGATTCCTCTATCACCAGGCAGGCAGTTCATAGCACCATGAGCTGGCGGCATAAGTTCCCAGTCAACACAAGGGGTGGCTTGCACAGATACCTAGAACATAAGTAAAATATTAAATAATATCTATTTACGTAACAAAATGATCATTTAAAAATTCAGTCGAAAAGTATCCTTACTTGGAAGTTGCATTGAGCTCTGTTTCCATATTTGTCAGAAGCGATAACAGTAACATTTTCATAGCCGCGTATGGGAATGACGGCTCTTTCCGGAATGAATTTGAGGAAGACTTCACCCGAGGCATCTGTTGCGTTTATTCTTCTCCTGGTGTCATTGAAATTGACAGCATAACTGTCCTGTTTATCTACTAGTTCAATAACGTAGCTTTGAGGACAGCTGAGTTTTGGAGGAGTGTAATCTGGTACTGTCATATTCACTTCGCAAATGGCAACGTTTCCATCAAAATCGAATGCCACGTATCGCACGACCATGTTGTGGAATACTTGGAGAGGTGTTCTGAAGTGCTGTGGTGTGACTTCTAATCTAGCAATAGCACCAGAGTTGTCAGTCGCTGTAGGCTCAGTGAAGTTGACTGGTAAAAGTCCACCGTTGACATCAGTTTGCACTACAATTGGTTGTTGTGGACAGTTTTGGAATACTGGTGGCTCGTTATCTGTAAAAGGTAAAGATTTTTTTGTTGTATTTGTTTTTGGACGAGTCGAAACACACAACTACCTATAAGAAAATAAAAATACTAACCGACGCATGGAGAGTATCCATAATCATAACCTAATAAAGGATCTGCAGCTGGCTCATCACAGCCCATCAGTTCGAATTTGAGGCAAGCGTTGTCCATGAAGCTCACAATTCCCAAAATAACGAATCTTGCTTGTACGAACTTAGGCAAGGTGATCATCGCCAATTCACCATAGTTTCCGGGATCTCTCATTGTTAGATTGAAATTAGGGAAGTAAACTACGTAGTTCTCATTTTCAGCTTGCTTGTAGAAGAATCTTATTTCTGTGGGTCTGCCTACAATGTCAGATGTAACGACACCCTTAACGAGTATAGCTTTAACTCGGTACACTTTGCCTAAGTCAACGCTTACATAGGTAAATGCTTCTTGTTTGCCACACCATCCTGTCACCGAATTGAGCCTGATGTTTCTAGCTTCATAGTTAGGCCTCTCTGATGTTGCATTAATAGCCGAGTCAGGTATTCTTCCAGATGCCAGTCCAAGAGGTCTGATGACTTTGCATTCAGGTTCACGTATACAAGTTATTGGTCTGGGGTTGATTAAAATGTATCCTGGTCTAGAGCAGCCAAATAGAACTTCTGATCCTTGTTCGTAGCTTCTTGCAATTTGATAACCGTCAGCTGGCCTGCCTGGGTCTTCACACACTGGTCCTTCGCATCTCAAGTCTCCGAAGTCCCAAATGCCGTTAGCTTGACATCTGACCACGTTATCGTGTTTGTTTGTTTGTCCAGCGAGCTTGAAAGTGTTTTGACATCCAAAGAAGAAAGAGCTTTGGTATTTGGTGTCAACGTATTGACCGTATTCAGCGCCAGGTGTAGGCATTGGAACACCACAGTCCTTTCTAGGGCATTGAGGTTGAGCTCCAGAAAACCAGTAATCGGGTAGACCCTGAAAAATTGCATTATATTAATGAGATGTTGAAATTATTTAAACACAGACAAAATAAAAGTAGTTGTAGTAAATCATGAGGCTCACCGGTTTGGGATCGTAGACGCACTGTCTGAAGGACGAGGATACAGTGTTTCTCAACTGTCTTCCGGGTGAGGTGCAAGTAATCGTAACGTTGTCCCTGTATGGAACCAGTACGCTTTCAGGGTCATCTCTGATCACCTTTAGGCCGTCGTTTTTATCGTCAGACAATGTAACACAACGGGCATCTGCAAATATTAATTTAATGGTAAAATTATCGATTGTGACATACATCTTATTATTAAAATATTGATCCGCCTTGACCCAACAAACTTAAAAATATTTTGTACTTACATTGACATAAAGGTGCAGTTCCGTTCCAGGTTCCACTAGAAGTACAAAGAAGTGACGAGAATCCAGACATTACAAATCCGAATTCACATTGGAACTGAACAATATCTCCAAAGTGGTAAGCATCCTTCGTGGACAGCAGTTTTCCGTTTTCTGGAGGTCCAAGTGGTGGGCACATGACTGGTACGCAAGACTTGTTCCTTTGGTATGTGTCTCCATCCCTTTCACCAGATTCCGACTTTTCGATCGCAAATCCAGCTGTACCATTTGAAGAATAAAGCTCGTAGCCGATGTTACAGGCGCATGAGAAGTCACCGGGTCTAAAAAGAAAAGTAGAGCCGTTAGATATCTTACATATTTTAAATTAAATTAACCTTCTTGATCAGACTGTTAAAGAGAAAGAAAGAAATACTTACGTGTTAAGACATTTTTGTTCACATCCTCCATTATTTTCACTGCACTCGTTAATGTCTGTACAATCTAATCTAGCACATCCCATAATTTCAACTTTCAGACAAGGTGCGCCAACGTAATCTTGGATCTTGAATTTGACGTATTGCGCTTCAATTGGCATAGGCAAGTTAAGAACAGATAGAGTAGGCTCCAATATACGGAATTCTACAGCAGTGCCATCAGGGTTCGTGTAGTCCTTGAAGACGTCAGTCAAGTCGTTGGTATACTGAATTCTGATAGCAGAAGTGAACGCGATGTTGCCGTCAGCACGCATGACGCTCATAGTTCTGAATCCTCTGATGATTGTGGGTGCTCTCAGGTCTATGAGGATCCAGTTAGCTCCGGCCTCTAGGTTGTTACCACACCAACCGCCTCCATTGTTTAAACGTACCATCTGTAACGAAAAATAGAAATATTAATATTTGATGACAAAACAAATTGAGGTTTAATAAAAATAAGATAAAATATACTTACTCCTTTGGCATATCCAGGTTCTGGAGCAGAAGTTACAATGGACTCATCAGGAATAGCTCCATTGATAAGTCCTAAATCGCCAACAGGTCTACAGTCTAAGCTTGGCGCGAAGCCAGTTTTGCAGGGGCAGAAGAAACCACCCTGGGTGTTCTTACATTCAGTCGAGGCCGTATCACATTGGCTATTGGCGCACTCGTTGATATCTTCGCAAGTCGGTGGGTTGTCGAATTCTTGGTTAGGTCCACATTTGAGCACGCTAGGTCCGTTCAGTTTGTATCCTAAAATGTTTAAAAGTTAAGATCGATAGTGCACACAAAAAACCAAAGAAACACAGGACCATCAGTGCATACAATTTTACTTCAAAACTGTTTTGATATTTACCCTTGAAACATTGGACACGAGCTTCATCACCGAACATGTAAATCCTAGTCTGGTCAACGATGAACCCATTCTTGATCTCTGGGAATTTCGGACACAGTGCCTTCGAGCATGTTGGAACATCTCCTGACCAAGTTCCGTTACTCATACACAGAAGTACTGGCTGTCCAGATCTTACGTAGCCAGGTTCACATTCGTAACGGACAATAGTACCGTAGCTTCGGCCGCCACCGTTCAAGATTGTAACGTTGGCGTGAGGGGAGTCCGGAAGGGCAACGCATTGTGATGCTGTAGAAAAAGAAAGCAAAAATTATAAAAAAATTGAATATTTTAAATTACTTTTATTCTACAAATCTCATTTTTATATTTCGTCTACTAAAAAGTTTGCTCCAATCGTAACTTATGTGAAATATCAGTGAAAAAGTATGTACAATTTTGTGAACTTACCTAAACAAGTAGGTGTTCTCTCCCAACGCCCATCAGATAAGCACGAGATTCTCTCGATAGGCTGTCCAGTTGGAAAAGCAAATCCAGCATAACATTGGTAAGTTGCAACACCTCGATAAGTCACGTTTGTAGAGCCAATTGAAAATCCATTATCGATTTGTGGCACCGGACCGCAATACACCTCTGTAAAGTAACAATAAAATCACATAAGTATCCCTATATAACCTAAAGTAAAACTGCATTGTGCAATGCCACCATTCCTCGTTTGTTACTTGCCTTGACAGCTAGGAATGTAAGTAGTTGACCATTTTCCTCCGTCTAAACATTTTGTTGTGATACGAGATTTCCCTGTGGCGAATTCTTGTCCAATCGGACATGAAAATGTTATAACTGTCCCAAAGGCGGTATCTCTGTTTGACGCTAAAGCACCAAGACCGGATGTAAGAGTGGGGCAATCTGAAAAATAAAATGTAAGATAAAAATAATTGAATACACGTCTATTTGTTCCACGTTTGTTCGCGTCGTCGTAGCGTGAATATCTTACCTGCCGAGAACGTCGCCTTCCAACCTATTCCATTATGCAAAGCATCCGACATAAATCGTATCAACATTTCGCCACTGGATGCAGTCAGTGTTATTCTTGGTTTTACAGTAAATCCATTGTCAGAATGCAATCTTAAACCACTTGTGCTGGCTCCGTCAAAAACTTGCACTACGTCGGATGGATGAATGCTAAATTCGTCGAATTTTAACGAAAGTGGACCACCGTTAGGGTTCTTTATTCTAAATAAACATTCTTGGTTATTCGGGTAATTTGCAAGACCGTAAGCAGGTGATGTAACTGTACCATTTGCTGCAATGATTGTTGCTCTGCAGCCTTGAGAATATCTCATGTTGAATCCTTTCTTGGAATCGCCAAGACTCGTTCGGAAGTACATGTACAGATGGTTCGTCGTCGATACTACAACCTTTTGATTTTCTTCGCCTGGTCCAGTCAACCTTGCCAACACAGGGCTAGATGGGGTATTACCATCTTTAATAACAATATAATCCCTGTTCATTCCTAATTCGAGATCCTCGACCTCTAATGAGACTATTCTACCTGGTTGAGCTTCGATAACGTAAACGCATTCTAAGCCACCAGGATAACCATTTGGATAACCAGGCGAGGTTAGTACTTGACCTTGAGGCGTAGCTCTAAGCATGCCTCCGCAATTAGATGACTCGGTTTTCCAAGCCGCACGGAAGCCTTTCCTTTCTACTGAACCATCTGTACTAAACTTGATGATCATGAAGTTCGAAGCGGAAACGTAAATTTTGTTAGATAAATCTTGTTTTCCAGAAAGTGTCGCTAAATTTACAGATTTATCTTCGGTCCTGCCGCCAACCAGAATTTGAACAGTGTCGAAAGACTTTTCAGTTTCAAAATCTTGGAACTGTAAGACGATATTTTGACCTTGTGGCCCCTCGAGAGTCCATTTGCAATCGCTGAAAGGAGGGTATTTGTGAGGATAGTTTGGACTCTCGACTACATCTCCACTGCTGGCCATGTAGAAGTGACAGTCGGAAGCACAGTCCATTTCGTCGGAGGCATCACCACAATCGTCTTGCTTGTCGCATTTGTAGGCTGCGTTGATGCATTTTCCATTAGAACAATGGAAGGTTCCTAAAACAAATTTAAATTGTGTGAGTATTGTTTTCTGTAACCTTAACATTGTATGACTATGCTTGTAATTGAGCATGCAAAGTTAATTGATAAACAATTGCCTGTTGATGATGCTTACCGGCAGGGCAGGCGGTAGCTCGGCACATGAATGGCAGAAGGGTTTCACAGGTTGTTAGCTCCCACGACTGGCTATCGGCTGTGACGTGGACATCGACACATTCTCCTGCCTTGGGGTTTGGCTGTCGCAGGTCCCAGAAACCAGCATACTGCGAGACTAGAGCACCGGCGGCTGATTCGAGTGTGTTCGTTCTTAGGTCGTCGACCGTCGCGAGTCCGAGCCAGTAGTGGTTGTTACTGGGACTGACTGGCACCATGTTGGCAGTCATGTTGTTTTCCGAATAGGTATCTACAACCATGAGTTCGCTGCCATACCTGAAACGTATTTTTTTTGTTAGAACTTGTAACTTTAACAAGCAGAAAGCTTGCAAAGAATCTTGCATTTGATAAATTAATTAATTACCTTCGACATAGTTCTGCTGCTTTCTCCCATGAATGCCTGATGTTGAAGAATTTGTAACAGTGTAAGCCTTTCAACTCCCATCCTGAAAACAAAGACAAAGCAAATATTTTAATAACGTAATTTTAAAGTCAAGGAGAAATTCGAAGTTTATTTACAAAGAAACATGTTGACTCTACAAATTACTTAGAGTATATTTATGCAAAGAATACAAAATGTAATAAGATTAGAAATTTTGTGTAAACGTGGACAGGTATTAGGTGAAGGCTTTCTCCTTTCAAAGGGCTTTCGGTGAAAGCTATTCAGTTCGCCATAAAAACATATAAAATTGTGTTTAAACTGTGTGCCTTTGTGTGCTAAAACTATTTGAGTACCGGGAAACAATTTGACGGAAAATGTACGTTATGTAATAAAGTACCCGCAGTGTTGTTTGACGGGCTATGGATCGTGAAAGCCGAATTGCTCAGGAACTCGCTGAGGAATCGAATTGTTTTCTCAAGTAGAAGTTGAGTGCGTCCTGATTGTGAAGTTGAAGCGATTATTAATTCGGAATTAGTGATTCAACAGGTGTGCTTAACTAGCCTATGAAATTCGTGAAATGGGAGATTGAATTAGAGATTGTAGAATTTACGGAATAATTCGTAGCGAAGTATTTAATTATGTTTGAAGAAATTGGAAAGCAGTATTTAACTTCGTTAGAAATTTAGTGTTCATAACATTATTTACTCGGTCTATGTTTGCGTTTCCTAAGTTTAATAGAAATTAAGTTCAGAATTCTGTTATGTTTAGCAAGAAAGTCCTTGTATTAATGTACGTACATTGAGACTGTTTTCGTATGTGTCTGTTTGTTGACGTGCCCTGAAGTCCTTTCTTAAGCTGGAGCTCAACATAAAGGACGTCAAGAGGAGCTTAAGTTAAGAAAGCTTACTGTTTTGTACAAGGATTTACACAAGAAGCCACAAACAGTCTACGTACATAATTTAAAACTGATTTACTATGCTGTGATGGAATTATACGATACTTCAAAACGTTAACGATAACTGAAGTTGTGTTGTTAAAGTTACGAACTCATGACTGTAAAATGGGAATTTGTAGAAAATAGCATTGATACAAAATTCTTGCAAATTTTCTTGATAAAGTTCCAATGTCGGTGATAATAACCAAGTTAACATTTCGATTTAAAGTAGATGAGGAAGTATCGCACCTTCGGTGCAACAAAGTCACAACAGCTCATTTTTAAATTTTACAGGAGAGGACTTTTAAGGTTTCTTTCGCATTTATTGCCTTATTACTGGATTACTATTTGTAGTAGGTTTGAAATCTTTATAAAATTAATTGTTTATTGCTTTTGCTATAGTTTCACGTAAAAAGCTTCTTTTGAATGATTAAAAATATCCTAATAAAAGACATAACAAAAAAGGTGTCCTGAATTGTGACTTTGTTGCACCGAAGGTGCGGTATGTAAAAAAAATATGTTGTTGCAGACACCTTAAGTCGTCAACTTCTGTAATTATCCACGATTAAACTATTTTTAACGAATGGTCGCAATGTGACACTCTTTCGCTTATAACTTTTGTAATTGCATGATATCTCTTAATGCGACTCATGAAGATATATCATAAAGCCCACAAGCAAGCAAGGCTAAAAGTTCAAATATAGTACAAATAAAACTAAGAGAAAACCTATATAATTTTCATTCAATTTCCGCGCATTAACGTATAAGATAAAAAAGTAAATAGGCATAAATAGAGCGTGCGAGTTTGACGAGGTATCGTGAAGACCGCGGCGTGGCCACGCTTCACCGCGCCGCGCCCGCAACACGATGCAATGTGTTTGACCCACTTAGCTAGTTATGTTACTGCAGCGAAATGCAATCACTCTGTATACGAGTATATTGTGCTCTTTTGCCTAAAACTGTAAACATAAACTCCGCGTTTTATAGCCTGCCTTTTTCGCAAATCGTATCCGGAAACACGACCATGCAATTTAGCAATTTAGTCGGGAGAGGAAGCAGTTTTTGGCGAGCCAATGGCACACAAACTTAAGCTTTAAAGCTGAATGAATTTGCACAGAAGTGAGTAATTGACGGTTTTGATATTTTGTCTGATTCCGGATACGAAATTATGGTATTTTAGCGTAGGAATATTGAAACAATGGCGGCCCCACGATACGTTCATAGAATTGCGATACAAAACGTCACAATATTGTTCGTATGATCGTATCACATGAAACTATTCGCGAGAGAATACCGACATATGCAGGTAGCACAATGTTACGCGCATTGGACGTAATTATCCCGTATAGTGACAAGTCACTGGGTTTTACTGAATACCCTAACGCGCAAAGGAACGATCAAAGCGAATGGCTCCATTGATTTTGTAGCTTATTGCGGCTACGGAAAATCTCTATAGACCAATATCCGCCATCAAAATGAGAGCAATATCACAGGCAATATTAAGTGAAACGTTATTAGATCTACATAAATCTCTATGGATATTGAATGTACTTTGAAACGCTATATTGGAAACGCGAGTGGTTGACTTTATTAATGGACAAAAAATCTTAAACTAGATTAAAGGTAACTAAACTAAAGGTAGGCTAGAATATCTATGAAACTAGATTGATCAGTAAATCAAATAGACAACGTATTAAGTTCGTTAATGAGATAAGGTCGGGTTGCTTTCCCGAAGCTTGCTCTGGCATACGAGCCTGTATATATACTAGTACTACAGTTACTCCTCCTTATACGTACTTTCCCACATATTACACCATGAATATCATGGGTTTCATCGGGGATCGCATTCATTTCCCATGTCTACTGCCCCGGATGACTGAGCTTTGTAACCATTGAATATCGAGATACGAGGCTTTCAATCAACGCGGATCATACCAGTTTACTACTTTTCTCATTGGAGAAAGCTTTGTTAATCGATTACGCACATATTATCGATTAGTTAGATATTCGTGTATGTCATATGGAAGGAGTTACGAAATCACTGACATTTAATGTTGCAAAATAATGTACGAATAATTAAGAGAAAATATCACATAGTTTGATGATGGACCTTCGTATTCACAAATATTAAATCGTTGTTTATAATTTTAATAATCATCGTGCTATGAAGAAATGCAGTATATTTAACATATTGGTAGATGAAATTGATGAATCTGAAGAAGTTACTTGGGGTGGACTAACCACTGAGAGTTTTATTCGAAGAGCGACGAAAACAATCCTGGATGGGTTAGGAAATTATTTAGGTCTCTATAGAGGACATTCGTTCCACATTACTCATAACTCAAAACAACAAACAATAACTAAAGCCCACTTTACAAAATACATGCATGTTAAACAGTTAAGTGCGTCAATAAGGCTTGCACCAAACGGGACGAGAGCAATGTCGACCGGCCGCCGACACGGTAGCTACCGATCAATTGTGTCGGGTGCCTCTTAGCGAGGCGAACCTGAAACCTTTGAAGGATATACGGATATGCCTCTGGACCGGAGATTGACTTACTGCTCTATTTAGATCCCAAGTATACTAGGCGCGCCTACTCTGTGGCTTAGCATGATTTTATCTTGTACCTACCTACTGATCGATGCTTGTACCGTAACTGCATTTTGCAGTCAATCATAAAAAGATTAACGATTAAAAAAATAGAACGTTTGTTTGAAATAAATAATACTACAATAGAGTGCAGTGTTCATTTTAAAAGTGTTATCGGTAAATATAATCGGAGCCTTCGTGGGAAAAATGCAATCGTACGCAATGAAGTTTCAAACTTTGTTTTAATGGGATTGTTACTCCTAATTGTTAGTTCTTCGAATTATATTGTTCTCTTATTTATAATTACTCTACCTACCTTGGTAGACAAATTAAATACTGGTAGATCTTAAAATACATTTAATATGTTTGTATTTTATTTTACTCATCTGCTCACTATCGCGTACCAGCGTACATGACCTACGTTTCCGCCATAGCTTTTCTGTACATCTGTGGATGGGGACTTACTTCGTGACGGGGACAGACTGATCAGAAGTGTGATCAACAAAATCAAGGACACAGTATCTTAAGCATAGCTATTCTAAAGTTGAAGGTGCAGAGGTTGATATATTCGTAAATAAAACGTCAACCATGAGTCACGTTCCGGCTATGTATGATCGAGGCGCTGCCTTTCACTCATTACAAATGTGAGCCTCCAAGGCTACCAGTTTGCCGCTTAATTGACTATAACAGCACAAAGCCTACATTGTCTCGTTAGATAAAAAAGATCAATCAATGATATTCGTGTTTCGTAACGACATGCGTTTATAGCATGTGAATTCGAAATCCAATCACGAAATTAAATGACGATTTAACTAGGCCTAAATTGGAAAATAAATAATGGAGACCAAAGACTGCGAACTTAAAGCCTTATTCTTATTTGTCGAAGTCTTATTTGTCTCCAGAAAAATGATTATGATATAAGTTCGAAAAAGTCTAAAAATTGACTTAACCATACGTAGATGACTTGCTCTGTGCAAAATTTTTATTATGCCTGAAACACACCTCGGTAAAGTCGAGAAAAATATTAAATACATTGGATTATGGTTCATTAAAATTTATAAATTAATGATTGCGTAGTTAAGTAATCCTGTAGCTCGTAATTTAACCATCAAACGAATAGTGGTAGCGAATCCAGGCGAGCAGCAAGCGCGCCTTACTAAGCAACTGACCCAGATTGTGATGCTCCGAATGTCGTGCAGATGCGTGCCAAGTTTAGAATGCACTAGATAGTTTTATGGACCATGCTTGACGCAACTGCCGCGTATGTGACAGTACTTGACAGATAAGTAATCAAAGTAACATCAGAGAAACAACTGTCTTTTTGATTGAATGGAATTGTGACTTTTTCTCCGAATAAACAGTTTAATACGTTTGACAATCTGTCCGAAACTGTACCTAGTGACTTTCCACAAAATCCAATAACCGAGACTTTTCGGATCCCTAACGAAACTTCTTGATATAAATTGAGATTATAAGTTACTATTTCAGCTGTTACTTAATAATTTCCTGAATTTCAAATCTTTTTGTCTTAACGAAAAACTTACTAAAATATGAATACTAGAAGTTTTAACTTACAGCTAAGTCTTTCTAGTAGAATAGGTTTTCTTAAGAAATCTGCTTTTATTATCATCTTCAGTAACAATTTTGATTTAAGTTTTGGGGGATTTTCCAGGGTTTAAGTCTCATATTTTCTGGTAAGCTAAGATTATCTGACAAAGTTCTATTAAGTACAAAACCAATGAAAAGTCATGAGGTAATTAATATTGGTAAAATAAAACGACTGCAAATTTTTACCAATTTGTTCGGCTAAATATATAAATAGGCTATTATTGAACAAATTAGTATTCCAAGTTCACGTTAACGTTTTTTCTCAGACAAATTATTTTTATAAATTGTTCACGGAAGAAACTTAAGGTCAACCCGCTTAAGTCATCATTATCTGACGTAACCAAAACAAACTATACTTTACTTAAATTTTGTCAAATAAACAATAGGATTGACGAAGACTAACTTGTGTTAGAAATATTTTATTTTATGTAATTGTCTTAAGTTTATATTTGATATTATTCTCTATACATATATAAAACACAAAAATTGTTTCTACCTATATCCGTTATAGACTTCGACACTATCTAAGCGATGTGCCCCAAACCGGTTTTATTAGAAAGGCAATAATGCGAAGATGGTTTTAGACCGTTAAGAAAATGGACAAAAAAACGAATACTTCATGAATGGACCGAATGTGCCTAATGCATTGTGTATCCAATAGTGTTTTTTAAAGTTAAAGGTCTGTTTAGGTGCGCTTTTGTTTCGTTTTTTTATAAAACTCAAATCTTAGAATTTTCATCACGTTTTGCTGCTACATTTCAATCTTGTTTTTGACTTTATCATACTGTATTTTGGCGTGAGTTAAGTTTATTTACATACAAATATTACACCCAAACAGTCTCAAAGACTTAGACCAACTGAGGCCATTGTTCACTTGTTTAACTTCCAACAAACGTAATAACCTGTCAAAAAGATGATACAAGAATGCCCCAGGGATACATACTTAGCCCACATTAAACCACATGCAAAAGCTGTCTACCTATTAAAGAAGGTCAACTATTAATGTAGTAGGTAGCTGTGGTTATGATTAGCTCAGATGTAGGCCAGGATCTATCGGTACATCTAGATACAGGCAGCATAGAAAACTGGGGGCTGCAATTACTAAAGATCGATAACACAGCATTCATTCGCGATACGGGGTTACTTTTATGCTTTACGACTAGTATTTTATAGCCGATGACTTAAGAACTAATATAAACGAACATATTAAATTAAATATCTTTGAAGATATCTCTGAATGAATCAATAGAAGCTAGAAGGCGCGCGATCAAAACCTTGATCACAGTAATATTTATTATCAGGAAAGGAAAATTACTGTTTTTTTCATGTTCTTTTGTTTAATGTTATTTTTTTTTAATGGCTCGACAGTAAACATTGTAGGTAACACGTCATTATGTATTTTTTGCAAGAACAAAAGATGGTTTTATTTTCATTTGAATTTCTAGCGAACGAAGATAGTATTTACTTCAAAAAACCATAAAGTCTCCCACAGACAGGCGCGACGCGTCTCTTGTAGGACAATATCCATGGATTTTTCATAGAAATTATTTCGCTAGAGTCGCGTCGCGTCTGTTAAAGCCTATGCCTGCGGGAGCCTATGAGAAAATCGTAAACATGTCGTGTCTTGTAAAGAGTGCACAGCGCTGTCCGTTGCATTTATCTTTGCGCTTCATAACTCGGGTGCAGCGGTGAAAGCGCTGGAATTCAGCCCTGTCTCTTATTGAACAATAGCCACGTCTGTTTGTCCAACATTTTGAGTTAATTTTCTTCGCTTATGAAGTCTAAAGTATTTGTTTTGTCATCGCAATAACGTCATGGCTATTGCTTGAAGAAATTAAGATGGGAATTTAATTGAACATTCTTTGGTGGACGTCATACAATACATGGTCGTTATTCTGGTTAAATTTGACTGTACAGGATGCTTATGATCAAGAATAGACTTCCAAGCTGATATGATAGACAAGAATCTACCTTTGTCATAATAAATAAATAAAATATTTAAACGACAAAATAATAACGTACATGGACGGCGTCGCCGAAGCCGGGCCAGAGAGAGGTGGTGAGATGACCTGGACTCTAGACGCGAACTGTGAGGACTGGTTTGAGGTGGCGCGGAAAAAGAGTTCCTGGCAGGACTTAGTGGACGCCTTTGCCCAGTAATGGGACAGTATAGGCTTAGTAAAAAAATAAAAAAATTCGAACACAAGTTTAGTATCTCTACCCATACAACCACATCATTTAATATAAAATATCACCTTGCACATAAAGCTTATGTTTAATCACAGCATTCAAATGCAGCTGTGATTTACAAGGCAGCGTGGCAAGATGTAGTATGTCGGCGTTGGTTAGGCGTGAACGTTGCTCAATCATAAACCAACGTAAATTACAATGCTGACATATATTGCACATCGTGTTTTATAACATAGTATTGTTAACAACATTTAGGAACAAAACAAATGAAGCTGTATATAAAATAAGACTCTATTTAAATATGCTCATAAGACAGGTCAGTATATGTCAATGGATGGTCTATCATTCTGAAAAAAAGGTGGTAGGTATCATCATCATTCCTCTAGCTTATCTATTTCCAACTAAATAGGTTGAGTCTAATCAAATGTGACTAAATATCAGAATAATAGGTAAAATTAAAAAAAACTCCCGACACAAAAAAAGAGCTGATGACCTCGAAACGGCTGAACCCATTTTGATAAAATATGTCTAAGAACCACCGCACCTGCTTTTAAATAAATAAAAACCGCATCCAGATCGGTTCACCCGTTTGAGAGCTACGGTGCCACAGACAGACACACACACATAGCGGTCAAACTTATAACACCCCTTTTTTTGCGTCGGGGGTTAAAATACATGAAGCGATTGCCATCTCATTTCCGCTACCCAATTACCGGGGAATGCCCAAATTCAATGGTTATGTCAATTGTCAGACTTTAAGGTTCCTAAATAACCGCAACAGCTGTCATATTAATTCGTGTAATAGCTGGGAGCTGCACTTGTTAATTACCAATCAACCACGTCATTTCAAATTCTAGGCTGCCATAGTGAATTTCTCTCTTCCCAGAATATGTAGTTGTTTGATCGGTAAATTAAATTCAGGACCTCTCATTGATTGTGTTGCAAGGTAATTAAATAACTAATCATTGAGTTTCATAATTACACACCCATTCACCGATTTACCTTCAGTAACAATGTGTTTCTAGATCTGGTGGAGCTGTCCATACTGAACTGTCAATAGAATCGACACACTCAAGTTGCTATTAGTATGCAGCGCAATGGCAAGCACCTTTCTAGTGTTCGCACTGTCTCAGTAGAATATAGCATTAATTTGTCTCTGTAGACGCCTAGACGGCCGTCAGGGGTAGTCAATCTTTCGGGACGGATTGTTATTCTTACCAAGTGGCGCAGACCATTAAGAAAGGAAAGAAATCGTCGTTGCTCTAGACATATAAGTATTGTACCGACGATTTATTTTAATAATTTTGCTAAAGCACGTGTGTTTCACAATAGTACCTAATTGTGTAAACATAAGCGGCATGTCCGTACCTACCTATTTATCTTAATTTGTTATCTACACATAATTATAAATATGTAAATACATGTTCACGCAATGTTCTTCGTAGAATTAGGTAAATTTTCTAGCTAGTTCCAAACTGAGACTTTGCTACTAATCATAAGTCTACAATCTAATCAGTAATCAATGATACTTTTATGAAACGCCTCATAGAAAACCTCACAGACAATGCCTGATTTTGTTTTTAAGCCCTACTTTATATTTGATCAACAGGCCACCGCACCGGCCGCGTCGTGAGAGTGCAGTTTGAGCATCACTGCCAAGTCGATAAGCCAGAGAGATAGTGTTTCCATTGACAGAAGCTATTCAAACAAGGTTATTGACTAATTGAGATTGCATTTACGTCCCAGTTTGCAGGATAAGCATACACAATCAGTTAATTACAATTTTTATACGCTATCAAGAAATTATGAGCTGTATTGCAGTTCTGCGCATTGTTAAAAGTAATTTTGTAGGAGAATTGAAAAAATTCTGCGTGGTTATTGAAAATAGATGGTCTTGTGATTCATTTTAAAAAGGAATTATGACATACCAACAACTCAAAGATATTTTGATGAAATGTAACAAAACAAATACTATGATTAATTTTCTTATTCAACTCCTACACAGTTAAAAAAAACACAGTTTAAAAATAAAAAGCCAGTTTCAAGTAAAGTCAAGTTAGGTACCTATAACAAAAAGCCTCCATTCTAACTGCATGGACTTAATAAAAGCTTTTGAATATGGTTTCAAATATTAATTAAATTAAATCTAAGTACTGTTACTGCTAAGATCCAAAGAGACTCACAATTAATTTATTTTCAACGAAAAGTTATTCGCTAAAATTATTTCATGTCACAAATTGACCTTTGACATTCATTGCCTTCGGAATATAAACAAAAGGGAGAGCTGTCGGTAATTTATGCAGATATGTTGGCGACCTCTGTAATAACGCGTGGGTATACCGAATTTTTAAACCGCATTCGAAACAGCCAGAGCTGAGATTGGCTGATTTTGATAATAGAAGTTTTATGTGCTCTATGGTAATCTTGTTTAATTAACATAGTAAGGAGGTTTTGCCTTATTTTGTATTATTACCTATTCTTTAAGACCTAAGTCAAGTGGTCCGGTTGCTGCTGTTTTAAAAAATGGTTTTACAGTTATAAAATATTGGCTCTCTAATAAGTAAAGTGTTCATTTTAAAAAAGAACATCTGTAATGAAATCTGTATTCGACAAATTGGTTTTTGATAACATAGCTCTTCTAGTGACTATTACGTAATCTAAAGTTAAACCGAGCGAGATAGATAAAAGCATGAGATATTTGAAATTTGAGAGAGAATCATACATTTTCATGAATAATATAATTCACTTTTATCTCAGAGAGTGTAAATAATAAGGATTATCATATATCTAAAGCATCTCACGTTTATTGGCTTAAGAACTTGAGAAGCTGAGTTTAAAATTATCTTTTCAGATTTATTTGAGTTTTATATTACTTTTTTATGCAAATTGAGTGTACTTAGTTGAAGCTTTTCGTGGGACTTTTTTCTTTTTATAGTTATTATAAACATGAGTGATAGAAATAATTTTTTGTATGTCTTGAGTACTGTTTTAATTATTACAGGTGCGCTTAAATTCATGCTATCGCAGGGTCAATGAATCGAAATTAGGCATCTTCAATGACATTGTATAATGTATTCCCAGAGATTAAAATTGTTACACCATCAAGTTTCCAGCCAGTAATGCATTACTAATTAACGCCCACTATGATCACTGTTACACAATTTGACTAAATTCTCCTAAGGTTCTAATTAGCTCTTACTTTCGAGATACACAAATAAACAAATTTGTAACCCGGTTGGTAAAATTAACGTATTCACAGCCTCGATCGATAAAGTGACGTCATCCATTGTTGCCTTCACTTTTTAAAACATAATTCTTTAGTCAAAGATAATTTGCTTTTGTTTTTTATTTAAGTTTATTGGCATTATTGTGTCTTCACCTATAATTATTTTATTCTGCCTTGGTTCTGAGTTTCCCATATAATTTTCTTCTGTAATTATCACAATCAAATCAAGCTGTTGTGCATTACAAGTTTTTGTAATCAAATAAGATTTTATGCTTAATTTGTTTCCTTAAGTAATTAACAAGGCGTAATTTTGTGTCAAAACACGTTTTAAAAGCATCTTCGGGAAAACTTTGTTCTCTAATGTTGTTCGAGTATCGAAGGGTTTATATCTGTATATATTTATGTTCATGTAGTACTTTAAACAACAGTTTCAGAGATTAACTCCATGAATTACGTGTAATCACAAGTCAGTCGGATTAATTCCGGCTTGGAGTGAATTTCGATTGAATCTGTCTTCAGGAACATTGCGATTTGCGACTCTTGCTTCAATATCCTTCGTAATTTAATTACAGGAATAGAAGTAACAGGTTGTGGCGACCCCTAGTGTTATTTTTAGATCTAAAGTGTGGAAATCTGTTGCTAAATACTTGTTAGTACCTCCTTACTCTGTGTGCAATGTTGTGTAAGAGTAATGTTGGATTCTTTGAGAATTCTGTTGAATAATCCAGATGCTAAACTATGTAGGTGTTACGTTGTAAGGAAACAGATGAGGTGAGATAATGCAATGGAGTTAATGAACTTTTAATGATGCTCGTGCATTTAATGAAAAATGTATTAATGATCCATCCCATATGTAACGTATCTGGGTTAATATTTTTTTATATTACTTAAGAATCAGTTTAATGAACTACTTACGAACAAATCTCAATTTAATTGCTTCATTCTCGTGTTTTAAGGTTGCACAAATTACTTTTCAAAAACACAAGCAAAACATATTTTTCTTGTTAATCATCTCAATCATTAATTGATTGTTATCCTTTCCATATCAACATCTCTCTCCAAGTCAATACCACATTTTTCGTCTCCATTTCCTTTCCCTTCCTGCCATATTAAATCGTAGCAGACAGCCAATCAGAGGTAAAATTTGAACACTCTGACGATGACGTCATCCCTACGTAGGGAAGTAGGGACTCAACGTTTGATTACACAAGCTTGTCAACGTTCACGTGAGTCGGGACTGGAGGCAATTTCCTAGGCTAATTATGTGGCGAATGAAAACCGACGACGGAGTGACAAACTCAATTCATTTCGCTTACGTTTCGGCTCTTGATTGAAAATAGAATCCTTTAGTAGGTCAAACAGCTTGAAAGGGTTGACATAAAATTACGGCTATGAAAGGACCTCATTTCTCTCTCATAATTAATTGCAAAAGTAATATAATGATTTTCAATGAGAATTGATGGAACTGTCTGGACAGAGCGTGGTGGAGACAGTTTTAGGAAAGTTACATCCGGTTTCTGAAAAGGTGATCTATCAGCAATTAGATGCTGTCAAAATCATGATAACCTTTGCGATTGGCTGACTGGAATAACAGCCAATCGATACCTGGAAGTCTCGAAGTAGACTCCGGACCCAGGTTGGCCGAAGCAAGCAAAACCTGCTCAGGTGGAGATTCACAGATGACTCCACCAGCAAATTTTTTGTTTTTTGATTTGTTATTCATCAAATGACTTCACCCGCTCTGGGCGGAGCGGAACGGCGTGTCAGACTTTTACTGACTATAACCCACCCGTGTTCCTTCAGTTGCCTGTGCGCCAGAGCCACGGTAACTCTTTCGAACAATCCGCGACCCCGGCAGGCATCGGCCCTTTCGGACCCCGTCAATGATGCTGACATCTGTTTGAGGCGCGCGTGGAACAAGACGCGCCGTCTACGCGGACCTGGTCCTTACCGAACGGCGAGCTACGACTCCTCCACCCTGAAGTGTAAATGTGGTGCTATTCCACAAACAATGGGACATTAAGTATCGTGTCCAGCGTGTCCTGTTGTTTGCACGTTACAGAAACTGATTGGACGCTACTGAAAGTACTAAAGTCGTAGCCAAATTTTGCGGGGTAATTGCGTAACACTGCACTATCAGTAGCAATGACTTTCATTTTGATAGTTCAACAATATTCATTGCGTTATTTTCGTTGTTGAGCAGTTTTTTTTTTCGAACATATGAAGCAATGTATTAGATTGATAGTGTGTAACGCAATTAGGGTGCTGGGCCGGCTCTATTTTGATTGCCATCGACACGCTAGGAAGAAGATCATTTGGTATGAGATTAGACAACATAAATTGAATTAAACAGACTTAGAATCCAAGGCTTTGTCTAGCTGTAGACTGCGACATTTTACCCTGTGTAAAAACATCGTTATTCAATGCCTAAGTTCGTTATGGTAGAAAATTGTACTTTATATGCAATAGGTGCAACTAGAAAACTCATTGCGAATAAGAAAAGCGCTTTCTTTTCTCTTTGCATACGCGGAAAATACGTTAAAGTTATCTAAACTTAACATGCAGAAGAGCAACTAAACATAATTATGTTACGGAGACCGCATCATTAATCTAGTAGTCGTGTGTGCAGTGTTCGATTCTCCATGTTACTTTATAACATTCTTGGGTGCCTCCAACATTATGTTACTAGATGAAAATAATATTCTTAGGTGCCTCAAACATGTTGAGGCATAAAAAACTGAAGGTTCTTTAAAAACTCCAAGCATTCCAATGACGGCAATTTCATGTCATAATTCTGTTCAGGTATTGTGAATAATACAAATATTAAGAATCATTATCATTGGTATAGTTTTTGATCATTAGGTAAATACATAATTTAAATTCGTAATTTAAATGTTTCGACATTGCTATCTTTCGCTTAATCAATGCAATGAGTATCCAAGGGTATGACTCCTATTGCGAAATCTTTTACCATAGTACAACGAGGTTCAGTTCCAACTTCCCGATCAGGTCCAGTATCTTAAGCCATTGAGAAAATTATTGCTTCAGTACATAATTGTGCATAATGCACCTATTAAGAATCATTATCATTTGTACGTATAGGTTTTTTGTCATTAGGTAAATACATAATTTAAATTCTTATTAAATGTTTTCACATTGCTATTATTCGCTTAATAAATGCAATAAGTATCTAAGGTATGACTCCTATTGCGAAATTTTTCACCATAGTTCAACAAGGCTCAGTTGCAAGTTCCCGATCGGGTTCTGTATCTTAAGCTATTGAGAAAATTATTGCTTCGGCACATAATAACTAACTATAGGATAGCGTTGACCTGGTTCATTACAACACAACTAAGAACATACATTATGTGTAATATAGTGTACACATATAGTGGTTAGGTGCGTTTTTCAAGTCGTTAGTCAAAGCGACGCGAAATTCCACAAGATGTAGTCACCGCCTATTTAGCTTAGACAGGCGGATGCGCGGGCGCAAGGTCGTTAGAAACCGCTATGAAATCGAACTGCATGAACATCATAATATATTGTAGACTGTGTTCGTATATTAGCTTAGATTTATTCCGAGGCTATGTTCACGTGATACTTTCGAACGAGAAGAAAAGTAGCTATTCTGTACTCATGCAATACCTGCCCATACTTAAATAGGTAGTATGGGCAACAATACACAATCATTTATTAATTAAATACATAATGTGTTATTTGTTTATACTACACAGTGATGACTAATAAACACATTTATGTGCGTTTGGTTCTACTTAGTTTCTTTTCAAACTTGGAGTCAGCAAAGAAGGATGGCGAGTTTGGACTCAGATTATTTATAAATTAACGAAGTGTCATTCACTTGCAAGTTCATATTTATTATAATTAAGGGTTGGTAATAGGATTATATAAAAAATATTGAGTCACTAGATGATGGGAATTAAAAGTTAGAAAAGATTTTTATTTACTTAAAAATAAGTCATCATACAGTTATTAAACGCACCGTGTTTCGTATTACATTCCAAATGAATAATTACATGATTTGCCTACGTTCTTACATTTGCAGACGTTTGCGCTTGTCAATTTTTTTTAATAAACAAAACTTCTAAAATATAAGAAATACATAGAAAAGTTAATAATTATTAAAAATGCATTTACATTTTTTTATACAAAAATGTACAATATTGTAATTATTACGATCGAAACTAGACACATCGCGCCAATTGAGCCTTAAAACTACATATTCTGCTAGATATGTACGCTTCTTTCAACTTACTTTTTTACCAATAATAATTATAGTTTCATCCTATATCAATCCAGTCTATGCTTACAGTATTTCATATCTCGTTTTGACACCTGGTCAAAACGAGATATGAAATACTGTAAGCACTATAGTTCCTAGCTCCCAGACATAGTAGGTATATATTTTTTATTTTGAGAAGGTAAGTACCTATATTTGGCCAGAGAGATGCAGATCCACGATGGTAGTGTTGGTACTTAAATATTTTTATTCTGATTGAACACCTTTTTGAAACTACTTAGTACAAAAAAAAGACATTGTATTATCACTATTATATTCGTTTTAGGTTATAATCTTTCACCTTGCATATCTTTTTTCTCCCAGCCTCTACAACTTACTGCCCATTTGCTTTTTTGCTAGTTTTATATAGTTCTACAACTAGTTATAAGTTTCCATACTGCACGTTACTCCTAACAGTGGGTCCCATTATACATGCAACCTCGCCATTCTCCTTTTTTGCTGTAAATATGATGTCTCACATAAAGGGAAAAACCGTGTCATGCCATTTTCCCAAATGACCTGCCTTAATAACTTATTTCAACGCGATTTATTTCTCATTGCACTGCAATTAATAATGAAACCAGTTGATATAAGCTGGTTTTGAAAGCTCACGAGAAGCCTTGCGTCACGAGTTTCGTAATACATTGTTCTAAGCGACGCAGGCAGCTTTAATAATTACGCACTCACTGTACGTATAAGTACTTGATAAGGTTGTACTTTTAGTGATAAGTGTGGCGGGAACGTCTCGGTTTTAATATAACCTATATTATTATTGATGAATTAATGTAAAATAAGCAAAAACAGTAAGTAACGATCGTAGTAGGACGCTTTCTGTAGTTGTTGTCTACCTCAATAGGATAAAGGCGTAAGTTTATATATGAGTACGCTTATTAAAACGTGTTTGTGACCATATGCTCGCTTAGAGGGAGGAAAATAGGTGACAGAGTCATGACCTTGAATTCCGAAAGAATAAAAACTGCCGTTTAAGTTAACAATCAGCAAGAACTCATTCAACCTACATAGAACCGTTTAAGAAAACATTTAACACAGCAATTGGTTGAGTGGTTGTTTATGTTTACAAGGTTAGAGTAATTTTGTTTAAATGACCAGAGACTGCAGAAAAATTGTTACGCGAAATAAATACCAAATAAAGTGCTTCGAGGTTAGAGTTATGCAGAGGACAAAACTAAAACGCCATAAAACGTATTTGCAACACACATTGAGTTCACAAATTCATCTCAATCTTCATCACATATCTTCAATTTTCTATCAGTTGAATGCCTGCTAAGTGTTTCCCTCGATTTTCCGCTTCAGCTTATCACTCAACAGACACCCTAATTACAGCTAGTACCTAAATACTGTACCGTTATGCGTTAATAGACGTGATTAATTGTCACACTGTTTAGGTGCTTGAGCCATTTACTTCATTATATTAAAGTCTGAGTATTGAATGGTAGTTTATATAAGATTTAGGGTTGCTGGTGCTATAGTTGAGAGTTATTGTACCGTGCAACAATTAAAACAAATGATGTTTGAAGGAATCACATAATATTCACTAAAATACATGTCATAAATTACAATATAGCATAATCAGCCTATTGTTCCCACTGCTGGGACACAGGCGTCCTCTCGGTGAGAATCGGTGGGCTGTAATCCACCACGCAGGCCCAGTGCGGGTTGGTAGATGTCACGTGTCTTCGAATTTTTGGTTCTACGACATGCCGGTTTCCTCACGATGTTTTCCTTCACAGGTTTGAGATTATTGCTGTTGAAATAATTTACACAAAGTAAAGCGCCTGTCTGGGTCCAAACCTATGACCTAACTCGCGGCCGTTACCACTGGGCCACCACTGCACTGCTCTAAATTACAATAATTCAATCCCATTTTGTTATAACCGGTGATGATTTATATGTTTTGCCCTGAATGGATATAATAATAATAATATAATAATGGATATTTTTGGATAACACTCAAAAAACCTAACTCAAACTCAAACTCAAAGCATTTATTTCAATTAAACCATTTACAGGCACTTTTGAATTGTCAAAGAGTCGGTCAGTTAGTCAGCTAACCTAACCTAACCTACCTATAAGCCTACAAAGTACACCACTCTATATGCAGTTGCTTTAATACTCAAAGTGTATACGAATAAAGGAGGTGGTACTTCATTAGTATTGGGTATAATCCAGTATAATGAGACCCTTTCTGGCCACCCCGGTTTACAATATAAGAACGTTATTGAGTATCTCTGGCGCCTACTAATTTCTTCTCAGATTAAGTTTCGTGTAATCATGGGCGGCTTTTTTATTAAGGACAAAGACGAGGATATTATTCAGAACTCCGATATTACTTCGGCTAAATACATTTTAAAATATCACCATAACAAAAATGTTTATTCGGATTAGTCGCACATTTTGAATAACTTGCAAATTAACCTCAACCTACTTCGTAAAATATACAGTGGTACCTAATCTCAACAACAACAAGTCGTACGTATAAAACAATTCTAAAATAAAACAATGAAAGTTCATGTACATGTTGTTCATTAAACCGCTAAAACAACAATGTTAGCAAGTTTTATATTTCCCAAAGGTAAAGCGAGGCACTGGCCCCGATTTTAATTAAATAGAAAGTCCGATGCCCGCTCCTCCCGCCCAAGTTATTTGAAGTATTGGCAAAAGTTATGTCAAGTTAATAAGTAGATATTAAACAATAAAGAGATTTTACTCACCATTCGGACACGTGAAAAGGTTGCCCTGTGAACAAAAACAAAATTATTAGATATTTCCACTAAAAAGTTTTCATGAAAAGTTTCAAACACTTTGATCCCGAGGAGTTTTGAAGTATTTGTGAATTGGGAAGTAATTGTACCGATTGTGGGGGATAAATTCATAATAACCAAATAATTTGGAAAGAGGATCAAAGCTGCTCATACACCTGATAATCCTTTCCGATACACATGAGCGTAGAGATGAATGGCTTATTTTTAGACGAACCGATGCGAAGCGAAATGTTATGTTAACATTTAGAACTAGGTATTTATTTTATTTCTTATTCGTATGCTGCACTGGTTAACGTCATCACGTCAACGCCAGTTGTCGCTAAAAACCAGCGCTGGGTCTCTGTCCTGCATAGAGTCGTAGCATTTTGCTGAGCGATTGCCGTTTTGCGTGGATGTGACGCATATTTTCCCCCAACTCGTTCTTTTTTGTATTTGTGTATTTTTCTCTGCGTCATGTTTACCGCAAATAGACGTATTTTCTTTCTTTCTTATGAATGCAGTAGATATTTGGTTAGTAAGGTTACACTAGTCAGTCATTCTTCCTTACTAAAACGTCGTATGGAGTTTACTCCACTGTTTGACAGTGAACATTAAAAATTATATCTACTTCTCTCGTCATCTAGCCCAGGCCCTGCAGTCTCGACATTAGATAACGACAATAATCTGTCGATAAGTCGTATCGATGTCAAATTCCTTTAATAGATTTTCAACCTTATGCTTTGGAAATAAAGTTGAAAATCTATTAAAGGAATTTGACATCGATACGACTTAGCGACAGATTTTTGTCGCTATCTAATGTCGAGACTGCAGGGCCTGTACGGAAACGTGCACGTCTGTCTACATCGTTCTCACATGTATAATTTCAACTCGAATGATGTTATAGAGATAGGAGGAACAGGGTGTAAAGTTCACTCATACTCTATAGAAAAGGGAGGATCCTCCGACCAGACGGGTGTCGTGTCTGGTGGGCAACTGCCCGACGGTTGATGTCGGGATATTGTATATATGCTAGTTGCGCGGTAAACTCTGATTGCGCGATGCAGGATTTTGCGTGACGTCAGTCTGACGCGTAGCTCGCATGTGGCGTTGTAGATGCCGCTACAATGTAACCAATTTTTTTGTAACTATATGTTGATTTAAAAGAGTGTCCATGGAGTTTCTTGCCCGTTTTTCTCCATAGGTACCTACTACGCTTTGGAATGGGCAACTAGCGTCATCTGTCTGACTGACCGACCCCTTGACAATTCAAAAGTGCCTGTAATTGATTAATTTGAAATAAATGGCTTGAGTTTTTTTTTTGCGATTTTTAAACTGAATTTTAAAAAAATGGTTTGGAAGTTATGAGCGTCAAACTTCCATATTTCAACGCATCTTTGGGCGTATATAAATAACTCTCGAAGTATGAAAATGGCAAAATTATTACCAAACTGGGATAGATCATTTATTCAAGATTTCAAATAACTTTATTTTGAATAAATAGATCCAGTGCTTTTTCAACATATCAATACGCCCAAAGATCTATTCATGAATTTTACGCTCTTCGTTATAAATCATGGTCTATTTCACGAAATTAATAAATAATAAAAACTAAATTAATAAATAAATAAACTAAATAGCATGCATATTAGCCACACCCATCAACGAGTTCGAGCCGTCGACTAATGCAACCGTAAGTCCTAATAATTCTTAACGTCTTTCTAGACGTTACATGAGTTTAGGGTTCCTGACGACCCGTAACGACTTTCGTAGTTTCGTATGCTAACTCGGCTGAAAGCCAAACATGGTTTTTGACGCAAAGAGTGGTAATCGATGTACAAAGAATGGTCGATCGATACTATCCACTTTTCGCAGCAAGTCGATCGATCCGCTCGGCTTTTGTTTAGGCCCGAGAACATCTGCTACTTATCCACGAAATCACTACATTTTATGTATATTAAAAAAGTCTTACAAAAAGTTCTCGTTGGCATATTTTATAACGACTGGTTCTTGACTAATTCTTGCTCTCATTTTGAATGAAGTTATTTATTGTACAAGATTAGAGATTAACGTAATCTATTAAGTAGAGCCACCGTTCTTGACTTAAGTCGGCTATGTAATGTGCTTTCCAATGCAGGCAGCGTAACCTGTTATAGTACACTAAGTCAGCTTTGTATACAGGAACCGCTTCGTTTATCTAGGCAACTTAGGTACTTGTCTCTTAAATATATGGGCTAGTAAGCGTCTAAAGCTTTGGTGCTCCCTTCATACTGAAGTAAACTTTGTGTAGGCCGCCCGTCATATTACGGAACCCATATTTGGGAATCTCGTTACACCGCCACTCAATATAGCTTCTATGTCACAATATAACGGCAATGAATCTCTGTTATGGGTTACAGTGTACCCATACAGTTTGAGGTTGGACACTAAATTAATTTTGATAGATAAGTCCCGAAATAAATGCGGCAGACGAAATAGTTTCACTACTTTTTTGTACTTACTGTTTTTTAAAGGTGAACGTAAATCACTTTCGTTCATTTTGAATTTACGTAACATTTTAATAAACTTGTACTGCGCGTAATAAATATTTCGATTTGTAGTGAATAAATGTCCAACAGACTATTCTGAATTTATAAAACTGATTAGTTGTGAACTGACACGTTTCGCTCGACTGCCAGCGGCGGCGGATAAATTATCAAAATTACCAGAAAACTAATGGATTGATATTCCCAGACCGCACACATCGAAACAAATCCGAAATGTGGTCAGTTTCACAGTTTTCCATTCGGAAATTGATATAACGGGCGGTCGTGACAGAATGAAACATTTCGAGTGGCTTGCCAAACTAGGGAAAGTGGGTTTGCGAGGACACTCGCCACCCGTGACCGAATAAAACAGTTTTAAACGGAACAATAAGTACTATAGGATAAAACAATTAATAAAACGTCGAAGCATTCCACTTAATTGTTACGTAAGGCTGCCTGCTGATTGATGGCGAGAGCAGAGATTCAAATATCGACCCGTAGAAAGTCCATTTAATGGAGTAACCACAGTTCGTAAACAGAAGTGGGAATTTCAATCAACTATGTTCCCCAACACTTAAAACTGACGTAGTGGTCTTACTTAGTATGTTTGCCGGAAACTTTTATGTGCGATAGGGAAAGAAAATGACTGAATTTATGACTCAAGTTTTATTTCAAAGAATTCTGCCGATTCGATTTTGCGGTTTTGTCACGACGCTGCAACGTTGTAGCAAGTCATAATGTTATTAAATTCTAGTTGAAAATGAATTCGGATTTAATTCGGATTCTGAATTCGGAATTAATTAAGAAAATATCACATAACAGCGGTGCGTTCAAATATATGCGGGAATTATACGTCACTGCTTTTACCAAATCAAACAGACTGTGTCGAAAGCGCAAACTCACAGTCGCAATGTTTGTCTGACTACTTACAAAATCACAGAGGCGCCAATCTGTACTAACATGACACTTGATGACATGAAAGTTAATGTATTCTGACAGTCTATGGTTTTTGGGTGTAATGGATGTAATCAACTTGTAACCGATCTCGCGGAGCTGCATAGAACCGGCTGACAAAGTTATGCAACTCGACATTATTACTTTGTTATGAGACAGCCTACAGTAACTACAAGCCATTATTATGGGAATTAAAAAAGTTCATGGGTAATTGATGTCGTTGTAGCTCATAAAATCAGTTGCTGTATCGAATGTCGAACAATTATCAAATCTCTATGACTTACCTAAATCATTGATAATAAATTAGAACGCAACTCTGCGGCACTGACAAGTTATGGTTATTAATTATCCTAATCAGAGGTGTTACCGTTGTAATGATACCGTTATTAGCGGTCCTGCAAAACTAACAGGCCACAATAGTGATATATGTATGGTACAAACTCATTGATTACGACTAATGACTGTGGTCGAAACAGATATGGACTGATTAGTGTATACTTAGTAACAATGTTTACTAAAACATTATCAACATGGCGGCTCTATGTTGAAATATGGGTTCAAAAACATTCAGTAACGTATTGACGATTGCTTCAGTCACATGAGCAGATCATCTTGAATGGCAATCCCACGTTATATGGGACGTTGAATTATAAATAATAATAAATTATGATAATTATTAATAATAATTATTACCTAATTTATTGGTCATCAGCTGAGAACTGTAGTACCTACGTGCAATCGAAATAGTGTTTTGGTCTCATATCAGAATGATTGTTTGTAATTAAGTATAGGTATGTTGTTATACAAGACAATGTGCCGCACTATAAACATGAAAGAACAATAAGTATTTTCTTTGCAGATTCGGTAAAAGTAATTAACGTTGCAATAGTGTTGCGAAGTTGCATTGTGTGAATAAACAGTTTGTTTAACATACAATGAGATGTTCCGCTAATATGATTGAGAAGGCTGTATGTACATCCTCCTGTGCCAAACAATTCCATTTTACTCGTTGATCAGTTTTTAATTAAATCTTTATTGTTCTTTTTTCAGGTCACCTGCCAGCCTTGCAAACGATATATCTATTAGTCCTTAATAGCTTCGTTATTGGTTTCATTGAGTCAATCCGAGTTTAATGGCATTTCCACTTCAGCACACTAATCTGTTTAATCGCCCAGATTTTATTGTGTAGTAATAAAAAAAAAATCGTAACTTTGAACTGAATAATTCAAATTGCTTTTGTAAAAGTATAAGTTAAAATGGATTAAGTATTAATATTTCCACTCAAAGTCAAAGTCAAATCATTTATTTCAAATAGGCCCATAAAAGGCACTTTTGAACGTCAAAATTTACAAAAAAATAGAATTAATTCTAGTTGCCACTTCGAAAAGGTAGTTTCGTATGGAGAAGAATGGGCAAGAAACTCCACCGTTACTCTTTTAAAATGTTGGGTATCCACCGTTACACTTGACCGGGTGGCACTTTTAAGATTAAAGTCTGGGCGTAAAATGTTTTATCAGAAAGTAGGAGAGCTTTTTAACCGGCTGCAATATCCTACATTGTAGTTTGTTGAGATGCAAGAATGATAACACTCATGCACTAGCAATAAGAAGTAAAAAATTGATTACTTTTGGAGATAAGCGTTTCAAAAAATCATAATCAAAATATTTTATTTCATATAAACCTACATGGCCACTTATGAAACGTCAGAAGTCAGGTGCACGATTCCAATTGGTCGTTTCCTATGGAGAAGAGCCGGCAAGAAACTCCACGGCTACTCTTTTAAATTTAAAAATTTCTTGGTTCTTACAATATTTTAAAATTACAGTGTTAATAGGTATGGGAGGACAGTGTAGACCTGTCAACAAGTACCAAGTACTTAAAAAAAATTAAAATAGTTTAAAAATCTACAGTCTACAAGTTAGGCTTACAATATTGTTACATTCACAAAATATAGAAGAATCTATATAAAACATAAATGAAATAATTAAAATATTAGCCTATTTAAACCAAAATAAATAAGTTTAAATGTATCTGACTTATAAATAAGCCATTCTATCTCTTTCTGTGGACGTCGTAGTTAATCTCATAACATCTGTCATGCCTCTCAAAGAAGACACCTTTCAGATACTTACAAGATAAAAAATACTTTATTGTGCAAGAAAATGGCTAGTGTGCCTATTCAGCGTTATGTGAAGAACAAAGATGCTGAGCTAAGTAAAATTAAAGAAGTAATATAAGCTTACCTCTGAGCCGGCTTGCACAGCAACCAGTAGGAACACGACGACACACAGTGTCGCCGGACACCTTATCAACATCGTAAATCTGTGGACAAAACAATAATAATGCTTAGCTTTTCTTAACAACAGTATTACAGAACTTTGTACCAAATGTTACCTACTGTTGGCGAAACAGTAAAGTGTGGCAGCTTATTTCAGGAAAAGAAAATAAGGCCGGTGCTGTAGCAATATCACATCGACTTCGGCCCTTAGGTTTCTTTGATACATTCATAATACATAGAGAGAGAGTACACCATGTCCATTAAAAAATGAGGTGCAATCCTTACCTACTCCATACACATCAAATTACAAAGGGGATACAAACCTTACCTACTCGATATAATCATACGTTTGATGGAATAAACACGAAGTTCTATAGTTTCTGCCTGTCAACATCATTATAATCAGCCTATACTATTTCCACTGCTGGGACACAGGCATCTTCTCTGTGCGAGGGTGTGGGCCATAATGCACCACGCGGGGCCAGTGCGGGTTGACAGATGTCAGATATCTTCAAATTTTTGGTTCTAGGACATGCCGGTTTCCTCACGATGTTTTCCGTCACAGTTTTGAGAGCAGTGGTGATGAGATAAATTACACAAAGTAAAGTGCCTGCTTGGGTTCGAACCCACGACCTACAACTCATAAGTCAGTGCCGATACCACTGGGCCAACACAGCTGTGAATAGCTAGCTATGCTGGTGTAAAATCACAACCGAAATGCAACCCCTGAAGTCAAAGTAAAATATTATGCAGATGATTTCAACGTATGTACGATGTCATGTGCTTTTCAGCAATTCACTCTTTAAATAATCAAAAAGCCGACGAGACTCCGTGCACTGATTAATATTTATGAAGTAAAATAACAAAAATCCATTTTCCACCCGTTTATGTATTAATTGAAATTAACGTCAGCGTATTTGTACAGAGATTTCGAAATTGAATCGGGATTCGTGAAATACTGAATTGAAAGTTTTCATTCCACGAATAAGTACCTAGTTGTGTCAGTATGAAATCATCACAAATTGGTTATTGGTATTTTTCGGTAAATGTTCGGTTTAAAATGATTGGCCTGTTTGAAATCCGTCTGCGTACTAAAATGAGTACGTCATCGGATCTAATCATGGTTCATTTTATTTTTGTTGGAAACTATTATTTATTTATTTTTGTTAGTACCTAATTAACGCGTGTATTTAAACCTGTACCTTTTATCGCAAGGGTTTCAGATACCTACAAAACTTATTACAAGCGGTGTTTAATTATTCCAAGATAATATTGGATATAATTTTGTAACTAAATTGCACTCGGAATGAGAGGTAGCCAACCCCTACATAAATAATAACAAGTTCGTAGTTGGTATTAAGTTGTACTGTTTATGCAATACTGGGATGGTTTTGTACTTGCAAATGCAATTGAATTCTATTTTGCAAACATCAACACTGGAAACAAAACAATATAGATATGCATCTATAGACGAACACTGAAATCTATACAGTGGCTTTGTAATTTAGATTCTGTCAGCGTGTCCCGAAATCGATCATAAACCATTTTTTCTTTTTGTAAATTCTCACCGGTAGCTATGTCAGTTATTTGAAACTTGCAACACAATGATTGACAGCGTGGACAAAGGTGGGTAGGTAGATATAGAAGTGGGTTGGATTAAAATCAGTTAGGTATCCATGTATATGAACCATATTTTTATCATACTCGTGATAGGTTCTGATTTGAAATAGTAAAAAAAATATGTTTTAATTGTAACCTATCAAATTAGGATATACGGCTAGTGAAGATTGTTACTAGACAAACACTTCAATAAGGACTAGAACAACGAATAGGTAGTTTAGAGAATTTACATTAGTCTGATTAGTGTTTAAAGTTCTAAGAACGCTACTAAAGAAAACATCATTTTAGGCTCACTAGCGCGTTCATGAGTTATCCTAAATAACTCCGAGTTAACAGCTAACTCAGGGTTAATCAAATAATTCATCTTGTGCCACCAAGAGTTAGAGGTAACCCTAGAAATAAACTTTTAAATATTAAACTCACCGATGTGGGAAAGTTAAGTCGCTAAACTCTGGGTTAGTGTTAGTAATGTCATAATAAATTGACGTTATGAGGTAGCGCTGACAACTTACTTTGTATTTTATATGGTTCGACGTTGTAGTAACTGAAAATTCAGTACTATATCAGCTGGCAGTATATTCATAAAGTCATATAAAAATAAATACACATTATAAAAAAAACTTAAAACATATTTTTTCTTAAATATAACGTTTCCGTCAATAAATAAATTAAATTTCAATGGAAACCACATACAATACGATTAAAATGAAATGTCATGTTATAAAATTCAAAGACAAGAAAGTATTACTTATCGTTATGTAGTGTAAAAGAGATGGGTATACAATTTCCGTTCATTGTTCGTTCATCCATTTTTGGTCGGATTACTTATCAGGGCATAGACATTGCAATTCTATTTTATGTTTTTTCGATTGAACTGCAATGTTCCCAATTCAAAAAACACAAATATCAGGTTTACTAACCCAGTGTTACTTTTTAGTCGCGCAACGCGTATTAAGAGTTGAAATGATAATTACTTAACTCCGAGTTTACAAATTCTATATTTATTCATTTAACCCGATTAAACGTGCAAGTGGGCCACAAATATAATCAAAGTTGCAACTGCAAACTAAATAATTCCTAAACGAGAATTCGAATCACGCCACTATTTTGGTTCCACGACTCAACTGTGGGACTGAAGCGACATTACGTAAGTAAAAATTATGAGAATAGTACACTACAATTAAAAGATAAGATAACAAAGCTTTGTCAAAGCACAATGAGGTGGTTGTGTAAACCTGTTTCATTATGATAGTGCAACGAATACCTTCGTGTGCGTGCTAAGAGACTAAATACGTGCGGACAGTCGATTAGTCGTTAGTGCTAAGTAGAGCAAGGGCAGTGTTAGATGGTCTTGATTTAGATTGCACGGGAAATCAATTTGCTGTTGCATTGAATACAGAAATGACTCGTGAAGGAAATTCATTTTACAATACACGAGATGGAATCCGCTGGATGTAAGAAGCACAGGACCGGTCGATGTAGCGGTACTAGGAGGGAGGCCTATGTACGGGGGAAAGAATCACCTAATGAAGACATAATGTTCTGTAATTAGAACAATCTAAGCTAAAAAAATTGAAACTATAATTTGAGACGTTTTGTAACTCAATCTAAATGTATTGTTCTAAGTCGATAGAGACACTAAACCTCATTAATAATTTAAATATACCTATCAGAAATTGAATAGATAAAGTTGTGCGCACACACGTTTTGATGTCATTACGGGTAGTAATAAAAAGTGTAATGGAACTGCCCGGTTCCTGTAACGGTGAACAGAAATGATTGGTAGTTACATATGTGGCGTAATGTACACGATTATTATATAATAACATACTAGTCTATACGATCTCTTATAAATGGACCACCGGGATACTGGAAAAAGGATTTTGTGGTTATTCTACACTTTTTATTGTACTTTTGATTGAACTGGTATTCAAAATATTAAAGTATTTTAAAATTCTGCTGACACATGGGTTGATGAAAGCAATATTATAGATGAAGAAGTCACAAAAATGGCCGTTGATTGAACCCCATAAACCTTCAAGACTTAACGGCCTAAAAGCAATGAAGAGGTAATTTAATAGCAGATATAAACACGAAATCGAGAAGATTGTGATATTAAATTTTATGCACTCGACGCACAGGAATCGATATCTAAACTTAGGGACTTTGCGGCGACTGAATCGGTGTGCATTTCATATACAAATTTGATGTGAAAAGTTATGAAATTTAGCTTCCATATACCAACTTGCGAGTTCCGAATAATCCTAGTTATATTACGAACTTAACGTTTTAAGGACTAGTTTTATACGGAAGTTATATTAAAGTTTATTATGATACAATTTTGTCGAAGGAAGTTTAATGAGAATTTTCTGGAGTTTAAAGGTTTTTTTCACCGAAGGCATAAAATGGGGCTTTAGTAAATACAAATACCTACACGACGGATGACTGAGATGGTGACGTATATTTATTGATAATAACAGACTAATTACTTCCAAAAATATTGTTGCTCAGTAACCTTTAGCTGTCTGTCGATGATGTCATAATTCGTGTCCGGATTCGATTGTATTATTTTGATGTTAACAATCGATTAATTAACATAAAGTCGAATGTTAACCAATATAATATTTGTATTAATACAGGTTTTGATCACTTGTGTTTAAGACGCTGATGGAATTTGTAATTACAAAGTAAGAATATACAAATTAGACAATGTAAATAAGACAGCTCATAATAATTTTAGGATGTTAAGTTATATGTTGTAATTGATCACATTACTTCAAATCACGAAGTAATAACTCTTAAAAAGACGTAAGCAGGTAGGCATTAGATCCATCTAATATTATCTTTACCGATGTCTAATATCTTTGTCCATATATTCACACGAATCTAGAAATTCTACTCTTTAAAGTAGGTTCAAAATTAAGTAGGTAGAAACGAAGCTTTTACCTGTATACTGATAATTTAATACTTGAAGATCAGGTTTCTGCCAGGGTTGAAGAGGTCAGACAATCGCCTGGTTTAAAACCTGAATATTGCTATGTCACGGATGACTAACCTAGTGGTGGGTTACTTCAAGCCAGCGAAGAATTCATTTAGTCAGGGTTCGATTTAAATAAATAAGAAGATGTAGATGTAGACGCACATCACAACCATAAAACTCCTCATCAAGACAATACAAGCATAAGTTGTTTTTAAAGATAATATCAGTATCATGTTTTTCTATAACTGGAAATGGAGGAATTTATGAATTAATCGAGATGAACGAAGAGTTAGACGTGGAATGTGGAATTAATAGAATACGCATTCAAAAACGTTTATAATAGCTTCTGAAAATATGAATCTTACTAATTAAACGATTTTCATACTTTTATAATTCCTGACTAAGAATTTTGTTTCTAAAGATTTTGAAATTGTTCATAAACAAAAAATAATCCGTTGATTCTATGCAATTTTTTAAAATGTTTGATTTAGTTAATATTTAAGATCACAAGGTCGCAAATGATTATGAAACTTGACAACTTTCGGCAATAAAATTACTTGTTTGAATATACTCAAGAATGTTTGAAGTGGATATTGTAGTGTTGCAAGAAAGGAAATCGGTATTACAGGAGGTAATATTACTGTAGGGATATTGCAACAGTCATACGCCAGTTAGTAAGAAACTCGTTATAATTTAACCAATTACGTTGTAGGAAAAGGTAAAAAATAGAGAGCAGGTAGCGTTTGATATGAAACTTAGTTCACGTGCAATTAGCAAGTCAGAAGTTGATGAACTACAATTTTGCAAGCAAAAATGATAAAGATGGCGTGACATGAGACCTATGCTTAATTGTGGATCAAGTCGCCTAAACAGATAATAAGATAAATTCCTCCAAAGAATAACCTAATAATAATAATAATATTATTATATAATATTATGATGTTTCTTTTTGTTTCACTCTTCGATATTACGCCCTACACTAGTTACCAGAACAAATTCTTGCCATTTAGCGTGACTGTCAATTCCGAACCATAACAGGATTCCCAACAGAAAAACTAAATTGCTTAGCTCTAGGCATTAAATGCAGGAGAGTTAGCGGTCCGAGGCAAATGAGACTTTTAACCTTATCGCCTGAGTCTGTTACCGAGTCTGCTGGGGTTGGCTTCTTATCCAACTAGATTGGACTAAACATAATATTTAAGATGGAAATATTTTGCAGATTAGATTAGAAACAGAACACGACAAAGTTCCGTGAACTTCTCAGTCAAGTATAACGAATGTCTCTGTTTTATCTACTGCAAGTGCATTACAAGACGTGTTGCCAGTTCATTGCGTACAAGCATCAAATAACTTTTCCCAGAGAAAACTAGTAGGGCGGAAAGATTAGCCAAGCATACATCCTATTTTCCTTCACTCACGGAAAAGCTACCTCCCATGAATATTTTCGGATTGTATGTAATCGTACTTGCTGTGTCAATTGCCCACTAACTGTAAATTGGATACCGATCCCTTGTTTTCGGAAACACGAATGCGTTTTCCTGCATGGTAACGATTGGTGTGAATGGATTGGGTTAAATTCGTTGATCGTTTACTGGGTGGTTGACGAGGGTTAATTTGCTGCAAAGAAATCATGTGGAGGCACATTATTATTTTTTGTTTTCTTTAAAACCAGCAAAAAAGGGTCATTGTTAGACCATTAATTTACTAACTGTATTTCCATTCTCAGCTCTCTTTCGAATCCCGTTTAGTTTAAAGGAACTAGTCGTGCACCTATTATACCTGCGTGCTGATTACTGAGTATAGCCGACTATGCGGGCTTGAGAATCACTTGCGTTTACTATCAGTTAAATGACTAATTAAAACACACCTGCGAATAACTTAGATGCTGATTGTACGGCAAAAATACTTGTTTGTTGAATAGTCATTAATTTGACAGGTAATTTTAAGCAATTTCCTTCTCTGTTAGGTAACAAATTAAGTTCTTAATGTTGTGTAGAATTACAAATCTACGACTATCAACATTAAAGTGCTGCCGACGTCCAGCATCGCACGTCTTCCGGCTGCAATAATGATGATGACAATACAGTTTAAAACTTCGAGTGGAGGAAACGAGACCAATAGGAACAACTTCCTCATAATTCGTGATGTATCGTATGCCCCCGTGGCCTGTTCTCACGCGCCGACACCTCCCCTCTCCCATTGTCTTAGAAGTTGCGTCTGCGCCGGTACCAACCGTGAGATTGCTTTGACGTTTTGATGCTTGATGCCACTATCTCTGAACAGATAAGACAATTTTGTTCCGTTCTAATTAATTTTATTATTTAAGCGAAAGTGGGTTACTCTGTTGTATCATTAGGGATTTTTTGTTACTTTACTGTTAACATAATCAGTGTTGTTTGTACCGTCCAAAACGAATGGCTTTTGTTAAAGTACCCAATTTGTGTCTGGTTATTTATGATGGTAGTATGTATTTCTTTTTTAAATATATTCAAGTATTATAATGTGTAATTTAACTAGCTGTGGCCGCTATAACAATAAATATTTATCACTCTAGGTTTTTGATTATTTTACATACACAAAATTTACGATTTCTATTTGAATATATCTGCCTTTAAGTTTACGATTCCGTTGAATTATGTTCAGTAGGTCCAATAATGTTTATTTAGGTTTCGATACCATTGTAAACTAGGGGAACTACAAATGTAGGCATGAAAGTCTGGTACTGTTTCATTTCTAGGTTATTATTCATTGTTGTATGAATAGAAATCCATACACAGCAACAACTTTAGGCCCGAAACATAGAACATAATACAGACGAAGATTAAGAACTATTAATATCCTTCTAGATAAGCCGTAAGCTTATATGTATAAGAAATTTCCTACGTAATTCTTCTCCTTGGAACTCAATTATTTAGGAGCGTGGAAGGCCCAGATAAGGGTGAATTGAACTGACACTTCCATTGTATTCGGCTGAGCACCTCTGCGGTAATTTAGCCGATAAAACAGTATGTAAAACAATGCGGGCCTCTATTGTTTTGTCAAATGATTGCTGGTTTTATTATGATTTCGATGTATTGGTATCATTGCTGAATGAAAGGGTATGAGAGCGTGAGGTTACAGTTTGATTTGCTCATGGTTATTGCGATAGATAATAATTAATTTAATAAAGATTTGTAGGCTGCGGGGTAATTGCGTAACACACTAACAGTAGGAATGGCTTTCATTTTGACAGTTCAACAACACTCATTGCGTTATTTACGTTGTTGAATAGACAAATTTTTCGAACATATCAATCGTTTGTGTTTGTGTATTGTAGTTTTTACTTTTCTCTACGATTTGCGGTCTGACTTTTAAAAATGTGTTCTACAGTTTCATAGAGTACAAAATATGAATGGTTATTTTTTTTATGAGTCATTATGGCTTCATTTGTCTTCTATAACAGTATATTGCCATTACCAATCAAAACGTCGAACACTCATAAAAGCAATATATTAGAACTTGGAGGCCTAAATTAGTAACGGACGTCTACGGCCGGAGGCCTCTGTATGATCAGCAGTACAACTTGTATGTGGCACAATATGTGAGTATGCATGTATGGCATCAGTCCATACATTAAAAACATTTAGTGTGAGTAAGACTAAGCTTGGTAGTGCGAAATAGATTACGATCTTTTATTATAAAAATGGAATTTGGAGTTCTCCCACGTCAGGTCGATGTTCTACTTAATTGACCATTGTCATAATGGGAAACTTGCGTTGAATTGACCTGCTTATTTATTGGCTTAGTAATCACAGGTGTTTTTCGAAATAGCGTCTCACGCTTCTATGCTGTACACACTGTTATGCAAACAATGATCAATAAAATATGGGTAAGGAGTAGGTGTAATTAGACTATCGTATAAAATAATATCGTAATAATATCGTATAAAAAATAATTGTCGTGGCTATTTAAAATGGAAAAGTGATTTGTGTGATTGAAATGTTAAACCTTAAAATAATCTATCAAGGTTTAAGATGATTCTCTCGTGCATAAAATTATTATGAGACAAAACACCCTGTATTTCAAAAAACTGTTTTTTTATCGTTTATCCCTTGTCTTATTTTGAATTAAATAAGTATACATAACATCACGCCTATATTCCTCGAAGGGACAGGCTGAGGTGTACCCATAGTGCACCCGTGTTTAAGTCCCATGTACCTAATAGGGGGCGAGCCTATTGCTATCAACCGGGAACAAATCCAGACGCCACACTGCTACTGAGAAATTCCAGATGGAAAAATCCAATAACACTGGGCCCGACCCGGGAATCGAAACCCAGGTCCAGCGCAGTAGCGCTTGCGATCACTAGACTTGAGGCAGTTATTTTGGATTGTTCTTAATTAACAATACACCTTATGCGATCTTCTTCGCCTTCAAGAGCTTTTTTGGAATCTATGTCAAGGTTAAGATGACTATCTCGCAGTGCGATTACGAAAACAGATGAGCATCATAAAAGTACACTAGTCTTTTCAAAACGCCTGAACTAATTTAACTTGTCCCAACTGTCTGCTAAAGTCAAGGTTCTTAGAAGATTTTAATTATTATATAAAGGTATGAGGAACAGGGTGTAAAGTTCACTCATATCTCCAAAGAAAAGGGAGGATCGACCGACCAGACGGGTGTCGTGTTGTATATAATGCCAGTTGCGCGGTAAACTCTGCTTGCGCGATGCAGGATTTTTCGTGACGTCAGTGTGACGCGTAGCTCGCATGTGGCGTTGTAGATGCCGCTACAATTACATACATAAAATCACGCCTTCTTCCCATGGGGGTAGGCAGAAAACTACAGAACGCCATCTGCTACGATGCTCACTTTACATACTCTTACTTAAATAATTTTGATTATTGTTTGTGATAAAAACTGGGCCCTAATTAATATAACTGGCAATGAATTATGCGACGATATTTGTCAAATACTGTCAAAATTGGCATTGACTGACAGGTGTTGTTTAATAAAACAGAAGACTATGACTTCAAACTGTAACTGTATCTATTTGACTCATACTGGCAATACGCACGGGTGGCCTTAACCTTTCCAACAGACACTATAATGATTTGTCAAAACATTATCAAAATCCTTACATCAATTTCTGAGATGAGTCGTTCCAAACAAACAGACAGACGCGGCAGATCGACTTCACTTTATTCCATGTAAGTGACAGGTAGAGGTTTTGCAAAATATACGAGCATATTTTGCAAATCTGTTAATACTGGTTTTACCTCTGTCACGGTTGACTCTCATAAATAGATTTTTATTAGATATACCTTAGCAACAGGTGTATTCTGTCTACTTTATCATGAAAACCTGTATCTACCTGTACAGATTCTTATGAAAGTTATTAAAAAATCTCATATATTTATAATGAAAAGTATGCTTTATATTTATTTTAATCGTTTATGTAAATAAATACATAAGTAATTGAGTGAATCGAATCGATTGGTATTTAAAGTCTTAAAAAGGCTATCTAATTTGTGTAGAGATAGTATACGTAATCTTGAACTTTGTAGACTCATTCATATTAAAAAAAAAACTATTTCTTTAACAATAAAATAAATCTAAATGAAAAAGGTCACATTCCTTAACAAGGTCTTATTTTATTAACACTAAATAGTGCTAACTCTAATAGAACCAAGCATGTAATTTGACAAAGTAGTGTTAAAGAATTCTAGTTCTTAACATACATACAAATTAAGGCCAATGTAGCGATTAGTGCCCGTTATGTATGAAGGACTATGTAAAAGGAAAGTCGTCAGGTATGTCCTGAATATTAATTTTGTTTGCTAAATATCATCATCCATAGCACTGATATTTTACCGCTATAATACGATTCATTGGACCCAGCACGTTTCTTTATTTATTTCTGAAAGGGGTAGGCAGACTCTCATGTCTAAAGTAATAGTACCTATAGTAAACTTTATTTCCAGAAAAATATAAAGTTCTAATGTAGTGCAAAACTTAAAGCGACTAGAAACTGACTGAAACAAACTTAAAAAGAAAATCGATTTTTACAATTCAATCTCGATATTCAGTTTTAAATAAAAAGGGGGAAACGATTGATGTGACTATTGCTGATACCAGACTGAAACAATGATTCATTTAAGCATAAATACGATATCCAATTAATTATTTCAATTACCACTCAACAAGCAATTTATATTAACAGGTGAAGTTTATTTGGTTTGTTAAATCCGTTTATTTTGCCCTCGATAATGCGATCTGTATGTGTGAACAAGTAAAGTGATTGGGATTTAGTTTAACTAAATTATGTTATGTTCGTTCACTAAATCTGGCAAAGCAAGCGTGCCAGTATGTTACGTACAATTAGATTCGAGAAGTTATTTGGGTTGTGAGAATAATTAATTAAATTAAACAATATTATATTAGCGAATTTGTTAAAACAAATTAATTCCAATGTGACACGATATAGTGTAATATTGTTTTTTTTTGTTGCGTTTTCTTGTTTGAATGATTTCTGAAATGATTTGGATAAAATTTTGCATATCGGAAGATTGTCCTGAAACAGCACGGAAGATACATTTTAGCAAAGTAAAATATTTCTTAGGGATCTCGCATCTACGCGGACGGGGTAGCGGTCAAAAGCTTCAACTATTTAATTTTTAAATATACAATAAAATAACAAATATAAAAAAGAGTATTCTATTCCATTCTATAAAAATATCTGAATTCAGATCACAAATTGAAAATAATTTTGCAGCTAATAAAATAATATTGAAGCAGTTCAATTAATTATTATTTGTTGAGCTAATTAATCATTGGTTTCAGTGTTAAATTAATACTTATTTGAATGATGTCAACAACAGCTTACAATGAGTATAATTAAAACCATGTATTGGGAAATCATTATTGAATCTTGTGTATATACCTAATTGTGGTTGGTTCTTTATTTAATAGTAAGTTAAATTAATTAATTAATTGTGGTTAGGATATAATAATATCAGTTTGCAACAAATAAAGGGCGGGCGTTTTGGGGGACTGTCTCGTGTAATTTTAACGTTCAAAAAGCGCTGAATCAACATCAAAAGTCATTAATTCAAACTCCGCTGAGAGTTTGAAATAATGACCTTTGATTTTGATTTTTAAATCAAAGAGAAAAATATGCAGATAAAAAAAGTAGTTAAAAATGTAAAACACAGCATGTTCTCAAAAAAAAGCGCGGTTAAAACAACGTGCTTTGCAGTACTGCTGTGTTATTTTGACTATAAAATTACCCAGCTTGCTGTTTTAAATGAAAAACGCTGCAACTTTGCATTCAACCCAAAATCCACGAGAATGGGGTAGATGTTTGGTATTTTCAGAGCTCGAAATAAGTATGTTGAGTTATTTATATCGCAAAACTTTTTCAATAATATTGTTTGTGAACTAAGAAGAAACGCGAATTCTCACATGCAACTACCAACTATTTACTTAACAAATAAAGCTGCACAAACAAAACAGGTGTTCAGTGGATTTAAGTAGAAGTAGAAAATCGCCAAACAAATTAGTTTTACATAATCAGATTGTTTAAATTCCAATGTTAATGGGAAAGTCGTTTGTGCCGGACAATCGAAGGCAATAACTGACTGGTAATAAATGATAGGTGAGAAGTTGTGAATAATGTCTGCTGTCGAATATTCACTTTCTCAACGTACACGTGGGTCTGTATTTGAGATATGTTTCGAAGAAAGTGAGAGGCGTAACTTTTTCTTTGCTCAAAGTGTTTGTGCAATTGCTGACCGGCTGATAGCGTTAGTACGTTTAGATGTCCGGGAAAAAACATGAATGGAATTCTTTATTTGTTTTCTTGGTGTCAAATATTTTAAAGCTGAATTAAAATTCAGTGCTATTTGTGCCGCTTTAAGCTTTTAGACCAAACAAGGATTTCTTTTTTGCATTGATGATGAAACAAGTTTTGAAACCCGACTAGCATCCTATTGTTACCTGTTTTTCTTTCAACTCTCTCGATTAATTTCACTTTGGTGCGATAGAGATGGCAACAATTACCTGCAAAGAGAACATAACGATTAAAAATTAAGTACAATTTTAAACTATGCTGTAGAAATCTGTACTAAAAATATTTAACTTTTACTTCAATCTTGCTAGTATATTTGTCTCAAATTTAGGTCGGCAAAGTACTAAAGTAAATTAATTAAGTAGGTTAAGTTACGATCGTAACTTCATTTAGAAGTTATTGTTCACAGGATCACTGTATCTTAATTAGACTTAAATACATTTAACATTATTAATTCATACTGTATAAATTCCTACATTACCATTTTACTTTCCAACAAATTATGGTGCTACTTTACTTACTATAATTAGAACATATATTTTAAGAGCTAACTAATTAATTGAAGAGCTTGTATGTTGAACAACTAACTTATGTTCACGAGATGAGAGTAATACATACAATCAACATGGAGACAGTATCTTTTACAATACATACGTCCTAAATACAAAAGTTAGTTCGAAGCGTGCCAGAGCGATAAAAGCCTCTCTTTGACAGAACCTTTGATACAAACATGCGGGTAAATAGAACTGGCTGAAGCAACTGAACAAACATGCCTAATAAAAAAACTTGGTATCTAGCTGAACTGAGCATAGTGGTGGAAGGTGGAACACAGAGTAAAGAGCCAATGGAATCTCAAGCGAACAGCGCGATATACTGGATGATCTAAGCTGACCAAGAAACTTTCCGTGGTAATCGAAAAAGAGGACTAGGTGTTTCTTGTTAAGAGGTTTTAGTATAAACAATCAAATAAGAGAATCCTGTATGTTTATTGTGGCTGTGGAAATTATTTTGCTTTCTCGACAATCAGCTTTGGTAGCATAGTTTAGACGTCAGATATTTAGAAACAGCTGTGTCACACTGCAATACTTGGGATTGTCCAATACCAGATATATTTTTTCTTGCGCACGCAGCATTTTTGGTAAGTTGGATTCTGTGAAAAACGCACGGTTATTTGCAATGCTGTTACTTGGGATTGTCCAATACCAGATATATTTTTTCTTGCGCACGCAGCAGTTTTGGTGAGTTGGATTCTGTGAAAAAACGCGCGGTTATTCGCCTCCTAACACTCCATCTGCTTCTTATGCCGTCTAGTGGCAACGATAAAGCGCATAGCAGCATTATTGTGCGAAGATGTTATCGTTTTACGGTACGAAACCGTATGTGACCCAGTTCGCGTAACAGTACTAACTGCAATGTTTTAGAAATAGCAAACTATGTAATGTGGCCATTGATTAAGATTCTGTGAAATTGTAGGTGATAGGTGTGAGGAATGCTAAAGTTATAAAAATGTAGTGACTCCATTTACAAGTTGCATTTTTTATTTGATGCTAATGAAATTTGTGTCTTGTTTCGAAGAGCTTCGGTTTGTAATTTCAATAAAAGATCTAATATCCTATTACAGATTATTTGTAAAATATTTTTTCATTATTTTCTTTATACGTGAATCTTTAATCGAAAGCAAAATGGGCGATTGACAGAGAGTTTGATCCAGCTTGATTACAACACCGGTAAAAAGGAAATTCAGTCAAGATATATCCACAAGACGAAGATCGAATTACACGGCTATATTAAAAAGTATTTTGCACGAAGCATCGTTGAATCGATCTTCTCGATCCCGTTGAATCGAGCAAGCAATCAACGCCGAAACTCGAAATATCGCCATATTTTGATCCGACGAAAAAATTGACTGCTTATGAAAAGTTTCAATAGCTCGCCAGCGATGTTCGATTGGGTTTAGTCACGCAAACTTTTTTCTTTCGTCTCTTCGCTTTGGTTGTTAATAGGAATATAAAAGATGAATACATACTTGGTACAATAAAGGTATAGTTAAGTCGAAATATCAATGATGCACAAAGCATTATTCTTCTGCAAATGAGGCTTCCCTGGTACCTCATTAACTGCATCACTATGTAAATGTCTATTAACTGCTCCCAAATTAAGATGTTTTTATAATTTATTTTAGATTCTTCTTTGACATGATCTTCTCGTTATTTGACATTATATACCTACAATTCTAACTCTTTACTAATGGCTTTTGTAGACAGGATATTAATTCAGATTTGTTACAGTTGTAATGGCAATCATGTCATTTGGTTTAAGTATAGGCGTTTATTTTTATTATAATATTTATCTTTAATATAGATTCTTTTATATTTTGTGAATGTGAGCACGTTGTAGGCCTAATTTGTAGACTGTAGATTTGTAGACCAATTTCTATTTTGTTAAATACCTGGTATTTGTTGACAGGTCTACACTGTCCTCCCATACCTATTAACGCTGTAATTTGAAAACATTGTAAAAGCCAATTATTTTTAAAAGAGTAACCGTGGAGTTTCTTGCCGGCTCTTCTCCATAGGAAACGATCAACTGAAACCGTGCACCTAGCTTCTGACGTTTCATAAGTGCCCATGTGTTATGTGAAATAAAATATTTTGATTTTGAATAAGTTGGTTCTCTTGTAACGATGTTCGCTTATTAATTTGGAGATATGATTTATTGATACTGTGGGTCTGACCAAATAATAACTGATGATAGGTATTGTCTTTGAAATACTCTTCTATTTCCTTTAAGTTTGTATTTGGTAGTTGACAGAGTTAAGGCTCCTTCAAACAGGTGCGACACGCGACGCGAATCGCACGCGACACAAAGGTACCGCACGTCGCTCGACAGGCGGTGCCTTTGTGTCACGTTGCGTGTCGCGCCTGTTTGAAGGAGCCTTTACGTCATTTCTTCAGGTTTGTACCTATTTACTTGACTTGCAAACAATTCAAAGTTATTGCCACTCGTCGCTTCGTTAATCAAGCTGGCGACCTAAGTAGGGGCTAGCGTATAACGGAATGCGATCGCCATAGAGCGAACCACAGCTTGGCGGAAGTTAGTTACGATATCATTACATTGGATCTACATGTAAATATGGAGGAAAGGCATTAAAGATAATCGCGTTACTAAGATTACTTGCATATAACTACAATTATCTAATCATAACTCTTGTCTGGACTAGATTAAGATGAACTAGGAGAATTCCTGGAAGAGGTGGACTGAATGTACCAAAAAGCACGAAACGATAAGAAAAAAAAAGCAGAAAGCGATAAGGCCGCCCATTGTATATTTTGTAGCTTAATTTATTTTATATTATGTATTTTATGGTGTACAATAAAGAATATATAAATAAATAATAAATAATGTACATAGTGATGATGATGACGATGAATTTCTATTTCGTTCTCTTCTGTTTCACTCTTGCCTGTTTTCAATTACCGTACGTATATGGACTACGAGTAAATATCATTAACCTTAAAAAGCTTCTTAGAGTTTATGTAGATTTTCTTGTTAAAGTATCTCGGCTAGAGGATACTATAGATCCTCTTCTTAGTGATTCATTAGTTATATTACGTAACAGTATATTCACCTGCCCATTGATGATGTCATAATGCAGTCATCAATTTGCCTGTCAACCGTGATTGTGGCATTGTTTTTTCAAAAATGTTTGTTACTGCAGTTTATGGGAAAGGTCCAATCAGCTGTGAAACTACAGGCTGTACAATTTTGTAAAATGGCCAACAAAATACACAATACAGAAAGTAACAAAGGGAGTCTATTGAATCTTTAAAACAGAATAAAACTTTTCACGATTCTTTTGTGTGTGACGCGGTGGAAAGTCGTCCGTAAGCCGGTCGGGTCGGTCGCAAACGATACACGTACGTTGATACGTGTCGCGTACGTGATGCTTGCCTAAAACGGAGCGCGGCTCCTCATTGCCAGTGTCACTCGTCCATTGACTGTTTAACAGTTACAACCTTTTATACCTTCCCTACCTAAATGGTGATGTACGCGACTTCAATATTCATGCGCCAAAGTGAAAGAGCAGCGAGAACGGTTACTGAAAGTTGACACCACTAGACTTTTCAATGTTATTATCACATTTTATATTAAACGACATTGACATCTATGCATTTTTATTGCCGTATTATATCAGCAGTTGAGAAATATACACATCGTTGGCCCGGATCCAAGCTATGATTTAATTAGACGATTATCCTCATGACACCGCATAGCTTTATCATATTATTTGAAGTAAAGGAAAGGTGTTTTCGGTCCGCAGCGAGTAATTAACTTGGAGAAAGCAAACATGACACTAAGTAGGAATTTCTGCATCGACGAGACTAGGGACTAAAGGACTTAGTCGGTTAGTATGTCATGTTAACACGTACCAGCTTCCTATGATTGGCTGAGTGGTTTTGTGGCAATTATCTTGTCTTTCTTATTGGGTACTTGAAATGTGGACTCAAGTGCTGCGACAGAGCGTAATTAGTGAACCGCGGGAAAGTTATTGACCCTAAAGAATTGCGATTGTTCTTCTATTCTATTCTAATGGTTTCTGGTGAAATCTCTTGATTGATACATTCGGTTTTTGACCTGAACTTCGTAGTTACATTTTGCTGCTCTTTTGAAGAATTTATTAAGGAATAAACCGAAGAAAGAAGAGCATTACTTACCTTTCGATCTTATGATTTGTTTAAATGTTATAAGTATCTTTGGCAACTTGTTAACAGTATTCTGCAACCTTAATTACAATCGCGTTAAACAATGCCGTTATCTTTCGCCCTGACTATTAAACTTCGTCTGTAAAAAACTAGTACATACATCAGAGTACTGGATAAAATGAACACTGGTCAGGAACTTAAGTTGTTGAAGCGTAATGTTAGTGGCTTTTTCCACTAGCTGCAGTGTGCAGCGGTGCGGAAGAATCCCAACTCTTGAACGACTTACGGGCTTCTATCGAGAGAAAAAATCTCGTTAGAAAATGGGAAGCCAACAGTTGGAAACTAGTTGTACAAGTATGATCTCAGTAATAGTATTTTTACTTTACTTAACTCATTTATTTGAAGACGGATCTAGGAAGTTTTATTGTCATATGAGTCACACCGGCCGTGATCCAAAAAAGTAAAAGTTATGTTTAAATAGATGTAAGTGGAGGAATAAACGAAAGTACACAACGTAATGAGTGTTTATGGAGATTGTGTCGTGTGGGTCGTGCCTTTTGGATTAGCAAGTCGCCGAAACAAAAACCCAGTTCCGCGCACGAAGCGAAATTCGCGGTCAGGTGAGAAACATAATGCACATTAACGCTACCCGACCAGATTTTACTTTTATTACTTTACTTCTGAAAGTTATTGTGTACGTAAAGTTGCATAAGGAAATAACGGCGTGTTCTTGGGTTACTAATAGTTTTGAATAGGCTATTAGGTACAGATCATTTAGATAATTAGACTCTAGATTAAATTTTTATACCATACTAGCTTCTGCCCGCGGCTTCGCCCGCGTGGATGTCGGAAATTATCCCACGGTAACGTGCTACCGTGACAAAAGTAGCCTATGTCCCCAGGATGCCATCTATCTCTTTGCCAAATTTTATCGAAATCCCTTTAGTGGTTTAGGCGTGAAAGATAACATATAGACAGAGTTAATATTAGTATGGATTCGTTTTTCGAAATTAGGGCATTCCTTCCGAACAAAACGTTAACGGTATTAGTAGGCTTACCAAATATGTGGTAAAGGCAATAACGACCTTAGATTAATCGGTGTAGCACCATATTGGCAGCGCCATTCCCCCCACCTTCCCGCTGCACTTCCTCGTTCACAAGGATAGCCTGAATATGGCGAGCACATCGCTCGAACTTCCCTTACAGAGCAGGTGATGATTATTATTAGTAGAACCACTTTCCGTTCATTGAACCGACACCGTTACTCCGTTTACGCATTTAGCTCTCGCGGCTGCCATACGACATGACACAAATAACAATTGGCCAATTGGTTACTGCTTCTCTTAGGAGGCAGTAACGGTTGTGCGATGTGTGCCCGGACTGTTCTCAATAACTGTGACAGGTGTAGTAGGTATAAACGTATTACGAGCTACAATCGCACTTAATAAACCTCTAATATGAAGATAATAATATAGCAATTGGAGGTAAAAGTCAGATAATGCTACAAGCTACAACATTATTATTCAAACGAGACAGTTATGAACGCATCCGCGCTTGTGGTTTCGCGCTTTTTTTGCACCGCCATTTTGTATTCCTGCGGGGAGGCGTCGGCGTCACGGCGCGGAATTGTCTTGTTTTAAGGCAAAAGTGAAACCGAGATTACGTTGTGCCCCGAGATGGTTGAATGACACTTAAAGTTAACTGCAAGGTATCTCGGCTTCCTTTGCCCTGCCCATCGTGATTGATGCGGTTAACTGACAATGTGTTTAACAAAAGGAACTTTCACCATTTCACAAAATTATCATCGAAAAACAATATACATAGATAAACTATTATCGTTTCTGTTTTGTCATCGAGTATTCTTATCGAAGACGTTAATGTTTCTACCTGTCCGTAGTACCAATGCAAAGTGCTATTCCACTTATCGGGTTATATTATGAAAACGTTTCTAATTGCTGACAACCGGTGTCTAATGTTAATAACACTGGCCGTTAAACATCATGGTATCTGCCGATCTTGCTAAAACTAGAAACGAAGAATTTCTTCACGCGTTTCGACAAGAACGGGTTAGACTGGATCCACGAATGTCATTTAGTTTTCGTAAGCACACTTGAAGGATTTTTTTCTCGACGTGTACGACAATTTTCCATCTGGATTGTTATCTTTGATCATGGAAACCTTGCGATGTTAAAAACCATGAGACATGTTCCGGATTATGAGTTCCAACCCCTCTTTCCGCGTCGGTTGCTCTACTAACGGACGGTTGATTCGCTCAAATCAGCGGACAGATTGATGCCAAGTTCAACGAACAAGTTACCATAAAATGAACAAACCACCTGCAAAAACGATGGAGCAAATATTTTATCATCTAATTTCGGGAGGGTTTCGTGTCAATAGGCCTTTTGTTCGGCAAAAGGGACTTACATAAAATGCGACGTAACTTTTGCAGTGACATTCTGAATGAGGTATTTTATCCCGAATTTAATAGGAAGGTATTTTTAAGTAATATTTCAGGTTTTTTGGTTGGCTGTTGTCGTGGAGGAACTATAAATGTTGGATGGACCAGTTGGCCTGTATGTAAGAACATTAACGGATACCCAGTGGACATGCAAAGCAGAAGTTTTTATATGAATAACTGTGAGACTGGTTTATGTAATGATTTTATATGCTTCGTGATTATATCAAGCTAATACATATTATAACTGCACATAAATATCGTATGCGACCACGTCTTTACATTAGTAAATGAATGGCTGTTAGAGATGGCGCGCTATGTTTTGAATAGTGTTTTCAAAAAGGAAGAATACAGACTGAACTTATTTTTTCAATTCTTATGATCACTTCTAAATAATGAAATGTATTCAAGCATTATGCCAAAAGGACTAATAAGTAATAACCAAAAAGCAATACCTAGTCACAAGAAAATGTCCAGTGAGTCAGACAACAAACCGGCTTTTATCACAAGTGTGGTATGTCGCTGTGAATATAAAACAGGTTTAGAACAGCTAACAAACGCTTCAAAATTTCACCGAAAACTATAATGCCGAACTATTCTTGCTATAATTACCGTGTATTACTTCCCGAACGGACATACGGCCCTTTGAAAAAAAAATTCTACCTGAGATTTTGAGTCACCGAGAAGGTTTTTGTCCTAATCCTTATATTCGGGTGGCGTACCCGGCTATTTGAGACGTGGGATTTCTGATGTTTTGACCTCTAACGCAGGTAACTCGTGATACATTTTTATGAAAGCGATTCCTGTGTTATTTATTGTTGTTTCTTTGTATTTGTTCGGGACCTGTTCGTACGTGTACAGGCGATACGTGTTCAATGAGGATTTACGTGGTAGGACTAGGGTTTAGTGAAAAAGTTGGTTGATTAGTTTTTGGTATTCTTCATTTTTGCCTTCGCGTATCCGGCTTATTCTCATATTCCACCATGCAGAAGTTACGCTTATTAAACGAAGCTCTTTCTTCCAAAATTCGATTTACAACACAAGTGAATAAATAAGGCTGTTTAGTTTTTTTATATAGCGAAGCCAAATAAGTTTAACCGAAAGGTCTTCGCAAGTTAAAGAGAAATAGTTAAACTGTATATCCTGTTTTAAATTTTAAAGATGAACACGCGTTTCGAAATCTTCTTCCAAGTCAACGTAAACAGAAAACATCAGAAATTTCGTTTGGAATGGCAGATTACGGATAATAACGCTGTGGTTTTTTATGGACGAGGCCAACCGGTCCCAGTATACATACTTTAGGTATCCCTCCAAAAATATTTCTGACTATACTCGCGAACACATTTTAAAATACCGGCTTTGGTTGAAGTCATCAAAAATATGTCGCTTTTAATCTTTGGGGTTTTCCTTGGCACATTTTCCCTTACATATCAAGTTTGTTATTTATTTTGAATGAATAAATGTGTGCTTTTGTCGTGCAGAGATTTATCGATGCTTCAGATTTTGTCTGAACCAGGTATACCTTCATTTTAAATTAAAACTATGATACCGGCAGAACCTTGCTTGTCTTCAGACTCACGAGATAATGGTCCAACGTGAACATCCAAATCCTAGTGGGACATCCAACAATAAAAAGCCAACAGTTGAATGAGCAACAAAAAGGCTCGTAGCTCGTAGAGTCCCTAGAACTATGGAGTGTTTGAATGGGGCTAACGAGACAGTCGTCGAATGGTGCCCGCTGTTTTGTGAGGCGCACCAGAAAAGATCTTTAACATTTATAACACCTTTTGTGTTAAATTCCATAGTGCTTCCTTTAGATGTGCACTGCGTTTTTAAGCGCATTAGCGGTGAAATGAGTATGGCGGAGACGAGAAACGTGGAGATGGAACTGAATGCTTCTAATGTATTTAAGATTTGTTTACCATCCTGGCGGAAAATTGAAATAGTGAAATGTGTTGTTGTTTCTTTGTATTTATTTGGGACCTGTTTCGTACGTGTATTGGTGATATCTGTTCAATGAGAATTTATGAAAATCGAGATAGTGGAATGTGTTGTTCCGAAATTAATTCATACAACTTTAAAATTTAAAGGACTTAAAGACTCTGTAAACATAATGAGATTCTTAGGAGTTCATTTGTAATACAATGGACAAAGAATTTAATTATACACTTATTAACGCTGGTAAATTTTTTAAAGGTATTTTAATTTGATTGAAGTCATGTACCTACATCATTGTTCTCTACTTAGCTTGCTGAAGTCCCAAAAGTAAAAAGTTTAGAAGAAAATGATGGTGGCCGCGAAAGGACTGATTGCGGAATGTGAAGGACCAAGTGTTGTTGAGGCGCAAATAAATTATATTTAGAAATAAACTTATATAAACAATTCAATTACGAATGATATGATATGACTAAGAGCTTGTGGATATGCATATGAATGTTTATGATTAACTTTATATAAAGTTATTCAAGATTTTGCATGAGTCACGTCGTCAGAATCTTAGTAATGATTTCAAATATTTTTTTATCGACCTCATATCTTGAATTTGTTTTGTTACCTCACGGACTTTAGTATGCTTCTTCGTCATTGTTTTTTACGCTTCTAGATAAAGCAGGTCTCATTAGTAATAGAGAAACACAAAGGTATATCCTTCTCAAATAATATAAGAAACAAATTATAAAGATGACTAACATAATGATACATTTGAATGGTCTTTTATTCGAACGTTACGTTTATCCAAAACTCAAACAAAGTGACGGCGTTATTCAACTTTTACAAAAATGCCAAGATCAGTTGATCACAAAGTCAGTAAACACGAAATAAAATATGAAAGTAAATATAATTACCTCGCTAGATAATATGCATAGATAATAATACCGGTAACATCATAAAAATACATGCGTTATTTTAATAATCACCATCCGTACTTTTCCTTCATGATTATAAAACCATGGCAGTAAAACAACAACAGCACCACAGCAATAAACTTATAATATGCCACGATCGTGCAACAAGTATATGAAAAATATGCAGTGAATTATTCACTACTTGGTTTCAAAATGACCTAACCGGTGCGGAGCTCTCGTGAGGCGAAAAGTTCAAGGTATGATGCACACCAAACGTATTGCAATATGTACTTACATCACACATTAACGAGCCATTGAATAAACATTAGACAATCGCTGAAACTTGATTCTCATTAATAAGGTAAAGAAATGGGTGAAGAATTTGTGTTTTGTGAATTAGATGAGATTTACGTTTGAGCTTGAGTTTAGAGGTGTAAATATTTTGATAGTAATTGTATTGTAAATTGAAAGATTCACGGTCGTCCTTTATTTATTCCGATTTCAAGAATCTACTCAGTCTACACAATTTTAACAGTCTGATGCACAAATCGTATTGAATGCTAGGCGTCATCGGGGCGGACCAAAACTAAAATTAAGGGACGAGCTTAATTCCTACCGAAAAGACTTGCCTACAAAAGTAGAAGACAGAAGTTTGTGGAAAAGGGAGATGGAGGCCTTTGCCCAGCAGTGAGACAATACAGCTTGATCGATAGATATAGTCACAATTACCAGTGGAGTCACGAGTCAGAGCCTCGATTAATAGTCGAATTCCAAAACCATTCACATTTAAATTAATAATTAATTACAACAAAGGCCAACTTCATTATGAGAGGGAATCTGGTATAATGAGGAAAAGTGCTTAACGGTAGCCTCTCTGGTTCTGATTCAAACAAAACTTAGTTAAATTAATAATGATGACGACGCTTCGATCATAAATCTCCACATTAAATAAAACGTCTGGCAGCAAGGACTATTTTTAATCAACATCATTTGAAAGAAGTTTTAATACTGCTTGAAATAAACTTTTCTCGTGAATTTAGCAGTTCATTGGCGCAGCAATCAACTGCAAAACTGCATTCACCTCTAACAACTAGAGGTGAATGCCCGTAGCCAAATTGATTTGCAGGCAAATTGTACAACAACAACAACAACATTACCTACTTTAGTCTTTATCCCATTACTATATAAATATCCAACTAAGGTAGAGTTTCTTGGACAGTTACTTAACTAACACAGGAAACTCCCAGATTCGTCCAGCAGTTTTTGTGTCAACTTTACACAAAGAAACAAAACTTTCGTCTTCACGAGATTAAATGATTAAAGTATTAGTTTGCCTTAGTTTTGTACTAAACCAGAGTTGTGTGCAAAGTTGCTGACGCGTACGGACGCGGGTTGGACTCGACGCGTGACCTTGCGCATGCAACCTTTCCGCTGACGTCCGCGCATTTCTTATAAACAAATACAATAAGTGTTTTGTTTTCGCGCAAAGAACATTTGACACGTTTTGCATGCACGCTCTTAACTGTGGAGATATGAAAATTTGATCATTTTACCTTTTTAGTTGCTGATGTTGATGGCTGAATTTGGGAAAAAAGTATGGAGGCACAAAATGAAATGGATTTTGTTTAGCGTTTTTTTGCGCTTAACAAGCTGCTTATAGCTTGAAAAAGGCTAGAGGGCGAGACCAAACATTGACCTCTAACTTGGAGTATGTAACTTAGCCTAATATTTTGTGTACTTTGTCCACAAAAGGAGCACGGGACACTGGGCGAGCAAACTAATACATTTTTAATGTGCGTTTACATCGTTTGTATATACTTAGGTCTTCGACCTGTGTGTGCCTTAAGAAGGTTCTTAATGATATCCTCCAGACCACCCATAAGCCCATAATTACTTCTTGACTGTAAGCAAGAGCGAGAGAACCGTGTTGCAACATTTCCCTAAAGCTAACAAAGTCTGGAAGACTGATTACCCGTTAACTACATCAGTTACAAGAAAAATCTCTGTCTTTAGTAAAAAATACAGCTGGGACCAGAAATAAGAAAAGTTTGCGAGAGTTTCGTATTGTCAAAACACAATGCCTTTGATGGGAGTGGAAGAGTTTAAAGATGTCACTGGAGAGGCATTCACGTCGCATGGCGCAGAGGTGCGGCCGGCCACCACCCACCGTTGCCAACTACTCTAGGGCTGCTGAATTACCGAAAGTGTCATAGTTTGTTTTGTCAACCAAAAATAATTAAGTCCTGGTGATGTGAGACCATGAGGGGCAAGGATACTGACTTGGTACAATATTTTAATTCAATTCAATAAGTACAGTGCGTCTTTTTATTACATACTAGAATGCAAGCGTCATTATAATTAATGATATAAGAGTATGAGGTAACGACGGATTTTATATATGACCATATGGTTATTATAACTAGAAAAAATTCTTAAATACCGTTGCATAATGCCGCTGCACAGTAAACTATAAAATCTTACTGTTATTGCATGTAGTTAATTAGCGATGAAAAACATTGACAATAATTGTTATTTTTTACGAGTGGTGAGAAATTGTGTGGTGCGACAACCTTGCTTGGTCCGCGCGACTTGATAAACTTCTGCAATCCGAATGCGATTGTGAAGACAAATTGGATTGAAACAGTTCCAGCAGTTTTTTCTAATCTTTGAAGTTCACAGAGTAATTATGATTGGCTAACTTTTTATTTTTAACACATGGCCAGTGCAGATATTTGTAGTGAGACATGCAACGGGCAATTACGAACACGCAAATACAAAGCTAAGGCCCGTTAAGTGTTTATGTAAAATGAAAACAGATTAATGTCAACTTACGATTGCCTTTATTACTTGCCAGTTTGACAGCGTGTCAAACTGTCAAACTAGTAGTCCATCCAAAAACTAGCGTGAAAACTGCTACATTTACTAATGATATTACAATAGGAATAGCTAATATGTTAAAAAAAACAATCGACACAACACAATAGGCGGTCAGGTAAATCTAGTCACAGTCGCTACAGAACAGCAAAACATGATGAAATATCGAATATCAATAACCATAACGTCCAATCGTTTTACAAATCTAAATGGACGTCATATCGAGGTCATCAACAATATAAATTTGGTTCAATTATCTAGCTTTTAAGGTTTAGATATAACAGTTACCTGTGCTAGGTTTATATTGTTTGATATTCCGATGGCGTTCGAAAGTGCTGCGGTGATATCGTCAGTTTCTTTGGCGAATGGCAGTGTAGTGTTAACATTTATTATTCTGGAAGTGGCCGCAAGACGGCTGTAGAATAATAAGCATTTTTATGACTTCAATCTCAGATTTGAACGGGCTTAGGAAATATTTGGCTCTAGTGTGTTAGTTTTGCGTAAATAGCACCTTTTCGATTTGCAAGAATTTAAAGTTCAATGGTTACTTCGAATGTAACTCTTCCAGTCTATTTAATAAAAAATATGAGTACGTTAAGCAATACATAAACGTGTTAAGATATTTATTTTTATATCAACGCTTGTTGGAATTTCTAAATTTATTTTTAGACCAAATAATATTTCTTCTAACGCTTCTAACTGAGTTGTCTTCAGCGTGACAGACGTTCAGTAAGAAATTGTCAATTACGACTTTATAGATATTTGTTTGAAAATAATATATTTCTCGGGAAGAACACGTATCTGAGCTGACAGTCACGTAATCTACACGAATGGTTATTGACTGGTATACGTGAGAATATTTGTATAATACGCTACCTTGCTTACTTACTTGCAAGTGATTGAAACACTGGGTGTAAGTGCGTGTACTGACTCTTTTAACATTTCCTAAATATGAAATCAGTAGCATGAAATGTTACGTGATTCAAGTTAATAGCTTTATTCCAATATATTGGTCACACGCCGTTATAAGTATACACATATTAACGCTGACCCAAATTCTCGGCAGCTCAACTATGCATTTTGATAAGTAGCGACAGTGGTCTGTGATGGAGTTCTGATTAAATAATTCTAAAGAATGCTACCCACAGTTACGTGAACACTTGAATGAAATAAAATGGAACGATTTTTCTCGTTTACAGCTTCAATTTTATTTTTCTGGCGTTCCGAGTCCATTGCAGTGTTTGCGGTTACGGCCAGACTATTCGAAGGTTTTATTTGAATGAGACCGAGTCAGTAATTAGTCAGTGCAGCAGCAAGAATGCAGTTTTAGTACTGTACGATGTTGAACGGTTTTTTATTTTGCATTATAAAATAGATGGGACTTATGTAATGTCTGATGATGAATGTGTGTGTGTGCCTTTAAAGGCTTTTTACGATATTTGGTTCATCACAATGGTAACGGTAACAGTCAATTGGATTTCGTCACCTAAGACCTGTGGTATACTTAAACTGGTAGTTGTCTGTCGACTTGTCAAATAAGTAGGTTCACAAATTTGATTTCACGATATCCATTTCGTAACAAGCGTTCAGACCTGTTCACGGAATACAGTTTTTGTATATTTATTTCTACGGAAATATTCACGGCCGACGAAGTAAGCGGAGTTCTGAGTAAGCGGTACTTTACGGTCAATTTTTTCTCCTTTTTTTTTTAAAACAGCCAAATATTGCAAAGTGAATTTGAGAGGAAACGAAATTTATTATCTTGGGAAGAGTATAAAATAATTCCTAAACAAAAATATTAATTTCTCTGATGGGGTAAAGGGGCAAGGAGAATCTACGCCAATGTATCTATATTATGAGAAATGGCCAACTTATCATTGATATCATCGCCACGATGCTATTAAATCGACAACTAGTATCATAAAACAGTAATATAGTTCGACTAGAGTTGCCAAAAGCGTCCGACGACAATATATTATGGTTAATATCGGCTCAGACGCTGTAAATCCCAAGTTGATTGAAGTGCGGACATGCTTTAGAATATCTTTGGGCAATATCACCTTGAATACGTGGTTTGATAACTACTCTGTTCTGGAACACAATGCCAACCCGTTTCGTCGTATAATAAGTTGTTCAACATATTGTGTAAAGCCTTTGTGATCTCATTGGAGGCGTCGAGAGCGTTTACGAACGTAATTTTATTCATGAGCTGAATTGTCTCTGAGATAAGAATCTTCTTTAAAATGCTTGTACTTCTGTAATGGTTAGTTTGACTTTGGTATTAGTTTATAAACGTTGTTTATGTTTTTTGGCTTTATAAACTAATGCTTGGGTAATAATCGATATTTTGTTGTATTGAAAACTTGAGACGTAAACATTCCTAGACTAGACAGACCTCGTTCAATTATCTATTTAAGTTTTATCACGTATTGAATGGATGCCAACACACGCTTTTTCAAATGCTTTGTTATTTTACTACGTTCAACAGTAACTCTAAAATTTTATGTTGTTTATAGGCAAAATAATATTGAAATCAGTGGTACTTTGAACGTAGATTGCGCCAAATGCAGTTTGGTTCACAAATTATTAGGAGCAAGCTTTATTTCAACTCCTACAAGACCGGTTCTTTAGCAACGTTCGAAATTACTGATGGAGGTCGACTTCGATAGTAAATTCACTAGTTTATTATTTCGTTACTAAAAGGGATTAATTTCGATATCCGTTATGATGGCAGTCACAGTAAAAAAATGTAGTTCAAAAATGCTGAATCATAAAATTCGGTTAATTTTGCATTAGTCACATGGGTTAGTCCAATTTCGTATGAAACTAGTTTAAAAACTTGACCTAAGTTGTAAGACTAGTAGGTGGATAAAACGAGTTAGTATTTATATAAGATTCTACTTTAAATTCTAAAGTTCAAGACTGAATGACACAACGCCATAATAACAATAATGTACAGAACAGATCGAAAGGTCATGTCGGTGTACGATTTCATTTTGACAAGCTCTGAGAAGATGACGTTTCGCAATAGCATGTTCTTACAAAGGCTTATTTTATAGGTGCTGTTCTGCAAACGATGGGACACTTTACATCACGTCCATCACTTTACAAACGTTATGCCTTGATACTTTCAAGCACATATGGACTAGTGTTGTCATTAATGGAAAAATCGTAGTTAAGTTCTGACCTGACACCATTTAGATTACCATCGATACACTATCAAGAAGGCATATTTTGAATTAATTTATGTACCTATTTTATTGTCACTTGCCACTGGTCTCTAATATCTGTAAAGAATCCTACAAACAACGATTTTGTTAACGGTATAATCACTTATCAGCTCATTTAATAAATGTTGATGTGGTAGTTTATTTTAAGCTTGCATCAGGACCATCATTAAGAAGGTTATATATAGACTTCCCAATAATCTTTCACAACTAGTAGGACAGATGTATTCTATGCAGGAATTTATCTTAAGGTTCGTCAACATGGTGGCATTATGTTCGCATTCCTACGAGGCGAACGACAGCAGGCCTTGCGACCACACAAGGTCATTTGTGAAGGGAGACCTGAAATAGGGTCGACGCTCTATTTAGAATTACGACTGTAGATAATTAGCTAATGTTTACAACTGTTTTTATAGCCCGTTCAAGTAGTATCATTTTCAGTCGCAGGTGAAGAGGTGCCGCGATAAGCTTTGTAAAGTCAGCGATGATTTCGAAGATTGAGAGGTGTTAAATTGTATAATGATTTTTTTTGTATATTTTGCAGTTCCATTAGATCAAATTGGTCACTAGCATAACTATGGTACAGATAACTCTTTAAATATATTTCAAGACACTCGTGTCAACCCTGACTTAAACCTACGTGTCTACGAGTGTATTCTAGAACCAATATTAACGCCTTCTCAACTATTTGAACCTACTTCCTTATATTTGTATGCAGCTGCCTTGAAACTGGTTTTCAACAACAAGAATACGAGATGTGCTGCTAACAAGAAATAAAAGGAGGTGAACAAAACGTAAAACCCAATTATACTTTTTGCTCGACCTGGGTATTCATCGACCCTCGAAGTTATAAACAGCCAAGGAGACTACCACTGCAATTTAATATGGAAATAAATTACTTGTATACTGGCGTAGTGAGCCAAATTAATCTACGTATCATATCAGTCATGCTTTTATCTGTAAACCAGTGCCTGAGTGGTGGTCAGGTTATCATTAAAAAAAATAAAAAAATAAAAATAAAAAATATTTGTATACGTTCAATGCACGTGGGCGCATTGAACGTATACAAATATTTTTTTGTGCCAGTACTAGTTCATTAAGCGAGGCTTGTCTAGATAATATAGTAAGACGTTGCATGACGGTAAGCTTGAAATATAAACCTCGTCATAACGAGGTTTTTTTTTTTCCAGGTATTTTTTTTATATTTCTTCTTCGACTATGGTCGAAGAAAATTTCTGAAGACCAAAAGCAATGAGATGATAAACTCTTGGATAAATAAAACAATAAATAAACAAGAAATAAAACAATCCGGAAAACATGGTGGTCTGTGACTAAGTTCGTAGAAAATCCATACTAATAATAATATTATAAATTCTAAAGTAAATTTGTCTGTCTGTCTGTATGTGACCTTTTTACGCCTAAACCACAGAACGGATTTCGATAAAATTTGGGAAGGAGATAGATGACATCCTGGGGAAGGACATAGGCTACTTTTTGTCTAAAAAAATAATTCTAAAAGGGGGTGATATAGGGGATGAAAAGTTGTATAGGAAACTTAGCATTTCTAAGTTAGGGATATGAAAATTAAAATGTATGCTTTGGGTAAGAAAACAACAAAATATAGTTTCAGCATTTTTGTATAATAGGAGATGAATTTAAAATTCAAATGGTAATTGAAATTGTAACGAGATTTAAGGAATTGGAAATATAGTAAGAACCTGTATCTTGAGGTATCTTATTCCATTTAAATTGGTCCACCCGCTTAAAAGTTATTACAATTTGAAGAAATAAAATAATTTAGCTTATAATAATATGTAGGTAATAGGTGGTCAATGGAGGCTCTAGTCTTTCAAATTTATGGTTATTTTTTTTTTAAGTTAGACATTTAGAATCATATAAACCTAAAAATATAATATAAAAGTAAAAAAAGATTATTTGCATTTATGGTCTGTCTGTCTGTTAACTTTCACGCTTCGGCTGAATGGATTTGGATGATAGGATATTATTTATCCCGGTAGTACGTTCCCGTGGGATAACTTCCGACATCCACGCGAGCGAAGCCGCGGACAGAAGCTAGTATTAAATAAGTCTTAATCTCTAGCGACATCCGATGCTCACGATCGTTCTATATTTACACCATTAGGATAAGCTTTCTTTACAAGTGTAGCTACAAATTCAATATAAACGTTAACTGCTCCTAAATCAGTATTTTGTATTGGCTATAAATATAAATAACACTGGATAACATAGAATATAGAACTATTGTACTACTTTGACGATATTTATCGGACTCAATTTGTTGTTCATGGTATGAAAGAAATCTGAGAAACTTCTGATCAAGGTAACACGTAGAACCAAGTTACGATATTGTTAAATATAGTACTTAAAAAATTGAGTTTGGAGGTTTGTACGTAATTTACAAATTACGTAATTTTTTATTTATTTACAATTTTTTTACTGGAGCTTTTTATTTAGAAAACAAAAAATGGTACCAGAACTAGTTAAAAAGTAATTTTGATAAACTACATGATGTTTGTAAAGAATAATTTACTTAAAGCCTCTAGCATCCTAAGCAGAAACCATCGTTAATGATTAAAACAGAATTCAACGCGATCAAATTGAATCAGTAGTTGTCCAAGTATCGCACGACTACTCGCCACCACGACAGGTCGGCTAACCGTTACACAGAGATTCCTCGGCGTTTCCTAAATAATGCCACTTGAATGCGAGATGGCACGAATGCAAATTAACAAGTTTTGTATGTGGACCAGCAATCGTGGAAACATCCAACTCGTTTCAGCTAAGCTAATGTAGATTTCGAGTGTTTATGGATAAAAATACGTTGAAGAATGCTTTAGCGTTTGCTTTTCTTATTAGATTTGATTTGGAATTCATGGGACTACGCAACTATTGTATTTCGGATTGTGTTGTCGAGCATTGAGTAAAACGATATTCATTTGATTCGGTTTTATATGAACGGGTTCTGTTCATATAAAACCGAATCAAATGAATATCGTTTCTCAAAATATTTATCTATCAATTTCTTTAATCTCAAGTTATGAAGATTGGTAAACATATTTACAAATTGAAATAATCTTCTAAGCAAATGTTTAAAACCAATGTGTAAATGAAACTGTAGCTGAATTAAGCAACAAACTGTTTAAATAAACACTCCATTGATCAGTTAACAAAATATTAACATTTACAGGAGATGTCTCTCGGAATGCTTTAGAGAATTAAGTTCGTTAGAATGGCCCGTTGCACTTAACCTCTCTAGGAAATGAATTTTAGTTACAGCATTCTAAAAGGAAGGTGCTGGTTTACTCTAAAAGTTAGTGTCTGTGATAAACTTTGCGTATTTGTGCACAGTTCATACTTTTTGTGACGTGGTAGCTATGTTAGACACGAGCAGTAATATTCTAAGATACTGTATTGATCATAGTGATACCTTCACCTAGCTTCCGTTTATGATTTGTACTTGAGTGGTTATTTAGATCAAGATTTTGCTCATTATTATCAGCTTTTATATCTTTTCTTGTATTACTTCGAAAATCTGCAGATGTCATTACCTGATGGAAAGTATAATTAATTATAGGATCTCTTCGGTCCAAAAGTAGAATCTGGAGTTTTTGTTCTTATAAAAATATTAATGCTTCTGTTACTTTTGAATCGCCAGTTTGACCTTATGTTGGCATTTTAGTAATGACACCAGTTTCTTGTGGGCAATTAAAAGAATATTATCGCTTTAGTCGTTTAATACGTTGGTTTTCGATTACTTATCTACAGCAGATGTTATTATTTTTGTTGTATTTGTATGATTTTGGGTACAGGCCTAGTGTATTATTACTTAGCCGAAAAGTACTTAAAAGTCAACAATTTATGATAATTTTTAAATAAAAGATCGACTTTAAAAAACTACCATAATGTATTGTTTAGAACGAATAATTGTACCGATATCTTTTATAATATTTTGAAAACAGGATTAAAATGTTATGGTAACTTGGACTTTTAAATACGATCTAAAAATAACTTGTCCAACGGTGGTACGTTGAGCAATTGGAGTATGTACGTCCTAGCTCACCGAACCAATTCACTAGGTGCTTTGTAAACTTTGTACGAAAACGCCATAAGCTACATCGTCCGTTTAGTTCTACTCTGTATAAACTGTCTAAATTTTATCATTTGATTTTCAGCCTTATTCCGTTGCAATAAGGCAGGTTTACAAGTTTGATAATTGAGGGGAAACTACACTTTCAGTGTAGATGTTACATTCAATGGTCGGAACCGAATGCGGAAGCGAATTCTGTCTGGATAATCGAATTCATTAGCAGTCTTTGAGCCATCATAAATAGAACGGAAGGTCTAATTTCTTCACCAGGTAAAAAACAATCTTGATAAATTAAAAACAGTGAAACAAAGGGTTAACAAAAGAATTAAACGACAAAATTAACTGGAAAATGCCGAAAGATAAACAAAAATATTAAAAAAGTATTGCGATCCTGCCAGGATTCGAACCTGGAATCTTCTGATCCGTAGTCAGACGCGTTATCCGTTGCGCCACAGGACCTTGTACTATGCTAGTCAAAAATTTACCTTGTATTAGACTTGTTTTGACGTAGCAAAAAACAATTCTGTGTCGAGACTCTAATTTCCATTTGGAAATCAATTTTGTGAAGGTTGTTTTTCTTTACATCTTGGTCACACACGAAATTTCTGTTTCAGTGTGTGCATGCTTTGCTTTTTCACATTTCAGTATTTTTAGGCAAAAGGTGATTCAATTCGAATAATTCGTTTTTTTTTACTGTTTTCTGATAAACTCAATTCTATAGCTACAAGTTTCTATGATACAATCGTTTTCCTAATTGGTAACTGTAGAGAAATCAAAGAAAAGCTTCTGGACCTTCCTCAAAATTAATTAAACTGGTTTTAATAAAAAGGAAAAAAATATCCGTAGTTAACAGCAGTTTATAGCATACGGCCTTATGTTAATATTGATATTTTTCTCATGAATCAGTCATAGAAATGATAACTTTTAATAAGATAAAACTTGAACAAGATTATGTTTAATTAATTAGTTTTGAGTTGTAATATATTGAAGTAGATAAAATATAGTCGTTAACAGTATTTTGTACCTTCTTAGTTTTTTTCACTGTTTGTAAATATAAATTCTTGGAATGGCTCTAATCTTTTAACCGAGAATTTCAAATATGTAGGTAGCACCATTTTCGGGTTATTGCTTTTCCACGACAAATTACTTCAAAAGGTTTTTCTCTTCTTGTATCGGTTTATCTTGTATTTTTCATTCTCTTCGACGTAATATTTAAATCCCTTTAAATAAATTATGTACTTCCATAATCGAGTTATGGCGGCCATCTATTCTGCATAATGCCATTGGCGAACTTTCACTTCCACTGAAAACTTTCCAAAAATGCGTCTCTCGAATATCATCTTACATACTTGACGTTTTTATTACTTAATTGTCGTAATATGGTGTGTTATAACATGTACTTATTCGTATATTACAATTACACTGATTTCTCTATATTCCGCCAAATTACTGTAAAACTTCAAGTAAAAGTTACTGTTGAATCGATTTCGTTACAATTGTAAGTGCACGTTTCCTATTATAAGAAAATATTCGCGTATTCCAGGTCGAATAGTAAGTAATGTCGGGTGTGTTGAAAGTCGCGCACGCGACTCGAGCGCGCATGACCCCCTTAGCACTAACGGACTGGTAACCGTTGGCTCGGCTCACGTCTTCGGAGCCAGACGTATCGTTTGCGGTATTAGCCGCTCGAGTTATATAACTATTGAGCAATTTGAGGGCCAAACGTGAGAGACACGAGACCTTAGAAAATTTCGAGAGTGGCAAACCAATATTTACTAATTACCAGGAATTTCTGTTGAGTTAAGAGGTATGTGCAAAGAACGAAGTACAGAATGCCGATGATGACTTATTTGGGGAGTACTAAAAGCATTTGTTTTTATGCCTATTTTTGCGTAGTTAGCAATTAAATATATTATAATAGTAGTCCTAACGAAAAAGAAACCATAAAAATACTCGCGATATGTCATGTATTCGATACCGATTTATATATCGACAGTGGAAAGGTAATATGGCTAAAGCGCCAAAACCTGAGATCTTAGGAATGAATTGTAAAGTTATTACTTTAAAATTCATCCTTGAGACTTCAAGTTTTGGCGCTTTAGCCATTTTACCTTTCCACTGTCGATATATTTGAATAAAGATAAAACTTAATTTGCAGTCCCGAGTTCTACCATATTTAGAAATGACGTCAAGAACTAACCGGTAACCGGTTATTAGGTATAAATATTTAAGAATTCCGGTACCTACTAAGTTTGGATTCAAACCAAGAAACATTGAAAACCAATTTTGTAAAGAATCCGAAGAGTATTTAGTTTTAACTCTCAACGAGTTTTTTTGCAACAATTAGACACAGTTTTACTTTGTGCAGTTTTTGCAACTATTTTAGTTTTGTTGGGTGTAAAATGCAAGTACTCTACTTTCCATGCGGGTCGATTTGTAGCGTGGTTAGTGAAAATTTAAGAATCTTTGGACGTATGTAACACTTTCTCCTTGCACACGAAACTGGTAGCATAATTACAGGTATGGTGTTTAGTCAATTAGAGCATCGAGTAATTTGGCTCAATGTCTTCAAAGCAATGGGTTATGGGCATGTCCTCATACGCGTCGATAGGTTTTTAGCCGGTATTAAAATAGTTTTTGATGGATTTCACTGGCAGATAATCTTTATAGGTGAGAGCGTGGATAAATCGTGAGAAATCAAGTGCAGAATTCATGTACTTGTAAGCAATAAAACACTTTAATCGTAGAGTTATTCTTGTTTTGGCTTCTCAGGTTTTCTTCACTTGGTATTTGGGCCATCAACACTCTTAAATCTTTGCTGCAATTGACAGTAGTGTACTTTCTTAACAGTATTATGTAGTAGGTATTCAATACCAACACTCTATCATTATCTCGCAAAAATGTAAAAAGCCAATCCATTATTTCAAATCTACTTTATTCATTTTTTTTAATGCCAACTATATGCATGAGCCTGCAAACTTATCAATTGGATATTTCAAATTCAGCGTTCACGATCTTAAACCTCTTTTTTGGATTCTTAAGCGATGAGCAAATAAAGATTTATTTTGCCCTCAATGACCTGTCTGCCCTTTTTTTACCAGATGTTGCTTATAATGCTCTCTTTGTTCATAATTATAGCATATCGTAAATTCTGTACAGGTTTTTACTAACGTGGGATTTTAGTTCATCTTGTAATGCGTTATTATGAAGCGTTTCTGGTTTCGACTAGTTCCTGCCTATTGTCTTGTTCTTGCTGCTTCTAGGAAGGTTTGACATGTTTCTTGCTTGATCTGATTTATTTCTGAATGGGATTTAGTAGATTTAGCAGCCTCATTGTTGGAGCGACATGTCGAATTAGAATTATTTGGATATATATCTATAGAATGTGTGAGTTTGTTCTGTGTCATCAATAATAATTAAATCAGTTTCAATAGTCTTCATTAGAATATTATTCATTTCATGTTTGTCGGTATTCATCAAGAATTCGCGATTCATATCATATAGAATAACAATTTCTATCCACAAGAGGATATTTGTGAACAACCTTCGGGTCGAGTCATACGAATTTCTCCCAGAAAATGATTTATTCAACAGAGCGCGGCAACACCCTATCGGTGCCACAAACCTAATTTAGTAGTATGATTGATATGGAATTGAATATTTTTATTATAATTAATTCCATTTCTTATAATAAAAAGTCTCTGAGGAACGAGAATGAAAGTGTAAATTTTCTACTTAACGAAAGAGTTACGTGTAATTGAGAGGTAGTGACTTCAAATATGAACCGCTAGAATATAATCTTTCTAGTTTCTTGGAAGGAAGCGCAGCAGTAATTCTGAAGAGATTACAGCAGTCGTGTTAAAGATATAGACTTTATAAGGGTTAATTCAATCTTTAAATAACTTCCAAAAATATGTTAAGATTCTGTTAATCTTTTAAGTCTTCCAGGAAGGTATACCTTAATAGATAAGCTTATTTAAATTGTCACGTTACTAGATAGAGATTAATTTGAACATGATCCTATTGGGTTGTGCCAAATATGAACCACTTTTGGCACTGTTTGGTGCTTTGGCACTAAATGTAGAGAACATAAGCGTGGTTTATTTATGTTTGTATAACTGTCTTCTTTGATTAAGTTATTATCGGTACCAATTGAGGTTATGCCAAGTTCTGGCGTTCTTAGCGGTGTAGTTTCAACAATGAATTTTGTTTTACCAAGGAGTATAGGGTCCTCCTTCTATTCCCTTTTTGGTTACAGAAGTAGGTACATACTCCAAATCTTCATTTATTTATAACTTTAGAAAGATTTGGACAGAATCAAAAACAAATGTAGGCTCTCCTGTCGTTTCTTAAGATTTTGTTTTGTGTAACTAACAGAGAATATGTAAGAGGTTTATCATAATTTATGAAAATAGAGATGCGAGGGATGCACTCAGGCGCATCGCAAGTTACCGAGGCGACGAGTGAGGAGGTGCGGAGGGAACCGCGGGGTAGCGAGGGCGGGCGGAGACCGGTTCAACCTCGTCACTAGTATACTCGGCTCTGTCCCCGTTTACCTCCACTTCATGGTTTTTAGTGTAATAACTTTGATTTTCCACTAAATACTTCTTTTGTTTTTTCTTAATTAGTACCGTTAGCAGTGAGCTATTTTGATATCGCTGAAATGTTGAATATTTACTAGATTTTTATTTATTTGTCGTGGGTTTTTGGTTTTCATGTTTATTTTTTTAACGTGGTTACTGCACGGTCTGCTGCATTTTCTCACTGATGTGAAAACGAATGAATGCATTGGAAATGAAATTGTTTAAGCTGAATATGGAACTAATTAAATTATAAATTTCAGATTTGATAAATTTTTCATTTGCTTCATAGACGTTATTAAAATCAATTTAATCTAATAACTGAAATATATATAATTATGTAAAGATCAAGATAAAGCTGAATCTCACGATTATCCTATACCAGATAAAAGGCAAGATAACATAGTGCTGTAACAATGTAAATCACTTGAGATGCGAGATACAGCGGAGCGCGTTGATGTCTTCCGTTTGATGGCATAATCCCGAGCTTTTATTATCACGAGCAATTCGGCTGTTACCTCAGACTTTTGTCAACATTCGTATTCATTGACTACGACATAATGGCACCATAGAACGCTGGAGTCAAAAACCTCGGCCGGAAGAAAGTTGTTCAGCCGAAAGCGGTCTCCGAGATCGGAATTTTGGTTGGACACGTATTACTGACATACAGCCGGCGCGCCCACCTGCTAGCAACCACACCTGAACCAAAAGTGTGTCAACATCGCTGACTCCTCGAACTCGGCGATCGATCGTCACAACTTTCACATTACCTTAAATTAACACTCGACTGAGTTAGCACTGATACGTCTAGATAATATTAAAGACCCACCTTTTGCACGCCGCGGGGCGTTCCAACTAAAAATCCGGTTAAGCACTATCAGGGGTTGGGGTTAACGCACGGCCACTGTGCTTATACACAATTCACAACACTTGAGTCACAAGGTTTGCCACATGTCGGCAGGCCGGTGCGGTCGCGACGGCCGCCAGTTCAGCACTGAGGCTTTCTTCGAGATGACGCGCGCGCGTGCGCAGCTAAGAATGAGACTACGGTTACCTACACACCGCTACGAATGCTACGTCTGTGTGCGTAGACGTCGCCCATCGACATGTTTCAGACGTAAAAGATAATGTGTAGTTGCATGTGTATTTACTTTTCATGTTAGACTTATTTAATGTGTCCATATTTTCATTGGAGCTAATTAGTTTGAGAACTTTATATAACGGTTTTATTGCGACAATGGGAATGACATTCGTGACGGATTATTTAGTACAGTAAAATAACATGTTATGTTTTGACGTCTACATAGCTCTACTGAACTTAAAATTCTTAGTTAATTCAATTTATTTTAGTTTCTCATCTAGTCACAACGACAATTTTATATTTTTATCATCTTATAAATATTAATTTACGTTCTCAACTACCCTTAAAATTACTCTTAATCAACACTATTCAACACTTTATCATCGATAACCTGAACAACAACGCTTCCCCGTTCCACTATCACACTCTTGCGCCTCTACTATCTGTACACACAAACACAAGCTAACCAGTAGTAGGTTACATATTTAATATTCAACTTAACGCGAAAGACAACGGCACACTCACACACGCTAACAAGAATAGAATAAATTGAAAATACAAAATAACAGAATATTTTATTTATATTTTGACTTCTTAATTCTAATAATATCTTGTGGCTGAATTTGATTTTCATTTCGAAATGCTGTAATCATAAGTAGACTACCCAGAATTGCACTCTGAGTTATTCTAGATATTACATAAACGTAGTATGACTCATGAATTTTATATGACAAAATTGTTTCACAAATAAACATAAAGTCTTTCTACATCCAATGTTAAAAGGTCAATGCCAAAACGTACGAACAATATCCAAATATACACAAAACCTCTGAATACAAATTTGTTTCAATAAAACAACCAACATTGTTCGTTGAAGTATAAACAAATTAGCTACCATGTGGTTTTATTGACGTACGAAAGCCTTTCATATTATACCAATATAATATAGTCTACGAGTCAGTGTATAAACGTTCTAAAACCTTATTTTACTCTATCCTAATGTGCAAGATAACATTCATATTTCCATTAATATCTCTTATAACCAGAGATCGGATATGCGGATGCATATTTACCTAAAGTTAATTTTTAGCTATGAAAGTATGGAAGCGGCTGCTTAAAATAATTTTTGAGAAAAAAAAAAAACCTGCGGTGCCAGGAACACCGGAAATGCATAACTAGTCAGATGTATAGTACGGAAGCAACATTTTTTTTTTTATTGAATTAAAAAAAATCCGGCGTTCTTGGAATGCATAACTATTCAGATGCATATTTATTTAAAATTATTTTTTAACCCCCGATGCAAATATGTGTATGTGCAAGAGGAGGGGTGGTATATGTCAGTTAAAGTAAATATTTTTTCAATACAAAAGCACATTCCATATTAGTCAACATCTCAACTTTAGGTGAATATGCATCCGAATATCCGATCTCTGCTTAGAACATAACTAAGCAAGTATGATTCTAAGTTTACATGAATGAGCGTTTACCCGAGCCATCCTAAGTGGCACATTAGTGACAATAGGTTAAGAATGTGGTACTTTCCCCGGCTGTGACGTCACTATTCAGGCCGACGACTCATGCTACAAGGATACCATAAACACGAAACCGTTAAGTGTAGAGGATGTATACCAACCGAGTAAGGTAAGCAACTGCTTATAACAACTGGCGACCCCCTACGGTAGGCGTGGTGATAATAGGTAAAAGAAAGAAAAAAGAAAAGTAGGTATCGATTTTGAATTTGCACTGGCAATTAAACATGAATACACAAAAGAAACAACTGACTAATTTGAAAAGAAATAAATTAAAAGGTACATGTAATCACTATTACGGGAAAGTCGTAGGTACATAGTAGTCCTCTCTAAAGTCGCTGCAAAATTTAAGGTTACCGAAGTTTATTATAAACATTATGATATTGGTCTTTTAAGTTATTGCATAGCTTTTATCGCGGGCTTTGAGCGCGGCGACCGAATCAAGAAATTCCGTAACGAAAATAAAACCTAACACCCCCCACTCCGCCTACCATGTAGCTCGGCCGAGCGTTCGCTTCACGTGTATGTATATGGTACGACTGTACTTGAATTAATATCAAAGAAAAATAAATACTGCATAAATAAAATAAAAAATAATAATTATAATTGCATAAGTTGATAAAAATGCTATGCAATAGCTTTACCGCGGCAGTCCCCGAGTGCCACACGTGTTTTTTTTTTTAACACGTCGCCCCACTCTCTGAATTTCTCCTGTATTGTGGGTGGGTGGTTTCTCGACTGAATCATAAAAGTTATGACTCGGTCGAGCAACCCGAGTTATAATTATTTTGTTTAAAAAACTTTCATGTCAAGAAAAATGCCACTAGTCTGTACTATTATGTATTCTCTGACTAAACTAAAATAGAACACACGGTATTAAATAATAAAAGTTATATGAAAATAAAGGTCTAACTTACACACAAAAGGTGCTACTCGTATTCGTAAAAGCTAAGAAGTGGGCGTTCATTAGTCTCAAATATAATTAAATTCCTATATTCGAAAAGGACACAAATTTTACGTAGTAATTAAATTAGTAACTTAATATACAAAGGACTTGAGTATCTAATTTTATCAGTAAGTTAATTAATTTATATTTTAAGTGATATAATAGAATAGAATAGAATACTCTTTATTATTTACGCCATAAATGCAATCCACCATAGGTAGAGCAGTATTTCCAACTAAATTTTCAGGCAACTTTCGTGTAAATTCTATTACTCACGTAAACACGAACATAATATCCTTTCAGGACATAAAAATGAACCTTCATTCCCTCCACTACGCCTCGTTTGCTTCAAAAATATCTTGAAACACAAAACCTTATCAGACGACAACGTAAGGACATTTTGCAACAGATCTCTGGGCTGTAATCATGAATCAAATGGGAAACTTTATATCTTCATAATACGTGATGTGTGACGTCAGATTTTTTCCAACCCACTCATTTCCTTGAATGCGGAAGAACGATGACCTATATTCTGGACCCCGATCCCGATTAAGGGGCCCGGATGGGTCCAAATAACGAACCGAACGTAGTTCGATGCTTTTTTTATGGTGCAACCATGAATGTTGATCCAACTTGCGTGGTCCCGATACTGATGTGACACGGTAGAATGGGAAGACTTTAAAGGTGACGTCGTTTGTACGAAATTGCTGGAAAAGGGAAAAATTGCATTATAAAGATAAAGATTTTGTGGGGGTTCGTAAAGTATATATTTAATGCTGTGTTGGTGGCAGCGAAATATAAAGTGTGTAACATGTGGACTGCAATTCTATGTGTTTTCTTCGTTACGAGTAAAACTAGTCCGTATTACCAAAAATAAGGAAACTAATACAATGTCACGCGCACGAACAAACTTTTTGTTCATTATTTATTTATAGAAAATCGTGAGACTGTCGCCGACATTGTAATTTCCAGAGCAAACCATTTCTCTATACTATAACAGTTTGTATTCCTGCCAGCGTATTGCAACCGTAAGTCAATACGTAATCCAGACAAAAACATTTTGCACGCGAATCTGCAAGCGGTCGATAGTGGCTAAAAAGCCTATTGAATCCCGGGATCACGTGTCGACCGGTAACCCATCACCATAATTCACGGAACTGTCACATTCTTATATAAATTGGGCCCATCCACTTAGCCGGGATAATACTGGCCAAGGAAAAAGGCACATGTCCATGCGGGTTTGCTTACAACTTTAGATCTGTGTTTTGTTCATGACTCCTTCAAGGATATAAAAGGGTCGATATTTATTTGGATTTTGACTTTGTTTGTGATAGGGTGAAAGTAATTTACTGATGTCCATTTAGGTCCTACAATCATTAATTATTATTAGTTAACTGTAGCACTAGTTTTTCAAAAACACTGAAAGACTCAACTTCAAAAATTTTCCTTCGGACATGAAGAAATATAATTAGCGACATTTTTTGTTTCCTTTTTTTTAAAGACTAGGTTGTTTTAAAGCAACTACATAATGAGGCTTTAAGTGGCCTGAAGAACCCTTGTGATTAAATTAGTTTCAGGTCCTTTAAATGGAGTGAAGTACTACTACTACTTCTTCTACTAGCTCAAAATACGGAAAACAATGTGTTATGTAAACAACATGTAACTGAAGATTTAATTGAATAAGGTGCCAGCGTTCGCCACAATTTCAAACATTAAAGGCTAGTGTAAAATTTTAGATCTTATGCCTTCAGGGATTTCCTGCACTCAAAACGGCGAGGCCGAGCCAACATAAGGATACAAAATGTCTGTTTCACAAGCATCATAAGTGTGAAAGGGAAGTTTGCTAACCCAGTAATTTGTTAATTACGAAGTTTGGCTACATTGTCCAAAAACTACTTTTACCTTCTGATTAGCTAGCTAATTATGTCACGATAGTTTTGTCGGGAACTATCAAATTAGTTAATTTTGTATCGCGATTACGTAAGGTTCATGCACTAACTTTAGTAATTACGCGACTCCGGAATATTTTCTGGTAAATTTGCGCTGTTTGTTGTGTAATAATCGGTTCATTAATCACTTCAAGTGTTGTCGGAGTTTTTGTTAAAGTAACAAACAGTTTTTATTTAGTCCTTTGGTGTTGGTAGTTACTTAGGGAAGTTCGTGCCTCTGTTATTGTCATTCAACAATTAATGATTTAGTTTCAAAACAAAAGGCATCTAAATAGGTATTATTGTTATCTCCAGCCCTCTACACAATTACAAAGATTTCCGTTCCGTTAGTCATCGTTAGATGTTTCCAAAATAAAGTCCGACCTAGGGACGGTAGACTCTACAGATAAGGTTCCAAGAATGTCCTTAAAGTTCTCGGAATGAGTGAATTTTTTAGAATCCGGGCCCTCGGACTTTAAACAAAGGGCTAGAATACTTTGATGATTCAGGCTTCCATTCCAAAATTAATAAACATTTTTAGTGATGGAAAGCTATGAAAAACAGTGTATTGTTTATTTGCAGTTTAGCAGCCTTTAGAAATGTTTCGTACGTAGCGTGGCGAATCATGAATATGTAAACAGTTGGCCATTCAAATATTCGCAAGTTTATTCAACTTGCGGTAGTTTGGCACCCTTTGCTAGTAAGTTGTACTATAATCCTGTGAAAATCCTGTGCAGTTATGCTGCAACTTAAGTTACTCCCTTAGGAGAAATGAACCATTTTTCAGTCTTTATGTGTCTTTAACACTACATTTCCCATTTACGGTTTCACCTTTCGTACAGACATCAAAAGGAGTAATTTTCACGTCGGGACTATTTTCGCAGAAATTCATTTTCATAGAATTTTTACCACTGTCAGCACATCTCGCAGACTTTAGTTAACAAATTCAGGTTTCATTTTTAGTGTCTGAAGTTCTTTCTCATCTTTTTCAGACTTATTATGTTAGTACAATGATTTATTTTTCGTGTGTTACTCCAAGTAAAAGAATCGGATAAAATAATTGTGTTAAAAGACCGGCAAGAATTTATTACAGTTTTTTATCTTTACAAATCCGAGACATTGTTCAAGGTCTTTCGTAAGAATGTCTTTATTAAGTCCAATTTGTCTTCTAAGAATGGAATCCACTAGCTTATATAAATACCTTTATGTAAACCATAATACAATTCATTTTAGCACTTAACTCTGAGTAAACCTTTCGTTATATGTCAATATAACTTTTCATCACTCTTGTTAGAACATCTGCCTATCAATTAATCTTTACTTTCATCTGATTAAGTGTCAATAAAGTTCGCAAATCTTTTTATTATGCGAATTTGCTTTTATATATAACTATAGATTCATCAAATGGTATATTAAATTTTTTAATAGTGACTGATGTATGCGAAGAGATTTTAGAAAGTGTATAATTTTCGCTTAATTTGAAGTAGTTACGATGTTGTATTATTACGACGTGTGCGTGTAATTCCGTATTTTTTTAAAGTTACTGTAGCTGGTCGCACTTGCAAAACCCATAACAATTGTCTGTTAATTTCGTGGGAGAGTGCGAACGGGTGCTTTGAGGTGTGGCGCGAATGCTAGCGACGAACTTGATTAGGACTAATTAAGTTTACATATCATGCGATGAAAGAGATATTGGTGTGAGAACTGTAAATCAAAACTACTAGATATCTCTGACCTCATTGTTTTTTAAACATCATGAGAAAAAATACGATGAGCGGACGTTCACAACTGATCGGATGCTTGAATAACTAATCATGAGAAAAATATGTCATCATCATCAAATGGGTAAGTTTGACTATTGTTATATTTTGTTATGGACACTCTACTGCCCGTTCTGTAAGTACTAATACAATAGTTTGACTCTCACGCAGGGTAAGACTAGGGTCAGGCTAGGTGGAGCGAGGATCTTCGCACAGTAGGTACATGAGAGTGGCCGGGGATCGATTTAAATAGCGTACTATTGGAGAGGCCTTTGTCCAGTAGTTGACTGCTATAGGATAATGATATCGCATGGGTAAAGAGTACCGGGTTTCTTCGGCAGCTGTCAATAGCAACCCATATACTACAGTAGTAGGAAACGTTACGTGGACGAGTCCTCCATTTCTTTTACCAAGTTATGTGTTTCCTTGTTCGGCTATTTGGATCACACATTTTTGTGAACTACCATATTGTATGATCGACCTAGTTGGCACTAGCATAAATGGAAATATTTTTAAAATGATTTAAATTTGTTTTCTTCTGCAATCACAACAAAACAGAAAAATATATACTTAAAAAAGATAGGCATACTTAATCACACACATAATCCGAAATGAAAAATTATACTTTGCAAAGAGCGTGTAAAGCTTTTCTTAGTTTTCTCAGCTTTTTTTAGTATTAAGCAGCAATCTACAGATTTGTATGGTTACTTACAGATTTTTATTTTTTTTATTTATGTTGTATGGTCCGACGTTTATTTTCCATATCATCCAGTATTATGTTAATAATGCCATAAACACGAAACGCGCTAATACCATTTATTCATGAAGGCGCAGTTTGGTCTCTCGGGAGAGATCTTAATTACGCGTTTTTAGGGTCACGGAGCAAACGAGTCAGTGGATTAGAGGGTTTTTCCCTTTAGACCTATGTATTACACATGTTGTACGTAGAAACCGATTTAATTTAAGTTTCCAGACTAGTTAAGTTCTCAAGAATGGGAATAGTTTTGAAGAAGACTTGGCGGTTGTCGGAAACTGCTTCATTCAGTTGCAAATCGTGACTGCGAGTGCTTGGTTTGATTTTGTGGTCGGGCAGTGTAATTTGATATTAGTTACCACTTAACTACAGTTCTTGGTTGTAGCTTGAAGTTTTTGAAGATGGTTTAAAGCTTAAATTTAAAGAGTTTGTTTTATTCTGAAATGTTATAGAAGGAATTACTTTTTTACGATGTTTGAGTTTATTGCTGATGTAAATAATATCCTCCTTTTAGGCTTCGTCGCAGTCTGATAAGAAGTATGACAATGCAATACAATCTACCGCCTAGTCTAGAAAATAACTTCAGAAGCATATAAAAACTTGTAGATGTTCGTTATTTAATAAAACAAAAATTACCTATTCTTTCAGAAAAAATAAACGTGACAAATATCAAAGATTTATCGTCTCCTATTTTTATACATATATTCCCATATCGTTATTCTGTTTAGCATCTGGTTCAGAATTACAACAAGGATATGATAGTCCGTTGACTTTTCCGCCTGACGTGATCTGTATGTTGGAGGCCAATCCGAATGTACGTGAACTTACTCACAACTAAGACGCTATGCAGCCAGTATAGCATGGTTTATGTGAAAGTATGTGTCTTATAATAATTTGTAAATATTCGTAATTGAGGATGTCGTGTTTGTAATGCGCTGGTGTTTGTTTTTCTAAAGGTGCACCAACATGATAACATTAAGTAACTTTCTATAACTTTTAGTAACATAACATCACGCCTGTACTCCCCGAAGGGTTAGGCAGAGGTGCATCTATAGTACACCCACATTCTGCCAGTTATGTTTAAGGCCCATGTAGCCGGGGACGAGTCTATTGCCATCAACCGGACACAAATCCAGACTCCGGGCTGCTACTGAGAATTTTCAGATGAAAAAACCCAATAACAATTTGCCCGACTCGGGAATCAAACCCTCAAGGACCGCATGCTCAGCAGTAGCGCTTGCAACCACTAGACCAACGAGGCAGTACTTGGTACTTGTAATATTGGAACTTGATACTTGTGGTATTGGAACTTGGTACTTGTGGTATTGGAACTTGATACTTGTGGTATTAGAACTTGGTACTTGTAGTATTGGAACTTGGTACTTGTAGTATTGGAACTAGGTGCTTGTAGTATTGGAACTTGGTGCTTGTAGTATTGGAACTTGGTACTTGTAGTATTGGAACTTGATAATTGTAGTATTGGAACTTGGTACTTGTAGTATTGGAACTTGGTTCTTGTAGTATTAGAAATTTTAGTAAGTTTACCTACTAAATAACTTTTTTATCTGTTGTTGACTTTTGCAAACGATGCTCCACAAAAAGTAACTTCGGTGCAGGTGCACCGTAAGGTTGAACTAGTCGCGGGCTCGAACTCACTGGTGGGCGTGGCCAAAAAGCCCGCTGTGTCATCTGACATCGTGTCCGACAGAGATAGTATCAGTAATGAGCAGTTAGACACTAGTCTCAATGCACAACTTCTAGTTTGCACGCACACAAACACCGTTATTTTAATTCATAGTAAAACGAGCGCGTAAAAAGTTACGATAAGTCCTTTGGAAAATTTGGTTTTATGATAAAACCCCTGGATAAATCAATTACAACTAAAGCTAATTAAACTTTTCAATAATTGATCTTTGTCGGTGCTGACTTTGTTTTGGAGATTTTACACGTCTTTTATTACTTATTAACGCCCAAAGTTGCGTTAAAATTTGCAAGAAAAACGAATCTTTCTTGGCTCATAACTTTTTAACGGCTTTTTATTTTACTATTTTGTTTCCGCACGGACAATATTAATAATGAGGCAAAACGATATCCTGTTTTACTTTGGATGTACAATGTCAAACAGTGGAGCCCTCCCGAAATTTGTATGGAAAAAATATCGACTAGTGCAACCTTAAGAGAATTTGAGTGAATTCTGAGATGACTGGTAGTAGAAATATGGAGAAACAGACCGGCCTGAAATAAAATGGGGTAAGGCGGATGAAGAATTTAATCTTGTAAGTCTGCAACAACATGCTCATCTTTCCGTGAGTTAATCCCACGCCTCCTTAATCTAAATTATCCTTCGTCTTTATACGGTTTTGTGTTTATCTTCCTAACATTATTACGTATTGTGACTGTAACTACTTACCAGATTAATTATTTATTTACTAAGTAAGGCACACCAACGACATATTAACAAGGATCACGAGTCTTCGATATTGTGCAAATACATCACTTATAGGCATGCTCAACTTTCTTATTAAAAGGTGACAACTATTCGATTACATTTTTGAATCATTACAATATTAGCAATAACATTAATTTGATACACAATAAAATTCATCAATATAAACAAGTGGAAAAAATACGCAGTATTAAAGATAACTCAAAAACTACTGGGCAGAACTTGATCAAATTAATATGGGACCACATTAGAAGCACAAGCTTTCAAATAAAAAAGAATCATCCAAATCGGTTCACCTAGAAACAAGTTTTGAGCTAACACACATAAAAAAATACAGTCGAATTGAGAACCTCCTCCTTTTTTGAAGTCAGTTAAAAATACAAAATAATACATTTTGTCACATTTATGACCACAACACATATAAAATCACAATATAATATTCACACTTATGGTAACAAAACTGAAAATGGAATAAAATAAAGGTAAGTATTTAAATGAAGTGATACTATGCTACTAAATTCAAATGAAATGAAATTATTATTTTTTGATTATTGCGGTAATGGGACACAGGCACTGCTCTTTGTTTAAAAGTTAGACGTATAGGAGCTGAACATATTGACTACAATTTTTTTATTATTGTGATAACTGTTAACTGTGCGAAGAATACCCTTTCCATTTTACGACATAAAATTCAAACTCTCTTTAAGGGAATCACCATCCTCCTTAAACTCAAATTCAAAGCATTTATTTCAATTAAACCATTTACAGGCACTTTTGAATTGTCAAGGAGTCGGTCTGTCAGAAATATGAAGCTAGTTGCCTATTCCAAAGCGTAGTAGGTACCTATTGAAAAGAACCTCTTTTCTAAAGAGTGTAACTGCCCTTTTTTCAATTCTCAAAAATATTTTGTACCTACTCAAGTTCTACGCAAGCAAATTGAAAAAGTTTTTTACTTATTTTTCCAAATTCCAATATGTGCGCAAACCAATGGCACAAACCTCATGGTCCTACATACAGGCGTTACCCGGATTAAAAAGTTTTACGCCTGTGCGGGTGATACAGCACTTTATTGCTTTTACAGACTGTTCCAAGTAAATACCTTTTAGCAATACTATTTGAATGAACTTTATTACTTTGTTTTAATCCCCCAACATGGTAACTTGTTGTAAGTTGTTTTTGCCAAGTGTATTTTTTTGTGTGTTTTTGTTTTCAGGCCAGCATAACTATTCAGACCAGTGGTGGCCCAGTGGTAACGACCCCGAATTACGAGTTAGAAAGAAAGAAAATACGTTTATTTGCGGTAAACATGACGCAAAGAAAAAACACACAAATACAAAAAAGAACGAGTTGCAGGTCGTGGGTTCGAACCTAGGCAGGCGCTTTACTTTGAGTATATAATTTCATCACCACTGCTCTCAAAACGTTGAAGGCCAACATCGTGAGGAAACTGGCATGTCCTAGATCCAACAATTCGAAGACATCTACCATCCCGCACTGGGCCCGCGTGGTAAACAAATTATAGCCCACTCACTCTCGAAGAGAGAAGACCTGTGTTCCAGCAGTGCGAACATTATAAGCTGATTATGAATGAATAGCTATTCACAACCGACCAATACGTTCCCGTGCCGAATCGAACATCAATAAATGTTATCAAAATAAGACTCCTCTAAAGGCTGTTTACAAATCCAAAACCCGAAAATTTTATCAAATTAAATCAAATAGACGACCGCCATTCTTCCGACAGCTATTTAGTGTCGGGGGCAAGGTAAATTACTAATTGAAAATGTGTAATTTTCGATTCGACGGCCTGTCGAATGTTTATGAATAGCGATGTGGGTTTGTATGTTTGTGAATAGCGATGACGATTCGATGTCGACACAGGTAATACGAATACAGATTATGCTGTGGTGAAAAGAGTCGGTCAGACAGGTTAAAGAAGGGACTGGGACGAAGTATGTTTCTTATAAATGCAAGGTCGATTGTATTTACTTAAAAACTTTGAAGTTGTTAATAGATATACTGTTTTGTGTAACCTGTGAACTCAAACTCTATTTAAAATCCTTATCTGGAATAAAATAAAATTCGTGTTTTTTTAAAACATTGTATATACAATAAATAAATAAGACGGAGTGTCGTATGTATTTGTCCTAAAGACGTTATTTAATTCTGGCGACGTGAAGCCCTTAATTTACAATTCCTAATAATAAATAAAACCTACCAACTTATTATCTACATGAGAAATAAACATAGCTAGACACGTAGGCATCAAAACGTGCGACATGACAACGTTAATTTTATCTCAAGAAAGGTCTAGGCTTCTCGTCACGCAAAGTGTCAGCCCGCAGACTTAATGCCTGTGATTAAGTCGTGCCCTTCGCCCAAACAAGGCCTAAGCATTCGTGGGTACAAATTACTCGATTTATTTCTGATAAGGTTACAGTGTTTTGTCACAGGAATTTCTGGCCAGGGTTAAATAAAGGGATAACAGAGATAGTAGTTTTTAGTAACTAGTTACTAGGTACTCATGCACCAGAGCTCTTTATAAATAAATTATTACTTTATGTATCTAAAAACACATTATTTACTTTCGTAATACTTTACCACTAATAAGCTCAATTGTTTCTGCGTTTGCCCGGTTAAAGGCTACATTACGCCAGTTAAGATGTCCCATTTAATATAGGGAATTTGCGTAAATGGTGTAACTAATTTATGTACATTTCTGCCTAAACTTTGAGGAATACATGCATGCTGTTATGCTAGGCCTTGCTACTGTTCACCTCTGTCTATACTCTTGCAAAAAACAATCGTGACAATACATTTTGAACATCGATTTTGCCGAAATTGTATTGATAAAATTAGTTTCGCAATAGAGTTTATTGTTGAAACTAGGTATAATAGAGAGTCTCTCTTGCATTTAGACGCTTTGTTCTAGAGTCAGCGTGTGCATGAATATTAATATGAATGGCACGTCTGTTAGTGCTTGCCGGTGAGACTGCAAACTACAATATGCTTTAAAGGACTGCTGCTTTCCAATAAGTCACTATACCGGAACCAAGTGGAGATTTTCTATGCTTTATAACTGGCTATTTCCATATTGTGACAGCTACATCATTGGGAGTTCTTCTCTTACAGTGGTATAAGCACGAGTTTTTCGAAAGGAGCTTATGCTGGGGGAAAACATGTCTGTTGCCTGGCTTATAAATAAATAAATTGTGTTTTATTGCAGGCAAAAGACCCTTATACAAAAATATAATAAAAAGTAAAAACAAAACATGGAGGTATGTATAGGTACCTATAGTCTTCAAAACATACGTTTTGCGTAATTTTTTGTTATAGCTTAGGCGAACAGAAATCCAGTGCACAAATATGGGGCTTGCTAGGTTGCACGAGACAACCCTCAAAATGCTGTTACTGGAACGTCTCAAACTTTGCCAAAAAGACGCGACCGTCGACCTCATGATGGCGTAAAGTCGGGGATCCTCGCTTTGGCAAAACTGCTCAAGGTACTCCAGGATCTTGGCAGTTTCATAAGGGTACGGTAAGCATCATTGTACTGAACCCTTAATGAACTGCAGGTCTTATGCCAGTCAGCGAGGTTGGCATTGAAAGTTGAGGCAGGGTGCGACATCACCAGTGGAGTAACTTTTAATTTATAGGACTCCCTGGGAGACTTAATTATGAACGTTAATAAAACAAGGGTGAGAAGGTCTCCAAAATTAGGAATATTATTTCGGGGTAAATGTTATACGTTATCTGACTTTTCAGAACTCAGACATACTAAAAGAAAACCTTAGCAATAACTTTCGAACAGCATATGAAATCTAAGAGCCTATTAAAACAGTATCTCTCGCAAATAAATAATGTGAACGCTCAGTTGCCCTAGAATATTTATCACACGTATCATTAAAAAATGCGCTTTCCAAGCGCTTACGCAACAAAATGGGCTCATAAATGTAATGCGAAGAACCCCACCAGCTATTAAGGATTTATTTGCATGGTGTGGGTGGGGCTACAGAAGAGTACAGAAGGTTGAATCCATGCACAGAGCAAAAATGCACACACACTAGTCACGCTTCACTTACATCTAGTGCAAGCGCACTCGCGACTGGCATTCGGCTGAGATATGTAGAGATCGCCGCATGTACGTAGAAATCTATGAGTCCTGCACCTGCCTTCGCTCTTTTTATGGAACAGACCTTCTGTAATATTCTGTGGTGGTAGTGGTGCGGCGATGTTATTACTTCTAAACACGTCACGACTTCAGACCAATGACAAGGGATAATTGCATAGACTGCGCCGTTATTTTTTCACATTTCACTTTGCGAGCCGTTTACTATGGTAGGTAAATTGTGTTCTGAAACTCGCTTTTTATTATGTGAGTTTGTTTTGTTGTTCAGTTTGATTTAGTAAGGCTTGAAACTGAAGCATTATTTTTATTTGCACTCTGGGATTCTAAGAATTTCAGCCCCATTATTTTGTTTATGTGAGTCGTTGGAAGTTAGTCGTACTTTTAAAGGACTTACTGCCATCAAACACTAAACCAAATATGGAACCGCAGACATATCACTTTTTTTTTGTATGACATTTGACAATTGAAAGATCCAGCTCGCTGATCATAGATAACCGCGTGTTCAGCCACCACAGATAACGAAGGGGGAATAAAATGTACGTTAAGGTAAAATCTAAGACTGCTTCTTCAACCAATACTATGTGTTTTTCATAACATAATAACAGTGCCGGTTTTAACATTAAAGGTGCCCTGAGCGAAATTTCGGCGGCGCTCATCTCCCCTCTGGGAGAGTAGAGAGGGGCGAAAAATTTCAGCACTCCGCCTAGGTTTTATAATGTCTGTTCATTAAGAAATAGGAGTTATTTTGACGGCTTATGCAGAAAAGTTTGAGAATTGAGAGAATGTCGGATGCAAGAGCAAGCGAAGTGGTCTCAATTTTTTTTTGTTTTTCTAACTCCAAACGAACTAAAACAAAAGTATTCTGCAGGCGCCAGAGCTGAAGGGGCGCCTAGTCACAGCCCCTTCGGTGCCCCTTCACCTCTGGCACTCCGGGCGACCGCCCAGCTGGGCCCTACCCTTTTTTTGTTTTTGTTTTTTGGTTGGGAAATCATCAAATGACCTCTCCTGCTCTGGGCGGAGCGGAAGGGCGTGTCAGACTTACTGACTAAAACCCACCCGTGTTCCTTCAGTTGCCTGTGCGCCAGGGAGCTGGGCCCTACCCTAACACCGGCACTGCATAATAACTCTTTTGTTTGCAAAACAGATCTATTACGAGGGATATTGGCATGATCAGTATGCTAGGAAAATGGATGGATGACGATTGCATTAAGAGGATAATTCTAATACTAATTTTAAGAAAAACATCTTTTATTCTCCCTGACTGCCTCGTTGGTCCAGTGTTCGCAAGCGCTACGGCTGAGCATGAGGTCCTGGGTTCGATTCCCAGGTTGGACAGAGTGTTATTGGGATTGTCCATTAGGAAATTCTCAGTAGTAGTTTGGATTTATGCCTGGTTGATGGCAATAGACTCACCCCCTATTACATGGGACTTAAACGTAACTGGAGAAATGTGCGTGTATTATAATTACACCGCTGCCTAACTCTTTGGGGATTACAGGCGTGATGATATGTTTAGTATTCTTATACTTTACTCACGGGAAAATATCCCTTACCTGCTACCAGGCCGGAGATGACACAGCCTATTTTTCAGTCTACATTGTGTTGTACCGATGTAGATTAACTAATCGTTTTTAAGTAGGCGCTCTAAATATATGTGTATTATCTTCATAAAATATTACATAGAATTTCGGTTTTCGTCCGTCGAATTTAAAGGTCCCTGTGGAAATCAAAGTTGATGAAATCAATAGACGACTGATTTTGCTGCCCTTAATTTCTTACCTCATATAATTCCAGCCGCCATTGATACGATCTAACCTCACAGAAGATTGATAGCCTGGAAATATTTATGTAAATTGGGGGTAGACCGCCCAAATAGGGTTACATTTAAGGTTATCACTTCGTATAGTGGAACGCATTAGGGTTTAAACGGTTTAAACCTACGTGTCTAGACACGACAATTAAATATATTACTTGTAGCTTCAAAGTATTTACGTTAGGTACCTTATTTACGTAGAGACGACAAAACGACGATACATGAAAACATTGACAATAAATTCTAATGAACGATTATTTTAAAACTATCAAATAAAACCTAACATAGAATTTAAAAAGTGTTTTTTTCAAACATACTAAATAGTAGTGATGGGCCAACTAGGGGTTTTGCCAATCTTTGACTAGCTATAGTGACTAAACTATTGATATTTTGTTGAATTTTTGTATGCAGACTTTGTATGGGAATGTCATTATATAGATATACGAAGTTTATTTTATTGTTTCTTTCTTTTTTTTTGTCGTATTGTCGTCTCCACCTTGTATATGGCACGAATATGTAGCGGTATCTACATCGCCACATGCGAGCTACACGTCACACTGACGTCACGTAAAATCCTGCATCGCGCAAGTAGAGTTTACTGCGCAACTAGCATATATACAACGTCCCGACATCAAACGTCGGGCAGTTGCCCACCAGACACAACACCCGTCTGGTCGGAGGATCCTCCCTTTTCCATAGAGTATGAGTGAACTTTACACCCTATTCCTTATACCTCTATAAATATGTGAAGTATTAGAAAAAAAATTGCGTGTAGAGCATCGTCTCTGCCAGTCATACCTGTGTCACAGCTGGTCTTTTTAAAAATCGAAGTGCCATATTTACTTACGGCCGAGTAGGTACCCACTGTTACCATTTGTCGTATTACGGTCTGTATTATTCTAAACTAGTACATTTCGGTCCTGTATATGAAAGGTATTAAGCATTAATTACGGAGACAGAGGGACACTTGAAGCTCAACATCCCGGTGACGCTTAGATTAGATATCTCCACAACAACCGAGGACAATTCCTCGAAAATAAATCCGTATTATATATGGAGGTCCATGTTATAAAACGTTCTTGACAGCTTAACCTCAAACTGGGTTGGCTTAGAGCCGTTTAGATAAAGTAAGATGTTCAGCTCCCTTGAGCCAATTGTTAGTAACACAGAAACGTACGTTTTTGGTCGTAGTTTTCAGGATATGTTATGACCGTGCAGTAGAGTGTTTCTGTTTGCAGTGAGGTGCAATACAGAGGGCGTTGCCTCCAATGTAGGAGATTAGGTGGGAATGGTGGTGTTTGAGAGCTGGCGGAGTGAGTTGACTTATAACTTTTGGTGTTTATGGGAACGAGTTTCGTTATTTTGACCTGAAATAAGAAAGTTGATGAATTTCAGAGTAACGACATAGTGGTAGTGAAAAACTCTAATGGGATAATCGGTTACAGAAATAATAAGTGATCAAACGAAGCCTATTGTGAAGTTTGATCATAATTATACGAATTTCTTAATTCGAAGAAATTTAATATTCTTAGTGACAATAAATATGCGATTTTGCGAACTAAAAAGTTGCAAGTCATGATTTTACACATGAAAGAAGCGCATAGTTACTAGTTATGTAGGTATAGGTACGAAAACATGGTCCAAAATGATAATTCTAACGTGTTTTTGAAGACAGATGTACGGAGCTATCAAGATTTTTCATGAAATTTCAAAGTTTCCCTGCCAGACGTGACAGACAACGGGTCCAAATTACGCGCCGACCTAATTACGCCAGGGAACTTAATTGCTACAACGACCGGCGACATCTTTAATTTTATTTGCGTTTTATGTTATCATTGCAAATATTGTAATGCTTTATTACGCGTTATCACCGCGTAGCTTCATAATTAAGCAAGTTCAAGAAATATAATTAATTTATGTATTATGTACCGTTAAACGGGGTGAATAGAAATGTAGGGGTGGATCGAGAAGGGATTTTAAAATTGAAATAATATAGTGTGTTGCCAAAAAGGACTCTAATGTGTTTACTGTATTATAATTAAAGATTAATTGCACTTGTTGCCAACAAACTATGTTATTTTAATGATAAAATCCCTTTAAAAGTTTCGTCTCGATTCACCCCTGCATTCCTATTCACCCCGTTTGACGGCACTGTTAGTGAAAAATCTTTGTCTCCAGATAAACTAAGCACGATTATAAAACTTATGAAAAGTACCTAATTGCTTTTAAAATTGCCCTCACTTCATATTCAAACCGATTTGGGGATATCATTAAAAAACTAGCCTTTATTTGATCCCCATTTGTATAGAGTGATAATTTTACCGCAAAAGCATCAAACATGCGAACTTATAATAACTAGAAGAGACAGCTTAACTTTACGGTGACTATCATAAAAAGAAAAAGTCGCAGTTTATTGCTTTATCTCCTCTATTTTCATAGTCTGCCTGTGTGTGATAAGCTTAACTGCTCAGCGGATTTATTTAGGCCCGTGTTTATACGAGTACAAGTTATGCCTGTGGCGTCTAGCGTTAGGCTGATAACACACTTAGCGACCGAACTGCGGCGTCTAATGCATTAGCCATTTTGAAGGGTGCTATTAGTCCGTGTGAAGCTTTAGATTTGCTCGATAAAACAATGTTATAACAAATGTTGAAGGTCGTCAACACAAAAAGTTGGCCAGAGGGCCTGGACATGTGGCAATCGCTTTCAAAGCGTTTCGGGTTTCTTCAACGATTTTCAACAGGATTGACATTTTCGGTATCTATGTCAGTCCAATAAATTTTTGACATTTCCATCATAGTTTTCGCTGATAGAATGACAGTTTGTCTAGGGTTTCAAGGCCCTACCATAATCATTGGCAGGGCAGTTGATGCGTAACGCAAGTCAAGGTGACAGTGCTGCATATCATATGGTTCAAAATCGCTTGACACTTCACTTTTTGTCTCATATTGACCTCCTATTTAAAGAGTATATGATGCATGTGGTACCCTAAAAATTTTATATGATTCTTCCAATCAATAATTTGTAACTAAATATAGTCCAATAAAGTCCAATAAATAATTCATGGTTTTTAAATTCCGGGATTTAAACACCATTATAACGCCATTATTCCGGGATTTTAGAGGAGGTATTATCCACTCTATTTTACTTCGTTCCTCGAAGTTTAGGTAAATAAACTCTACCTATTCCGATCTCTGTGATAACACCTCTGGTTTATTTTTGGCTGCAGGTTGCGGCAATTGCCAAAAGAATGCCTTTGCTAAGTTGGGATGCCTGCAACAACGGGTTGCACAAAATATTCAATGTGTGGGAAGAAAATTTTGTGCCCAGGTACTTACGGACGGGATCCATTTTCCACCTACCCCTTCTGAAAGGAATTTATTTACCTACTGCAATACGTGTAACTTTGTAGAATTTTGTTGAGTATTTTGCATGATGTTCTAAATCGAATGTTAAATGCTGCAACTCCTAGAATAATAATCAGAATTTTCCTTTTGAAAAATCATGAACATTTTCATCGCGTAAAGATTGAGGTGAAGGCAGCCTTAAGAGATTTGAATATCTTCTTGAATAACCCATAAAAATACAACAGTGTAGAATGTTAGCGAATATCACGACTACACAGGGTGGCAGGGACATCGACGCCCAACCTGTTACCATGGATTCAGTACATGATTCTGAACCACCCTGCGTTGAAATTTTTCGTTGGTTATATAAAAAAAATTGCTGGTCCATACATTTTGAGCACGTAACAGCAGTTTTTTTTTTGATAACTGATGAAAAATTTCTCCGCTGAACCATGTTCTCAATTCATGGTTACAGTGTGGGCGTCGATGTTGCCACCCTGTGCAGGCAACGTTTTCAATGTTGTCCTAACATATAAAGCCTGATTTACGCGGTGTGATTTAATTGTCTATGGCATGTCATAAGTTGCAGAGCAACAGTAAAATATGCACCGTCTGAACAGTGCTTAGACCATGCTCACGCATAATCAATTCTTTATTGCATTCCATATGTATTACATAGATGGTCTAACAAGGTTAAAGATCAATATGGACGGTGTCGGGAACAGAAAAATTAGGAGAGAGGAAGAGGGCTAAGCAGCAATTCAAGCAATTCAATATTATTAAAATTTATTAGATGAGTTTAATTGGGTGTATAATTATATATATATATATATATATTATCAGGTTTATGTATAGTATATTACTTATTTTATGTATTACACAAGAATAAACAAGTAATTTATTGCTTCAAATGCCACAGGCAAGGAACTTGCATCGTGTAAATGGGGTTTTAGGCTACCAATTGCGCGCTACCTACATTTGTTGCAACACTTTGGTATTAGTTTTATTCGCATATACATTAAGCATACATATGTTTTACATAAGTTGTGTCTTGTCATGTTTACTCACAACAGTATACAACTCGTGATGTTTGTTGCGAACTGTCTAAAACACACCATTTTACCAGATTACGAGCACGCTTTCATAGTAAGTGCCCAGTCCAGTTAGTTGCAACTTATCTATTTAATTTGAACTTGACTGAAACTAATTTGCTTATCGAACATTTTCCCTGACTTTTACTCAGGTAACTTACTCAACCTAGGACTTTACTCAATCCATGCTGCTATATGAATCCATTGCTATATTACATAGAGGTACTCTAAAGGCTCCCGCAGACAGGCACGACTCGACAGCGCGACGCGATTCTTGTAGAGCAATATCCATAAAGTTTTCATAGAAATTATTCTACTAGGGCCGCGTTGCGCCTGTTTGCGGGAGCCTTTATGAAACTTGTGTGGAAACTTTACTTCGGGCACAACTTGTAAAAAGTAATAAACGCAAGACTTTGAGACCACCCAATATTTTGTCAAATAATTTTTTATTTATGAATGTAGGACTTTTACTGGGTGAATGAAAGTTGTGATTTTGCTCAAACTGCGTAGGCACTGCTTATGAATAAATACTTATCTTCACACTAATGAACACATACAAAAACTACATGAAATCGTTACAAAAGTCAATTCTGAACAAACTACTATTAGGACTTGCTTTATTCTGTTACACGTTGTATTATCTCTAGCCCTTTGAAGTTTTCATAAAAAACGGTGCCTTTACAAGCCTTTCAGCTGACACGGCTTTCATATTTGACAAAAAATGGACTTAAAAGTGTTTTCAGGCAGTGGTAGATTGCAAAGTTATATAGGGTCAAAGGGCGGAAGTAATCACGTTAGTCATGGCAGACTGCTGGTCCACCAGAGCATATTGTAATAAACGCAACGTTGCGCGTATGGTGTAACTTCTTTTTCTTCTATTTTCTGACTCGAACATGTCTGTTTCGGTTTTACATGTCATTTTGGTTGAAATCCGTGAAAAGGAATAGGGATCGAATGAGAATTGACATACTCATTCGTATGCATCAGATTTTTACCATGCTGATTGCTATCTGGGTGTGTTTCACCACCTTCTGATAGCAATCTGCATGATAAAATACTTTTGTACAAAAACAAAAAAAAAACAACCGATTTCCAAAAAAAAGTGAAAAAAAACTTTAATTTCGGAAGTCGGTGTCTTTAGTTTTGTATTTTCGTTTTATGCCACCGACTTTCGAAATTAAAGTAATTTCTCACAATATTAGTGTTTTTTTGGAAGTCGATTGTTTTTTTTTGTAAAAATGTTTTTATTTTTCACTTTTTAGTTGTGGTACCTATCCCACACAAATTCGTATACCACTACTTGATATGTAAATAACAGTGACAGGAAATGATTAAAACATCATCAATATAAACTAACTGGAAAAAATACGCAGTATTAAGGATAACTCAAAAACTCCTAGTCAGAACTTGATAAAATTTATATGGGACCACATGAGAAGCACCAGCTTTTAATTAAAAAAGAATCATCCAAATCGGTTCACTTAGAAAAAAGTTCTGAGCTGACACACATAAAAAAAAACATTCGAATTGAGAACCTCCTCCTTTTTTTGAAGTCGGATAAAATCTAAAATTCACTGAAAACCCTCGCACAGCCTTAACGAATGGGCCTAGAAGTCTTGCACAAGAGTTCTTTATAATAGGTCTTTACCTATGAAATTGCCGTTTTGTATGAAAAAATTTAAACGAAATTTTTTTCATGAATTTTTTATTTGTATTAATCGAAGTAATCACCCATGCAATCAATGCATCTTTGCCATCGCAGTGGCAGTTTATTGATGCCCTTCTTAAAGAAATCAGCTGGACGGGAGGCAACAAATTCTTCAAAGGCATTTTGTACTGCCTCTCGGGTATTAAATTTTTTTCCCGCCAAGAAGTTATCCAAATTCTGGAAAAAGTAGTAGTCTGTAGGCGCAAGGTCTGGTGAGTAGGGCGGATGACGGAGAGCTTCCAACCCCAGTTCTTGCAACTTGGAGACCGTCTGCTGTGCAGTATGAGGTCGCGCGTTGTCGTGCAGGAGCAGCGGAGACGAGCGATTGACCAATGCTGGTTGGAGATGCGCCAGCTTCTCCATCATTGTGTTCAGTTCTTCACAGTACACATCTGCAGTAATGCTCACCCCGTTTGGTAAGAAGCTGTGATGAATCACACCGGCGCTAGACCACCAAACAGTGACCATCACTTTTCTAGGGGTAAGTTTTCGTTTAGGGCATTGTTTAGGTGCTGAACCAGGATCCAACCAACTTGCTGAGCGCTTACGGTTATCAAACAGAATCCATTTTTCATCGCAGGTAACAATGCGGTTCAAAATTCCTTCATTTGTGTGTCTGTTGAGCAGTGCAAGGCACGTCTCGACGCGTACTTCGCGCTGGCGATCATTGAGTTCGTGGGGCACCCATTTGTCAAGCTTTTTTACCTTGCCAATTTGACGCAAATGGACCAATATTGTTTTGACGCTAACGTCGAAAGCTGCTGCTAATTCAGCCGTAGATTGTGTATCATCAGCTTCCACAATCGCCTTTAATTCGTCATTGTCGACCAAAGTCTTCGGACGACCGCGAGGTTCATTTTTCAGGTCGAAATTTCCAGAACGGAAGCGAGCAAACCAATAACAGGTGGTGCGTTGGTTTGTAGAGTTAGCTCCGTAAACGTCGTTGATGTTGCGTGCCGCTTGTGCCGCGTTGCTGCCACGACGGTACTCATATTCCATAATTACTCGAATTTTTAACGTATCCATGATGACGAAAAAGATTGAAATGCGATGAAAATGTAACACTAATCCATAAACAAATGAATAAATTTGAAAAAAGAATTCCATGTTTTTAAAATAAAATTAATTTGAAATTAGAATTCATAGCCAAACAAAAATTATTTTGATTTGAAATGGCCAGTACTGCAGAACGGCAATTTCATAGGTAAAGACCTAATATAACGAAGGCACTAAGTAAGGTTATTTGAAGATTCATCCCCTAAAAGGAGATAAAAGTTTGTATGGAAATGTCTTTGTCGATGGAAAATACCATCGGGCATAAAACTTGTCTACGTGTTTCTTTAGTTGCCTGTGTGCCAGGGCCACGGTAACTCTTTCGAACAATCCGCGACCCTGGCAGGCATCGGCCCTAGCGGACCCGTCAATTAGTGCTGACATCTCATTGAGGCGTGCGTGGAACACGACGCGCCCCGACCCTGTCCTGGTCCTTACCGGACGGCGAGCTACCTACGATGGTCAGGAATCGGCTTGGGATTCTCGACGCCCAGGGCGTCTTCTACGGCGTCTAGGGGCGTGAGGGCGCAACGATTACCTCTCCCTCATGCGCTTCACCTTCTCCTTCGCGAGCATACTGCTTCGTAGAAGGAGGTGACGGCTTCCCTTGCCCTCGCGCTCAGTACCATGGCCTGGACCACGCCCGGGATGCGAGAGATCGCCGCCGCCGATCGCCTCCGCGCGTACACGGCGGTGCTCCGCCCAAGCCGGGCAGATCTCGACCGTATGTTCCACCGTGTCATCCGGGCGATCCACCTGGATTCGATTACTGAGTCGGGCAGTGTTATTGGGTTTTTCCATCTGAAATTTCTCAGTAGCAGCCCGGAGTTTGGATTTGTGCCCAGTTGATGGCAATAGGCTCGACCCCTGTTACATGGGATTTAAACATCACTGGCGAAATGTGGGTGTACTATAGGTGCACCTCTGCCTAACCCTTCGGGGAATACTGCCGTGATGTAATGTTATGTTTATGTTTCTAACAGAAATTGTAAAATCAACATTCCATAATATCGAACACGATATACAAAATGGGGTTTCAGGTCCAACCTAAACGAGAACTTATTTGTTTCAACGAATCTGTATCGAAGCATTAGCTCAAACATACATTATATTTAATTACACGCTAAATTTTAGAGAGTTTGTAAAGCGCTTTCACCCGTAGGTGAATTTATATCAATCACTTAAAGCTTGTTGGCTCAAATAACAGTATTACTTACATATTATGTTTGATTAATTCATAATTCTCCGAATTCACTCATTTATCAAGGTCTGTTTCACATCGTTGAGTATTCGATCTATCGTTGATCAATCACAATTTTGATTCATTAAGCAGCGTCGCTGTCAAAAATCACTGGAATCGATTATATATAAAACAGACTTATTCCAATATTTTAATAATGCCATCATGTCAAGTCACTCCCTCTTCACATGGGGGTAAGCAGAAACTACAGAGCGCCAGCTGTTACGATCATTACATAATCCTTTGTCAACAAAAGATTATTTGCATATTGTTGCACAAGACAGCTTGTTAAATTGTTCTATAATAGAAGTGCATAGCTATGCACTTCTATTATAAAACAATTTATTATCAGTACCTACATAGAACGGTAAATATATTGTGTACTCACCACAATCCAATCCCATTTGATATTCCAACTTGGAACGTGAGGTGAACAGTCCAGCATTCAAGACTATGAATATTTATACAAGAGGTAAAGTATATTCAGACGTACGGGAGTATCTACGATGCAGATTACATTGTTCATAAAGTTTTGATAGTGCAATTCGGAGCTGTAACATATACTATCACACCTGTGTTCTCTTGGCAGTTGGGTAGAAAGGTTCCTAGAAAAAACTTGAACTTGTTTAATCCATAGTCTCTTTCTCTCCATTCCCGCTCTTGTTATAAGGGTACTCTTCCACGCTACTTATGACGCTCCCACAAGAGAAGACTGTTTTTGTTTTCAAGGGGTATGCGTTATAAGACGCCCTTGGGGATTACAGTTACCAAGAAGTGTAGGTACCACCTTACCAGAGGTTCTTATCTCACAAAAATCAAACCTGTGGTCTCCACCACCACAGGGAGACACCGTGTTTTTTTGAAATACCATCCCCTGAATCCTCCATGTGCAACGCGATGTTAGGTTACAACTTACAAGTGACGACCTATTACGCGGACAACACGACACGCTGCAATGACATGCCACAATCCGTTTCCATTAATGTAAAACAGACCGTAGGTACCTCCCCATTATATTACACCTCACAACTTTACTCCATCACGTCTACATTTAGCCGAATTTATAGTTGTCTAAATAAATTCCTTTTGTGCGCCATAACAGGTGATTTGTCGGGGTTATGCTGTATTAGCGTGTGAAAATTATGAGACAGCGTAATGAGGGTGCCACGAACACGTTCAACTTTGCTCCCTAATACTTTAATTTTATGTGTGTAGAAGATTCCATTCCACATTTTATGTAAAAGGGTTTTAGTGTCTAAACGAAAGTTGAAATGTGTGTCCGTACTTAAAAATTACTTATAGCAAGGACGTCCTCTAGTTTATTGCTCAAAGTTATTTTACAGGCGTTTTAATATTAAATGTATTTTGTAGACTACTTCCCGGCGTAATTTCCGCTTTGACTACGTACCTGTCTGTTAGAACGAAGTTTAATACGGTTTCGATTTTTTTCATTCTGTAAATAGGATATCGGAAACTCTTTACACGTCATATAAAAAATAAGGTAATTTGAGTCGACAGTTCCTACTTGACTACCTCTGAGAAGAAATGGCAAAACAAACTCAGGACTCAAAGTCTCTTTTAAAGTTAATTGACTTTAATAGAGACTTTGACCCCTGAGTTTGTGAGAGCTTCACTATTTACAGAATGAAAAAAAATAATTTAATTTGGACAATATTTGAACCTGAAACTTGCGTCGTGAAAAAAACTAATTTCAGGTTAAACAAAGGCACTGAAGGGTTAATTATCTAGTGCTAATATTATGTTTGCGGTATGATTTTAGGTATTGTGCGCGGGTTCATTATTAATTACGGGACGCGTTCGAAGAGAGCATTCGTCGCTGAGGAAGGGTGTAAAGACTGACCTGGAATACTGCTGTGGACGGTTAAGCTGGCTCCACGCGGCTTCATTCTTCGGTGTTTTGTTCGGCACGAGATCGCTGCACTTCACTCACTATTAATGTTCACTCAAAGTTAATAGGTTGCAGTGTTAGCCGCCCTACATTATAGCGGTTATAAAAGTTCCAGAGGTTGTGTGCACGCGCACGTAATCATGAATATGTGACTTCAGCGGTGTCTTGGTGCGAAGTGTTCTTTGTAAAATATGTCGTCTCTCAATCATTATAGGAGGGAAAGCGATGGATATAGGAAGCGACAGAAATGCTCTCCTTGATACTTCCACGCGTTTCTGAGAAAAAGGAAGTTTGTTGAAGGATTAGAAGTAGTTTATATAGGTAGCATTTTGAAGCCAAACATAAAATACCTATTTCGAGTATATTTTTTGTTGAGATTTATTTGTGTTTATTTTAACTACAATTTGCCTTTTGTTTATTTATCCTTTATTAAAGATATATCTAAATACACTTAAATAAAATTACAAAAAAAAAGTCATATACCGTCAGACGGGGTGAATATAGATGCAGGAGTGAATTGCAACGAAACTTTAAAAGGGATTTTAACATTAAAATAATATAGTTTGTTGCCAAAAAGGATTCTAATGTGTTTACTGAATTATAATTAACGATTAAGCGCTCTTGTTGGCAACAAACTATATTATTTCACTGTTAAAATCCCTTTTAAAGTTTTGTCCGATTCACCCCGTTTGACGGTACTCAGAATTTTAGTTTATAAGTAGCCTTTTCTGAGAGCACCTAGATCCCATTCTTGCGGTATTCCTTACAGTAGCAGAGACAATTTACGATATGAATGTATAGGTGCACAATTATAAAGTTATTGAAATTAATAAACATCTATTTATGTTTCTCTGATTTATCAACTCATACATACAAAGCGCTAAAAGACCACCAATTTGACGCATTTTTGACTTCCAAATCCGACTTCAAATAAACGTATTCAGCCGGTGAAAAGTCCGTATAAAATTGATTGCTAATAACTGGGATTCGCGCTTTCCGACCGTGTGTGTCTTTTGCCTACTGCGTTCGGAAAATGCAGAAGGTCAGCTCCGTTCAACGAGCGAACAAACAGCGAGCAAACAGAGCACACATAGACGTACGGTATCTCAAAGTGGGTTTGAACGCAAAGGGGTCCATGCTCTAAACTTTAAACCGGCCCTTAAGGGGGATGCGGTAAGGTAGCCCGGGAATTTTTTATACAATTCTGTAAACCCATATTTGTAACGGTCGCAAATCATATTTTAATCAATATACCACCTGACACTGACATGCAAATTGCAAAAAACGTAAAAAATAATTGAATTTCGCGGGCGCCGACTTTTGCCTTAAACGAATGCAAGTCGCGAGTGCTCCCTGTAGATAGGTACCTACGTGAAGAGTGTCTCTATGTGCGTGCGTTTTAGCTCAAAGTATGGAGCTGGCCTTCTGTACCTATATTATTTAGTGGTTTCGTGTTCAGTTTGTAATTAGCGCCCTCCAGTCTGGAGGTGATTACTCCAATTACCTCTTATTGAATTGACCGATGACACGTAGCGGTAATTAGCGACTTTTATATTGTTTATTGTAAATTTTGTTTGCTTAGGTCGTGACTTTGGGTTTTATTAGAGATTTAGGACAGAAGCGGCGATTTTTTTATTCGGATGGTAGGTTTCTGATCATTTTCACAGTTGGTATTAATTATGGGCGTTTTTCTAGGTCTAATGTGTTACCGTCATAATTAGTCAACGGCACATCGTCGTTAAACTTCATCCTTGATCACTCCCATTGACTTTTAACAATACATTTTTTTAAACACGTTTCCTGTATGTGGACCCCTTAAATGTTTAACTTTTTTTTTGTTATAGCGGCAATAGAAATACACACTGAAAATTTCAACTGTCAACCTATTACGGTTCATGAGATACAGCCCGCTGACAGATATACGGACGGACGGACAGCGGAGGCTTAGTAATAGGGTTCCGTTGGCACCCCATGGATACGGGACCCTAAAAAGTAATTATTTTTGAGCCTGGGGTTTCTTGAATGAGAGTTTTATATCTGTAACTATACCTACTTATCTACAGCTGTTATCGGATTAAGGCTACCCCAACAGGCTTGACGCGACAGCGCGACTCGACTCTTGTAGAACAATTGCCATGAAGTTTTCATAGAAATTGTTTTACTAGAGTCGCGTCGCACCTGTTTGCGGGAAGGGGGAGCCTTTAATTATAGCGAATCGTACATAAATGAAACGTTGGCTGGAGTCCTATTACGAAAACAATATTGTGTGCCTATCCAAATTAAATGAGGTGGGTAGTTACTGTGGTTCTAGCAACTGTGTTTAAGTTATTAAAGTTCTGTAACTATTTATAGGTAGGCGCAGAAAATAAAGAGAAGGACTTAACACAACGTGAAGCGGGAAAACATGTAATTTTCAGATGTTCTCCTATAAGAATATTTCACACTTTTCTTTATAATTTCTTCTATAAAACTTCAGTAAACATTCTAAAACTGTTCCGAAATAAGTTCTCGTTTTGTATCGAAGTTCTTTCAACGCTGGTCGCCGCGAGAACTTTTAAAAGAAAAGTATTGTAACCTATTTATTTTCTAATCTGCAACAAATTAGAGTGATGTTCTTTAGAAACTTCGTTGTGTCCTACAATAAATACGGGCGTTAAAACGTTCATACTAAGAGGAAACCTAAGCAAGTATAAGTTTTTGATTTAGAACAACAAAAATCAGTTAGGAGCAGTTTCTCGAACGAAAATGATCGTAAAATTAATATGACAAATTGTCAAACGCGCGTAAACTGCCGTGATTGCTTGAATGATTTATCAACAGCCAATCACAGCAGTATACGTGCGCTTGACAATTTGTCACATTAATTTTGCGATCATTTTCGTTCGGGAAACTGGCCCTTAGGGTACTATCACTCACTGAGCATCAACCTACTCTATTGCTAATAGGAACCTATGAATGGTCATAGTCGGGGTTACAAACCCATGGTCCAGAAGTATGCGGATTCAAAAAAAATAAAAATATATATATTTGTAGCTAAGTAGGTACCTAGTTTGTCATTAATTTGAGGCTCTTGCTTTTCATACAGATATTATCGATTTTTGTCACCCACATAAAGTCTGTGTGTAATCCTATGTTTCCAAAGCTTTCTGGGAATCATGCGATATCGAATATCCAGAATCAAGTTCTCTCTTATACGGCTTCTGATGTTTCCCAGAATCCGTATAAGATATTAATGCTTGCGGCTTCTACTGATTTCCAGAAGCTGAAATGCTTTGACGCCTACTAACTGTATAACTGGTGGCCGACAAAGCGTCGTCAGCTCAATGGGGTAAAAGCAAAAGTTACATTATATCCCATCTTTCTGTTTTTCCCGAAAAACGGCACAGGCGAGGAGTATGTATTGTACAGCCTCATTTCGCCAAGTTCCATGGTAATAAGACTATAGACTATATAGACTTGTAGCTACTACTGACAAATTCATAGTGAAAATACTGGGGAGCGAACCCAAGACCCCACACAGTCTTAACTAGTCTTAAGTAATATCGCAAGAAGGGAACTTGAATATAATATGATTTTAACGAATTTTAAGTTCATTCACTTCAATATTCCTTGTTTCTACACAACAAACAGAACGGAGTAAACATCGAAGTTCGCCCAACTGAATTGTATTTGTAACTAATCGGTCACAAGTTCAACCCTCCCGGCTCTCTCTTCGAATATGTTGGTTCTTTCATTACGTCACAAATGTTGTTAGGGTCTCGGGTACCGTTGGGACTATTTGGACTCTGCTTAACGACGTGTGGGCCCACTGTGACGTAGTAATCTTCTATATGTCTCAACCAAGAGCGTTTCTATGGGCGAAAGGATAATGAACATTGACGTACCTATAGCGCTACAAGGTTCTTTTGGCGCGTGACCAAAATCAGAACTAGCGACGCCGCCATCTTGTTTTTTAAATACATTTTACAAAAATGTTTACCAACAGCGCCCCCTGACAACGTCATTTGAGCGCCAAAAGATGGTTGTAGCAATGTAGGTTTAGAACTCCTGTAGCTATGTCAGGCGCTTTTGAATTTGGAATAGCGATGAATATGAACGGGATTGGTAAGAATTTTGGAAAAATTGTGTAGCCAGATTGAGATTGTAAAAGTACCTACTTACCGCTACCGCTAGTTACCGGTGAAAAATTGCTAATATTGAGGCGTTGTTATTCCGTTTGCTGTTTATTTTCGCAAGAGTTGCAGAATTGTCCTTTTTCAATAGAAATGAATTTATTTAATTTAATTCGCAAACAATTGTAACATTATGTTTTTTCGGTATTTCAGAAAGCAATTCCGCTTCATCTGTAAGCTAGAAACAAAGCTTATTGCAAGAAGTTGAGTTATTGTAATTAACAAAATAGTTACTCAAACATTAAAGTTCTATTTATTTAATCGTTTGATTCCATTATTACCCATATTTTATCAGTTGTTTGCCAGACCTTTTGTAACGCTGGTATTGACAACAGCTGTAATTGTTTTACTGATTAACTTTAATGTTAATTCTATATACGGTTTGCATATTGTATTAGTGAATGAAATGGAATTATTAACCAATACGAAATTTAGACTGAAATCAATCGGTAGTGCTGTGTCGTTAATATCGCTTCGAACCACACCCGAATGACCGATTATTCTGAAACTATTTTGCTAGTTTTCCATTAGTCAAGAAGTCAAGATTGTTTGTTGGCACATCATGGCCACATCAAATATTTATTTGGAAAATGTGGCACGTGGATGTGTAGAGGTTCGCCACCCCTGGCCTACACAATTCGAAATTGAACTCTCACCACACCATCGTTCTTCGTAGTGATCTTTAGAGAATAACACAGGATATCACTACAGCATTCAAAGGTATCTAATACGTATTCAGTCAAGCCCCTAAGTAGGTAAATTATATTAGCAACATTTTTTACCATTCAATTAGGAGTAGCCAATTATAATTTGGGCCACTAAACACAATCTTATCCTACCGGAAGCTAAATTTAACCCAACTTAAAATTAGGTGCTCAATGTTTGTAACATAATTATTTTGGTAATTCATTACCTGCTAACCAGACACATACGAGAGGGTCTTCTAAAGTGGGTGGTTGTCCCAGGGCTCGTGGCTAACCCTACAAGTGTCGCCCTGCTCCGAGTGGGTAGCCACAAGCCACAGACCGCTACGCCTGCCTCACTATCTTAACGTTTATTGGTCATTTATTAGATCGTATCACGTGAATAATTTAACTAGAACATTAATTACGTTTTATTTTGTTTGGTTGAAGAGATATTAAAACGTTATTTTGGAAGGTTACAGTGCATAAAAATGAGAAATTGGTTGCTGCATTACGAGTATTATGATACACTGCGCAAAAATGAAACGACTGCTAGAAGGTACTAATAAATGTTTTTGTAACTTTTGACACTACTGTTTCTCGGAATTTTCTATACAAATAATATTGCCCGAAACCGATAGCTTACCGTAAGTAAGTTCACTAAAAGCGACGTGTAAAGCAATTTCTAAACTTTGCCGACCACAGACGAGGATCGGCACAATCAGACTTGCGGCGTGTAACAAATGTGTGCCGTCAACTGCGCGAGTGCTGCGAACAACTCTGCAAGACTTGCTGCAAGTTATTGTGGGATGCCCGACATTTATTAAACATTTGTTGCAACTTGTGCAAGTGGATTTCTTGTGTCTGCAACTATTTGGGGGTTAACTTCATGGAAGTTAGCGTGAATTCCTTAATTAAAGTACTGATGTTCAGTTTTTGTACTTCATTTTGTATTGTTTATTGAGCCTTGAGCGTTGCTTTATTGTTTTATGGATTTACAGACCTGTTTGGGACGGAGTTTATTCATGGTCATAAGCATAACCGATAGGTTATTGCGGAAAAAAATCCGGAGTACGGTCCTTTTTTGTCCCTGGGATATCAATGCAAGTATGATCCCTTTGGTGTTGAAGATGTCCATTGGGGCGGTAACCAAATCAGGTGAGCCTTCTGCTTGTTTGGTATTTGATACCACGGAAAACTTATGAAAAACAACAAATAATACAACTTAAGTAAATGAAGCAGTCTATTTGTTTCACATCCACAGCCATTCTAAGTCTAAGTTTTAACTGACCATCTACATTTTACACCATCACCATAATATTACTAAATTGTAATGATTACCTGTATTGTCATTTTCTGGCCAAGTTAGTTTATTTTTTTAGTTTGTTCATTCACTATATCTAACATAGGATGTTCTTCTTAAAAAATAGTCTTAAACGTATAGTAAAATCTTATAAAATTATAAGGATAAATAGGTTTTGCCATTACTTGATTTTAAACATTAAACATAGGTACTTATTGTTGATTTCATGTTGAATAAATAAATAATTTTCATACAACATTTTATCAGCCTTGAACTGTAGTAAAAATATTAGGTTTTTGTCAAATAAATTTTTATCTAATATTTTGTTAAATCATTTCAAAATTTTCCCACCTTTAATATTATTTGGACGTTTTCTTATTAATTGCTTACTGGCACTTATTAAGGCTTCATAGAATGTGTTAGTTTTTAATTGCAATTCGAACTTTTCACAATGTTCGAAAAGTATGGGGTATAAGTACTTCAGTTCTGCGTGATCTAATGTAGGGAACAAGTGATGTAGGGCATGGTCCCCAAACCGAGTAATCGATTTAAAATGGTTGCCCGCGTAATCGATTCTCTCCACTATCGTATCCAGTTGGTGCAGACCCCAATCAATATTTTCGTCTCTGAAAAAAAGACATACAGCTTTAAGTAAATCAGTTAATGTTTGATCCAAATTCATGCCTTTTTAGACTGATGGCATCATAAAGGTCATAATTTAAAGACGCACATGATTGAACAAAAATATCAATAATCTTAGAATGTTTGTTGGGCCGCAGTGATTAGCAACCCTATTTATCGAAATGTTTTCTCAATTACAATATTTAAACGAAATATGATCAATGCCCATGCCCATTTGCAATTAAATTCTTCAGTAGCTAAAAACATCTGTTTATTTTTCGTATTCTATACGGTAAGCTTGAATTCAGAATCTTAGATTTTAGTCAAGTTTTGGAACTAGAAACTCAATGTTGACGTGACAACGTTCAAATTAAAAGGTAACCAAATTTTTTTAGGATCTTGTACAAGTTGGACCTCACGACGTCTTCGTGAAAAATAGTGTTAACAAAAAAAAATAGAATATTGTGGGTTTTGCTTTCCGGGATCGTGCTAATCAATTAGTAAAAAAAATATTGGTATAGTAGATCTTGCGCTGTATTGTACAAAGTCAAATGACATGTGTCATGAAAACCTTTCCTGTGCGAAACTCGAGCAAAAACATTTGTGAAAAAGAGGGCAAGCTCGGTACAAAAGAAATACAGGATTGTCAGCTTCACGTCTATGTAAATGGGTGACAAAGGAAGTCGAAAGTTTATTAGGTTCCTCTTTTGTGGCTGTTCAAACTTTAGCTTTGATAACTTGCCAAGTTACATTATTAACTTAAGACTTTCTTTCAACTCCGTAGAACTTAGCACCCATTTGTATCTGAATTCTTTTATCGACGAAGCCGACAATCCGAAACATTGTGATCCGTCACAACCTTAACTCATTTCTAATATAAAAATGAGGCTAGTTAATAAGTCATGAGAACACTATCCCTATGAAAAATTTCAAGTCCCGTACACAGTGTTTCGTACTTTTGTCCACAATAAACCCATTACCTATTTTAGTTATTCGATTTTTTTGTATATCTACTACAATAATAACAATATTCAAATAACCTACCTTTCTGCTAGCTTTCGAGTTTCAACTTGATTTAAGGGATGGTCAAAGGTCGCTCGAAATGGTTAGTGTAAGTAAGGGTTACTTTACACGGAGTTTGTCAACAAAAGTGGGATTAAACCAATTTGTATCCTAAATTAATCGCAATAAGATCTAAAATCTCCAGCACGAACTTTGAAATGAACATGGAATTTGCTAGTTGGCTATGTTGTAAGTTTTCTCTGTATGAAAATTGGCCGAAATGCAGAGCCATGGCGTTAGTTGCACTATACCAGTCAAAAAAACTGTCAAATAAAATATGTGTAATGTGGAGTTTTCAAACATAAACATTGAATTATTATAATATGACTGTCTCGTTGGTCCAGAGGTCGCTAGCGCTACTGCTGAGCATGAGGTCCTGGGTTCGATTCCCAGGTCGGGCATTGTGTTATTGGGTTTGTCCATCTGGAATTTCTCAGTAGCAGCCCAGAGGTTGGATTTGTGCCCGTTTGATGGCAATAGGCTCGACCCCTGTTACATGGGATTTAAACATAACTGGCGAAATGTGGGTGTACTATAGGTGCACCTCTGCCTAACCCTTCGGGGAATACTGGCGTGATGTTATGTTATGTGTTATGTAATTATTATTATATTTTTATTTTATAGTATAGTCTTGGTATTTATTTAGTGTATCAATTCTTAACGTTATTTATAATCGTTTCGGTTGTGGTTTTAGTGTTTTTTTCTATTACACAGTTTCTTTCTTACAATGTGCTAAAATTACAAACATATTATTTACGCAAATAAATTATAGCCTAGCGCAGCAAAAAAATTGAGCGCAGTCCTCTCGTCTCAACATAGCGACGGCGACTGATTTGTGAAACAAAAATATGCTTGATGTTTCGGCAACGTGTGACGGAAGATGACTTCTTCCACGAACTAAAAACATCGGAGTGCTAAATGCTTGTAGTCATAATAAAACCAAAACTAAAGGAATTTCAAATAATGGCTGCACAATTTTTTTCTCCTTGTATTATTTATACGAATAATCCTCAAATTTATATCCTGTTTGTCATTGCATAATCATAATCAGCCTATAATGTTCCCACTGCTGGGACACAGGCCTCGTCTCTTTGGATCTATTCCTATCCAATACCAAGAGCTAATACCATTTGGTATTAGTTTATTTCCGAATTTATTTTCTATTCCCAACGAGTACCACATTTTTTTAAATAAAAAATCTATTACTAACGAATACCAAAGCGTGACTTTTTGTACACTCAGCTACACAAAGTTTTATTTAAATTTCGTTTTAGCGAAATCTGGGGTAATCTAAATATAGGGTTAGGGTTAATAAGCTGGTCGACTGAGCCCCGCTTCGCGGGGCTCCTATTTTTGTCTAAAGGGTTTAAAGGAACCTAACCAACCGAACCTCGGGATGCCACTGACGTCGACCGTCTAGGGTTAGGATTTTCGGGAACATTTATTATGTTTTCGGAAACTTAGTTCGTCACTCAAAGCATTTTAATTTTATTGAACCTGACTGTATCTGATTTCTTCAAACTTGTTTTGGTATTGGTTTTAAAATGTGGTACTCGTTGGGAATAGAAAATAAATTCGGAAATAAACTAATACCAAATGGTATTAGCTCTTGGTATTGGATGGCAATAGAGCTCTCTTTGAGAGGGAATTATTATTAGTCATTACTAGTCATTAATTAGCACAAATTGAAAATGCATTAAGTACAAATTGAAAATACGTGAAAATTAGAGGTAACTTCCTGATGTTTTTTTATCAAGAAAATTTTAATATTTTGTGTTTTTGTCCCATAAGAAGTTTGTAAATATTATGTAGTTACTCATAGTATTTTAATTTTATACTTAGTCTTATCGATTTCATGAAAAATCAAATTGAAGATAGGTTATTTTGTTTGATTCCTCCTCTTAACCGAAAGTGACAGACAATTTTTTATTTAATTCTGAATATTTTTCGTTCATTTTTTGTGCTCACTTATAAATTATTTTCATATGAATGCCTACAATAGACATTGACATGAAAAGGATTTAGAAAATTTATTTTCTTACGAAGACTTATTGAAGGACTTAGATTTTTGTAACATTCTCTATATTGATATATCTTTTGTCTGTCGAAGGCATCTATCAATATGATAAATTCGAAATACGTTTTGTATATTATTTTTCGCAAGACTACTCCACGATGGAAAAGGATTCACGTGTAATTTGCGCCTGATGAAATATTCCGAGTAATTGTTACGTATTACTTACTATTATTAAACTGCCAGATGTAAATCAATCTGCCCAGCCTTATCTCAACTATATTGGAGTCGGCTTCCAGTCTAACCGGATGCAGCTGAATACCAGTATTTTATATGGAGCGACTGCCTATTTGACCTACACAACCCAGTTACTGGGTAATTCGATACCTCTTGATCAGATGGTTGTCAGACTTTCGACTGTCAAAGATCTACGAATGACAGCCGGGACCAATGGCTTACGCTTTCCGAGGCACGGAGATGTCTCGGTATGTAAAGATGGTCTCCCATTCACGGACCGACCGCAGCAAGCGTCGCTTAACCTGATCGATCGACCCGTGGGGCTTTTATTACTTAGCCACGAGCCCCGATGTTGCCAGATGTAAATAGTTTATTAAATTAATGACACGTTTACCGATTGAAACGAGTGAAGAGAGTTTTCGAAACAGTTTCGTAGTAAAAGTTAATTGTAATTGCGTGAAAGGTGCAGGTTGGGACCGGCCAATAGTTGCCTCAGTTTAACCGGCAGGTTCTGACGATAAAACTTGGCTATCGACTCATAGCTTATGTACAAATTGGTGTAAAGTTCAATTTGTCGCCTTTTGAGAACAGAATTGAAGTTTCAAGTTGTATCTTTGAAAGTTGACGTTGGTATTTTGAGGAAATGCATGTGGACAACTCATTTTATTTTTTGGCTGTCCTCTTTCCAATGCATTGTAAGTTCATTGTATGTATTTACATAATAGTGATCGATGTATTTACAAGATATCGCATTATCGTGAGTAACTAAATAAGAAGATATTTAAAACAAGCATTAAACGCACACTATGTAGACAAGCATATTATAAGTTCAATGGCTATATCGTAGATAAAAATGCTTGGCTTAATGCTGGTCCTGCTCCACACCCACTTGGGCGCACTAGTTAAAATTTGAATGTTTGGAAGAGATACTCCTTTCTTATTCTCCCTTTTATTTTTCTGACATTGCGATTGTGATTGTTTGTTTATTTTTGATAAAATATGTTTTATTATTGAATAACTCCAATAGATATTTTAATTAGTCTTTTCTTTTATGTAGTAAAATTTTATTCATCGCTCAAACACATAGCAAACTATAGTTTTGTATAATTTAGAAGCATTTTTTCAATTTTGTAAATGTGAGTACCTTGGATTCGTTTATTATATAATTATGTTGAGACTATGTCATGCTCTCTTAAATGTCTCACTGTTGGTGGCGCGTGTGTTGGATCATTCTGTTCCCCACGAAATGGTTGAGCTGGATGGTGCTGATCCACGCGTCATGTTCGTGAACGGGCGCCGTCAGTTGAGACTGGTCATCTCTTAACTGCCGCGGCTTATTTTTATTATTAATTTTATATTTTGAATTGTTTCTTAATATATATATTCTTTTAATTGTTCTCGCATATAGAAGCAACAAGAATAATGTACCCAGGATTTTGTAATATCTTGATTTAAAAAGAGTGTCTTTGGAGTTTCTTGCCCGTTCTTCTCCATAGAGATCTACGTTTTGGAATGGGCAACTAGCTTCAACTTTCTGACTAACTGACCGACTCTTTGACAATTCAAAAGTGCCTGTAAATGGTTTAATTGAAATAAATGCTTTGAGTTTGAGTTTGAGTTTATCATTGTCGTTTCATTTGAGGTTTTTTTTTAATTGTTGGTAAATTAAATTACTAAACGTAGCTTCTCTATCTATCTTTCTAATGGTAAACATTGAAAAGCCATTATGAATTTACGCTACGAAGACTTTTGAGTTGTGCAATAACAGCCATGACAGTGCAGTTCAAACTTCATATCGAAGTATGTAAAGGATCCCCGAAACGATCAATTGCAGTCAATTGCTATGATAGTAATTTTGGCAATCGAATCAATTGCATTTGGAAGACGATAAATTTGCGCATCAATGTGTACCAATTACGTAAATATTTACAATTGCAATTGACCGTTTCCGGGACTCTAAAAAGAAAGTTTGTGATTCATTCACACATTTTGCGTCAATCAAATCAACATCCATGTTAATATTTTTACCGTTAAGTACCTACGTTTAAACATACCATTGCGATGACTGGCTTTCGATAAATGTGAATGGTGAAATTCTTTTTGTCTATTTTTGGGACTCAAATACCTTTATAGAATGGTTAAGAACGTTTTTTCTTAAAGTACCTAGTCATTTCGGGATTAAAGTATTGTATAATATTGATTTTTAAGGGAGACCAACAGATCCATTCCTAGCTAGTGAAGGAAATTAAAAGAACGGCCTAATTTGGGCATCTATAAAGAAGGCTTTTGTCCAGCTGTGGACGTTTTCCGACTATAATGTTATGTTATGATGATTTAAGTTTTTTTAAAGTAACAAGTAATAAATCCATTTGTATACTATGTAATTTTTTTACAAACTTTTTTACAACAGCAAGGTCAACATCGTGGCCTCAGTTTCGGTTGTGGTTACAAAGAAAAAACATTGTGAAGCTGGGTAATGTCCATGAGCATTAATAACATATTAAATTCACGTGGGTAAATACTGAATTTACTTGAACCTTTGATAGCTTTTAGTAATTGAGAGGTGAAGAAACTAAATACCATATTTTTATTTTGTAGGTAAATAGTCTAGCTCATACGCGTACATCATTAGAAAAGAAAAACATAGCTACTTTAATCAAATTACGCGTTATTTAACCTAAAGACGTAGTTCTTTTAACGACTTTACATATTTAAATGCAAATGACATTTAAGAACTATAGCAATATTCACACTTGTGAAAAACGTAGTCGCAGTTCACCTCTATTATTATAATTTGTGGTCGTTGAAACGAGTATTATGTAGGTACTTATAATTAAATAAACATTATTTAATTATTATAATAAAACCCACATACCTAATTTATTTGAATGTACCTATGTAGGTAAAACGCTAAAACGCTCTCGAAAAATTATTCCGATTTGTTTTTTGCGACATCGCATTTTAATAGGTCAGGATTCGATCCTTGTCTTGTATATTCTTTTTTGTTTCCTTCTGCGTTCCTAATTAAAAAAGTCGTCCAAATAACTAATGAATTGCTAGTAATAATTGCCAGTTACAAATCTTACCTTGGCACATCTCCTTCAAAAAAGTTCCTATGACTATGGTGGCCTGCAGTCAATCCATACAGCACGAAGAACAAACTGGCTGGTATCATAGTCAGAAGCCATACAGCGATGCTCCAGTGCAGGGGTAGACCTCCTATCATGTACATCCAAGCTGGTATCGTGAATGGTATCAAGTTCTTCCAACTGAAAGACTTGCCTTCGTGTTTAGTTGCGCAGAGAACAAGTCTGAAATTTGGAGAATGATTCTTTTAGACATTGCTCAAAGATTGTCCTAGAATTATTTTAGATTCGGTTAGAAACAAAACTTTTTAACATCTTCAGAAAGTTATGATTCTACAGCTATAACTAATTGATACTTTAGAATTACGAAATTCTTTATAAGAAATTCGAAACAAGTTGAAAGGATGCTCTATTTTTTATAGAGTTATTCCCCGTGTTTATAATGAAATTCGTCTATACAAATAAGGTAGAAGAGTCGATTTCGTCAAACAACGTATTTAATTACTCGAATCTGTAACCAATGTAATCCTTCTATTGTGCCCGGAGTCCCGATGTAATTTAAACCAAAAACTTATCTTGTTTCCAAATATTATTGGATCCAATTAAACTACCTATACAATACAATCAAATAACATGCCAATAGGATAATTCCGTCGCAGTTCTCCCAATATCTACAACTTTGTTAAAATTTTCCACGTTGTTACAGTTATTTCGTTCGCCATTTGAGTGAAGTGTTTCCAAAACCGGTATTTGTACACGAGTTGTTTGTTTGGGAACACAAACGGTTTTTATATAATTCCATTTGGTTACATGTATGAAGTTTGTAGTTAAACATATTAGGACACGTGTAACGCTGGTTGGTTTAGAAATCAGAATGGTTTCAAACAGCAATCGTTCAGTTAATTTTGACAGAGATCAAAGTAATTGAATGTGTTTATTAAAGGTAATAAACGGTGCAGCTTTTTAATATCAATTTAAGAGTCGGCGAATCGCGTAACATTTTATGTACTCTTGACAACACTGGACCTTGTACAATATTAATATCAAATTATATCGTACAAGCAAAATATTATTTCATTGTTAGCTCTAATAAGCTAGGCCTTAATAATTAAAAGAAGGCAAAAATATTACTTACTCTGTAACTAATATTGTCAATAAAGACGCTCCATAAATAATGGGGTAGTAGAAGGCGCCCATTTGAGCCCATATGGGCTTGTCCTTGTACGGCAGGAACTGTAGGAACGGCTCGAGCATGGACAGCTCAATATCTTGAGCTGTGTTTGTGTGCAAGTGATGGGACATCGCATGGGAGATTCGCCAGTCACTGAAAAAGAAGAATACTAAATATTGGTAAAAGAAGGCGTAATAACACGCAGAATTATATTTGTCACAAATTTGGGAAATGCTTGTGTAACTTATCAGTTATCATTCTCTCATTTTAACATAACACATAACATCACGCCTTGTTAGCTGACGGGTTGGGCAGAGGTGTACTTATAGTACACGCACATTTCACGAGTTATAGAAAAAACAGTAATAATATAGTGTGAGAGAGTGGTTTTGTGTGTGTGTGTGTGTGTAGTGATAGTGTGTGAGGTTGTGGTAATAAAAAAAACTAATTTTTTTTTTTTTTTTTTTTTTTTTTTTTTTTTTTTTTTTTTTTTTTTTTTTTAAAACGTTGCCCCACACTAGGAATTTCTCCTGTATTGTGGGTGCGCTTACAAACATTTAAAACTCACATACACAAACAGCCAGACCCGGAACAACTACTTGTAGGTCATACAAATATTTGTTCCGTGCGGGAATCGAACCCGCGACACGCAGCGCAGCAGTCAATCGCTTAACCACTGCGCCAACCGTGCCGTCCTAGTTAGGTTGTTGTTTTTGATTTTCCCCGGAATTTATTTTAACCTATCGTTCTAAAATAAACATAGATATATTAAAAATGCTGTCTTGCTAGAATGCTAGTAAAATAACAGGTATATTGAGATTATCATACTTCTGTCACCTTAGGGATACAGGTAGTTCAATAACAATGAGGTATATTTTAAGTCAAAGACAATAAACCTATTAACATTGTTAATTGATCAATTAAACATGTTACAACTCGAGCAAGTCACGATTATTAAGTGCTTTGACTTGAGTTTGAATAGAATGAAAACGGTAGAGATTAAATCCACAGTATAATAAAGTACGCAGTATTACGACTTCATACAAATCGTCCAAAACGGCGCGCTTCAAAAACTCGGTGTACACCAGTACTCTACAGCCGCGCGTGCGCCGCAGTTACGTAAGGACGCGGACGGTGCGAAACGCTCCCGCACATTTATACGTGGAATATGGTATGAAGTTATCGACTGTATTGTTCAATGTATGGATGTTTGAAATCCAATATCGAAACTAGAAATAACATTTTTTAAATTACCAACTCAGTCGGCAAGGGAAGCCTATAAAAATAACATTATTTTTTGTTTTTATTTATTTATGATATGTAGGTATTTCTATATTTATTGAAGCGTAGCGACCATAACTTCCTTGACAAGTACTTATTAGATGGGCTTTTTTTTTTCCATGCGACCGATGCCCAATTGAAGGAATAAAATATACAAAGACAAATTAAAATATTTGTTTTATACGATTCTGTCATATTTTATCAATTTGTGGATTAACCTGAACATTTACATCTATTTTTATGTCATCGCGGACTTTTTATAGGCCTTTTATGTATTTTTTCTATAGAAAGTATTTTATTTTTGAACTCGACTGAATGGATGGGAAATAATATTTGAAAAATAAAACTGACTATCCAATTGGTTACGGCTGATGTGCCGAGATGATTTAGCGAGCAAACCTTACGCCACAAGCTATCGGATTTGTGAAAACCATTTTAATGGACAGGACCTACCTTCAACAAATCGCAAGGTTGAAAAAAGTAATGCTCTCCAGTAATTAAATTTGTCGGATTTATAAAGTAGAGTTAGACTCCAAGAGATATAGTCAGTGGGTAACCCTAGTGCGTGTATATCTACCGAGTAGCCGCAAGTAATTATTTCAAGGACACTGCCGAGACATAATACTGCTTATTTTATTATACTGTGTTAAAACCACGAACAGATTACTTGTAACTGTAGTAGGACAGATTATTTGTAACTGTAGTAGGATAGATTATTTGTAACTGTAGTAGGTACACAAATTGTAGTGATAAATTTTTCTCATCTCCGATAGCTACTTTTAAAATTGTTTGGATCTCGCAAGTGGCCATGTTTATCGTGGCATCAGTGGCGTTCCCTAGATCGTCTAAAATACAGTGTATCTATGGACACTCCAGCACGCATGTGGGAAACTGTGTCGTCAGAAATTACACAGTAGCACTGGGTGTGCCCTGGATACCCCATTTTGCCAAATTGCACTATTAGCAGTGGCCTATCCGGGAACATACCTAATCAATTGCTTTCAAATAAGACCATTGCAGTTCAATTCCAAGCTGTAGATGCTCCAAGGGCTTTACGAAGTAGTGATTATTTCAAAAACACAGGAGTCAGAATCCTAACAAATAAAAAGCAATGTGAAAGTGAGTTTGCCTGTTTGTTTGTCCTGCTTTCACGTCTCAACCAATTGACACGAAATTAGGCACACGACAGTGTGTGTCACCACGACGGACATTGGCAATTTTACTTTTTATTGTCCTTATAAATACCTGGCTTACCATTAATGAGTAAAAACAAAGCAGAGAGGGTATTTTTTTTGATAAATTATGATATAAGATTTCAAGATAATTTTTTAAACATAATTATTGATGGTACGCTTCTAAATAGCACGAATAAGAAAAAAAAAACAGGTATTCAAATACGTCCTGAATATTTTCCACGTCGTCGAGCAAGACAATAGATAATGCTAATAATAACCACGGACATTATGAGTGGATTGCGTCCACGTCACACGTTTTTGTTACTTTTTTAATTTATAAATGGCTTTACTTAAGCCGTTCATGAAACTGAACTGTTTATTATTTAATATTTTATTCAGCAAAAAAAAAAAACATTACTCGGAAGAAATAAAAATTAAACTTATTAGGGACACTACATTTTGTATCCCTTTTTAATAAGCAATAGCGAAATTATCTTGTAAAGTTTTCATAAGGCAACAACCAAGTAATGTTAGTTTATGGCTTGCAATATCCGTACTCTGCAGTCAAATTTTATGTTGCATTGCCCTGCCATCTTAAGGCCCTCTTGTAGTGCGTTTCGGCGGGCACGGGCCGGCCGCGGACGGTGCGAGCGCTTGAACTGCTAGATTTTGTATATATTTTAAAAATAAAAACGAAATTATAAAATGTGTTCTCAACATGCCCTAAAACAATAAGCCTTACCTTTTGATATAACTTTTACATGGTTTCATGATAAAATCTATTCAAGTTACACGTTTTAAATAGCGATTTAGTGTCATCTTTTAGTTTTTATATTATAGAGCCGATTATTATATTTCACGTTTCTGTCTTCACACAGCGCTTGAACGCATATACAATTTTCCTAATATATATATTTTTTTGTCCAACATCTACATTTGGCTATGTTTACAGAGGTTTAAGAAAGTTAAAAAGTACTGCAACCTCGCCTTAAGGAATAAAGACGTCATATTCGCTATGCTATATTTTATAATGGTTTAAAGTACGAATGTAACAATATTATGATTTAAAAGAGTGTCCATGGATTTTCTTGCCCGTTCTTCTCCATAGGAACCTACTACGCTTTGGAATGGACAACTAGAATAGAATAGAATACTCTTTATTATGTACACCATAAAAATTACAGATATAAATCTAGAAAACTGGCTAACTTACTAGCTTCATCATTCTGACTAACCGACTCCTCGCCAATTCAAAAGTGTCTGTAATTGGTTTAATTGAAATAAACGCTTTGAGTGGGGTTTTGGTGTACTTATAGGTACACCTCTGCCTATCCCCTAGGGGAATACAAGCGAGATGTTATGTGTTAAATGCTTTGAGTTTGATTTGCAGAAAAAATAAGAGTCATTAATGCCATTTGGAGCAATAATGATACGGAACTATATCCTGCAGACTCTCCAGAAAACCTAGCATGAAAAGAACAGACAGCTGAAAGTATATTAACGGCAAGTATTTTCCCGCGGCTTCAGACGCGGTGTCTTCGGAAGTTATCCCACGGGAATGTACTAACAGGATAAAAAGTATTATATGTCCAGCCGTCAACCATCCAAATCTAAATCGAACCACCAGAATAAACTAAGATTAATGAAGAAAAAGGAAAAATGTATTAAAATAATAATGCATTGAATTCAATGTATCGTGTACCTACACGATACACCGCAATTAGTTGGTCATTCTTTGTTACACTGCGGTTTCAAGTTGGAGGTCAAGACCAAGGCGATCGTATTATTTTATAATCGTTCTAGTTCTTGGTTTGATTTACATTTTTTCCTGATTAGTTAGTATTGCTTGACGTTTGCTTAGTTTATTCAAGTAATTATTGAAAATGGCTCAAAATAAAATGTTCAGATGTAAATTATTCAATTTCTAATGTTCATGTTTTAAATACACTCCCAGGCTCCTAAATTGAGCCACCATGCATTTTTATGTTTAATTAAAGGCCTAAAACATCACTGTTCCAAATAAAAAAAATATTAAGTTATTTATTTAGAACAATTTGAAGTCACGAATTTGAAAAAGATAAGGAAATTGGAGTTTGGTCCCTCTTAAAGAACCAACAAGCTTTGATTAGAGCATCTGTATGTCCATAGTTACTGCGTTATTTGTTTTGTTTCGCATGAAAAGAGTATAGAAATTGTTATTCCTTATTTTTTAATGCATACTGACGTTCAAATTATGCAAACTTCTTCAGCTCCTGAAGTAGCTGAAGAAGAGCCACAGCTTGGGCAGCTGTGGCACTTCTTCAGCTAGGGCATGGTCAGCAAAACGTAGGTGCACAACTTCATGTAAGCCGTTCTGCAGTTCAAATAATTTACAATCGATACCTGCAGACTGGCGGATTTGTGCGTTGTCCAAGAGGACTACGAAACCAGGTCACTATAGCACGACTAGATCGGTTTATCTTTACCACCAGCCTGCGTAATCGTCACTTGACCTCAGTACAGGTACCAAACTAACATGAGCTCGCAGAATGGGGCGCCTACAGTTTGCACGCGAACATTTGCACTGGACTCAACGTCAATGGAACCAAGTTCTTTTTACGGATTAAATCAAGATCATACTGTGTGGCAATGATGGATGTATGGATGGACGTAGGAAAGTTACCAAAGATAGGGAGAACGTTTTCAGCAATGTTGCATTGAAGAGAAGGTGAGTTATGGTCTTGGGTTATGGACAGTTTGGGGCGAAATTTCCACCGAAGGAAAAACTGACCTTGAGGTTCTGACTGGACCACGGTTGCCACCACTAAATAGCGATCAATAAATTCGTCAATGCCTAACCCTAGAGGCTCAAATGATGCCATAATGCTGAGTTTGTGGGCCAGGCTTTTTTTTGCCTGATAATGTAAGGGCGCACACTGTAAGAATTGTTCGAGAATACCTGCATGACGTTAGTATCACAGTAATGGAATGGCCAGCAAGAAGCCTTGATATGATTTGCCAGTAGAGCACTTATGGAATGAGCTGAAGAGGCGTGTCCGAGGTTACCAACCAGCTCTAGAAACTTTGCAGGAGTTGAAAACTGCCATTTGGAAGCATGGGAGAACATTTCACAGCACGTCACAGTGGCATTAATTAATTCCATGCTGATACGCATGCCGGCCGTCGTAAATAATCTTGGAGATTACACAAATGACTAAATTAACGTTTTCTCTATGTAAAACATTGTTTTCTTCAACAAATCCACGCTAATTTTGTCCCTAAGAAACACAAAAAGACGGCTTATTGGAATTGAAACTGTTTTTTTTAGTATGCCGATTTCAAATTTGGAACATTGCCAAACAGAAACGATAGTGAGTGACTGGTTTCAAAACCATTTTATAAAATATATTTGTGTATATTACCATTATTTAAAAAGATAGAAACCTTTAAACAAATATATGCAGGATGGCTCGATTCAGATGTCCGAGAGTGTATATTTAGCTTGTGTTAGGAACAAGTCTAGAAAGATTCGGTAGTCGAAGGACGTAGTAGGTACCGCATATTTGCAAGATAAAAATGGTGTCGTCAAACTCAAACGACAAACAACAAACAGTATTATAAAAAAAACACTCACCTATACGACATCCCGCTTAAGTTAAATAAGTACATTCTCCAACTGTCACTGCGGTGAAAATAATTATGTGCACAACAGACGATGGAACTTAGGACCAATCCGTTCAAGACAGTCAAAGACGCTCCTAAAACGAAGCTCTGAGTCCAGCCCCAACAGCTCATGGGACTTAAAACAAGCAGAGCAAATAATAAGGAGTCAGTAACGAAATCACTCTTCTTCCTAATGTCTTTAGGTATTTCAGGCAGTTGCGTCATGACTTTCAACTTCAAGGTCTTGTAAAAACCATCTTCTTTGAATGTGAAAGGTTGGTTTCTGGGTTTTGTTGCTTGTCTTCTATAATAATTTGGTAGGAAAGTCTCCGCAACGCTTTTGAGGTGATGTGTTTCGAAGGCCTCTGTTATGTCCGTGCCCTGAGGAACACCAAAAATATTTTTTATAATTTCCCGTTCACATCATTGACGTAATATAACCTATTTAAATTGTATGCGTTCTGTTTTAATAATGTTCTCATATACACGCGTCCAGGAAGGCAATTCTCGCGTTTATACTCGTAGCTGTCGCATTCGTCATTATCGCTCGTCTCCTATGTAGCTTATAAAATGGTGACATTATCCAGATTCTTGTATTCTCATTACAGTTCGATTGTAAATCCCGAGTCTAGGGACAGAAAGGTTGCCATTATGAGTCGCACGAAGTAATCCATTCCTCATAACGGTGCTATTTTTTTGACGCAATCGTTAATGTACTTTTAACCATCTTAAAAATTATGTTTAAGTCAAAAACATGTTTTGAGCAGCATTTTATAGGTATTTCATAAACATTTATCAATATCTCATATCATTCATATCAATATCATTACTGATTTCGTTATTCCATTATTGTTTTATTATAAACATTAAAATGCATGGCTGCTGCTGATTTGTCAATTTCAACGATATTTGTCACGTCAAATTAAGTCATAACTTTATTCTTTGTTTACATTGTTTATCTAAAAACTAAGATTGAAACTAAGATTTACTGGCTATCATAAATTAAGTAATTAAATAAAAACAGATGATCAAATGATGATAGATGATCAAAATTATATTATAAGTAAACTGATGACTATCACCATAACATCAAGGCTTATCAAGATGGAGAAGAAGAAGAAGAAGAGGAAGTGGGGTTGTCGTAAAGAGTGCGGTACTGCACCAACTGGACCATCCTGCTGTTTCAACGACGCTGCTGTGCCTACGTGGCCCGACTACATTACTTTACAAAGGTCCAAAAGATTGTTGGGAAATCCTTGCGAAAACAAATTTCACCCTGAGGGTCGCGTTAGGAGTCTGGTCACAGAACGAATTCAAATTTCTTTGTACTCAATACTCAATTCTTTATTGCATTCCATATGTATTACATAGATGGTCTAACAAGGTAAAAGATCAATATGGACCGTGTCGGGCACAGCAAAATTAGGAGAGAGGAAGAGGGCTAAGCAGAAATTCAAGCAATTAAATATTATAAAAATTATTTATTGTGTGTATAATTAAATTGGGTGTATAATTATGTATATGTGTATATATATATTATCAGGTTTATGTATAGTATATTAGTTATTTTTATTTTATGTATTGCACAAGAAAAGTAGTAGTAGTAGTAGTAGTTGTAGTTAAAGTACCGCACAACTATCTTTTGAAATTCATGAAGACTGGGCGAGACAGCGCGCGATACATGACGCCGAAAGTTCGTGTCAACTAGGGATTATTATAATTAATTAGGGATTATTTTCGTATCTATAGTATTTTTGTTAGATAAGTAAGTTTTACATAGCAAAAAATTCAATAAAATCATTTGAAATCTATAAAGATTTAAATAATAATATTTGGAATGCTTTTTGCAAGATTGCATCATGTTGATGGTACAATAACAATAGATGAGTAGGTACCTATATCATTTATTTCTAGTGACAAGATAACCTTTGCATTAATACCTTATAGACTCATAAATAAATTCAGCATACACCCAAGTAACATGTTGAGCTACTGTAATAATATTAACATCAATGTATACCATGTTTTACGCAAATAAATGATTTACTTACTTTACTTACTATAAACCACAAAAACATAATTATTATCACACAACATTTGGGTTTGGTCATGCTTACATTTACACGCAACTCCCGCCGGGTAAATTTCTGAGCTAGCTACATAGCCTTTTGCAGGATGTAGGACTTAACATTTTTAGTACTGCTCGACTTCATCCGCGATAACTTCAGCAACGTCCTTGCATTGGTACTGATTTGACTTGGCTCCTTTCTTCTCGATGTCAATGGGTCCAACTGGGACATATTCAGAAGGATGGTAAGCACTGCAGCTCTAAAGTTCTCGCTTGCAGGAGTTGTATCGCGTTTGTTGTGGTTGCGACTCGATCGACCTTTCTTTCCCTCAACCAGAGTAAAGCCGTCCTCGTCCGTTTGACTGGTTTTAGAAGCCTTCCAGTTCTGTATCTCAGATGTGTCTCCTCTATCGACGCCGCACAAGCAGTGGATAGTTGACAACTTTGGCGGAGGCGTGAAGTTTTCTTCGTGTGTTTTTCCTTGTTGTAGCGATCGCAGTGTCTTTTAAGAAGGTAATATATTTTGTAAAAAAATATTTATTATTTTCTTCTGCAATCCAACACAATCTTGTATGACACAACAACTGTTTAACGTTGGTCCGACGGTCGACATGACGTCATGGACGTGTCTACTAGTCCCCTCATGGCATGTCGCATGTAAACTAAGTCATGTTGCGTGTCTTTCCTGCGAGAAATGCTACAATCGACATGCCGAACAGCTCAACTTGATTTTTACGAGGGAAAAGTACGCATCGAACGACAATAACGAAAGCGAGAATTGCCTCCCAGTTCCTTCAATATTCTCGACCTCATATAGAATTTCATCAAAATAATTTCAGTATGACCTTTACACAGTTATTGCTTTCAAAATTAGGTAGGTATTCCTAACTCATGAATTCTCATGAATTTTCATTCTCTCTTTAACATTGTCTAACTGATTACTATTCTGTAAGTTTTATTCTTCACTAATTTGTAGGATTGCCTACAATTCTTTTTTCCAAGATACTTACTAACCAATTAACCTGATTTTGAGGCCAAATTCTCCAAATATTGAATAACTCATTAGTAAATTGTTTATGTTAAGCAAATGACAAGCTTGACGTTAAGTGTTAAATTCATAAATAATTAATTAAAGGAACTCGGTAAGGCGTGTTGTCAATTGACGAAGTGTTATTAGGTGTATTGTAAATAAGACAGGTTTCCCCCCAAACAGAGAAGTTCATTATTTATGTAACAGCATAACTGAATGAGACGTTTCTGTAACCGAGTTCGGTAATTCAGAAGCGTTTCAAAGAAACGGGTTCGTACTTGGTACTAAATTAATTTACAGCATTTACCATAGTCGCAAGTGTTCGAGAGAGTAATTGAGTATCACTTGTTACAATTGGTTCAATAACTAAAGCATTGCACTGCATTGATTTAAAATTTCGATTACCTGACCGAGTTACTAATAAAAGAATATTAATACATAGAATATATTTCTTTTCGCTGAATAAACACTACTATTCTAACCAATACAGACCTACAAGCCTTGTGGATAACTGGTTTGGCTATTAATAATTTTTCCCAAGAAACGTTTTATTAGCCCTTGAGAACGAATAAATGTGTCTGAGAGCCTCCTTAATGGTTTCAAGGTTTAATATTACTTGATTGTAATATTGTACAGAAAATAAATTGAATAAATAACTCTTGAAGTCTATTGGATACCATGTCCGTAACAGAACTGTATTATTTATTGTACACTCGCAGCTCGCAAATGACAGTATCAGGTCTCAGTGTGATAGAAATGGAGCTTGTCGCCATTTATCGCGATCGGATCCCAGCCCGAGCAGCAGTGGTCATTTTTTATCGCCCAATGAAAGAGGAAAATCATTTACAGTTTTGTCCTACTTGAAAAGAAGAGAAGGAAAACATTTTGAGATTTGTTTGTACTTCAAAAGATTCATTGGCGCGGTCCCTATTTTCAATGTGAAGATGGTAGTAACGAGGAACTTCCATAAAAAAACTGACCTGTGTTTTGACGCCTCGGAGGGGCATACCCAAATATTCCGAAATATTTTATTCCGAATTTCAAAAGTCCGAATTTTATAATACCTAAGAATTATAATGTCTATTATTACAAATCACGAAATATATTTTCCAACACATTTGATAAAAAAATGCATTTACGAAGCCTGTATACATTGTCCGAAAGTTAACAATTACGCACTCAACGGAATGTGTGGTAAAATAGGTACTCCCATCTAAGTACCTGTTTTACCGCATACTCCGTTGTATAGCGCCGTGCGCATCCTTTACGGTTTTTTTTATTTACATAAAAAATATATAAGAATTCCACCAAGGAGTTTCATATTACGAGAATAAATAAGCGGAATAATCGAACCTCCTTGGAAACGCTTTTGCTCAATACGTTTGTCTCACTTTAATACTAAAGAGAAAATGAGACGAAAGATGTAGTTCTAATTTTCACCACGCGCACGTGGCGCCATTTGCAAATTCGCGCCATTTTCATATTAGAAACGTCAAAGATTGTTCCGACTTTCCTACTGATATTTTTAAACAAAATATGATATGATATGAGTTCAAGCGAAGAATCCGATATTAATATTGTAGTGTTTTCTCGCAAAATGTGTTGAAAAACTCGTGACTATGGTAAGCCCTCGACTGCGTCTCGGGCTTACAATCGTCTACTCGTTTGTAAAAACCAACTTACCGCTCTAGTATCATAAATAACAATTACCGAAATTCATAAATGATATTTGTTTGTATTCTGATTTTCATATGTTCGAAGAATCAAACGTTCGATGGGTTCACGGTCCGAAAAACGGCATTCCGATTTTCAGTACTTCGAATAAACTGCTATAGTTAGGATTCTGATACTGATTCAATTAGTATAATGTTCAGTTACATAAATTCAAAATCTAAAAGTAATGTCTAATGTTATAAAAAAAAAAAACGTACGTTTAATATTTGTGTATTAATATTACTTTTTCGGGTTTTCTTCTTCTCCTTATAAATATAAACCTGCGTCGGGTACCATCTACTGTTATTGAATCCTTTGGGTTAGGTTAGGTTAGAACAGTGCCCATTATATTATTGGTGAATCATTTGGGTTAGGTCAGGTTATCATATAGTTTATTTCGGAATTCTAATTAATCGGTACTTTAATAATCGGAAAACGTATTTTTGATGTTTCGAATTATCATTAAGTCGGACTTTTTGTTATTCGATCTATTGGAACTCGGTATTTTGAGAATAGTAATTATAAACGTTACAAATATTGAAATTTTGGAATTATAAAAATAGGATGAATCATAAATCGGAGTTGTAATATTAGGAATTTTGGACCATTCGGAATTATGAAAATCGGAATTATGAAAATCGGTATTTTGAAAATCGTATTTGTGAATGACGGAATAAAGTTTTTCGTATTAAGGGCAAACAGACGCGACGCGACAGCGCCACACAAAGGCACTGTTCGTTGCGCGACACGCGTTGCCTTTGTGTCGCGCTGTCGCGTCGCGCCAATGTGAACGAGCCTTTATGTAGTGTACCCACCTCGGAGCCTTTGATAACATAAAAAACTAGTTTTTGTTGACTCAATTAAAATGTGGAAAATACTCATCAGGGGGAAGTTTGACACAATTAATTGAATGACGCAGGTAAGAAGGAAGTACCTACACAAAAAAACCGCCGCGCAAATGAACTTTGATCTAATAAAACTGTCACCAAGCATACCTTAGTAACAGAAATCCAATGGGATCCTCCAGGGTGTGCAGTCACGAAGTCAGTTAAATCATACAGGCTGTCATGTATCCGCCACAAATCTTCGGCTCCATCTTGGATTCGCTTCCCCTTCAGCCAGTTCTGTGCAGATTTTGGCGTCGCTTCCCTAAAGATCGGGTACTCCATTTGCGGAAAGCTTATCTGACGTTTTTCTGTATTGGGCGCCATTATGTCTTGACACTGCGAATTAATAAGAAACAAATTGTAAATGTTATTAAGAAATAAATTGTATAGTCAGCATTGGATAATATTTAACTAATCTTCTAAAAACTTATTGACCTTCTTCCTCTCAACACTTTTTGCACTTCTAGTGATGCGTAATTTTTTTTAAATGAATGAGCCTCTTTTTAACTTTCTGGGCTTATCTCACAGTTGGTCGCAGTAACTAATCTATAGTACCCCGACCAAACGGGTTAGGTTAGTTTAGAACTGTGAACAACCGCGAGCAAGCCAAGCTAGCGGTGAATAATAAGAATTTAGAGGTTCACAAAAAGAGGCGAATCCATTATATTAGAGACTTCAATGATATTTTTAGGAAAGCAAAATGGATATTATTTGAGGTTCGATTAAATTCACATCAAAATTAGATTTTGTATTGGTTACAGCGACACAATTATCAATATTAACTCTGTGGCTTGTACTTTGATTGGATTATCCATGTTTTTCTCATGACGTTGAAATTATTCCACGTAATCTTGCTGGGCCACTTTTTGTCAGATGACGTTCATACAATTTATAATACATATTAAGAATGCGGAATTAGAATTTCAAATGTGTGTGTTGAACCTTTTTGAACTTTGATTACAATGAAGTTCATAAACAGGTATTTTTAGACAGATTTAAGCGAAAATAAGCTGAAATTGCATTTGATGTTTATTTATTAACTCTTGTTTTTTTACAAAATAAAACATACTGCATATATTCTTGAATTTTTTTTTTTTTATTTAATGTTGCTCCCACCTGATTCAACAACCATAGGAAACCAGACTGTCGATATAGACTTTTCAGGACTGTAAGTTGCATTACATGACTTAGTCATTGCTAGAATGAAGAAGTAAGGTGCAAAGACAAAATAGTAGATTATTCACTAAGGGGATAAAGCAGTGTCTTGAGTCACGGGCGCGGCGCTATATTGAATCTCGAACGTAACGGCGGATTTTAGGGCTCCTGAGCGCAGCTAGGGATCTCTGAGTTAACTTCTGAACGAAGCGAGGGAATTAAAACTGAAATACTAAGTGTAGCGAGGGATTTAAGCTCGCCCAAGACGAAGACATCTTTATCCCTGAGGAGAATACTCTGCTTTTTGCACCTACTGCGAGGTAATAAAAACCAATTCGATTTCGAATTAGTAGCTTATGAAACTGTTAAATAACCGGAAAATACCTAATTATGTGCAGTTTCATACACAATTTTATCTAAACTCATGCAATTTCATCAAAAACACAAACAATAATAAGTATCGTAAATATGACGCCCAAATCCAACGAAATTGTTGGATTTGGGCGTCACGCGGTGGTACGTGCCACAGCAATCGATCAACTGTTGCAATGACATGCCGCTATTACCGCTACAGATAATGTAGAAACAGCGGTTGGTTAAATCCCGTGCAAGGCGAGGGAGTTAAGACAAGAATCCTGAGTGCAGCGAGGGATTCAAGCTAAGCTAAGCACCTAAGACGAAGGTTCGTTTATTCGAGGACATTCTACTTTTCATACCATCTACGAGACAATAAAAAGCAATAGTAGGTACTAGAAGTATTTATGGAAGTATTTATTAAAATTACAATTATAGTTAGTAGATCTATTTAAAACACTTAAAAGTTAAAGGTAATGTTTGATACATTAGACCAGTTGTGGAAAGACAAAGTTATGTTTTTATTCGGTACATTTATAGAACTGGAGGTAGAGTTTATTTGCGTATTGCTGTTGAGTAAAGTTTCAGAAACTTGGGTCTGCTGAGGATCATTTTGGATCGTCAAAGTTGGTGAAGGTGGTGCTTGAGGCAGCGGGCTAGATAAATAGTGCTTTGATGTGGATGGTTGCGGTGACAAAGGTGTCCAAGGATCAGTTATCGATGGTGTTTTTAGTTCGATGTTGTCATCAATGCGGCAGCTTGTTTTATCCTTATTCTATATAGAATTTTCAATGTAGCCCTCCGCTACTACATCGATTGTGTCTTTTAATCTGGGTCATGTCTGCTCCTGAATTCGCCAATAGAGTAACCGATGTTTTCCTGAAACAATGGCCCTTGTAGTGCTCGGCATTTGTCAATTCCAAGTATTTCGCAATTTCTTTCGGCATAGTGCTGATCTTATTTTTGCCAATGACTTGCCTGGTGCACTTGCCATTATTATAAGCTGCGAAAAATCTGTTAGTATTTTTACTAGAGAGGTACTTTTCCACAATTCTTACGTATTCTCCACGGACTACGAATTAACTTTCTTTCTTTGATTTTGTATCTGGCAAATACCAGCAACAAATCTGAATGTTTTTCGATATCTTCGAAAAGAGTTAATTTCCACGACAAGCGCCATTCCCTCCAAAAATTTAGGCTACCTGTAACAAAAATAGACAGATAGGTTCGTTAGTAAGTAGGAGGGTAAGTTACGTACTTTAATATATATTAATTCTTATGTATTACAAGTTATACACTTTCTTAGATTTGATTGACACATAAATAATTGTAAATAGACACATACACCTATCGGTGGTTTACAATAATATTTAACTTGAAAAGAGCGCCGAAATCTCGACTTTTGGCTGGTCGAAACATCACGCAACGCTTCAGTAGATCGCGTGAGTGGGTCGCTAGTAAGTAAAAGTAAGTATATAACTATTTTACTTACTAAAAATTCAATTACTAGATATGTACTTACTAATGTGGCAAGAAAGCTGTGGTCCGGGGCTTCATTTAGAAACGTTTCCACATTTTGAGCTGTGAAAACTTTTGATTTCTTAGGTCGATGTGCTAACGATTTCCTTTAAAAAAATGCCAGTAATTTGGTGTATATTTTATTTTAAATATTATGTTTAATGCATATTGTTGACCTGAGCATCGAATAGATGCACCATAGGCTACTTAACTTCTTTGCACATGATAAACGCTGTAAGTAGACTAAAAGCGCTGATTCAGATACAGAATAGACGCCTTTTATAGTTTTGCATTTGTAAAAATTGTCGTAGGCGTTCATGTCTGATTCCTTGGACTTTTCTGGGAATAGATTTCTGGCAATGCCAATGGCTTCAGATTTAATGTACTCCGGAGTCAAATCACTATCGTCACTTGACATTTTTGTGAGAATTTGTAGTTTAATTTGTTGTTTAACAGCTACGTGATTTGCACTATTCGCGCCTTTTTTAAATTGTGTTCAATTTTTTTTGAATATGTATTCTATTCTCAGTGGCTAGTTCGATTTCCGAACAATTTTTTGTTTTTAGTGCATGTCTCAATGGTAAAAAATGCATAGGATTAGTATGTACTATGGAAAATGTTTGTATGAGATTTTTACTTGAGTTTCCAATGTTCCAAATTCAAATCAAATTAATGAAATTCAGTACAATATTAATGCCCGGCTAGACCCCGGGCTTTAATGACTTACTTTAGGTTTGCATGGCATATAATTTGACAATGGTGCCGGTTCTCTTGTACACCGAACTAAACTAACTAAACTATCACTAAAATTCCTTACTTTTGGCTATGAGAATCTTAAAGCTATTCTACAAAAATCTCTAAAGGACAATGGGCAAAAATGTATGGAACTTGGTCCAAGAGCCTCCACTGACGAGACTTGGGGGAAACGAAAGTGCTTATATGTCTTATGATTCTGGCAAAAGTCTATTAGATTCTGTCCCGGGGTTCTATTGTTATGATCAAAAATGTTTGGCACTTGGTCCAAGGGCCTCCACTGACGAGACTTGGGGAAATAAACGCGCTTATATGTCTTATGATTCTGGCAAAAGTCTATTAGATTCTGTCTCGAGGTTCTATTGTTATGGTCAAAATGTTTGGAACTTGTCCAAGAGCCTCCACTGACGAGACTTGAAGGAAATGAACGTGCTTATATGTCTTATGATTCAGGCAAAAGTCTATTAGATACCGTCCCGGGGTTCTATTGTTATGGTCTAAAAGTTTTGGAACCTGGTCCAAGAGCCTCCACTGACGACACTTGGGGGAAATTAACGTGCTTATATGTCTTCTGATTCTGGCAAAAGTCTATTAGATACCGTCCCGGGGTTCTCTTGTTATGGTCAAAAATGTTTGGAACTTGGTCCAAGAGCCTCCACTGACGAGACTTGAAGGAAATAAACGTGCTTATACGTCTTATGATTCTGGCAAAAGTCTATTAGATACTGTCCCGGGGTTCTATTGTTATGGTCAAAAAGTTTCGGAACTTGGTCCAAGAGCCTCCACTGACGAGGCTTGGGGGAAATGTACGTGCTTATATGTCTTAAGATTCTGGCAAAAGTCTATTAGATACTGTCCCGGGGTTCTATTGTTATGATCAACAATGTTTGGCACTTGGTACAAGAGCTTCCACTGATGAGACTTGGGGGAAATGAAAGTGCTTATATGTGTTATGATTCTGTCCTGGGGTTATATTGTTATGGTCATATTTGTCCCGACTATAAATATCTGATTTTACGTTTAACGTAAATATCTTCTTCCTCCCTCCACCCTCACCTGTTGTGATTAAGCATAGCGATACAATGAGCAGACTAAGGATTATAATAATCTCAACGTCAGTAGTTGCTGGATTAATAAAACAAGGTAGTGGAGGAACAAATAACATTTATTAATCTATTATTATAAAATCTAAAATCTGGCCGATTGAGCAGCATCTCTCTTTCAATTTAGTCCCAGCCAAGATGGAGTGTGACATATTCGTAAGTCAATGCTTTACCAGCAGATTTCATTAATCGCTCAAGCTTCCTGCGACTCACGTGGAAAATCAATGCTAACCTCTCATTCGGTTCTCCGGTCGTTAGATTTAAAACCATTATAGCAAGAGCAGTTTTGAGGTCACCGCAATCACTGAGTGACGGTGTCTCATTTAAGATTGCAGAAATATATTGTTTTGTTCGATCGGTCTAATAATATAACTCGTTATCATCCATTTGTTCGAGATTTTAAAAATCATGTCTTTTTCTACTTTCTGCAACTTGTTTCACCATGTTAATAATGTCAGTTATTTGTTCACTATTAAAACTGAGACTAAGATTTGGTGCTTCTAATAAACCTTCCCAAACATTTGATTCTAAATGAAACTGACACACACTTGCTGCTTCGTGACCTAATAGTTTTTATCTATCAGCAATCGTTTCTTTGTAGCGTCAGAAAGCCAACGGCGAGTTCTTTGGCGGCAACCAAAAAACATACAAGCATTCGACATATTAGGTAGCCGAGAATACGTAGGTAGCTCTATCACTTGATTTGCTTCCAGATGTTGATCATTTTGATCATTAAAAACAAGTGGAGGATCCGCAACATTTTCATCATTTGGTGGTTGTTCTATGTCACGTTGCTGACGAATGCCTCCTAAAGCTGCTGCCCAGAAAGGTCTACAAATGTAGTCAGCCTTGTTAAATAATATCTGAAACAAAAAAAGTCACGAGTCTGTTCGGAAAGAGACCCTTCGTGGCCAAAATGTAAACTAACGAAGTAACTATAAATAAGAGATGAAGTAGATGCGCTATTGCATTGCTTGCTAAACAAAAAAGGTAATTAAGTAAGCTGCGCCCTCAAATTCCCAGGACGGCTCTCTTTGCGAAGCGACTCAAATATTTTAAGGTAAAGCAATACACACCAACGTTAAACTATGTATTTATTAATGGTGATCCTGTATAATAAAATAACTAGCCCTCGCTCACATTCATTTAGTATGATTTTCTTTTTTATTAACAAAAATAATAAAAATAATGATTATTCTCCATACCTGATTTGGTTGCAGATTTTCTGTGATAATCACAGCAGCTTCTGGATTTTCATCGAAAAGCGTTTGGGTAATGGTCATTCGTCTTTTACGTAACACAGAAACGTTACATAGTAGACAAAGGACTCCCATTGAAAGTCGAAACATATTGATAATTCACTCACTATGTCCAATTCCAATGAAAAAGAGGAAGTGTCCATTAACAAGCATAAGTCGGTTCGGCTATAACCGAACCGACTGCCGACTTATGCGACTTATGCTATAACTGAACCGAATGGACTTCCATTCAAAGGAAAAAGGTCGGTATTTCAAAAATCTAAGATTACAACACAAACAGCAAATAAAGTGAGAGTTCGCTTAAGACAGCGCGCGCGCTGGCTGGCGGGGGTGGAAAACCACCTCACCTCCCCCCCACGATCATATCGGCTCTAGGACCTAGAATGGTGTCCGACATGACAGGCGAGTACGCGGGGGCTTAGAAGAAGCGAAAGGGGCATCGCATTTCAGAGATATGCAGAGTTTAAGTGACCGTGTCAAAATAAGCACTATGTTACACGTAAAATCATAATAATAATAGTCAGGACAAACATGATCATAACAATAGAACCCCGGGACAGAATTTAATAAACTTTTGCCAAAATCTTAAGACATATAAGCACTTCCATTTCCCCCAGGTCTCATCAGTGGAGGCTCTTGGACCACTTTCGCCCATTCTCCTTTAAAAATAATTTTGACACTACTTAAATCGAATTTGACAATCGCGACTCCACGTGGTACTTTTTTGCCCTACCCCGTGATTTTTTTTAGAGCCGGTGGCGCTCAGGTGGGGCAGCCTCGACGTGTTTTATATGGAATTTTTCACTTTTTGTATGGAAAATATGAAAAATTATTACCTATATGTTGAGTTTTAGGGGTTTAAGGGTTCTATAAAGGGGGTCGAAATTTTAATTATTTTGGGGATGGACCATACCATTTTCGAGATACTTATAAGCAAAATGAAAGAAAAACAAGATACAGTACTGTTTTTGCACCTGAAGTTGAGGTGTTGGTGTTAATTTTTGTTCAAGACAACTAATTTTACTCCACACCTTTTTAATCGCGATACGAAATAGTCTGATTAATTTAGTTAGACAATCAAAATTTTAGGTGAACAACGTCAAATTCAGAATAGCAAAATTCCCATTTTCACTAAATTTATAACTTAGTGCCATATCACTGCTGTCAAACTAAAATATAGATAAGTTGTGTCACTTTAGTCTATTTCAGAATGGGAGATCATCGTTTGACAGGAATAATGATTCTTAGTCTAGTTTAGAGGCATTTGTGACAAAACGAAAAACTTCGCAAACACTGAGAAATTGCCATTGAAGATTGCGGGTGTCGACCTCAAGACGAGCTGCTTCTCACACTCACAATCGTTGAGCTCCTTAAGTCCTGATTTCCTGAGTCGAGCTGCACGATTATTGACAAATGCGTGCACAGACTGGACAGGTCCTCTCAATCTGTGAGATTCTTTCCTCAAAAGACCATTTCAGATACCAATCTACATGGTCTTCACATGATCTGACCAAGATTATGTCTGGACTTTAAAAGAGACTGTGACCTCTGAGTTTGTTTCGGCCTTTCTTCTCAGAGCAGTCAGATACGAAACGCCGACGCCGCGCCGCCGCCATCTAGTTAAAAAAATACGATTGACGTGTAAAAGTGTTTGTACAAACCTACTTACAGAAATAAAATCATTTATCACAACTATATGTCTCGTGCTCCCGTGTCACCAATCCTCTCTCAAGTGACTCTCTTTATATTTTGGCTGCCGAGACTAAAACTACAAAAGTAGTATACACGGAAGTTTTTTTATTAAAAACGTAGCTGTTATTTTAGTATATAGTGGTGTCTTAAGACTTCTACGTGAACGAAGTCAGAAGTTCGTGGGCAGAAGACAGTCAATAGAAAAAGTCAATATGAAAAATGCATTAGCATTATTAATTTTCGATTCTTGTTGTTAAATGACACTACCTTTTTAAAACCCTTTTAAGTTTTAAAAGCTTAAACAGGTAATATTGATATTGTTACGATCCTTTTTTTTTGACAATGAGCCGATAATTACATGCATAAGGAAACAAATATTTGTTCTTATTATTTACACATAATCTGTTTAATGTATTTTCAAGAAGCTTTGTCTTCATCAAACACCTAAAGCTACATTTAAAGTGTGCGTTTTAATATGAAAAACATGACGAATCCAAAATCAAAATCAAAATATTTTATTTCGCATTAACCTACATGGGCACTTATGAAACGTCAGAAGCTAGGTGCACGGTTCCAATTGGTCGTTTCCTATGGAGAAGAGCCAGCAAGAAATTGCACGGTTTCTCTTTTAAAAATAAGGGGCTTTTACAATGTTTTCAAATTACAGTGTTGATAGGTATGAGAGGACAGTGTAGGCCTGTCAACGAGTAACAGGTACTCAACAAAATAGAAAAAGGTCTACAAATCTACAGTCTACAAGTTAGGCATACAACGTTCTCACATTCGCAAAATATAGAATAATCTTTATAGAAGATAAATAAAATAATAAAAATTATATATGTATAGCTTATGTTTACAGCTACTTACATAATATTATTTCATAGTACACAATCCAGCTAGTTTGAGTTCTATAAATATGTTATGTTAAACTTATATGTATAACAGGTCCTATAAATAATGTAATGAGTAGCTCAAAAACAACAAAAAAAAACGCTTATCACTTTTTGTGGTATAGACGAAGATATTACATATAATATGAATTTATAATTAACTAGCTTTTGCCCGCGGCTTCGCTCGCGGTAATTTAGACTTTGACTATCAATTCGGGTTATAATTCAATCATGATTCGAAAGACACGTGGCGCCATCTATTATCATAAGAACGTTATTGTTGTTTTCCTCGGGAACAGTACGTTTTAGCGGGATGAAAGGTACCCTGTGTTCGTTTCTGTACACATGTCAACGTATATGCAAAATTTCAGGATTTCAGGATGATCGGTTCAGTGGTTTAGGCGTGAAAAGGTAACAAACAAACAAACTTACTTTCGCAATTATAATATTAGTTAGGATATTAACTTTTGCCCGTAGCTTAATCTGCATCGTCATCTGCCTAGCCTTTTCCCAAATATGTTGGGGTCAGCTTCCAGACTAACCGGATACAACTGAATACAAACCAGTATTTTACATGGGAATTGCCTATACCCCTCTGCTTCCTCTGCCAAAGATGGAAATCATCCCACGGGAACGCAGTACCGGGATAAAAATTATCCTGTGGCCTAACCCAGGCCATCGTTTCGTTGTTTCGTGGTCGTCGTTTGTGTGCCAAATTTCATCTAAATCCGTTCAGCCGTTAAGGTGTGAAAAGGTAACAGACAGACAGACAGAGTTATTTTCGCATTTATAATATTAGTATTGATTGTAGTCATCATAACACACATACCGACACAGTTATGTCCTATCTGTGTCGTCCTACGTGTTTATACCTACACAGTTTCGGTTATAAACAAGTTTGTGCAGTCACGTGACCGACGGATTAACCTTTTAAAAACATCAAAATTTTCCGTCACTTAAATTAATAAGAATACAGACAATAATGGTGCCAATTCTCTTGTCACAAATGCCTCAAAACTAGACTAAAAATCACCGAAATTTAGTTTATTCCTGTCAAACGATGATTTTCCATTCTGAATAGAGATAAAGTGACACAATTTAACTATATTTTAGTCTGATAGCACTAAGATGGCACGGAGTTATTAATTTAGTGAAAATGGCAATTTTGCTATTCTGAATTTGACGTTTTTCACCTAAAATTTTGATCGTCTAGCTAAATCTGACTATTTTTAATCGCGATTAAAAAGGTATGGAATAAAATTTGTTATCATGAACTAAAATTCACACCAACACCTCGACTTCAGGTGCAAAAACAGTACTGTATCTTCTTTTATTTTGTTTGTATATCGAAAATAAATGGTGTGTCCTATAGCAAACATAATGAAAAATTCGATCCCCTTTATAAAGCACATAAACCCCTAAAACTCAACACGTAGGTCATAATTTTTCACATAGTTATTAATAATTATTCCGTACAAAAAGTGAAAAATCCTATCCTAACTAATATTATAAATGCGAAAGTAAGTTTGTTTGTTTGTTTGTTACCTTTTCACGCCTAAACCACTGAACCGATCATCCTGAAATTTTGCATATATGTTGTCAGGTGTACTGAAACGGACATAGGGTACCTTTCATCCCGAAAAAAAGTACTGTTCCCGAGGAAAACAACAATAACGTTCTTATGATAATAGATGGCGCCACGAGTCTTTCGAATCATGATTGAATTATAACCCGAATTAATAGTCAAAGTCTAAATTAACGCGAGCGAAGCCGCGGGCAAAAGCTAGTTCCATATAAAACAGGTCGAGGCTGCCTCCCCCGAATGCGCGATTGTCAAATTCGATTTTAGTTGTCAAAATTATTTTTAAAGTTAGAGATTTGTGTTTGCAGAATAGCTTTACAATTCTTATAGGCAAAAGAAAGGAATCTTAGTGATAGTTTAGTTTAGTTTAGTTTAGTGTACAAAAGAATCGGCACCAATTTCAGTTAAATTCTTCATAAACTAATTTAAATAAATTATGTTGACGACATTATTTCAGACTGTTAGTTCGTAAAAAACCACTCGTCGCTACCTTAATTAAAACAAAAACAGAGATCTAAATATTGCATAAGCATTCCTGTTTATACTGTAATTGGAACTCAGCCAGACTTCCGGAAATCAGCCGATTTGCATAAACAAACGTAAACAAGGTAATAAACAGTACAGAATAGCTACAATTACGTAACTATAATTTAAAAAAGTGGCTCATCCGTAAAAATAAGGGCTAAAGAGGGTAAAACCGACAACAACACAGTCAGGGAAATTAATTGTTTATCAAATTGACACACTACGTCTATTTGCCGTGTTATAGCCATTTCATACAGGCAATTGAAGTTGATAGTCATTTCGATAAACAATAAGGTCATTTCCCTGCCTTCAAATATTTGAAAAGAGGCTAGATAATCCATGGCTAGCATTTATGACTTTAAAGCTCATAACTGCCGTTTTTCTTTCGGATTTGAATTGTTTTTTTTTTGTTTTGATGTTTTTTATTACGGACACCGTTAACGTTCATGTCTTTCTGCATCGTTCTCACAAGTATGATTTCAACACAAACGATGTAACCAATTTTTTGTAACAATGTTTTGTTTTAAAAGACTGTCCGTGGAGTTTCTTGCCCGTTCTTCTCCATAGGTACCTACTACGCTTTGGAATGGGCAACTAGCTTCATCGTTCTGACTGACCGACCCCTTGACAATTCAAAAGTGCCTGTAATTGGTTTATTTAAAATAAATGGTTTGAGTTTGAGTTGAGTTTGGATGTGTACGAAATATCAGAAAAGCCTGAAAAGCTGAACAGTGGTGAACATGTTCTCCAGTCAACATGGTTCTTAGCGTATCGATGCAAAAAGTTCATATTATCATACGTTTGGCCCACAATTCAGCTATGCGAACTGCACTCACTGACACAGTCTTAAGATCATCAAGTGTACAGGTGACAGGGCGGAGCAAGATGGAAGGTGGACCGTGTGTTAGCAAGGCGATGATGACTAATATTACTTTAATTAACACACTGTTTCTTTTTTTAATTTTTCGGAAATTCGTACTCTTTTACAATGTTTGTAAATATTTGAGCACCATGTATCTATCACATAATTAATTTATCTGCCATTGATTCATTTTTAATTTTTTTACCTGTTGTGGTATAGTAATTTTATTCTAGGTGCATCGTCTTCGCATGTAATTATATAATTATTGTTACATAAAAATTATTGTTAACATTTTAAAAGAGTAACGGTGGAGTTTCTTGCCTATTCTTCTCCAGACAAACTATCTTTTTGGAAGGGGCAACTAGGATCATTTCTATTTTATTTTAAATTTTTACGTTCAAAGGTGCCTTTTATGTGCCTATTTGATGATGATGATGATTTAATTTTTTTTAAGTAGAAGATTTTATTAAGTAGGTTTGTACAAACACTTACACGTCAATCATATTTTTTAAACTAGATGAGGTCGGCGTTTCCTATCTGACTACTCTGAGAAGAAAGGCCGAAACAAACTCAGAGGTCACAGTCTCTTTTAAAGTCCAGACATAATCTTGGTCAGGTCATGCGAAGACCATGCAGATTGCTATCTGAAATGGTCTTTTGAGGAAAGAACCACACAGATTGAGTGGTCCTGTCCAGTCAGTGCACGCATTTGTCAGTAATCGTGCAGCTCGACTCAGGAAGTCAGGACTTAAGGAGGTCAACGATTAGACGAACAATACCAAAGAAAGGACATTTGGGTAGGCCGCATAAACTACTTAAACTGCCAGACCAAGAATAAAACTGAAACAATGACCCACATAGTCATTCACATTTGAAATAAATGCTTTGGCTTTGACTGTTCAGGATGTGTCCGATATTTTAATTCCCCTATAAAGGTAGGTGGTAAAAGCGGTAATTAAAATGCACTTGCTCACAAGCTCTTTAGCTTGTGAGGTCATTTTCATATTGTTCCTAAAGTTTATGTCACTGGCTGCTAAGAAAGTAGTTGCCCATGAAAATTAATTCGTAGCTGTTTACGTGAGTCACAAACAGTAGGTTAAAATTGATGTAATTAATTAAAATGCAATGCACTTAGCATTTATACCATATTCTTTCAAGCTTATTTATACCAGTCCTACACACACTTACCTACTAAAGAAACTTGTTAACGATCAGAAAGTAATTTTTCATAGGGAAACTTCTTCTACAGATGCAATTAGTACTTAATTAAAATATTCTATAAAGCTAAGCGCACATTACAGCCGCATCGGGCCGCTGCGCATCTTATTTCAAAACAAAAATTGTGGTTCGGTCCGCCTCTAGTGTGCGAAGGGATGTCTGACGATTTTTGCATTGCAATGGTGCCCGCTAAAAGGGGCTCGTGGCTAAATAATGAGAGCCGCACGGGTCGAACTTCACGGTTAAGCAACGCTTGCCGAGGTCGGTCCGTGGATGGGTGACCATCCGTTACATAGCGAAACTCTTTTATGCCTCGGAAAGCACGTTAAGCCGTTGGTCCCTGCTGTCATTCGTGGATCTTTGACAGTCCTTAGATACGGGTCGTCAGAAGCCCGAAAGTCTTGACAAAAAGTCTTGCCAAGGGTTATCGTGTTACCCAGTTACTGGGCTGTGGAGTTCAGATAGGCAGTTGCTCCGTGTAAAATAGTGGTATTCAGTTGCATCCGGTTAGACTGGAAGCCGACCCCCACGTACCTGTAGTAGTTAGGAAAAGGCTACGCAGATCATTTATACGGCCTGCCAAAACGTGAATCAACCTTAATAAGTATTCATGCGGCTACATTAAGAACTGCACTATCACTAACTTAAGTGGATTCGGTAATCGACCGGAAACACGCTGAGATAATCCGAATAATAAAACAGTAATTAGGTAATAACTAGAAGGTAGACATACAACGGTTAGATACTTAGTTAATGCTATTTATCTAACGTCCATTATAGTTACAAGTAGTGCTATTCTGTAAAAATCACACTGTGCAAAGTTTGATGAAGTGAGCTGTCAACAGTGTCAATTCTCAACATCAGGTGGAAAGACAGCTCACTTCGAGCTCACTTCACCTAACTTTGTCAACACACCTAACTTTGTCAACAGAGTCAATTCTCAGCATCAGGTGGAAGGACAGCTCACTCCGAGCTCACTTCACCTAACTTTGTCAACAGTGTCGATTCTCAGCATCAGGTGGAAGGACAGCTCACTTCGAGCTCACTTCAACTAACTTTGTTAACACACCTAACTTTGTCAATAGTGTCAATTCTCAGCATCAGGTGGAAGGACAGCTAACTTTGAGCTCACTTCATCTAACTTTGTCCACACACCTAACTTTGTCAACAGTGTCAATTCTCAGCATCAGGTGGAAGGACAGCTCACTCCGAGCTCACTTCACCTAACTTTTCACGGTGAGTTTTTAGAAAATAGACCAGCTTCAATTTATCCGATTGGCCTGTTTTCGTATGTATCTTAATTAAGGCAATCAACGTTGAATTGTTTGTGCTTATTAATTTAACAGCGGTTTTCATTCAAAATAATACAAATTACCTTTACGAAATTAAAACCACAATGTGCCACAATTAAAATAATTGTGTAATTTAATTATAAGTAATTAGCATGGCTATAAAATAATTAAGTAAAGTATCTCGCGAACAATAAAACCGGGACGTTGGGATAAAAACCTCAACTCAAAAGTGGTTAGGAAAAGGCAAAATTGTGGCTATTCTTTGTGCATTTTTTTACTTCTTTTTAGTTCTAATTTGGTGATGATTACCGTTCATTAATATCACGCCAGTCGTCCCCTAAGGGTTAGGCAAAGGTACTCATATAGTACACCCACATTTAGCCAGTTATATTTAAGTCCCATGTGACAGGGGGCGAGCCTATTATCATCAAACGGGCACATATCCAGACTCTGGGCTGCTACTGAGAAATTTCAGATGGAAAAACCGAATAGTATTTTGCCAGTCCCGGGAATCGAACCCAGGACCTCATGCTCAACAGTAGAGCTTGCTTAATTTAGTTTTATTTGTCTAGTATTAACGACATCGACATCACCAATCAAATTTTCTATTATCAATAAATATTGTCAAGGGCAAATTTTGTTTATCTTGTAGCTGCAGCAATTCGATGCGATCCGATCGTGCGGAAATGAGAGCAAATAAACTAGAACAAATGAACCGTACGGTTTTATTTGGGTGTCCATTTTTTTTTGCTTGGGTGGTACTTTAGAATAGAATAGAATACTCATTATTATGTATACCATAAAAAATGCAGATCATTCATCATCATCATTTCGTTTTAATTCTAGTTTTATATTATTTGCACATCCCCTTTAAAAAGCAAATTGTTTCTTGAAGCTGCTTTTATATTTTGAAACCTATGTATGTAGTCGTCATGAGGTTTCTTCTTCAGTCGCATGTTAATTATGCGCGAGTATTTATAAATGCTTATTAATGTATAATTTGATTACCAAATGAATTCGACTAAAACATAGATAAGAACTATTTATCGCGAATCCAAAGTACACACACAAAATATTTCTTAAAATATTATTCCCTAAACCAAAAAAATAAAATAAACAAACCTTTCAAATTCCCTTTCTTCCGCCAAAGTTGTTGTTCACAAACACAATAAACAGTAAGTTAATACAGTTGTTTTTAAAATTCGAACATGAAAGTGAGTGCGTCCGCCAATAGACGCCGGTTGGCGCTGACTGCGCGCGCGCAAGCTATCGAGTTCCGTTGATATGCACGCTTACCAAACGTAATTACTTATAACAGTGGTTCTGCTTCGATGAATGTTTTGTATTTTTTTGTGTTTGTACGAAGCTGGTTTGTTTATAACAACAATATAATAATACATATTAATACCAGCCTATTTTTTTATATATTTTTTATAAGTATTTTATGGCCTGGTTGCTAAGACCTTTTAGCCAAGTCTTTAGTTTATTTAATTTCCTTCACTAAATTTCTTCGAAAGTGTTTTTATTATATTTATATATTGCTCGATAACAAGTCTTATTTTTTAATAATTCTGTCGAGCGGCGGGAGGTATTATTTAGCACAACACTTTCACTACACAATTCACTTAATTCACTCGCTTTGTTTGGGCTTGATAATTTAGGTTTCCACTTTTCAAGGTACAAACTTGATACAAAGAACAAAGAATATTTAGCTATTTTAGGTACTTATTTTCATATTTCTTGACAATGATTTCCATGATGGTCAATTATTATTTATTTTTTGCTTAGGTTTTCGTTTCCTTTATGTTATTCCCGCCATTCTTCTCCGACGTTTTTTTTTTCTTTTTCAATACCAGCCTATTAATGTCCCACTGCAGGGCAAAGGCATCTTCGCATACAGAAAAGCCGCGAGCATTGATTACCACGCTTGTTTAAGAGGGCGTAAAAAGGTACACTAGCGCCACTCCTTTAACAAATATCATCTCGTGACTGAGAAGGAATTATGAATAACCGCTGAATAAGGACCCTCAGTAAGTGTACCTAGAATTTTATAAAGTTTCATATTGAGACACGAAGCAACAAAATTCGATATAAAGAAAAGCGGCACCATTCCTCTAGATCGTATTTTGTTGCTTCGTGTCTCAATACTCTTAAAAAGGGTTGGCGAACAACAATGAATACATTAAATACATGGATCTGCAGCTGACTTTTGACGAATCCTTACTCTACTTCTAATATTATGAAATGTATTAATGTACATTTGGGAAGATGGAAGAAATGGATTTGGATCAAAGCTACGTAGATCTAAATAGAACATCTCCAGGATACCTAGGATAATTGTAAGCAGGTAAATTAAGTAGTTACCTAGGGTGCAAGAGAGGGAAGGAACCATAGTCTATTGAAAAAAAACTGTAATTTCTTCTTTGGAAACTCTTAGTATGATGGAACCAGTGACCTGAAGACATCTAGGTTGAACTGTCGGAAGACCTAGTAACCGGTCACCATGATGCAACTCAGGGAAGGCCTATTGCTGATTTGATTAATGATTAGAAAACCGTTGCAATTACAACGGGTTAGGTAACGAAAGATGGCTACACTATCTTCCTGATTAAACATGATTCTCAAGCTAACTTGGCAGACATATCAAACTAATCTAATCAACTAAAATAACACAAAACAACTTGGACGAAAACATATTTTTTTGTTGTTTACTGAGCTACTAATCAATTTACAATTTTAGATCTTCTCTATTGTTGTTTACTAACTTTTGCCCGCGGCTTCGCCCGCGTGGATGTCGGAAAATATCCTACGGGAACGTACTACCGGAATAGAAAATACCCTGTGTGTTAATCCAGGTTATGCAACTATCTGTGTGCCAAATTTTATCTAAATCCGTTGAGCCGGTTTTGCGCCAATCCGAAAGATACATCCAGATAAACGGGGAAATGGACAAAAATTATAAAACTATATTTTTGGCATCAGACTTGTTACCACACCTCGTAGCAATTTTTTTTTCAAATATATTAAATTTTACGGTTTTGACTTCGTTACTACCTATTTTATTAAATACATATATAGATGAATAATGATTGAAGCTTTAGTTTTAGACATTTTTATAACGAATTCTTAAAATTAATAGGGATATTCAATCTGAATTGGTTAGTACCTATACTTAAGTAATTATAATTATACATGTTGCAAGTAAACAAAATAAAAACCAGAACGTGACTGGATAATTATAAAATTGCACTGTATTGTAATTGATATCATTATTGTAGTGTATCTATTTAATGTAAACACTGTCTCATTCACACAAGAGGGGTAGTTGCTGTCACTAATGTCATCTGTTAGTCACGAGGAATGGCGGGAAAACACTAAGTGAAGCAGATCTGCACGATAGAGCTTGGTGTAGTAGTGAGCCAGTGAAGTAATATATTCAACTAAATACGGAATCAACAGAATTCTACAATTATGAATCTTTAGCTTAAGTTTCTCATACTAAGCCATGAACACTGAATAGTTTTTTATGTATTATTTAGCAAAACCTTAGTTCTCAGTCTTGTTTTAAACTGTTATGTTGTAAAGTTCCCCACTGTATATTGCTTTCATGTTTATCACAGTTATTTTAGAAGTTATAGTTATTTTTTTGGAAAAAGAATGACCGTAAAGTGTTACAATGGCATCGTTACCTACATTAGTGTAATTCAAGTGTGGATCGAGTGTGAATCTTTATAATCAAAGAGAAAGTTATTTAGGGAGAAGAAAAAGGGCTTTTTTAGGTTACTTATTTTGTAACTAAAATATTCTAAGTTTACTGATTTTAAGTTAGTTGTCTCTGTTTAAATGTTTAAATTACATATTCTCTTTTTTGTAGGTAGTTGGTGTTTTTTCCGTTAATTAGTGTTTCCTTATTCGTTTTAGAAACCTATTACACTTTTAAAATCAAATTGGTTCTGACTGTCATCTATCTGATGATGTTAAAAAACTAGCTACATAAAAAAACTTTTTACAAAAACAAAAAAAAAATAGCTTCAATTTATTTGTTTGTTAAAAGTTGTTTTTGGTAAAACTACTTTCAACTGAGCAAATTGTATACGTTTAGCCAAAGCACCCTTACATAATGAGCTATTCTAAAGAGAATAGCTCAAAGCAAAGGCCCATCGCATAATCACTTCGGGGAAAGGAAGGTAAGACGGCCCCTGCAGGAACAAAGGTCGACCTAAATAATTTTTAAAGGAAAATCGCCATCTCTGAATGTCGTTATGAGGAAGCTCTTGATGGTATTTCTTGGTCAGCGTACTCAACGCCGCCGCCCACGTGAGCACTGTTTTAGTAAGGAAAGTTTGTTTTTCCGTTTTTTGATAATCGGCTTGGCGATTTTTAATCGACCTACAATTTGCTTTGGCTCAAGATAATTATGTTCTGGCGGTCCCTCTATGCAAAATGACTTGAGATTGAACTAATATTAAACTACATAAATAAGTGGACGACGGCAAAACGCATTAACCAAAACTCAAGTGTTGATGTGTTTTATAACAAAAGGCAAAACGGACCCAGGTAAAGCGGACCCAAGCAAAACGGACCCAGGCAAAACAGACCGGACAAATGGAAAGAGATTTAAAAAAAAAACCGTCCGTTAGGTGACATCAGAGAACCAAAAACTTTAAGAAACGGAAAACGATCTTTCTCGTTTTCACTTTCTTAGAAGTTTTTGGAGAGTGATAAAAGATATTTAAAAGAAGAAAACATTTTTACGAATATAAAACAACCGACTTCCAAAAAAGAAACACTACAAAGTGAAAAATAACTTTAATTTCGGAAGTCCAGTGTCTTTGGATCTGTATTTTAGTTTTTTGCCACCGCCTTCCGAAATTCAAGTTATTTTTCAATTCGTAGTGTTTTTTTTTTGTAAAAGAGTTTTTTATTTTTCTCTTCTTTAGTGGGTCAGTTATTAATTTATCTAAGTTACAATAGCCGAATGTCAATGTCCATCACCTTTTATATTGCTTTTCCCGATGCAGGGACGTTAATTGTTAGGAGTGCTATGTCACTTTAACATCTACCTACAAGTTTTTTACGTTATAAGTTCACTATTCTGTTTTTTTAATACCTTGTTGTTTACCTACCTTAATTTAATTTCTGCTGTACTTGGCATTGTTGCCTTTTAATTAATAGCAAATTATTTTTTTGCTACCGGAATAATTATTTTGTCACAAGTCTGCTACTATAAGTACATTTCCAGAGATCGAGGAAAACTGGTACCGTAGTACAGTTTATACTGGTAGGGGGAACAGAGAGAATCAGTTCGGTACTAACAACCGTAATAAGTACCGATACATACCAAACAAAAATTTTACCTATCTTTACTGCTTATTTTTTACTAACTTGGATTGTGCAAGGTTGTTATAATATTTGGCAAATAAAGATGTTTTTTTTTTGTTTTTGTTTAGTTCTCCTGGTAAGAACCAGAAGAACTGGAGTTGATGGTGAAGCCACCATTAGCTCCATTTCATCATATGCATTGTGATGAGAATAAATTACTTAGCAACCATATTAAAGTTATTGAATCGCAACCCGTGAAATGCTTATTATTGAGTAGTTCCGGTGGTCACCTCTGGTCGTCATCATAGTTCCACTTGACCGAATGGTGGAAAAGCGTGAGTTACTATAAAAATACCCAAATAGCTATAGGTGTGCCTATAAAATTTTCCCTCGATTTCCATGGGATCCTCTCATCAGATTTTGACTTGGTGACAATGGGACCACTTCGAGAGAACAAACTTTAAAAAAAGAAAAACTTGTATAAATCGGTCCACTATTCACGGAAAACTCGGTGAAAATAGATTTAAAAAAAATAATTACATACAGGCGAACATATAACCTCCTTCTTTTTGGAAGTCGATTAAAATATAATTAGGTTTACATTCAAAAACCTGATGTTGTGTTGTGTGTTGTTGTGTGTTGAATGTTTATTATTCGAGTGTATGGGACTTGTATGCTGCAGCTGAAATTCAGCGTCTGGTGGTACCTATAACCTACCTTGTTTTCACATCTGTCATTATGCTGAGCTGAGGCCCTTTTGGCATTATAAGCGCTGTTTTCTTTCTAATTTTATACATATTACTTACGAGGTTTTAAGGTGTTTTTGTTCTCAATAAACGCATTTTTATTTTTTATTAAATGTATGTATTAAATGTAAGTATCTAGATACTTATTGCTAATAAAACCCATAAAGGGATCAGTAGGGATCAGTAGAGAACCATAAAGGGATCAAAGCTGATTATACAAAATACATTATTATTAACCTAAATTATTGATCCTGCAAATAATGATTGAAACTGCGAAATTATTATATATAAAACACTAGCGAATATTCGGCGTGTGCTACTATGCTAATAAAAACACAGAAAAAAATGATCCAAAACCATCTTCGTATGATTGCCTTTCTAATGAAACCAGTTTGGGGCACATTTGTTGGATGGTTTCCAAGCTTATAACGGACATAGGTAGAAACATTATTTGTGTTTTATATGTATGATTGATTGTTATCAGTGAGGTTAATGCTTCCTCCACCTAAACGATAAAAGCGGGTAAATGAGGTTTCATATCTTTTACTTAAAATCCATGGGCCTCAAATATTATGACCGATTTTTTATATACACATTGACATTGATGAAGTTTATATATACAATGACATGAGTATTTACTTGTAAAGTATTTTAATTATTGTGAATGTCAGGACTATGTGGGTCATGTCATTGCTCTTTTGTCTCTCAGTTAACTTCAATTATGATCTGGCAGTTTGCGTAATTTATACGGCCTACCCAAATGTCCTTTCTTTGGTATTGTTCGTCGAATCGTGGAGTTCCTTAAGTCCTGACTTCCTGAGTCGAACTGCACGATTACTGACAAATGCGTGCAGTGACTGGACAAGTCAACTTAATCTGTGTAGTTCTTTCCTCAAAAGACCATTTCAGATACCGACCTACATGGTCTTCACATGATCTGACCAAGATTATGTCTGGACTTTAAAAGAGATTGTGACCTTTGAGTTTGTTTCGGCCTTTCTTCTCAGAGTAGTCAGATAGGAAACGCCAACGTCATCTAGTTTAAAAAATAGGATTGACGTGTAAAAGTATTTGTACAAACCTACTCACAAAAATAAAATCATTTATCATTGAAATTGTAATTGAAACTTTAATAAAACTGCAAAATTATGTTACTAATATTATATCTTCACAAAACTACATAGCACTTTTAAGAATGTAGTTTTAGTATAGATATAACTTAAGTTTTTTATTTATATTTAGTTATTTACCTATTTGTTTTGTTTCAATATGCTACTCGACTATTTGATGCAGTGTTGCCAGTAATCCTGCATCAGTATATATATATTTCATTTTGTCACGTTTTACTAGTAAATAATGGTGTAAACTATTTTTACTAAAATAATATAGTCACTTTTCTTTTGCTTTGGTCACAGATGAGTATACAAGTAAAAACGAAACCTAAGTCTCTATATCCGGTATGCTTTCAGATAGTCGGTCCATCTGGATTAGTCATGAAACATGCTCTGCATGAAGCTAAGGGGGTCATTTATAAAAGGGGCAGCTCAGCTGCCTGCATATAAAGCTTAGCGGTCCACACGTATGACTCGGGCGAAGAGCATATTATAATATATCGGTCGGCCTGCCTGTTAGAGCTTAGTCAGTTACGGGTAGTATCTGGTCGAGTGTGTTATGAGTTCATGTTAAAACAGTTCAGCCCCCTTACTAAAAATCGCTGTCTAATTTTAAGTCTAGAGAACTATTTAGGGTTTTCTGCCTTACCGGAAAACTACTTGAAAAGGGAACTTGAATAATCTGCACTAGTTGTGTTTGTAGCGCGTAGTACGCGCGTAAATACACAGAACGCTGCCCTGTGTACATGCCCTTCTTATTTGATGTACCTATAAAGTTGTTATGACACTAAACAGGTACAGAGATTATTAATTGTAAAGGAGCAGACATATTTTCGTAAATATGTAAAACATCTAGCTGTGTACAGAGCTGTTAAAAATAAAATCAACTTGATTCATACAAAAACAACGCCACGAAAAGGAGGTATTCCATGAAGCACACCCAAACGAAGCACACCCAGACGAAGCACACCTAAAGTATTCCACTTAGCACACCCGTAGGTGGGCTTCAAATAAAAATTTAAAATAATTAATTTCCTATTCCACGAAGCACACCTACGAATATCACTCGCATAGTGCGGGGACTAAGAAATAAAAATGTCGATAGGAGAAAATATGTATTATTTAAAAGACTAACTTAAATATCTAACATCTTTCAGTTTCATTATAATAATGTGATACAATACTTGTCATTTTCATAGTGTTCAAATATAAATCCCATAGATAAGACGTATACATGATGCGCTAATAGTTAACGCGTGCGCCCGCCACTGAATTCCCGAGCCAACCCGAATTTAGCCGAGCGTTTCCGGAACTTGTTTACATGCTTAGTTCTCATTACACTATCGCGACGTCACGGGCTGAGTGTATGCAATTGTGCGCCGGTCTTGTCATTGTTATTTTTTCTGTTTTTCGTGCAATTTATTCAAACAAAATAATGGAGCCGATGGCAGGTCCAAGTAGTAGAAATTTTAACCCATATATTAATTATGTATAGATCTCTATAGAAAACTATATTTACAATGTTTTTGATATTTGTCCAAATTTTTATTGTAATTATGAAAGAATCTGTGATTGTTTATATTAAAGTAGAGTATTTTTATTATCCACTCAACAGGTATAAGAAAACTTCAACATAGATCTCTATGGAAAACTATATTTACAATGTTTTTGATATTTGTCCAAGTTTTTATTGCATGATTATGAAACAATCTGTGATTTTATTAAGAACACAAAAAAGGAACATAATAGAAAAATAGTTAAAAAATAAGAATTTTTTTGGAAAGATAATTATGAAATAATCTGTGATTTTAAATAGTAAGATTACAAAAATGACAAATATTGTGTCACATTATTATAATGAAACTGAATGATGTTAGAAATTTAAGTCTTCTAAATAATAAATATTTTCTCCTATCGACATTTTTATTTCTTAGTCCCCGCACTATGCGAGTGATATTCGTAGGTGTGCTTCGTGGAATAGTAAATTATTTATTTTAAATTTTTATTTGAAGCCCACCTACGGGTGTGCTAAGTGGAATACTTTAGGTGTGCTTCGTCTGGGTGTGCTTCGTTTGGGTGTGCTTCATGGAATACCTCACGAAAAGCAGTCAAAGATAAAATTTGCAGTCAATGGTGATATTTCATATAAGTACGTTATTATAAACAAAGCGTTTAGGGCTGACTGGGTTTTGTGAATAAAGAAATTGCAGCGTTTTCGTACCTACTGACATGTCCTTTACAAATAATATGAAAGCAATATGAATAGCAATTCTTCTGCGTAATCATAAAAAAATACGAGAATACAATAAACGTAATATTGCAACTGGGAAAACGTTAAGATGAAATATTTTTGCGTTTTTTCACCATCCTGGGTGTTGCAAAGAGACACCAGATGAAAAAAAAATATTAATACATCACGTTCGTTCGTCACTCATACGACGAAAGACGGCTGTGCGTAAAATATAAGTGCCTGTAGCAACTGAAAATTGCGTAAGATAAAAGTTTTCAAACAGTGCATTTTTTATAAGGCTATTTATAATGTTAAATTTATTTTATTAACTTTCAAGTAATTACAATATTTAAAGAGCTATTTATATGACTGATGTTAATCTGTTGTCCTTACACTAAGTCAAACAATAAACTTAGCAATTATTAATTAAAAAGCATACTACACAATTAACGAACACAGACATGACAAACAAATATATTTAACACAAACAGACACCGTACATTGTTAGTCGTTTAAAATTCACATTCATACATACATAGATAAATATTATATTACATTTTATTATCAAATATATGTTTTAATTTAATCAATAAAAATAAATATTATAATTTAGTTAATTAATATTAAGGACATGTTTTAAAATTGATAATTAATTAAGTATTAATTCTATTTAAAACATTAATTTTATACTTTTTGCTGTATCCTACAGGGTCCGTAATTGTACATTAGCTTTAAGCCCAATGTAAGATCTTCACACATTATGGAATGCAAATAAAGATATGAATATGAATAAATAAAGGTTTTATTATTCTTGTTTCCATTTTATTTTACTGATGGATTCTTTCAAGGTGCGATTCCTTATAAAAATCTGAAGATAAAACTGCTTACAGGCCATTCCAAAACCTCAACAGCTAGGAATAGAATTCATATTTGTTCTTAGATCAATCTGAAAACCACTCAGAAAACCATTTCACCCAAGTCGATATACCTACCTACAGTCGATTGCGTAAAAAGGTTAGGTATTGTAAATCTAGTGAAGACGCGTTTTAATATGGGATATAAGTTTTGCTTTCAGGAACGTCAAATCAAATTGAACATCGCTTTTAACTAAAGTATATTCATGTATGCATATTCATCAATGGTCTACTTTCAATTGACTAAAAACCTTTTAGCTACAGACGCCTACCTACTTCTTCGTAAATAGTATTTCCATCAGCATTACAGATGAGTGGACCTAGATTTGAAATTTCTAGGCGGAATATGAGTACATTCAATTCAAATAAGGTCGTTTCTAAAGTCAGTATTTTAACAAGATTACCCGAACTTCGTCAAAGATGTAAAATGAATTCGGGTTTGTGGCCATCAACGTTGAAGTTTCATCCTTTTGTGAGTTATGAATTGTAAGTAAAACTTGGCCCAGCCCCTTGGTATTCCGGAAATAGGCATTCGTAAATTGCAATGTCAGTATTCTGGCTGTGGAGTCTTGTCTTCTCCAATGAATGATTATAAAATATGACTCTAACAGCGATTCAGTCACTAGAATTGAATTCTTATTCCTCTGATGTCAGTCCCCCAGACGAAATTCTAGTAGTATCTAAATGAAGATACCTAATTTAATAAAGTTCCCAATAAACTCAGTACACCCAAGTGGTGGTAGGGCGCGGCTGGGCCACCGCCCATTTTTCCAGAGGTGAAGGGGCGCCGAAGGGGCTGTGACTAGGCGCCCCTTCACCTTTGGCACCTGCAGAGTACTTTTGTTTTAGTTTGTAAACCCAAAAAAATGTTGAGATCTCTTCGCTTGCTCTTGCATCCGACATTCTCTGAATTCTCAAACATTTCTGCATAAGCCGACAAAGTAACTCCTGTTTCTTTAGGAATGGACATAAGAAAGATTAGGCGTAGTGCTGAAATTTTTCGCCCCTCTACTCTCCAAGAGGGGAGAGGAGCGCGTCGAAATTTTGCTAAGGGCGCCTGTAATATTAAAACCGGCACTGCAGTACACTACAAATTCTGCTAAACCGAATTAACGCTTGTACATTGTGTGTGAATATGGGAATACACGCATAAAGTAAAACCTAGTTTACGATACTAACGGAGTCCATTTTCTAAATCACCAGCGTTATTTGAGTCGATAAATTGTATACCTAGGTGTGGGAACACTTTGGATTTATTTCATTTGATCCTCGGTAGTCGGTAGACTAGTGCATTCAATAAAGAATTGCCATGGCCACAGGCTAGAATATTTCGTTTGGAAAATCGAACCGAAATCCAGCTAACAATTGGAATCACACAATCACAATCATGTTTCTATTAACTTTGACTTCTTCTTGCTTCGTTCTGAAACATTTGGAGAATTGAAAGATAGTTCTCTGATTGATAAAGTATGAATAATTTGTTTTTAAGCTATTGCATAGCTTTTATCGCGGGCTTTGAGCGCGGCGACCGAATCAAGAAATTCCGTAACGAAAATAAAACCTAACACCCCCCACTCCGCCTACCATGTAGCTCGGCCGAGCGTTCGCTTAACGTGTATGTATATGGTACGACTGTACTTGAATTAATATCAAAGAAAAAAAAATACTGCATAAATAAAAAACAAATAAATAATGCTATGCAATAGCTTTGCCGCGGCAGTCCCCGAGTGCCACACGTGTTTTTTATTTACTACTGTTGTTGTCATATGTCATCCCAAACATTGCTGAGAAACTTTGGATGCCATCAATATTGGAGGCCTAATCGAGTAGCAATAATAGGCTAAATTGTTGGCACATAATAGTCCTTTGTCCTTCAAGTAACTTAGACAAATAATCGCAGTATCTGTATTATAAATAAGGTTCTCATATGATATTAAAAATGAACAAGAACCTTGTTTCGAGTCGTGGACATAAGCTCTACGTTACGGATTACATTCGACCTACGGCTGTAATGGTTTACAATGGCGAACAATATGCTTAGTTTTCTGTATTTTATTTGAGTTCTACTTTAGTACTTTCTTTCTCTAGAAGTTGTGCCTAATCTTCGACCCTTGAAAACCTTTTTTTATAACGTTTCGCGAAGTTTGTAAAAGCGTTGGGCCGCCGGCAAAGGCATTGAAAAGTGTTTTGCGTTTGCTGGGTGTTGTTGAGTCTTTAATGTAAAAAAGTTAAAAAAAAAAAATTTTGGTGCATCAACTAAGTTAAAGTTATGTTGACATATTACGAGTGAATTATTCGGTTTTAACCTGCAAGTACAGTATGCGTGGCTCTCGACGAAAGTCATCGATGGGTTTCGTGGTTTCGTTGGGACAGCGGAGTCCACTTCGTCTGCCAAGCGTGGCAATGAAATTCACTTTTTACCATTAATAGTAGGTACCATTGGGAGCCCATGAAATAAACGATTACGAGCTTTAGAAATTACCCTTTTTATCGTAAACTACGACTTGTCAAGAATGCGCGAATCTTTCAGATACTGTCTCCTACTTCACTCACCTACTTTTTGTACCAATATTACGATATCGATAAGAGCTTTTAACTATCCCTTTGGCTTTTAAGAATACTCAGTAACCTACTAGAATTTACCAAGAAAAAACATTTCCTACTCGTAATGAAACATGAATTAGAACCTTCTTTGTCAACAAACAAAGCCAGCATTCAGTACATTTGTAGCAATTCACGAGATCTGTGTCCACTATCTTGATAAAGTCGGGTGCACAATTGAGATTTACACTGCTCAACGTATTGAATTTGTTCAGTGTACCCTTTAGTGAGTGCCCGGGCTACGCGATTCATTTGTGCGACCCTCTTTGAAGCGGGCGACGCGCGACCGTTCTGTTTTTAAAAGTCATTTCTAAAAGCGAATGTTTTAGATGTGTTTTGCTTGTTGGATATAATTATTATTGATTTAACACATACAGCGATCCAATCATCTATATGATTGGATAATTACTGCTATTATATACTACATACTTTATAAAATCAATATTACCTATAATGGTTCTATAACTGGGACTTAGACTTAGACCCTCCATGACCTCCTTAAGTTCTGAGTTGAGCTGCACGATTACTGACAAATGCGTGCACTGACTGGACAGGTCCACTCAATCTGTGTGGTTTTCCTCAAAAGACCATTTCAGACACAAATCTACATGGTCTTCACATGATCTGACCAAGATTATGTCTGGACTTTAAAAGAGACTGTGACCTCTGAGTTTGTTTCGGCCTTTCTTCTCAGAGTAGTCAGATAGGAAACGCCGACCTCGTCTAGTTTTTAAAATATGATTGACGTGTAAAAGTGTTTGTTCAAACCTACTTACAGAAATAAAATCATTTATCATTTATCATTTATCATGAGTGAGATCCAGAGCACGAGCCCATTTTGGCCAAAGTGGCACTATCGAATCGTAAAGGCTTCTTTTTAGCAGGCCTAAACACGTTAAAGCAGGTTATTAAAGACTACAACATAATAACTGTTCATAATTTTTATTCTAGAACTAGCTGACCCGAAAGACGATGTCCTGCAAAAATTTTAATAGTTCATAGAAAATCCTATAGAAAAAAGGACGTTTACTTTTTCCTGAATTTGATAACTTTTCGGGAAACTGCCAATTTTGGTTTTCATAAAAACCTAATTCAGACTCTTACGAACAATTTAAAATAGAAAAAAAAATGCGAAATCAGTCCAACCATTGTCAAATAATGCGCTTACCAACGAACAGCATTTTAATTTTTATATAGAAGATTACCCTGTAAGTTGCCGGCGGCTTACTAGATCCGCGAACAAAGTACAAAAAAAAGGAAACAGCAAGAACAAATGAAGTGAAGTAGCTTCATAACATCACCATGTGTAGTAGAAAACAAAGCGTTCCGAACGTCCGTGGATCGCACAGAAAATATAATAAAAGAAAGCAATTTTTCACTTAAGCGCTTTCCTCGTAAATGCGCTAGACTTGTTGAGAATTAAGTGCACTTTTGTTTTTCTCATCACCGCCTCCGGATATAAATGTGAAAACATTTTCGGCTCACGAATGAGATCCGAAGTTGTATTTAATGCCTTATTGTTTTCAAAGTGTTAGTGGTTATTTTCTGTTTTTATTGTTGTAGAACTAGGAGTTATGGCGGTTTAGGAAGGTATTTAAGTTAGGTGCTCACTGTTCGTCAAGATTATCCGTCTTTATAATTATCGCCGAAATAGGATAAGAAACGGTACTTCCATAACCTGAAAAACTTTTTAAGTAAGGAACTGCATTACTTAAACACATGTTAAGACATATTCTTCGGTGTGTACGACAAAGTTTCTCGGCCAGAAAAGCACACATTACTTATTTAAAGTAATTTAAAGTTTTCTTGCTCGAAATTTTGTCCTTTTTAATAAGCAGCGTGAGAGGACGAAAGTCGAGTGAAATTGTCTTTGACGACTTTCTTCTCAACTTCAAATGTTTCAAAGTTTAGTTTAAAGCGAAGAAAAAACTAATTGCCTGCTTTAAAGGATTTTTTAATAAGTGCACTTGAGAGTTACTAATTAATAGCTTAAATATCTTAGAAAATGTTATCATTAATCTCAAAAGTTTGAAGAATAATGTTACTAAGCTTTTGTATGATTTATATTTCTTGTTCAGTGTTAATTAAAATAATTTGGGAGTTTTTGTCAAAAATGAATTTAATTGCGGCAGGGTTCATAATGCGTATGCATGTGATTTGATATCAACTTTATAGAATTTTCTAGGTATGGATTTTTACATAATTTCAATATGATCAGATATATTAATTTCAAAGTAGGGGAGACCGGGTGCAAAAGTAACACTTTGTACTTTGACACTAGTTTCTAGCTAGTTACCATATTTTTGATGAAATGAATGTTGCCACATATAAATTTCGACTATACTCTACAAATCTTTATTTAAATTTACCTCATTATGTGCTGTTTATTGTGAATTACAGAGATTTAAAAAAAAAATGACGATTGTTACTTTCGACCCCGAGGCCAGGGTGAAAGTAACACGTTGTGGGTCGAAAGTAACATGATAAAGGTATATGTAATAAATATGAAATGCAATATCAAATCAACTAATTATTTATTAGAAAAATGTGTTTTAATAACATAAATGTTTATTTGTACTTTTAACATAACAATAGTACTTCTTTCATGCTTAAACAATATAAACAAAACAAAACTGTTATTGACTTCTCGTCAGAAATTATTCTTAATCATAGTAGGTAATAATGAGATCAACTTTTATGAGATTCAATTCGCTAGTCTACTCAGACTCGCAATTATGGCACACATAGTGTGCATCATCATTGATGCATGCAACATGTGACCAATGTTTGCATTCGATACATTGTATCCACTGCTCGTTTCGCCGACTATTGCCAAAAGGCTCTAAACACACAAGACAAAAGCAATCTTCTTCGTCAGACGAATTGTTATGTTCAATATTTTCTTTTTCTTTACTTGCCTTCTTTGTTCTTTTTCCTTTTCCTTTCCCTTTTGTGGATGTATCAGTATCAGGCTGTAAAATTGTTTTCTTGGCTTTCATTCTTTCTTTATATTCTTCTTCGATTGCATTTTTTTCGGGCGTGTCAGTCAAAATCGCGGTCTTACGTTTCTTACGCCCCTTATTTGTTGTAGTCCTCGGACCTGCTCTTGGAATAGGTCTTATATCTCGGGGTGAGACCGGGAAAGGAATTGGCGCGAAAGGAATTGGCGGAGAGGAACCCACTTGTAGTCCGCTAGGTCCTGCTACTGGTGAGTTAAGATCGTCAATTGGCATATTCGAATCAACTTGGAGGGCTGAGGGTGCATCGGATCTAGTCGACAGATCATTAAGTGGAATTTCTTCGTTGACTTGCAAGGGACGGTCTGTTACAGATGATGGCGCAAAGTCAGCATCAGTAAATATATTTCTATTAAATGGACTTATACCAGTGCAAGTAAACCCAGCAATAGCATTTTTATCGGTGACAGCAAGAGGAAATCCTTCTTTCACAATCCCAGGAATGTAATGAATATTCATCGTTTGACCCGGATGATTTCGCATCCAGTTGTCTGTAGCTGTGTTTATCATTTTCTTGAATGGTCCAAATACTGCTCTATCCAGCGGCTGGAGTTTGTGAGTGCAGTGGGGTGGAAACGACAGCAAAACTATTCCATTTCTCTTACAAAAATCTAGAGCATGGATAGATATATGTGATGCGTGATTGTCTAGCAATAGCAAGCATTTTTGATCAATTGTTGGCTTGGCCTGTTTTTTAAAGTGTTCCAAAAATAGCAAAAATTCTGCTTCTTGCATCCAGCCACTGGCATTCCCAGCACCAGCAGATCCAACAGGTCCTTCACGTATCATGTGGTCTTGATACCTCTTCAATGGAAATACGAAAAAAGGAGGTATATGTCCTCCCTGAGCATTAATGGCAACGGCAACAGTTACTAGTCTCCCACGTTCCGCTGAGGTTACTGCACCTACTTGTTTAATTCCTCTCTGAGCAACTATTTTGTTAGGTTTTTGGACTGTGGTCACCCCTGTCTCATCCATATTCCAGATATCTTTAGGCTCAAATTTATACCTATCCATAACGTCCGCTAGGTTATCAAAAAATTGCTTAACATTATGCTCATTAAAGCTCGAGGCTCGAGATAAGCTGGTTGCTTGAGGACATCTCAAAGATAGGGTCAAGTGTCGTTTTAAAAAACCAGTCAACCATTCCTTACCCGCCTTTTGAGTGTCATGCCATTTATCGGGAAAACTTTTACCATTTTTAATAGCTAACTCGTATGCCAACTTACGTACTTCAGATGGGGTCAATCCAAAATAAACTCCAGAGCACTCAATTAAATAGTCCTGCAGTATTTTTTCTTCATCAACAGTAAACACACGGTTGACGCAACGGTAGCCAACTCTTGCACTAGTATTTCCTGCCTTTAATTTTTGTATGTACCTGTACAATGTCACATGGCAAACATTGTACTTTTTTGCCAAGGCTCTAATTGTGGCATTATCTTTGAAATGCTCGTCAGCCGCTTTTCTGTACACGTCCATGTCAGTGGTCCCTCTTGCCGTCTTTCTTACTCGCTGTCGCGGCATTCTGTAAGTAAAAAAACGAATAATTAACATAAAACGTAAGTGAATCATACTCATTACATTACGGGGACAAAAGTAACATGTTACTTTTGTACTCGTAGTGCTATGTTACTTTTGTACCCAACCACGTTTTTGTTAATTCATGAATGCCTACCTAAAAATGGAACTTGCTATTCAAAAATCAATAAGAACACTGTGTAAACAATCTAACCAAGAATTACTATGCAAATATTCACAATGATAATATCATTTTAATACTACTTAATCACTAAATGAATAAATGTCAAAAAACTTACTTTTCGTTCGTAAAATCACGTCGCGTCCTCTAACACAACCACACGGCGCAGAGCGTGCGCGGCGACTAAACGCAAGCGGGGGGAGCGTCGCCGGCTATCTCCTGACGGTAGCGGGGCGGCGTTTCGACTATTTGGTAAACCTACAGAGCGTTTGTTACTTGCGACCCGCCGTTACTTTCGTACCCGGTCTCCCCTATGCTACGTGAGCTGCTTTTAGAATTTAACCATGAATTCTACGAAGACAATTCGTAATATCACAAAAATTTCTAATCTTGAATTTCTTCTGAGCTGGCTTTTTAATTTGATCTATTCCCTAGTAAAAATCTCTTTGTCTTGTACCTAGACCACAATGGTCTTGCTGACAGAAACATTTTAGAAAATCTTAAGACTAATGTATATAAATATACCTCGGCCTTGGGCTTTACATAATATTTTCTCCATTTAACACAGGATTATTGACTTAAGTTATAGACTGTAGTTGTTACGCTTTCAAACAATTTGCTATTCCTCTGAAAAAATTACAATCACTAGATTGTAATTTTTTCGCTAGGAAAAATAAAATAAAATAAAATTCATCGACCTTTAATTTAAACCCTTAAAAGGTAAGGCAGGGAAGGAACTAATTCAGCTCCATTAACTACGGTAGCCATTTTATAAACTTATTTGTAATCATCTACAATTCAAATTGAACACTTCCCACCAGCATGTTGATAAATTTACATTACTCCTTACTGAAGGTTTAGGCTGAGTGTTCCATAATTTGCATATGTAAACACTTTTGGGGGTTTCCTTCGTACAGACACTTAACGGAACTTATTGCCGTCTTTTCTGACAAAATAGATTTTCAAAGCGTAAAAGTTTGTTGTGACTTTCAGTTTTAGTATGTTTATATAATACGTGTTTGAAATAACTTTTACTAAGTAGCTTTTTCTGTACCTATACCTACCCAAACCATACTAAATTTTCCAAAGATGTCAACAACAATGGCCGTTCGAAATGTAGTATTTTTTTTAATTTGGTTTGGTGATGTGGTTGTATGGATTTTAAGTTCTTACAATTATAATTATACTAGCTTTTGCTTGTGGCTTCGCCCGCGTGGAGGTCGGAAATTATCCCACGGAAACGTACTACCTACTGGGATAAAAGTATCCTATGTGTTCATTCAGGTTATAAACTATCTGTGTTCTAAATTCCATCCAAATCCGTTCAGTAGTTTTTGCGTGAAAGTGTAACAAACATACATCCATCCATCCATCCATCCTTACAAACTTTCACATTTGTAATATTAGTAGGATACGATAGATAGGATAGGATTAATTCTACGCATACAGTAGATTAATTGATTTGAAATTTGATAAGTCTAGTAAGTTAAGATAGTAAGTTTGTTTTTATTATGAAAAATTGGCTCCAAATTAGTAATTTTATTGATAGATCACAATACTACGTAAAAAAATATATTATGAAAATGAAATTGCAAAACTACGCCAAAGGCTTCTTTTCCGCCCTTTTTTAATACCTTATTTATTCTAGACGTTAATATAGTCATCCGCTATTTACCTACGACATATAATTTTTCTATAAATGTATATTAAATACTCTTCGTACATATCGATAATTATTATGTCACAGCATCTAGTTCAATAACAAAAAATAAATTTCGACGAGACAAAATGGATGTCAGTCGTTTGACGTTTTGTATGAATCCAAAAATCTTGCCAGATTTTCGCTATTATTGATGAATATATAGTACATATGAGGCCACGAGAGCCAGAGTGGCCAAACTACATATACAATAGTTTTTAGTAGTAAGAAAAAACAGAAGCACTGATTTCAAATAATTTAAACTAAACTAATTTAAATGCTAAATAAAATAAACTAATTTGTAGGTGACTGTGGCGCTATGACTTTTACCGTTTACAGCAGTTATTCTGAAATAAAAACAATATAATAAAATGAGAGTGAGGCCACTCTGGTTCTCATGGCCTCATATATTTAATAGTTTTCTGGTGATCCACAGGATGAAAAAATGATTGTGATAATAATATGTGTGTGTTATTAGGTGCGTTATTAATCAGCGACGCGCAGATATCGCGTTCTATTCCTAGGCAAGTTCAATGTTATCGCTTTTGTTTTCTGGGCACTACTTCTTGTTTGTGTAGAGTTGTGTTTGTCAAAAAAATGTTTTTGATCATTATGTATATCGCAAAAGATTGGTTTCTTCCTACAGGTTTTAAAAACATAGTTTGATTGAATGTCAGTCTTTTTTTTGTCAATACAAGGCATTTTAGCACCAAGATTAACAAAATGGTTAAGTATCTTAAAATCCTTAGTAAATACAATTTCAATTTACTACAATTGCGTTTATAGTTGATGTTTACTACCTACTAAGTGAGCACTGAGCTGTAAAAATAAAGCGTCAATTGTTAAATATTTAAGTTCTACAAAAAAATATTATTATGTTTTGGTTCACTGAAAATGTGCTGTACAACATGGACTAAGCTCCAACTTTCTAGACTTGTCTTCATAAACTTTCTTACTAAATCTTAGTTCGCCTAAAGAAAACTTAAGGTTTGCTAAATCGTTTGAAAGTGTTTGCTATTTATGCCACGTTAGGCGCTTCAGAAACTACAAAAAATATTCCACTTTGAAACTTTTTTTTTTCAATATTGGCTGATATTCTGTAACTTTAGTAATCACCATATATTGTAAAACAAAGTCCCCCGCCTCGCCTGTCTGTCTGAACGTGATCAGCTCAAAAACTAACGGATGTTCACAGTTAAATTGGCTGAAATATGACGATGATTGTTGAAGATGACGGAAAAAATCATGCCGACTCATACAGGCGGTAAATCGATAAAAGCTGGCGGAAACCTAGCTTAAGTTAAATTTGACGTATTTGTTGTTTTTCTCATAGATACATTTTAAGTTAATCATTTAAATTGTTAAACAATGTGTTTGAGAGTAAAAGTCTTTAGCCATTTGGGGATATGAATACAATGAAACCATTTTGTTCGTTAAAAGTATGTATATTCATATGAAAATTGTTCATCTACCATATTAATTCTTATGGGGAGAAAGATGATGTCTTTTTTGGTATCAATGTTCATAATTCGGTTATATATGGGTCTGAAGATACCATAAGTCTATACTCGTATTATGTATCTTCCATAGCCAGTTTCTTAAGTACTTTACTACTTGAGCCGTTACTTGAAGTAGCGCCTAAATCAAGCAAAACACATCCTCCGCGTAACAGGTCAAAGTTTGAACTGAGATGGCGTCCAATCGGTGGCTTGTACCTGGCCGCGGCCGGCGCGATGGCAATTAGTTGGGCTAATCTATTATGCAGGGATATACCAATTAAAATCGGATTTATGTCATTTTTACTCATTTAGTTTCTGCCAGCTTTTATCGATTTTCCGCCTGTGTACGACTGGGAGCTTTACTGGTGTGCGCCGCGTAAACCAATAGAGTTATATGCAAACAATGTATTACGGAATTATTCCTCTTCAATAATTATATAATATAATTAAATAATTATATAATTTAATAATATATAATTAAATTTTCTTCTCTCTATTAAACTGTAGCAAAGCCATGGAAAAACAAAAAAAAAATCGGACAGATTCTCGTTAATAAAAAACTGTGTCACTCAAGTCGGCCAGCGCTGTACGTAAAGGCCGCTGTACACACAAACTAGTCGGCCGAGCCGACGATCGGCCATTATGCGCGCAAACGGCAACACTGGCACATAAGTATTCATACATAAACGGGATTCAGAATTTGTCTTAGCGGATTGTCGTCCGCGGTCCGACGTTTTTTGTTCGTCGAAGCAAAATAGCCATTTTCACTAAATTGAATAACTAAACTAACATTAGTGCTGTCAAACTATAATATAGTGAAGTTGTGTCACTTTAGTCAATTTCAGAATGGGAAACGTAGTTTGACAGGAATAAACAAAATTTTGGCGATTATTAGTCCAGTTTAGAGAATTTTGTGACAAGAGAATCGGCACCATTTTCGAAAAAATATTGCACGCCGTTTGGAAAAAAATGCTGGAATTGACTTAACCACTCACAGCCTTATAAAAATTTCGCTAAACACTAATTAGCGACTGTTTAGCTTACTAATTAGTTACCTCTTAATCAGTGATTAACTTTTCATTATTTATAAACGCTAGTTAGCAGGTGATAAGTCGCGAAACGGAATAGAGAAACGGAATACCGTATAAATAAGACTGCCAATGCTTTTCACACGGCTTTCACACGATTTGCCCTGTCACGTGTAACATCAATACTGAAACTCTAACCAACATAAAAAATTAGCTGACACAGACTGATAAAAACATGCCGTCTTCGGTGATTGGCTGAATGAAACAACAACAACCAATCAAATCACTTACCTATCATCATTATCTTTCTGACCTTGTTGAATGATACTTGGGGTCGGCGTAACACGTTTTCATCTTCCATTCTCCCCTGTCAACCGTCACACTATCATTCACTCCCTTTTCATTCATATCATTCTTCACACAATCCATCCATCTTTTCTTTGGCCTTCCTCTGCCTCCCCATTCATCAACTTTTATGTTCATCACTCTTTTAGTTACATTCGTTTCATCCTTTCTCATCACACGCGCATACCAAGCTAAACGATTTGCAGTGTGCAATTGAATGCAATTTTGAAACGTTCTTCGAAAATCACAAACTTGATTAAATCTGAAGAAATGAGCTACTTACTCCTTTCTCTTTAGAAATATATCAAGAATATTGTAACTGTATTTAAAAGGTGACTAACAAAAGGTATTTACAAGGCAGTTGTGAGTGAAAACGCGGGGAGGGACCTAGAAGGACATAAATGTATAGTGACCTTATTGGTGGTCGGTTCTTCAGAAATGTCAGGTGTGTAATACTCGCAACCAGCGCGCGTGTATGACCAGATGTATGAACGTAGGCGAAGCAAAAGGAGTATGTAAGGGTCTGAGCAGGAGACGTTCTGTAATTTCTGCCTACCCCCATGGGAAGAAGGCGTGAGTTTATGTATGTGTAATATTATTACGAGTATCAAAATTTGTTGGCCATAAACTTTAATATTTTTAAAATCACGAACATGTTGAACCCTGCGAAAATTAGAGTACAAAAAAATTGATTAATGAGTAACGGAAAGAAGTTTGTTAGCACATGACTCCAGCAGCCGGGGCAGAGCGTGTGATTTATTGTTCCCTTATTAGAAATTGTACTACAATTGTTTTGTTGGCAGCAAAACAAGGATCTGTTCTTAGGCCTGTCGTCCACGACGCTACTCAAAAGTTACCTGTTACAAACACAAGTCTCCAATGACAAACTAGTCAAGAACGCGTTAAGGCTCCCACAGATAGGCGTGACGCGACAGCCCTACACAACACGTACAATTGTTGCGCGATACGGGCAAGTTAGTTGCCGTTCAAAACTGGCGTAAGCACCACGTACTATAAAATTGCATTCAATTCTGGTATGAAAATTTTCTATCATTCAAACATGAGCGAACGAAAAAGTAAAAAAAAATCTTGAGAAGACGGTCAATAACATTGAATGAAGTATTTGGCAGCGCAAATATCGGCAATACTTGAATCAATTGTACAAGGACATGCAACTTTGTTTAGACTAGGCAAAACTTGCATGCAATAATAGCCTTTATGTAAACAGAAGTTGCATGCAATTATTGAATGGCAAAACTTGCATTCAGTTATTGTATGCCATTTCATGGAAATCACACGCGTGTAAACACTTGCATGCAATTCTTAAAGGGCAATTATTGAACGTACTTTGTGGCATGTAATTATTGCTCTTGAATGTTCCAGAATCTTGCACCGTATGCATGGGGCTTAAGTCGCCTCGTGTACGAATCGCCATTCAAATACTAGTGCTGTGACATTATCTCAATTAACTCAGCCTATCGCAGTCCACTGTTGGACAAAGACCTCTACCAGGCTGCGCCACGATACCCTGTCCTCCTCTTACTTCATCCAGTCTGGGCCAGCTACCTTTTTAATGTCGTCGGTCCATTTAGCTGGGGGGCGTCCCATACTACGCTTGCCGATACGTGATCCCACTCCAGGACTAGCTCCATTTGCCATTGGCATCAGCGGGCATTGGACATTCTGGCTACTAATAATTGGTGATTTAAGTTTGTAACTGGTGAGGTACTTTTGAGTCGCGTCGTGGACGACGGGCTTTACTGGAATCTACGAATTGATTAGTGTTTCACATATTGTTATCATCGTTATGTGTCTGGCTGGACAATATTAGGGTCGTGTTGTCGCAATGTAATATCAGAATTTTACTTACTATTTTGTTACTGTACTGAGATTAACAAAGAAATTAGATTTGTAATAATAATATGATATTTACTAAACTCACAATAGTCCCAAAGTTTGTGGAGGGATCCAAGATTTTTGTAAGCCTGATTGCATTTCAATTTACTGATATTATTTATTAAAACAAATATGTAATGGAAAAAGAAATTGAATAGTGCCAAAAGTCAGATATTTTTATTCGGAGGGATTTTAAAACTTAAATACATATAACTCTTAAATCTATGTACTTGAATTGTGAATTGTTGCATAAATTACCATTACGAAACTGCCAGCTGAAACTTAAGATCGAATATAGCAGTTAGATGGCACACCTGAAAAGGCAAACATTAGCTGGGAGATTAAGCATGCCATTATTATCCCGCGCAAGGGTCCTTATGCCGCCTTGCCTATTCAACAGGCACATACTCATGTGCCTGCACATTAAATGGAGACTTGCATTAACCTTAGGCAGGAGTGGACTATCAGTAGGAAGAGCATTCCGAAATTGAAATTATTGACGAGGCACTTACGAGTCGTTCGATTTACGAATGACTGGATTCTATTTCCAAATTGTAGGTTAGGTTTGTTTCTTGCTGAAATAGGCATCGAATTTGTTCGTTGATTTAACGTGTGAAAGCTTCTCACGTATTCTAGAACCTATCGTGCGGAGGTTTAGTAAGACCTCATAATCAGAGTTATTGTTTTATTTTTGAGGAAAATAGTAATAGTAGTAAAGTCAGTTATTTGTTAGATGTTTATTATATACAAATAATGTTAATAGTAAGGCAGAAAAAAGACTTACAACTCAATTACCACCTTCAAAAACTACAACGTGAATAAGAAAAATGCGCGTGCAACACCGTACACGTGATAGAAGTGAAACTCCTTACGAAAAATAAAATAAGAGATTTAGTTTGAGAGACAGAGAGCGGGATATCTTTCTTCCCTTTCATGAAACAAAATGTGCGTAAACGTGATGCGTCCTTAAAATTTCACTCTCATTTCTCGTCCAATTATCGAATCGCTGCCTAAGAAGTTTAACATCAAAAAACCCCTTCTACAAAGTTGCTTACAAAGATATTATTTTGATCATAACAATCTTACATAATTATTTCATAAAATTATTCCGGTTAATAACCTTATAATATCATTGTTCATACCAGCATCCTAATTGCGCATCACACTATCAATCATAATTTTAATAATTTTGAAGTATATTGCTAATCCATTGCTTCATATGTTCGAAAAATTTGCCTGCTCAAGTAAATAACGCAATGAATGTTGTTGAATTGTCAAAATGAAAGCCATTCCTATTGTTAGTGTGTTACGTAATTACCCCGTAGCACCAAAGCACAGTTGGGTGCATACAAAATGAGAATCTATTATATTCAGGGCAGTCAATTTTCACAACTCTTTGAGACTATTCTGCGTAAATACCGAGTGTTTGGTGCAGAACTCGGTAGTTCGTAATTAAACTGCACTGCTTATTATATTCGTGAATTAGGAGAGCTTGTTCTCATCTCTTTGAATTTCTTGGAAATAATTTATTGTACTAGTCAAAACGTCTCTGCATTTTTATATAACCAAGTATACATATAATAAAATAGTAAGAAAGTCAAATCTGTACATTGCATATTTTTGAAAAAAGTAATTATGTGTAATTAATTATGTAATAGTAATTGTGGGAACGAGTCTGATACCGAAAATATAGTTTTTAGAACTTTTGTCCGTTTGTTCGTTTGTCTGGATGTTTGTTCCGGTTTGGCGTAAAAACGGCTGAACGGATTTTGATCAAATTTGGTACACGGATAGTTTTTAACCTAGATTAATACATAGGGTACTTTTAATCCCGGTAGTACGTTCTCGTGGGATATTTATTTATTTAAACTTCTCGCACACAATAACATACAAAGGCGGACTTATTGCCTTAGGCATTCTCTACCAGTCAACCAAGGGTGGTGTAGAGACAAGATGGCAGGTGCTCTGTTTAACAGGTGTTAATAATAATAAAAAATAATAAAAATGTAACTTATTTATAAATATAATAGGTATGATATGTTCCAACATCCACGCGGGCGAAGCCGCGGACAATAGCGAGTTGATAATAATATGGTTGAATAGTCGACGATATTAAATGCATAAGGTCAATTTATAGTCTCAAGTAGACTGATTCGTGCCGACCAATATTCAGTGATAAACGTTTACTTTCACTTCCATTCCCATACTTTTTGAAATGTGTAAATTCATTACAAACCACCTATCACTTTTTGAGTAGGATGATAAGGCCCAATTTAAAAGGAAAATAGTAAAAAAACCTCTGCGGGGTAATTACGTAACACACTAAGAGTAGGAATGGGTTTCATTCTGACAGTTCAACAACATTCATTGCATTATTTACGTTGTTGAGCTTTTTTTTTTCGAACATATGAAGCAATGGATTAGCAATAAGCTTCAAAATTATTCAGATTGGGATAGATAGTGTATTACGTAATTAGGGCGCTGGTAGTACATCGAAGTAGATTAAAGTTATGTACCAGAAACTGCTACACCATGGCGGTGAAAACTGATAATAAACTACCGGAAAAAATAAGAAAAATTAATAACTTAGAATTTAATAAAACTTTACATAATTGGCTTTGTGACTGATGTTTTTATTCAATAGATAATTATTTAAAATTTAAACAGACATGATGTCAACTATTATAAATTTACGAACACTTATTTAAATTATAATTACTTACATTATTTATAAATCTAATCAATAAATTGATGAACTCTCTTGACTGTGATATATAATCTAATAAACGAGTTTAACATATTTTATAATTTTAATGTGCTTAATTAATATTAACGAAGCAAGACTGTAAATTTTATTATGATTATGATGTGTATGACTAATGACATTGATGTAATTTCATGATATTATTATGCCAGTACCTACTAGAAATATTTGCACGACTGATAAGTCGAATATAGTGGGACTAAAATTATAAGTAGTTAGTTAGTTAGTTATTGTCTTCCGCTTAACATAAAGTGAATAAGATAGACGTTATTTGACGATTTCTTATTTTACCAACCAGTAAAATAAGAAATCGTCATATAACGTCTTTCTTTCAACTTAAACTGCTAAGTAACTATTTAGCAGTTTAAGTTGAATTAAAATTGCGTATTAAGTACTTTATAACCTAGATTGTAAAGTGCACACATACATATACAAATATATTGCCTGTTGTGATAATAAATAAGAAAAAAAAAGATGGTTGCATCGGCCGGCTACCTATGCCATAGAATTTGAAAATCATGGCTTCTTGTTTCACTAGGAAATATACTTTAATTTAGTAAACTTCCTTATAAGAAAGCTTCTTTGGTGTATCACTGTATCATGACCATGAAATTTCTGCAGCCAAACAATAATATTTTATCCCAGTTTGTTTGGTATAGGTGCTAGTTATATGCACAAGTTATATCCAAAGGGGATTTCAACTTTGACTTCAAGGTTCCCAACGAATCCTCTGGTCGACATTAAACTGTACTTTAAAGACCGGCGATAGATAGGATAAATTATTATGAACAATATGAAGAAAAAATACTCTTATTTGAATAAAACAAATACATACAGCAGCAACAAGGACATAGCTTTTATCCACACCTGCACTAAACTAATGGACACCACAACATAAAACACAGCACTGGAATTTACGACTGAATGTGATGGTTTCATTTTTATATTTCATTCTACGCTCCATATGCCACGTTAATTGAACTTTAACGGTTCAAGAAATGGGGCATTTATTGACTTTCAGAATAGAACAGGATAGGTTATAAATCGTAAGGGTTGAAACCGACAACGTCCGAAATTAAGGGACCGTGTGATGTGAGGGTTATTTGTCTTTATCTTAATGTTAGGGTTGGTGCACATTGTTGGGGAATGATGAATCGTTGTGTATATTGTTCTGTGTATTAATGTTATCTGCTACAGTGTATTTGGTGGCTATTGTTGGAATATTTTCGTTGTTATGTTAGTTATCAGTAGTTTTCATTGTAGTTGTGGTACTAACAGACATGTTGTGTTGTATTGTATTGTATACTTGTTCAGGAGAGGATATTTGGTCCTTAGCTATCTCATATCATGTCATATGACAATTAGTGTGTATTAGTCATGAAAATTAGGTAGTTTTGGAAAAGAATGAAGCATCATATTTTTGTAAACGGGATACCAAATTCTCTTTATTTTCGCCCCTTAACTGAACAATAGCCATTCAGCTTCAGCCATTAAATTGACAATTTCCTAGATATTTTCTAATTTAAACTTTTTCAATCTCTTTGCTAAATTAAATATCCTGATAGTCTTTGGTAGCAACGGCGTATACTACAGAACGTTTTACGTGGAAAATATTTATAGGATGTTCTCCGAACGCTATTTATGAAGCACCATCAAAATTATAGGACGCTTTGAGAGCGAACGTGTCGTCTACACCTATATTCAAAGGCCTTAACGTAGCTCTTTTATTTATAAAGTATATTTATTTACACCTACTTTTTATCTCTGTTTGTAGTACTCTAATCAAAATTCAAATCAAAAGTTACTTACGTTTGTGGGTACAGGTACCATCTTGACGTTTTTGTAATTTTAAAGCTGGTGATCGTTTTATTACTTCTTTTTGTATCCTTAAAGGCACGGGCACGGCTCTTATTATTTCGTGAGAGAAATATGTATCGATGTTATTTCTCCACACGAGACGTATCAAAGGAATCTTTCTATATGACTGCTAAATACACAAGCAAAATAAATGCGTAAACGTCACGTTAACGTAACATTGCATCTGCAAAAAGACACATACGTCGATATGTACACATAGGTACCCTTACAGCATATTCATGATGTTTTTATGATTAAATCTGCAGACACACTCAGAAAGTACTTGGTGCTCATTGAAAAGCTCACGTTTCGTACGAGTGACTGCTACTCTAGTGTTCTTTCATATCTCGTTATTTGACACTCATGCATGTCACTGAAAAAGTACCCGCATTCGCGTGATTTCAAATTATAGTGCTCGCGCCATTTTGTGAACCAACTGGGCGTGGATAGCGCGAATTGGTGTTTGTGATAATTGGTTGTAAATAACTACTAGGTACAAGAATTTATTTTGATTAATATAAAAATAATAAATGGACAAATCAAGTGTAGTCGTCAGTCTCGTATTTCGCGTTTGTTTATGTTTTCGCCAGTCGGCAAAGGCCTCCTCCATCTTCTCCATTCCTGTCTCTCACTGCACAAATGGAGCAAAATAGTTACTCAGTGGTACCTAAGAAACGGCTAAAGGAAAAGAGGTAGACCACAGAAAAGTTGGGATGATGATATCTTAACAATCATGACAAAACAAGACCAAATTAATTAAAGATAACCTACTATTTAAGCCTATGCCTTATATCGGGTCTTGGTCTCCTTAAGACCAATTATGTAATAATAGGTTTAGAGAGAAAAGTGAATGTAGCAGGAGTATTCAATTGGCAGTTAAAAGATTTTGGAATACATCCATTTTGTTATGAGCATAACGCAGCGGTCAGCACCTACGATTTGTGTCACGCAAAAATGATTCATGAGGATTCGAAATTTAATGGCATTAGGTAATACGTCATATAATAAGGTAATAACAATATGTCAGCACGTTTGTAAGCCGTCTAATTACTGGTCTAATTAGGTGTGGTCTATAATTAGTAGGCTGTATAAAGCTCATATACACAGTTCGTCTACTGGTTTAAAATATGTTATCGAAAGTCTAGAGGTACAAGTTTACCGGTTTTTTGGATTCCCATAGTGCAAAAATATCCCGTAAAAATACCTATAGTCGGATTTTTCTAAATGTTGAATTTATTACTGGTAAACTCATAAAGTAGGTTTCAGCTTTAACAAGATAAAAAACAAACTTCTGAACAAATACATATTAATATGATGAATGATGACAAAATATGAATTTATTTTCTTTAAGATAGGCATCAGTATGTGAGAGGCACAACAATTTATACACAATGGAAACCCTATTGAAAAAGTTGATCCGCATTATGTTTCCATGTTTTTGTTTTAAACCTACTGAATAATGCACTAAACTTCAGCAGTATACCCATAATTTTAGCAACTATAAGGCAATAAGCATGCTAAAGTCAAAAATGTTTTGGTTGGCCAAAACAAAAAACTCAAATAAAAGCTAGAAATATGTATGAAAATATACCTGCTAGTAGGTTAAAAGATAACACAGCTTCATCTAAAAAAAAGAGACCGGAATAAAAATAGGATATTATGCACCCTTTTGGGTTCTTTATTACACAGGTCGCAAAGTGTATTATTTCACAAAGACGCATAATATAACCATCACGAAAATGTAAGGGTTTAAAAAACAAGAAAAAACATGGAAATGACAATTAACATTTACTGCACAAAGGGTTGTTTAAACTTGGGTTATAAATAAATGTGTAAAGTTTTTTTATTTGTTCAGTTGTAGCTTAATTAATTAGGTAGGTAAATATGTAAATTACGTTTTTATACTTACGTTATGTTATGTGGGTACCTACTTATATTCGATTATTAAATAAGTAGGGTAGACCTGCGACTTAGTTTAAGTTAATGACTGCTGCGTCAGTCCAATAAATGAGCTTGTACGTATCGGTTGCGTTATTCATCTCCACGCCCCCCCCCTTCGGTCATAACAGTTGGCGACGAGGACAAAGTACAAGTTACGCGTAATATCGTAATAGTAATATGGCAAAAGTATCTGCTACGGTTTCGGTCGGCTCATTAACAGTGTTTAACTATGAACATCAAGAATGGCAATTGTACAAAGAACGACTCGAACAGTGGTTTCTTGCAAACGAAATTGGGGTAGATGTGGATAAAGCCGGTACTAAACGTCGAGCTATTCTGCTGAGCAACTGCTCGGAATCAAGTTACAAATTGATTCGTGATTTGGCTTTACCGCGGCAGGTCGGTATCTTGAGCTATGATGAAGTAGTTGCTTTATTGGATGGACATTTCAAGCTAAAGAAGTGTACGTTCGCGGAAAGATTCAAATTCCACAGTGCCACGCAACATGTCGGCGAAGGATTGCCAGAGTGGGCGGCACGAGTACGTGGTTTGGCGTTACACTGCGGGTTCGTGGCGTCAATTCTTGATGAGCAACTTCGCGACCGTTTTGTGCTGGGCATGGCACCAGGACCAGAGAGAGATAAATTATTTACCAAGGCGATGTCGGAATTGACGCTTAGCAAGGCATTGGAAATCGCTGAAGGCGTACGCAGTGCACGAATGGGAGCACAGGAAACAATTCGGCAAGCGGACATGGCTACAACACTTCAAGTGATGAAGCTGGACACGGCAACACAGTTTGGCACAGCACGCGGCAGAAGCGCGCAGCGGCGCGGGCATGGGGCAGCAACACCCACAGCTAGCTACGAGCATGCTCGAAAGGGCGGCGGCGCGGGCGGCGGCGGCTGCACAGCCTGCGGCTACGCAGGCCATCAGGCATCAACGTGTCGGTTTGTGCGGTATAAGTGTAAAAAGTGCGGCGTTCAAGGACACCTTAAGAGGGCGCAGTAAGACAGAAAAAAATCAAGTTTCACCCGCGCCTCTTTCCCTACCCCTCTCATCAAACACGACAAAAACAAAACACAATCCCTTCCCGCCAGCAGAAACTTTTCGCCCGGCGTATATTTAGGCATTGAATTTGAATTTTGTGTGTGTAGTGTGTATACGCAAAATAATCAGATGAAACTGTTTTATTCAATTTACCTATGTGTACAAGTAGGTATATTATTAAATAATATTGTATGTCCGTGAATCTGTTACCGATGCTGGTGGGATGTTAGATTGGAGATTAGACTGACTTAAATGAAATAAAGACTAAATGTTACTTCAAGATACGGCCTATAAATTTTCGATTCCGAATTGAAAGACAAACCTAACGTTGTAGTTGAAAAAATATTGTTCCATACATTATGTAACATAACTACAATTGAATAATTTTCAGATACTTTCCTGTACCTATTCCTGTACCTTGCTTCTTGTCAAATTTCATGATTCTAGGTCAATGACATGTATCTTATGGGTTTTAATTTATTTGCGAGTGGCAAGATATGCGAAATGAATGGCAATTTATGCCAAGATACTAAGTCAACGTTTTAGAAGCTCGTTTTTTTTACAGCTCCAAAAGACCGTTTATCTAAGTATTTGATATCAATTTCAGCTTGATACCCCCATGCATTCCTGAGATAAGCGGTCAGATAGATGGATAACAAAGTGATCCCATAAGGGTTTCGATTTTTTCTTTTGAGGTACCGAACTCTAAAAAGCAAAGCACTTCCATCAAAGTACTATAATACTACATACTCATGATACTACCTACATGATGGTGAAAACAATTTCGATAAAATTGCTTTTTTGACGTTATAAAAGCGTATAATTATAATCGCATCACTTACCTTCCGCTTTTTTACTTTGAGAAAATGAAATCAATTGAACAAAAATGTCAATAAAATAAGAAAATAAACATTCGCAAATAAATTAAAATCCATATGATACATCCCGTTGACCTAGAATCATGATTTTTTTTTGGCAAGAAGCAAGGTCTCACAGCACAAATAGGTACCTCGAATGGTTTTTCAATTAAAATATTTAAACGAAGTATGACCATTGTCCACTCCCTTTATTTTCAATGAAATTCTTCAGTAGGTAAAACATCTGTTTATTTTGCCTATACTATACGCTAAGCTTGAATTCATAATCTTAGATCATAGTCATGTTTTGGAACTAGAAACTCAATGCTGGCGTGACAAAGTTCAAATTCCAATGTAACCAAATTTTATTTAGGGCCTTGTACAAGTTGGACGTCATGACGTCTTCGTGGAAACCAGTGTTAACTAAGTAAAAAAATATAATGGTATATCGTGGATATTGCATTGCAGGATCGTGCAAATTCAATTAGCAACAGTGTTACCAAGTAAAAAATAATATTGGTATGGTGGATTTTGCACTGTATTGTGCAAAGTCAAATGGCATGTGTCATGAAAACCTATCCTGCGCGGATCACGAGTAGAAAAAAGTCCTCGCCGAAAACATTTGTGAAAAACAGGCCAATTTCAGAACAAATAACTAGGGTACATTATTCGGCTTTACCGACAAAATAATTGGCATCTATTTATATGGGTGCCAAAGAAAGTCGAAAGTTTATTAGGTTCCTCTTTTGTAACTGTTGAAACTTTAGCTTTAAAAAGCAAGCTGGCAGTCACAAACAATGTGATCCGTCACAATCTTTCCTCATCCCCACCATAAGAAGGGATCTAGTCAGGAGAACACTATCCGCATGAAAACTGTCATGTCCCGTGCACACCGTTTCGTACTTGTGTCCGCAATAAACCCTATTTTAGTTTTCCGATTTATTTATTTTGTAAACTCCAATAATATTATTATACCAATAACCTACCCATATATTAAATTTTGAGTTTCAACTTGATTCGGGGGTTTTGGTCAAAAGTCGCTCGAAATGGGTCGTCTAAGGTTACCCTTACACGAAGTTTGTCAACGAAAGTGGGAGTAAACGAATTTGGTTCTTTATTTAATATTAATAAGATCTAAAATCTCCAGCACGAACTCATGTTTCAAATTTTCTCCGCAAGAAAATTGACTGAAGTGGAGAACAATGGCGCTAGTTGTACTATACCAGTCAAAAATCTGTCAAATAATTGTAAGTCATCTTGAGTTTTCAAATATCAACATTGAATTATTATAATATTTTTATTTTATAGTTTAGCAGTGGTATTTATTTAGTTTATCAATTCTTAACGATTTTAATAATCGTTTCGGAAGTGGTTTTAGTGATTTTTTCATGTTTTGTATTTCACAGTTTAATTCCAACAATGTGATAAATTACGAAAATATTATTTACGCAAATAAATTAAATCGCAGAGCAGCAGAAAATTCAAGCGCAGTCCTCTCGTCTCAACAGAGCGACGGCGACTGATTTGTGAAACAAAAATATGCTTGAAGTTCCCGCAACGTGCGACGGAAGATGACTTCTTCCACGAACTAAAAACGTCGTAAGTGCTTAAAGCTTCTAGTCGTAATAATATCAAAAATAAAAGGAATTTCAAAAAATGCCTGCACAATTTTTTTCGCCTTGTCTTGATACAGATAATCATTAAAAAATTATCCTATTAGTCATTAGCATATTAAGTACAAATTGAAAAAACGTGAAAATTAGGGGTAACTTCGTAATGATATTTTATCGAGAAAATTTTAACGTATTGTGTTTCTGTTCCACAAAAAGTTTCAAAATATCATGTAGTTACTCATACTATTTTTATTTTATACCTAAGTCTTATGAATTTCATGAAAAATTTAATTGAAGATAGGCAATTTTGGTTACTACCCGCGTGTAAACAAACCGTTAATAAACAGCATTATGTCGAGTGCTGTGGGGATGAAGACGATGATGGTAAGCATGTCTGCTATAATATCCGCACCATTCGCGGTGAACCGATGCGGGAATCTGTTTGTGTGAATGAAATCAAGCTAACTTTTGAAATAGATACGGGTTCACCAGTTACCGTTATTTCTGAGCAAATGTATCTTAAATACTTTGTAAACATAAAATTGGAAATCAGTGATGTTATTTTGCATAGTTACAACGGCGATAAGTTACAAATTGTGGGTAAAATAAAACTCATGTTCACTTATAACAACAAATCATTCCCAATAGGAGTATATGTTGTACGGAAAGGAGGACCACCCTTGTTAGGCAGAGATTTCTTTTCTCGTTTTAACTTACAAATATGTTCTGTGAATAACTGTAACGATTTTTTATCAGGAAATTCTTCTAAATACCCACAGTTGTTCGGAAGTAAATTAGGTTGTTTTAAGGGCGTCAAGGTAGATTTACCATTAAAACCAGACGCAAAACCGATTTTTTTCAAAGCTAGACCGTTACCTTTTGCTCTTCGGGAAAGCGTTGAAAAAGAACTTAACCGTCTTGTAGGTTTAGGTGTGTTAGTACCAGTGAAATACGCGGAGTATGCAAGTCCAGTAGTGCCTGTTTTAAAGCGAGATGGTTCTATACGCCTCTGTGCCGAATACTCCGTGACTATCAATAAGCAGTTACTTGTCGATAAATATCCATTACCTAGGTATGACGACCTGTTTACAAAACTACATGGCGGTAAGTATTTTAGTAAATTGGACCTTTCGCATGCTTATAATCAGTTATGTCTGAATGAGAAGTCACAAATGCTCACTTGCATAAACACACACAAAGGGTTATATAAGTTCACTCGTTTAGTGTTTGGTCTGGCTAGTGCGCCAGCCATTTTTCAGCGTAACATGGAAGCGCTTCTATCAGGACTAGATGGTACTCTTTTATTTCTCGATGATATTTTAGTGTGCGGGGCGGACAAAGATCAGATGATGAGTAGGTTGAACGAAGTTTTCCGTAGGTTACAGGAAGCGGGCCTAGTATTAAACATACAAAAATGCACATTTTTTCAAGAATCTGTTTCTTACCTGGGGTTTGTCATTGACCGTAATGGTATACATAAATCACCGGAGAAAATTAAAGCTATACTGCAAAGTCAAATACCTACCAATACATCAGAATTAAAATCGTTCTTAGGTATGGTTAACTATTACCGAAATTTTATTAAAAATGCTTCATCAATTTTAAGTCCATTGCATGATTTACTAAAAAAAAATGAGTCATGGTCATGGACCAAGAAACACGACGAAGCAGTGTCGTTCATTAAGCATGAATTAGTTTCTGAAACCACCTTAGCGCATTTTAATCCGGAAGCTTTGTTAATTGTAACGGTCGATGCGTCACCGAGCGGGTTAGGCGCCGCCGCGCCGTTTTATCACAGGTCGAACGCGGTATAGAAAAACCTATCTCGTATATGTCCCGTTCACTTAGTGCTGCAGAAAAACGCTACAGCCAAATACAAAAAGAAGCTACTGCTATAATATTTGGAATAAGAAAATTCCATCAATACTTATATGGTCGAATCAAACCTTTTATTTTAAGAACTGACCATAAACCTTTAGTTACAATTTTTAATCCGGACAAGGGTATTCCCGAGATATCAGCTAATCGTTTACAGCGTTATGCTATTTTTCTGTCCGCATACAATTATAATATAGAATATGTAAGCAGTGTTCATAATTGTGCAGATTTTCTAAGTCGATCGGTAGCAGAAGATTTAAAAACGACCGACACACACTCGGTACATGATGAGTCATTAGTCGATAAATCCAGTTATGTGCGTTTTGTTTACGAAGGTGAAAAGTTTTTGTCGCTGACGGATATCAAGGATGCAATTAAGCTAGATAAGGTTATAACAACCGTCATCGACTATTTGACAAATGGTTGGCCAAATAACATTAAAGAAACTTCAATTAAGGATTATTATAGCCACCGGTTGGAATTATCGGTTGAAAATGGTTGTCTAATGAGGGGTCACAGGTTAGTGATTCCTAGAAGTCTGCGATACAAAGTGTTAAACGAGTTACACTCAGGTCACTTAGGAATCACAAAAGTCAAAGAAGAGGCACGCAATAGATTTTGGTGGCCGGGTATGTCTGTCGCCATTGAGCAGCACATAGGCGCGTGCGCCGTGTGTGCATCGCAGCGCGCCGCGCCCCCGCGCACCCCGCTTACACCATGGCCTTTCCCTGCGCAGCCGTGGCATCGTGTACATATAGATTTTTTAGGTCCGATTAGCGGCAAAACATTCTTAATTATAGTCGACGCGTATTCAAAATGGGTAGAAGTATTTGATGTTTCATCGGGTGGTACTTCGCGAGTAGTAATAGAAAAACTATGCGAAGTAATGTCACGATTTGGGTTATTTCATACGATTTGCTCAGATAACGGCACTTCGTTTGTATCGCATGAATTTAAACAATTTTGTACTCGGAATAATATCACTCATTTAACTTCACCAACATACAATCCGGCTAGCAATGGACAAGCGGAGAGCTATGTTAAGATTATTAAAAAAGCAATAAAATCAAACTTGTTATCAGGTTCATGTTTAAGAGATTTAAATATTAAAATATCAGAATTCTTGCTTAGTTATAGGAATTCCAAACATTCGACCACAAACAGATCACCCGCTGAAGTTTTGTTCGGTCATAAGTTGAGATGTAGATTGGATCTTTTGACTCCGACCACCACGACGCCATCCAACGCAGCACTCGACACAGTTGTTAAAGTCAAACAGTGTTCGCAGATTGACAGTTATCGTGGTAACCGTAAAGTTTCGTTCAGTGTGGGTGACCAAGTCTTAGTGAAACTTTATAAACAACAAAAACAATATTGGTCACGTGGTATTATTATTGAAAATGTTGGCAAAACAGTGTATTTAGTACAACTGAGTGAAACGGATCAAACTGTCAAAAGACACGCTAACCAGTTGCTCAAATATAGAGGGAGGGAAGATGAGTCATGCGAACAGATCATTCCCGCATTTGTAATGCCATCACATCCGACGAGCTCCGGGCAGCTACCTCCAGAAGTCTCTGCAGAAGAACTGCCAGTTGAGTCTGAGACGCCTGCGTCGGTGCTTCTTCACGGCGACCATTCCGCTGAAAATGAAAAGATTTCGGCAGCTCCCTCCATAGAGCCTGATCCAGACACTCGGTCGAAACGAAATAGAACTTTGGTAGATTATAAGAAGTTTTTCTGATTAGAGGTGGAGGGATGTTATGTGGGTACCTACTTATATTCGATTATTAAATAAGTAGGGTAGACCTGCGACTTAGTTTAAGTTAATGACTGCTGCGTCAGTCCAATAAATGAGCTTGTACGTATCGGTTGCGTTATTCATCTCCACGCCCCCCCCCTTCGGTCATAACACGTTAATATTTATATTAATTATAATTCCACTGAATTACTGACAATATTTTAAATTGCCAAATCTATGACTCGCAAAAAGTGACTAGTTTTAAATCAGCATCATCACAATATACTAAAAAATCCATAATAATTTACTTACTTGGAAATCATTTATATTTAGTATCCTAATCAGCCAAAACTTTGTGACTACGAACCTTCCACATGACACAAAATGTAAAATTCCAACATTGTATGCCACAAAAAAATTTAATTATTCATTTAGAACATGTTCCATTCCACGCTCTGTCACGGAATAAGCATATTTCCAAGACGTAGCTACCAAATAAATATATAAGGTGTATGTATTCATGCACGAAATACTTTAAGAGATACACCTATAGCCGGTACAGACGCTATAGAAACATTTTTTTTTGTATCTTAGTATGTTATTTTTAAAATTAAATAAATTAAAATTACTTGAAACTTAGTAAATACCGGCTAGTTCTTATTTTCTTACATCCATTACGCTACTGTCTACGTAGTATTTACTGTCATTGAAGAGGGCGGCGCGCGGCGGCATGGCGGTGCGGTAGGACAGCGCGCGACTTTTATGACTGATCAAGAGAGTAGAACGCGAGGGAGCCGCGCGCGCGCCTCCCTCCCCCGCGCCTCTTCAGTCCCGCACGATTTGCGTGTTGCATTTCACGCGCCTTTGCTAACTTGCATCGGGCTTGGGACAACAAACGCAAGCAGGAGTGCCAGAACATGGTGGTGTGCTACAATAACAAGTATTATAGGGAGGCACTAAGTACCTACCTCGCGAGTGCCGATCGTGATGTGATTCCTCCGGCTCAGTTGAGCTGTTGGGCAACGACATTGACTTTTCTGTAGATAGGGAAATTCTCAAAAACATCGTGTACCTACAATAGTAGGTATGTCAACGACTGCCTATCTCTGGTAAGATTTAAAATTTTTGAATCAGCTGACAGATACGACTCGATGCTCTCGTAACCTCATAGAGGTCATTAACTTACGCGAATTCGAGTTGCACCTATCAGCTGTTTGTTAGTATTTACGTAGTTTACGATTAAAATTTGTTTTAATCGCGCCTAGGTTTCTTTTCGTAAAACTTTAAGAAGGGAATTTAATAATGTACCTATAATAGGTTTAGGTGGTTTTTTATTTTAAATTCACATTTATTATTATTGTAAGCAATGAGCTATTAAAATAAGACTAGATCGAGTTACGAAGTCTAACTACGTTGGTTTATTTTCAACATCATCACTCCTGCATTTCCCTTCCCCGTAGAGATAGACAGAGGTGTATTTTCGTACGTCCACTACAGTTCACCAGTGATATTGGTTAGGTCCCATGTAATAGGAGGTGAGGGCCGGTGTTTGCGTCCGGCAGCACACAGACGGTGGAGTGCTGTAACCGTCAGGATGCGAAATACCTACCATGCCTTCGCGGTCGCGCGGAGACATGCATGCGAACACAACCTCGCCAACGCTGCTCGACATAATAGACGAGCCGCACCGCCGCCGCCGCCCTCGTCGTGTCGGGTGGGTGGGTAATAGAGAGTACAGGTTTTATGCTAAATATCTTAAGCAGTTTTAAAATTATAATAATTACGTAAAATAAAAATAAAACTTAGATAAAAAAAAAAAATCGGTTCTGTAGGTTCTGTATCAGCTATAGATGTTTGTCTTAAAATATTAAGTGTATGAATAGATCCACCTTATATAAACAAAGTGTAGTTCACGCAGATATAAAATATTTATTTTATTTTGCTCGTAGCACTTTTTAGCTACGCTTAGCGTTTTTCAAGCCACAAGCTACGCTGCTACAGAGTTGACTTCGACATGGCTACGTAACGCTACGGCCTACGTTTTATGAGTAAACGTGTTTCCTCAAAACTAATATACAACTGTTTCCTTTCCATGATTGCAGAGGTTGAATTTATTAAAAAAATACTAGGATAAACATTATTTATTAAAAAAAATATATAAGTACAGGGTTATTTAATTATCATCTGGAAAAAAATACAATCACGTAACTACTACGTAACTTTTGTATTTTAAGCTATAGAGCACTTAGTCGAGCTATCCGTTTAACTATCAATTTTATTGAGCTCTTAAAACTGCACTTTGCAGTTAATTAAGTTGAAAGGGCATGGCTTCTGTGAATACGACAATAAATTCGTTTATTATGCGATTAATTTAATGATTAGGTAGTTGAGTTAATGGATAACAGATAAACGGAAATGCAGACCATGACGTTTCTTCTACTTATTTGTTTTACATTAGGTACAAAGCGCATCAAAATTAAATGTATAGAAAACTAGCTTTTCCCCGCGGCTCTACCCGTGGGAACGTACTACCGGTATAAAAAGTATCCTGTGTCCTAATCTAGGTGTATCCGTGTGCCAAATGATATCCAAATCTGCAGCCTTTAGGGCGTGAAAAGATAACAGACAGACATATAGATCGACAGACAGATAGATCGACAGACAGATAGATCGACAGACTAAGTAACTTTCGTATTTATACCTAACTAGCTGTTGTCCGTGACTTCATCTACGATCCAGGGTGAAAAGTAGCTTATGTCATTCTCCAAGTAATGGTCTACCCATGTGTCAAATTTCATCCAAATCCGTTCAACCGTTTTAGCGTGAAAGCGTAACAAACGAACAAACAAACTTACTTTCGCATTTATAATATTAGTTAGGATAGGATTAGGATAATACTGTTATATTAGTATGAAAGTATGGATTTTATGTTGTTTTTGAAAAATTCCGATCCAATTAGAGTGAGGGAATTAATTACAATAAAACGCTCTTCAGTCAAAGGCCTACAGTAGGATTAAGTGCTTTGTGGTCTACTGATGAACGCATATACAAAAATATACATGTTCATTTCTGATCAAGGGGCTTTACCATTTGGCAAAGTCAAAGTCAAATAATTTATTTCAAATAAGCACAAAAGCACTTTTGAACGTCAACATTTACATTAAAATTGAATTGATTTTCGTCGTCCCTTCCAAAAGGTAGTTTCGTATGGAGAAGAATGGGCAAGAAACTCCACCGTTATTCTTATAGAATGGTTTACAATATTTTGCATACATTAATTGGATGTAGTTAAACGAACAGGATCCAACCCACAAATGGCCGAAAATGAATTGTGATACCAATGTATGTGTGTTTTGGAATCATTATTCATTTTAGGCCATTTGTGGGTTGGATCCTTTTCGTTTAACTACGTCCAATTATATAATTATATGTGAAGACGATGCACCTAGAATAAAATTACTATACCACAATAAGTAAAAAAAATATATATATATAAAGCAATGACAGGTAAATTAATTATGTGATAGATACATAATGGTGCTCACATATCTATACACATTACTAGCTGCCCGCCCCGGCTTCGCACGGGTTGCGGTACTTATCTACGGCGTACCCTACCTACCTACCCTACCTACCTACCTACCCTACCTACCTACCCTACCTACCTACCCTACCTACCTACCCTACCTACCTACCTACCCTACCTACCTACCTACCCTACCTACCTACCCTACCTACCTACCCTACCTACCTACCCTACCTACCTACCCTACCTACCTACCCTACCTACCTACCCTACCTACCTACCCTACCTACCTACCTACCTACCCTACCTACCCTACCTACCCTACCTACCTACCCTACCTACCTACTCTACCTACCTACCTACCCTACCTACCTACCTACCTACCTACCCTACCTACCTACCTACCCTACCTACCTACCTACCTACCCTACCTACCTACCTACCTCCCTAACTCCCTACCCTACCTACCAAAAAAAAAAAAAAAAAAATAGATGTTGGCCGATTCTCATAGATACCGGATAAGCACAAAAAATTTCATCAAAATCGGTTAAGCCGTTTCGGAGGAGTATGGCAACGAAAACTGTGACACGAGAATTTTATATATTAGATAAAAGAATATGATTTAAAAAAAATACACGTGTGGCACTCGGGGACTGCCGCGGTAAAGCTATTACATAGCATTTTTTATCAACTTATGCAATTATAATTATTTATTTATGCAGTATTTATGCAGTATTTTTTTTTCGTTGACATTAATTCAAGTACAGTCGTACCATATACATACACGCTAAGCGAACGCACGGCCGAGCTACATTGTAGGCAGAGTGGAGGGTGTTAGGTTTTATTTTCGTTATGGAATTTCTTGATTCGGTCGCCGCGCTCAAAGCCCGCGATTAAAGCTATGCAATAGCTTAAAAAAAAACAAGGAATAAGTCAGTATGTGAGTTAAAGTAATCACACAATGTAAATCAATGTCATTAAAATAATAAATTATACAATTATATTAGCAACCAGTTTGATTTTGTCTAGACTCTGGATTGTCCTATGGAGCTGGACCAGCATGTTTCCAAGCATTCTTATCTTGGATATAATCCTCTAATTTGTAATGTGCTTGTTTAAAAAGTGTACTTTTAGTATGAGTTTTAAAGTTTCTTACATTTAATTTCAATAAATATCACAAGGTATTTTGTTGCAAAATTGAACACAGTACCCCATAAAATATAGGTGTATAAAAAGAAAAGAAAGAAAGAAAGAAAATACATTTATTTGCGGTAAACATGACGCAAAGAAAAAACACACAAATACAAAAAATAACGAGTTGGGGTAAAATATGCGTCACATTCACGCAAAACGGCAATCGCTCAGCATAATGCTACGACCCTATGCGAGACAGAGCCCCAGCGCTGGTTTTCAGCGATAGCCGGCGCTGACGTGATGATGTCAACCAGTGCAGCATACGAAAATTAAAAATAAACATTAAAATAAGAAATAAAATAAATACACTATAACCTAGTTCAAAAAATATGTACTATAGATAATCTGAAAAATGGTTGATCTATTTGCCTTTATTTCTAGTATTAAAATTATGTCTATAACTTATTTTATTAAAAAGATGTAGATTTTTTCATACATACATAATATTTTCATAAATTATATGGCAAGGTAAAGTCATAAGATTATTTTTTTTAAGGTGAATTCTCAGTTGTAGCCCATAAATTTTTTTTTTTTTGCATATTGCAACTCTGTTTTACGTCGTATGTTGATCAAAATGCGATTCGCGACTGTAGGAATTATATATTTATTGAATCATCAATTTCATATCAATCGTTCCGCCTAAATTTATTTAGAATTTTTAGAATTTTCATATGAAATATTAGGTCTTTACCTATGAAATTGCCGTTCTGCAGTACTGGCCATTTCAAATCAAAATAATTTTTGTTTGGCTATGAATTCTAATTTCAAATTAATTTTATTTTAAAAACATGGATTTTTTTTTCTAAAAGTAGTCATTTCTTTATTGATTAGTGTTACATTTTCATCGCATTTCAATCTTTTTCGTCATCATGGATACGTTAAAAATTCGAGTAATTATGGATTATGAGTACCGTCGTGGCAGCAACGCGGCACAAGCGGCACGCAACATCAACGACGTTTACGGAGCTAACTCTACAAACCAACGCACCACCTGTTATTGGTTTGCTCGCTTCCGTTCTGGAAATTTCGACCTGAAAAATGAACCTCGCGGTCGTCCGAAGACTTTGGTCGACAATGACGAATTAAAGGCGATTGTGGAAGCTGATGATACACAATCTACGGCTGAATTAGCAGCAGCTTTCGACGTTAGCGTCAAAACAATATTGGTCCATTTGCGTCAAATTGGCAAGGTAAAAAAGCTTGACAAATGGGTGCCCCACGAACTCAATGATCGCCAGCGCGAAGTACGCGTCGAGACGTGCCTTGCACTGCTCAACAGACACACAAATGAAGGAATTTTGAACCGCATTGTTACCTGCGATGAAAAATGGATTCTGTTTGATAACCGTAAGCGCTCAGCAAGTTGGTTGGATCCTGGTTCAGCACCTAAACAATGCCCTAAACGAAAACTTACCCCTAGAAAAGTGATGGTCACTGTTTGGTGGTCTAGCGCCGGTGTGATTCATCACAGCTTCTTACCAAACGGGGTGAGCATTACTGCAGATGTGTACTGTGAAGAACTGAACACAATGATGGAGAAGCTGGCGCATCTCCAACCAGCATTGGTCAATCGCTCGTCTCCGCTGCTCCTGCACGACAACGCGCGACCTCATACTGCACAGCAGACGGTCTCCAAGTTGCAAGAACTGGGGTTGGAAGCTCTCCGTCATCCGCCCTACTCACCAGACCTTGCGCCTACAGACTACTACTTTTTCCAGAATTTGGATAACTTCTTGGCGGGAAAAAAATTTAATACCCGAGAGGCAGTACAAAATGCCTTTGAAGAATTTGTTGCCTCCCGTCCAGCTGATTTCTTTAAGAAGGGCATCAATAAACTGCCACTGCGATGGCAAAGATGCATTGATTGCATGGGTGATTACTTCGATTAATACAAATAAAAAATTCATGAAAAAAATTCGTTTAAATTTTTTCATACAAAACGGCAATTTCATAGGTAAAGACCTATTATTACAATTTATTTTTTTGGGCTGTATATCTTCATATAACTTCTCCCGCTCTGGGCGGAGCGGGAGTGCGTGTTAGGCTTTTACTGACTAAAACCCACCCGTGTTCCTTCAGTTGCCTGTGTGCCAGGACCACGGTAACCCTTTCGAACAATCCGCGACCCTGGCAGGCTTCACAGTCACACTTGGCATTATAAGTTTTTATTGTCTTATCTGCAATATAAATAACTTGCTATCTCGATCAGTAACTTAATGTATGGAAATATGAAAATACTAGGTACCTTTTATTTCCAATAGTCCAAATAAAAGTTGATTTGGTTAGAAAAGGGGGTGACTACCGAGATGACGACTAATAGAAAAGAATTGCGTTGTTGCTACGACCGCAAATAAATTGGAATAGGGGCAGGAGAATGATGATGAGCAGAGATCGGATATTCGGATGCATATTTACCTATAGTTTATTTTTAGCTATGAAAGTATGGAAGCTGCTACTTAAAATAATTCTTTTTCGTAAAAAAACCCGGGGTGCCAGGAACACCGGGAATGCATAATTAGTCAGGTGTATAGTATGGAAGCGACTTCTAAACAAATATTTATTTAACATCTCAACTTTAGGTGAATATGCATCCGAATATCCGATCTCTGAAGAAGAGTCAAAATAAAAATTGTATGGAATTAGTGTAACCACAGACTACTATACTACACTACTATTACACTCGTAGTGCACCTCGTTTAAAAAACAGTAAACAAAAGAGCGTGTCAAAAACAGCTTTTTATACATACACAAAGTCCACTATTAATCTCTGTGGCTTGACACTGCATGCGTGTGACTTATTCATGGAAAATTGCATGAGGAAACATACCCCAAAATTTATGTACAGAATGCTGTTGACCAAATTTTCGTTGTCAGTGGCCAAACTGAAGTCTGCTAGTACCTAAGTGGATTAGTCAAGCGACATTGACGAACGACCGATGCTACCCACCTTTGTTGAATTATTACTGTGGCATTTACCCTTACAAACCAACTATTACCTAAAAGGTTCACGAATCCAAATTTGCAAGTCCGCTTGAAGATTTTCTTTTGATCTCAACTTTGATTTATGCACCGAGATCTACTTTACATAAAACTTGAACCTGTACATTGATATACAACTATCATCTATAAGGTATCTAAGCCTTTCGTAGGAACGTGAAATGTAATGTTTTTACAATTTCATTCGTTAAGAGTAGTCGGGATTGTGGATCAGCGAGGCTTTAAGCCGCTTACAAGCGTCCTCCGTCGGAAAATATCTTTGCTGCCTGAAAATTCTCAATTTTCGTACCTGTTGGTCGTAAACCGCTTACAAAATATGTTGTTATGACACGGTAAATATTTCTGAAATAATAACGCTCCCTGTAGCATATTCAATGTAATGAAATATAAACATTCTATAGTTTTAGGTTATAAGCCTTACGTGAGTTAAACTTCATTCTTCTAAGCACCATACTACTTAGTCATTTGTTACAAATCTTTAGAAATAATACTACTTAATATCGTAAATATCTTTTATTTAAGAACCATCAACTTCCTATCATTATTTACAATTTGTCGACATGTATGTCAAAATCGGAATTGCTTTTATCGTTCGAACCTTTTTATTTTCACGGAGGGAGGCTCGTTTTTCTTCAGGAACGGAAATCGGACAAGGCATCACTTTCGCTTTAAAAACCAGTCCGATAGAATCTCGAAAGATGGCCATTTTGCACTCCAAATAAACAAACTGAAGTAAAAGTATTCCGGAAGGAAGCACTGCTTGATTTAATGTTGATATTCTGAATTTTTAATGGGCAAAGTTTTATTATATTTCACGGAATGTTATTTCAAGTACCTATAACTTGACAAAAGGTGTCGGCTTTCGAGGATATTAGAGTTTGCTTCGACATTGAGTTAACGGTACCTATTTACATTTTGATGTTATAATGAGTTCTGTTTCTTATTTATTACATCCTTCGTAACGCATTTTTGTCGGTTTCTGTAAATAGCTACTACTACTTACTGAAGGCTCTAAAATACGTTTCACTGCTATAGTTTTTCTGTTCATGGTATACATAATCAGCCTGTTATGTTCCCATCGCTGGGACACAGGCCTCCTCTCTTCCAGAGGGAGTGGGCTGTAATCTACTACGTGGGCTCAGTGCGGGTTGATAGATGTCATGTCTTCGAATTTTTGGTTCTAGGATATGCCGGTTTCCTCACGATGCTTTCCTTCACCGTTTTGAGAGCAGTTTCATGGCATCAAAACACCTATTTGCTTCTAGTAATAATACGAATACATATCTTACGTGAACGTTTTAACTTTGGTAATTAATTCTATTACACAATAACAGTTAAGATCGTGATGTTTAAAGAACTGGGGGCCAATTAGGACAGGGCAATAAAGATTATAATAAAACTCAATGCGTCTGCTGACAGGATTTATTTTGTTACGGTCCGGTATAAAATGAGCGTTATAAAAGTATAAACGTTACGATTTTGGTGAAGAGTAAACAGGATTTTCGTCCGTAATGTAAGCACGGGGAGTAAACAATCTGACCGTCAATGCTGTCCTTCACTAACATTATTATTGTTTTTCCCAATGACGGATACCCGCAGCTTCTGTATAACGTGATTCTTAAAGTGACCTTACGCACCTACATTTAAAAAGTTCGCGAAAATTATCTAAAAATTATGCTAATAATTATGACTTGCAGTTATATTCAGACGTCAGACTAACAACCACTATTTAAGTCTAAATTAATATTAAAACCTTTTATGTAACACATTACACTCGTGAAAACAAAGAAATGACGTGTTAGTGTCAATTAGTAGTGCTAGGCCAGCTGACTCTCGACTCCAGACTAATACCATTATGTAAATGCTTCAGACGTGCCAATTCATACGGCTCGGCATTCACGACGAAACCGCAAAACGTACTTCGAATATGCATTCCAATGCGTACTTTTAAATGCTAACTCACATAGTTTCTAACAAATTCTTGTAGAAAAACTTCAATGTCGGGAAAATAAAAAATAAATTGATAATTTAATATGTTTGTAATTAAAGTGAATACTTCAGTAAGGTGGACCGATAACCTTGTGAAGGCCGCATGAATCCGCTGGATGCGAGAAGCACAGAACCGGTTGAAGTGGCGGTGCATGGGGAAGGCCTATGTATAAAAGTGGACTCCTTTCGGCTGGAATAATGATGATGAACGATGACTTCAGTACCTAAGCATTTTTACGGTTGTTTAAAATTGTAAATAAATTAGCTAAATGAATATTGTAGATGTATTGTTGTCCGACTAAGTAAAAAATTATTTAAGGGTAGCGATTTGACCTTTCTTTTTTGCTAGGATTTAACAAAAGGAGCTATTACACAAAAATAAAAAAGAAGCCTATCAATAATGGCCGCGCAATATTATGCCAGTAATAAACTGGATCCCTAATAATAACTTTCACAGCTGTTTAATCTAAGAACACAAACTTTGCCAAATATTTTTATAAGATAAAGCAAAAACTGCTTTATCTTGTAAAATTAGAGTATTTCGTGTCTTCTGAAAAAAAAAACGATAATGAAAACGGCTTGCCGAAAAATAAACATTTACTCCATCACGTTACGTTAAAACTGCATCATTCATTACCACCTTTGCCTTTTGTGGTAACCGGACTAGCGAAGCTAAGCGGCACAACGATAAACTAAGTTGACTATTTTGTCCTTTCGTAGCCCACATTGTTGCTTCGTCCACTGTAAACATTTGTTATTTACCTACACGTCGCACTGCGTCCTTCCACCTAGGACACGGCTTTACTGGCATCACTGGAGACCATTCGTGATTTAGTCCACCATTTAATTTTAATCTGTAATAAGATCAAATGGTGCGCTAAATCAGTACAGGTCTCTTAATAATAGGGAATGTACAAATAATTTAGACTTTTTCATTATTTAAATATAAGCACATTGCATAGGACTCAAGAAACAAATTGCATTTTTTTACATTTAGAAAGACATTACTTATTTTACAATTCATTATTTTACGTTGCGTGTTTTTGGTGGAACGCAAACTTGAAACGTGTCGTTTCCGACCATAGTCCATGCCGGCCATTATATGCCATGCCATTAAACATTCATAAACATCTATTTATAGCAAACGGCTTGAAATCTCACTAAGGTAAGACAGTGCGATTTCTGCTTGAATAAAGCGCAAACAAATATTTAATTTATTTGATTTATTTCAAAACAAAGATTCAGGGTATCATCTGCTAACTGGAAGAATCCTACTCGAGTTGCCCGAAGAAGGAGCACTTTTATAACATACATTTACAATTCTATCTGAGGAGACCAGCGGTGCCGCGGAAATGTAAGGTAGCACAGATCATAATGGTTCCTAAGCCTGGTGATAGCCCAGGTGATGTTAAGTTCTACAGACCCATCAATATGCACCCAATACCATCAAAAGTAATGGACATTCTATTTCTAAACAGATGAATGCCAATCATTAAGGAAAGAAACATGATTCCTGATCACCAGTTTGGTTTCAGGCAAAAGCATGGTACTATTGAATAAGTACATAGGCTCGTAAAGCTATTCACACCGCCTTTGAAGGCAAGCAATATTGTATAGCTGTATTTTTAGACCTAATTATCCCAAGCCTTTGAACGCGTGTGGCACAATGGGTTTTTGTACAAAATTAGTAAAAAAAACTCCCAATACAATTCTACCAGTTCATCAGATCGTACATAAAAAACAGACACTTATTTGTAAAAGCAAGGCAAAGAAACAACGTCATTATACGAAATTCACGCAGGTGTACCGCAGGGTAGTATTATAGGTCCCATTCTGTATCTACTTTATACTGCAGACCTATTTATTTCAGAAGTTACCGTAACGGATACCTTCGGCTACGATACAGTAGTACTGTCTTCGGATGAACTTCCGGAAAATGCCACCCAGGAGTTCCAAAATAGTCTTGACGAGATCGCAAGATGTCCAAGAGATTGGCGCATCACGGTTAATGAATCGAATTCAGTGGAAGTAACTTTCACTCTCCGATGTCAAATTTTCCCTCCCGTCAAAATAAATGGAGTTCAAGCCCCACAAGTTGATGCGGAAAAATACTTAGGTACCTATGTACTTGGATAAGAGACTTACATGGAGAAAGAACATCTTCACCAAACGCCTGGTAATGTGACAAAGGGTCCGAAAAATTTACTGAATGCTAAACAAAGTCACAGCTATCACTGGCAAACAAATTACTACTCTATAAGGGCATAATCAAACCCATATGGTGCTATAGCTTGCAGTTATGGGGCACATCAGCAAACACAAACTTTGAAATCCTTCAAAGATTTTAGTCAAAAATGCTACGAATGATAGTAAATGCTCCATGATATATAACTAATGAAAGATTACACCACGACCTTAATATGAAGATAGTTAGCAAGAAATAAAAAACAAAAAAATGCATGTTTATAAATCGAGGATCACATACCACCCTAACGCACTTGCTAAACATTTAATGAGTGAACCAACCATGTCACGAAGGCTTAAACGGAAAAACCCGCAGGACCTATTACTGTAGACCATGACTGGGACAAAGCGGACTTGTCATTGGACGTGTACCGCATAAGTCTGATACAAGCAAATACAAAGCTATTGCTGGGTATTGATTAAGTAGATTACAAAAAAAAAAAACGAAAAAAAAACAAAACTTGGCTTAAAAATTATGTAGTTGAAAAAAAAAAACAATAATCAAACACGCTTTTATTACACACAGCTAAAAAAACGCACCACGTTTTTTAAAAGCGTGTTAAAACGAGATGTAAACAAAGCAGTATCGTTGATAATGACGTCACATCATGGTCGCGACAGTAACGGACGTTTGAACTGTAGCTTAGAAAATTATTGGAGTTTAATAAAAAAATTGAGCCACAAGCAGTACGTAGTTGAATTTGAATTTTAATGCTTTTCTTGGGTTTATATTACTGTATTTTATTGTTACTGTTGTAGCGCCCGCGTCTGTAACACATTATTTCAGTCAGTTTTATTTCATGCTGATTAACGTGTCTTTTATCAATATATCACTAACTGTGCCGTACTCTTAAAATAATAAACAAAAGACCCGTAATAGTAATAATTAAAAAAGTCAACTTTTTCGGCTAGCAACACCGGTCTTCAGAGAATACCCTAAAGGAAAACCCATTTACCCATCCTATGGCTCCTTTGACCTTGCCAACAGAGTGGAACGTAACATCGTTTGTCCAGTTCCTTTACTGAATAACGAAGATTTTTTTTGTTGCTGTACGTTACTGTACGTAGGTACAGGAACGAGCAGACAGGACCTTAGGTACTCGAGACAATATGCATATTTACCAAAATATAGCAGTTGCTCTAAACGAATGGAAGATGCTGAAAATATGAATTAAAGTATTCCTAGCAAACTCAATGATATTTGAAAAGTCTTCAAAACTTTCTCAGTATTTTATTTATTTGGTAAAACAACATGCATAACATTACATACCCAGATCCAAGTTATTGCACAGTTAGAATTTCAATAAAAACAGACAATTATTTACAATAAGGAACGTATAAAAATTAGACATAATACACAAAAATAACTAACAAAACAAGTAAAACTAACAAACAACAATCAAATAATATTGACACAAAAATAAATACATCCTCCCCTATGTAAACTGGAACGTTCGTTACAAGGTTATCAAGTGCCTAACTTGAAAATCTTGGCTAAGATATGCTGGAGCCTATATTTCTCTATAGGGTGTGCTTGAAATAACTGAAAACCTGAAAAGGGGTCATTGTACTCACCACTATGTACAACTTTTACCATCGGACCAACCAAAACTACAAAAAAAAAAATACGCCACTTCATACATAATACAAAACGGAAAACTGTAGTTAATAGCTGATTTTCTTTTCATGATTTATGTTAGTTCCATAGTAATGTTGAGCATAAAAGTTTTTCATAATTATGAGTACAATGACCTCTGATGAAATTACTGAAAACCTGAAGGTTTTCAGTAATTTCAATTTCACCTTGTATAAAAGCCATTTGTTCTATGTTCTCGTGAATACTCGTGATGCACTCGACGTACACGTACAAATGGGTGTTCTATATTCTAGCAAGTCTAGCAGTTTAACTTTTTGAACATCGCTTCATGGGATCCACTCTTGGTTTATTAATTAACAATATGCTGAGTAAAATATCGGAAATGGCTGTACCGTCAAACGGGGTGAATAGGGACGCAGGGGTGAATCGGTACAAACCTTTAAAAGGGATGTAAACATTGAAATAACATAGTTTGTTGCCAACAAGGGCACTTTATCGTTGATTATTATAATACAGTAAACACATTGGAGTCCCTTTTGGCAACAAACTATAGTATTTCAATGTTTACATCCCTTTTAAAGTTTCGTTACGATTCACCCCTGCGTCCCTATTCACCCCGTTTGACGGTATAAGGTTTCTACGTATTACTTCGTGTTTGCAGGGTTAGTCATTATTATTCCAAAAATATAAACAAATCAATTCTTTTTGGAACGAAGTTCTTTAACGCGGCTTGCGGTATGAGTAAATTGGTAGAAATCGTCACGTAACGAAAAAGCATTATGCCCCTCCAGATCCCATGCCGGCAATCCCGAACCCCTTCTAACGTTATTTGGGAACCCGACGGTGGCGCGTTCCGAGGACCATGAAAACACATGGCCTCGGACTTGTGCAAGACCACCTCGAGTCCCAATTGCTGGATCCTCTCGACAACTGTCACAACCCCGCGTGTCATCAGCTCGGCCGCCGCCTGGTGCGATTTCCCCTGCGCCAGGACTAGCGTGTCGTCAGCGTAGCAGACCACGCTGACGCCACGAGGGAGGTCGGCGCGCAGCACCCAGTCGTACCCGATGTCCCACAGATGCAAAGCATACATTTTATTTAGTACATAGATGCATTGTACATACAGAACACATAGATACGCAACGCATAGAATGTATCTACACTCATAAAATATGTTAGTAAGATTCAATAAATTACTAAAGTAGGTAGATAGGTACCGACTGACTTGTTTTAAAGAAACCTTTTTCATCATACACAGGCGCGAGGAAGGATCAAAATTATATTTAATTATTTAATTATCAAGTCTGATAACACAAGAACGATGCTAACCTGCGCAAATATCCCTCAAAAACGCGCATATTACTTTTTATTACACCCAATTTGGTCCAAAAATACGCGTACCACATAAATTCATGGAAAATAAAAACATTATAACACAGCAACAACAATAAGCCGACGTGGGTCGAATATTTATTAACTGGAGGCTCTAATTGCGAGGTTATCTTGGTGTTGGTTGAGGGATAATATTGTGGAGTTTACGTCATTTTTCGCGTCGAGTCGGCGTCGTCGGTAATTCTAAACAATTTGCTCCGCGCTTCTCCGGACTGATTTCGTTTGCGGACGACTTAATTAACTGGTTCGAGTTCGTATTTAATGTGTTGTGATGTCATCGTTCTTAATGCAGTGGAAGGAATGTTTGAAATTATGTTTATTCCTTTAAGGGTGCGGGAATAGGATAGGTACTGTTGTTAAAATAACTATTGCTGATAACCCTGCCATAAAAAGGCAGAGCCAAGTTTTCACTACGGGCAATCCTTAAATCTAGGCAGTTTCTGAAAATTTTCATTGCAGGAATACTTACCACCTATTTGCTGATCTAGTGGAATTCACTCCACACAGAATAGGGCTGTCCAATCAATAAAGTCCTCTATAAAGTATTCAAAACAAATATATTTAAAACACTTATGTTCCAATTTATTCTGACACCCGAAATATGCATACAAGTTCTGAAACAGTAATTTACCCTGCAAATAACAGTTATATTAACACCGAAACATTGCATATTCATTCATCTAAATAAAACAGACGAGCATGTCAACAACAAATACGAATCCTAAATGAACTAATTCACGAACAATGGCAGTCGTTGCGCAATCAGAAAATAATACATCAGGCTCAAACCGCCATCGCCACACGGAATTTAATGAGCCCTATTAAAAGTTGTCATAGTGATAAAATGTACGTCTGTGGAAAATTTAACTGGTCAGTAATAAATTTAGTAGCCCCTGGTAATGAACATGAAGTGTGTAAGAAGTTAAAGGATGTGGGAAAATGATGTTGACAGTTCTGCAAAGAGCGCAAAGTAGGTATACTCTGTTTCAAAACGATTTGATGAAAATGTAAACAAATGGGTCAGATAACGTAGCTGTGGATGGCAAATTGTAGTGCTGTTCATAAATTCAATAGTTTAACTTGATCTAATTTTAAATCAATATAAATGGAGAATTGTGGTTATTTTATGACCTCAATTTGCGACAGCTACTTTATTTTCAATTACAATTTAATAATGTTATTACAAAGCACAGTAGAAGCTATGGGAGCGACTTTGTCCAGAAGTGAGTCAAAAAAACTTATTTACAAAAAAAAAAAACCATCGACTTCCAAAAAAAAAAAACACAAATAATGTGAAAAATTACTTTATGAAGTCGGTGGCAAAAAACGAAAATACAAAACCAAAGACACCAACTTCCGAAATTAAAGTTATTTTTCACTTGTTAGTTGTGATACCTACCCCCATACACATTCGTATGCCATTACCATTACTTGATATGTAAATAACAGTGGCAGGAAATTATTAAAACATCATCAATATAAACTAAGTGGAAAAAATACGTATTATTAAGGTTAACTTAAAAATTGCTGGTCAGATCTTGATCAAATTTATATGGGACCACATAAGAAGCACCAGCTTTCAAATAAAAAAAGAATAATCAAAATCTGTTCACCTAGAAAACGTTCTGACGTAACATACACAAAAAATAAATACATTCGAAATGAGAACCTCCTCCTTTTTGGAAGTCGGTTAAAAAATTAGATCTAAGTAACGCTTAGTTGTTGGAAAAAGTGAGATCAGTAGAGACCTTTGAAATACAGGTGGATGTGTTACTAATTCCCTTTAGTGACGGCCTGACGGGTTTGTGTAAGAATTTAAATTGGTTTACACTTTCATCAAAAAGTTTTACAACAGCGTGTATCTTTCACTATGCGGTGTCAGTTTAAGGTAGTCAGACTTTTGAACCGAGTTAGGTATGACTAAATTTTCCCATTTAAGCAATACTGTTATCTTCTTGCAAACTCAACAAGTACTTACCTAACAGAAACACATAGACGAGTTTCAGCAAAAAAAAAATATCTATAAGACACCTCAGTATTTATGTTGCCTCATTGACTTGGTTTTGACTGAATTATAGTATTTTAAAATTGCTAACTGAAATATTTAGCAACTAGTACTTTTTTGTAATTTCATGTGCGGGTAATAATTAGCAGAAAACGTGGAGGGCATTAATCTGAGGGATTTGCACTCGCTACCTCTGTCACCATGTGCCCGATGCAAAGCTGCGTTGTTGACGGGAAATTATTAACGCTTCAGTATTTAAATTCCAGATAGAAATATTAAATCCAGTATTTTCATTTCAAACAACAACCAACATCTATCATTTCAGTATAGGTACCTACATAGAACTTTTGGATAACTCTGTACGTGAAAAATAATGTTTAAAAATCTGAAATGAAACCAGCAGCATTTTTTTTAGTACAAATATTTTTCTATTGATTGTTCATAAGAAATAATGTAGCGACAGCGAAGCGAAGTGAAACGAAGTGAAGCGAAGACTTATAATTTAAGTATTATGGTAAAAAAAAAAAAAAAAAAAATATAGTTTACACTTTTTCATTTTGTAGGTACTTTCTTAAACTGAAAATCAATTTAAACTAATAACTTAATAAATATTATAATAATAATGAAATCAGGATATCATTAACATGACTTGCGGTGCTTAGTTAGTAACGTTGCGGCTTACGGCTTTGCGGCGATCTATCGGCGGCGGCGATCTCTCGCGTCCGGCCCTGGGGGTCTACTCTCTAACTCCGTCAACGACGAGACGGGCCCGTCCGAAGGTAGTCCGATACGATGCAGTAAACCCTACTCCCTATGGATTTCGGACTATTAGGTTTCTAACGGAATCATAGACACTATTCGTGAACGAATGGCGCATGACGATAGAGTTGCGCTATTTTACCGGTCGATTACCGGTTTACTTACTTTGTGGTTTTCAAGCTTAATAAACAAAAAATAATATTGTTATCATTATAAAATTACCACATTTTTAACAATAAACTGTTTATTATGTTTCCAAATATAGAACTGAACTATTTTAGCCATTTTTGTCCGGATTGTAGCTTTACCCTGTTAATACCTTTGCCTTTTTTCTTTTTGACGGCAATTTTCAAATGAAATGTCATGTCAGTGTTTATTATTATTTACAACCAACTAAATAATTGCATCAATTCGCAATTTATTAACACGACGCGGGATGTTTTTGTTATGAAATATTAATTAATGTTGTAAAATGACCCCAATCGCTCCAGCAGCAACTCACGCGCAAATAGAGGCCCTCCTCAATTTCATGAGTGAGAACAATGAGTTGGCACGCGGACTATTGAGGGGTGCCGACGAAAGAATTCGTTCAAAAGGCTGTGGGAAAACCTGTGCAACTCCCTTAATTCAATGGGAAGTGGCACAGTCTGTGGAGCAGTAACAAGGGTGAGTATGAAACATTACTCGTCAATATTAATTTGATTTTTAAGTCTTGTCATCAGTAAAGTGCATACAATGATAATCAGTCATCATCCAAATGATTATCTGTAAGAGTATACTGGCTTTTATATCGTTTTTTATGTAATTAAAATTAACCAACTTTTAGGTGCGGGCTGAAAAAGGACATTTAGCCAATAAAGCTGCTGAAGCTGCCAGACGTTCAGCATGTGCTACAGGTGGAGTCCCATCGGTAGCAAGTGGAATTGAGAATACTATCAATTATGGGAGAGGGTTTTGGACAGCCGCAAGTCAAGGCAAGAGTGCCAGCTTTTCCATCGGTAAGTAATAATTAAATTTATAATTTATGGTAGTATGTTTGAATGGTAAAAACAACAGCATTAATGCTTTTATAATGCTGTTGCATGGAGTCTTTGCCGTGACTTTAAAAAAATTCAATAACAATAAATAACAAATACATAATTATATATTTGTTGTACCCGTCAATGATATTCAGTTTTTGTTGTAGGTCCACCTGTAAGACAAGACCCAGCAGCCATCACACCCACCCAAATATCTGCTGCTGCACCTGCCAACCCACTTTCCCAAGAGCAACCCTCAATATCCACTGAAGCACTGGAGCGGGAGCTGCCAATGCAAAATTAGTGAAGTAAGTATTATTTTTTAGTAGAAAAGAGATTATGTAAATCATGTTTCAGAAAATTACTTAAAACTGACTGAGATTTATTTTAATTTGTTTACAGCATTAAATTCTCGTCGTGGACATCCACGAGTTCGGCAACACCTCACTGCCGACTCAGCAAGAAGTTGAAGTATTGAGGTGGAAGAACAAAGACTACTAATTGAATCCGGGAGAAATGTGGTGCCTGATGAAATAAGGGTTGTCATTGTGGAACTTTGTAACTTAGTACATAACTAGAAACATTTAAATTGCTATACATATAACTCTTGAAAGTCACAGGAAGAGACCTTTGCCCAGCAGTTGGATGATGCAGACAGTAACATATTTTTTTTTTCTCCGTTGCTCTATCATTGCAACATTGTTCACAATGTTGCAACTTTTTTTTCCCGAGCTCCTCATCTCTTTTGTTGCTTGGGGTCTAGTCTTCCAACTCAATAATTCACTGAATGAAAGCTTGTCTGTTACCAGCAATTATTTAAGATTCAATTATACAAATAATAGGAAATGGTATGTGTTGATTGTTTAAAAATATCTTTTTCATTTCTCATACACGGAAAGTAGTGTTTGTTTGATCCGAGTAGCGGGTGGAAGACGCTGCTCCCCGTCTTAGGGCGGGAAAAAGTCATAGTAATTGCTTCCCTCTCTAGGGCGGGAATGAATTTTAAAAATAGAACTAAATTTGGTTAGGTAGTCGGCTACGAAAGTTTTTACATAATTAAGTAAAATATCGATTAAAAGAAATGCCGGGGGCTTTAAGAGTGTATAAACAGCCAGTGTGAATTAAAAAAATACCTATTAAGGGGGATGCGCTAAGGTAGCCCGCGAAATTCAAATTTACTTACGTTTTTTGCAATTTGCAGTGACCAAAAACATAACTGACACAGAGCTGCAATTTGCAAAAGACCAAATAATATTTGAATATGGCGGGCTACAACTGTGGATCCACCTTAAGCGGGACGGTCCACGGCGGTGACGCGGTGTGTTCCATATTTAAAATTTGGAAAAGACTATATATTTTGGCGAGATACTAACTCTGTAATATTTCCTAACTTTGTTTTCTTCGTACTAAAGAAACTAAACGTGACATAGACTGAATGCACAAAGAGTGCGAAGACACAAGAAAAAAAAACTGTATTCTGTACCGAAATTCAAAATATCAGTTTTAGAGACTAATATTTGATTAAAAATGAGTCTCATGCATTAAATTATTAATAGACATTTTAGAAAAACTACTGTTTTTACTTTCCTTAAATTCGAAATGAAAAGTAGAGTGTTTACCACGGGTGAAAGTCATCAATTCCTACTCGGACTATAGCCGCCCTCGCTACGCTCGGGCGTCTAAATACCTCGTATGGGAATTGATTCCTTTCGACCCTTGTATAACAATCTACTATTGATTGTATAATATTGATTCTTAATTTGAGATTAGTCTAGAATAAAAGAAAATCTATGTATTGTTGATTGTTAATTTTATTCAGATATTAGGTATTTGAGACTGAAATAGACAAGTAAGAGAAACTAAGTTCCTAGTAATAAATTAAGACTTCAATAGATAAATAAAAGAAAATCTGTGTTATCATTGTTATAGTGTATTGTTGATTGTTAATTTTATTCAGATATTAGGTATTTGATATTGAAGTAGACTAGTAAGAGAAACTAAGTTCCTAGTAATCATTTAAGAGTTCAATAGATAAATAAAAGAAATCATATAGTGTATTGTTGATTGTTAATTTTATTCAGATATTAGGTATTTGATATTGAAGTAGACTAGTAAGAGAAACTAAGTTACTAGGAATAATTTAAGACTACATAGATAAATAAAAGAAAATCTATGCTTTGATTGTTACATTGTTGTTGAATGTATTTTTTTTTTCAAATTGATTGGTGTTAAATAAAAAGAAAACATTTTGTTAATAAAAACAATACTTTTATTGTGGAAATCTTTTTCTTATGTCAGAATCGTCCCGCGCCAGTCCCAACACCCATTATGTCCTGAAAACAAAATAAACAGTTTGTAAAATAAATACTCAAATCAATGTTATAAATACAAACATCCTATGTATTTATTGACATGTTTTTTAAGTAGAGTAGTTTTCTTGTGAGACTGCATAAGTACCTATTTCTGTCCAGCAATTCCGGTAATCTGTCTCTCGCTCTTTGGCCTTACTGAAGAGCTTGATGAGCGGGCATAGACTCATATTGCTGTCCTCCCTGTCTACTGCACTCTAATTGTAGGTCTTCCTCAGAGAGTCAGAGAGGGAAGTTGCTTCTAAACCTGCCCGATTACACATGTATATTGTGTAAGACAGCAGGCAATGACAATTTTACCTGCAAAAATAATATTTGCTCTGAAATTTATGAAAAAAGAAATACTGTTCACCTGTTCAATGCATTATAAGGAAAAATATAGTTATAGTGTAAATTGTGACAAATACCTGCTGTGATGGTTTATAAAGCAGCTCTCTAGCTGCTAAGAGGTATCTCCATCAGCCTTTTAAAATTCCAAATGGAAGTCTGCTAAGGCCCACTGCACCTTGGTACCTCCCCCGAGCATAAAAGTTGCGTGCAGCAAGGATCTAAAAGTAAACAAAATCACCAGTAAATACAACTCAATTAATTGCAGAATCTTCAATAAATAAGTATAACCTTAGCTTTAGTCCTTCATTCTTGTATCAAACAACTACCTTCATTATTGGATCCACACCATTTCGTCGTATTTGTTGAGGCAAAAGAGGTACTATATGCTCACACAAGTCTTCAAATAATTCCAGCCTTGTTCTTTAAGAACTCAACGTCGGGAATACTCGCCAACCGAAAGTTTTGGCGCAAGTATTATCGGCATCGCCTCCGCTCTTCCTGTAGAGCTTCATCGAGCATTCAAAAAAGCAGCCATAGGTTCAAGTTTTTGGCAAATTTTAACTTTCGTAGGCAGCACGACAACTATTTTGATGTCGTATCAAATGACATAACGATCCGTCCATACAAGTGTCAAATTCAACTTTTCGGACGGGCAAAAACACATCGGGAGTAGGGTCAACAGTCAAATCGTGTTGTCATTCGTTCTTAGTTCGGGTTCGGGACTAATCGTAAGTCCGTAGGTGATACGGAGTAGGAAACGCCCGTAACGAAGGCCGAAGCTACGGACTTCGTGCTTAAAGAGTAGGCCCCCTGGTCCAGGCCATGGTACGGAGAGAGAGGCAATGGGAAGCCGTCACTTCCTTCTGCGAAGCAGTAATGCTCGCGAAGGAGGAGGCAGAGCACGTGAGGGTGAGGCAATCGTTGCGCCCTCACGCCCCTAGTCGCCGCAGGAGACATTCTGGGCGTCGGGAGTCGATAGCCGACTCCCGGCCACCGTCGGCGCGGGTTTGCGGACGGCGAGCAATGGGCAGCTCGCCGTCCGGTAAGGACCTGGGGGTCTACTCTCTAACTCCGTCAACGACGAGACGGGCCCGTCCGAAGGTAGTCCGATACGATGCAGTAAACCCTACTCCCTATTGATTTCGGACTATTAGGTTTCGAACGGAATCATAGACACTATTCGTGAACGAATGGCGCATGACGATAGAGTTGCGCTATTTTACCGGTCGATTACCGGTTTACTTACTTTGTGGTTTTCAAGCTTAATAAACAAAAAATAATATTGTTATCGTTATAAAATTACCACATTTTTAACAAATAAACTGTTTATTATGTTTCCAAATATAGAACTGAACTATTTTAGCCATTTTTGTCCGGATTGTAGCTTTACCCTGTTAATACCTTTGCCTTTTTTCTTTTTGACGGCAATTTTCAAATGAAATGTCATGTCAGTGTTTATTATTATTTACAACCACACTAAATAATTGCTTCAATTCGCAATTTATTAACACGACGCGGGATGTTTTCGTTATTAAATATTAATTAATGTTGTAAAATGGCCCCAATCGCTCCAGCAGCAACTCACGCGCAAATAGAGGCCCTCCTTAATTTCATGAGTGAGAATAATGAGTTGGCACGCGGACTATTGAGGGGTGTCGACGCAAGAATTCGTTCAAAAGGCTGTGGGAAAACCTGTGCAACTCCCTTAATTCAATGGGAAGTTGCACAAAGTCTGTGGAGCAGTGGCAAAGGGTGAGTATAATACATTACTCGTCAATATTAATTTGATTTTTAAGTCTTGTCATCAGTAAAGTGCATACAATGATAATCAGTCATCCTCCAAATGATTATCTGTAGGAGTATACTGGCTTGTATATCTTTTTTTTATGTAATTAAAATTAACCAATTTTTAGGTGCGCGCTGATAAAAAACATTTAGCCAATAAAGCTGCTGAAGCTGCCAGATGTTCAGCATGTGCTACAGGTGAAGTCCCATCGGTAGCAACAACCCTCTCCCAAGTGGAATTGAGGGTACTATTAATTATGGGAGAGGGTTTTGGACAGCCACAAGCCAAGGCAAGAGTGCCAGCTTTTCCATCGGTAAGTAATAATTAAATTTATAATTTATGATAGTATGTTTGAATGGTAAAAAAAACAGCATTAATGCTTTTATTATGCTGTTGCATGGAGTCTTTGCCATGACTTTAAAAAAATTCAATAACAATTAATAACAAACACATAATTATATATTTGTTGTACCCGTCAATGATATTTTGGTTTTTGTTGTAGGTCCACCTGTAAGACAAGACCCAGCAGCCATCACACCCACCCAAATATCTGCTGCTACTCCTGCCAACCCACTTTCCCAAGAGCAACCCTCAATATTCACTGATGCACTGGAGCGGGAGCTGCCAATGCAAAATTAGTGAAGTAAGTATTATTGTTTAGTAGAAAAGAGATTATGTAAGTCATGTTTCAGAAAATTACTTAAAACTGACTGAGATTTATTTTAATTTGTTTACAGCATTAAATTCTCGTTGTGCACATCCACGAGTTCGGCAACACTTCACTGCCGACTCAGCAAGAAGTCGAAGTATTGAGGTGGAAGAACAAAGACTACTAATTGAATCCGGGAGAAATGTGGTGCCTGATGAAATAAGGGTTGTCATTGTGGAACTTTGTAACTTAGTACATAACTAGAAACATTTAAATTGTTAGCTATACATATAACTCTTGAAAGTCACAGGGAGAGGCCTTTGCCCAGCAGTTGGATGATGCAGGCAGTACCATATTTTTTTTTTCTCCGTTGCTCTATAATTGCAACATTGTTCACAATGTTGCGACATTTATTTCCCGAGATCCTCATATCTTTTGTTGGTTGGAAAGTGGTCTTCCAACTCAATAATTCACTGAATGAAAGCTTGTCTGTTACCAGCAATTATTTAAGATTAAATTATACAAGTAATAGAAAATGGTATGTGTTGATTGGTTAAAAAATATCTTTTCATTGTATAATGTTGATTCTTAATTTGAGATTAGTCTAGAATAAAAGAAAATCTATGTATTGTTGATTGTTAATTTTATTCAGATATTAGGTATTTGAGACTGAAATAGACAAGTAAGAGAAACTAAGTTCCTAGTAATAAATTAAGACTTCAATAGATACATAAAAGAAAATCTGTGTTATCATTGTTATAGTATATTGTTGATTGTTAATTTTATTCAGGTATTAGGTATTTGATATTGAAGTAGACTAGTAAGAGAAACTAAGTTCCTAGTAATCATTTAAGACTTCAATAGATAAATAAAAGAAAACATATAGTGTATTGTTGATTGTTAATTTTATTCAGATATTAGGTATTTGATATTGAAGTAGACTAGTAAGAGAAACTAAGTTCCTAGGAATAATTTAAGACTACATAGATAAATAAAAGAAAATCTATGTTTTGATTGTTACATTGTGTTGTTGAATGTATCTTTTTTTTCAAATTGGTGCTAAATAAAAAGAAAACATTTTGTTTATAAAAACAATACTTTTATTGTGGAAATCTTTTTCTTATGTCAGAATCGTCCCGCGCCAGTCCCAACACCCATTATGTCCTGAAAACAAAATAAACAGTTTGTAAAATAAATACTCAAATCAATATTATAAATACAAACATCCTATGTATTTATGTATTTATTGACATATTTTATTAGTAGAGTAGTTTTCTTGTGAGACTGCATAAGTACCTATTACTGTCCAGCAATTCCGGTAATCTGTCTCTCGCTCTTTGCCCTTGCTGAAGGGCTTGATGAGCGGACATAGACTCATATCGCTATCCTCCCTGTCTACTGCACTCTAATTGTAGGTCTTCCTCAGAGAGTCAGAGAGGGAAGTTGCTTCTAAACCTGCCCGATTACACATATTGTGTAAGACTGCAGGCAATGACAATTTTACCTGCAAAAATAATATTGAATATTGAATATATTATTATTATATTTTTTTAATATTGAATCCATCCAAAGGTTGTCTGTAAAAGATCGCTTTTAGCGATAAGACCGCCCATTGTGTCACCCTGTGTAAAATGTCTACATTTATATCTGTTATTTTTTATGGTGCACATAATAAAGAGTATTCTATTCTATTCTATTCTAATATTTGCTCTGAAATTTATGAAAAAAATACTGTTCACCTGTTCAATGCATTATAAGGAAAAATATAGAATTGTGACAAATACCTGCTGTGATGGGTTTATAAAGCAGCTCTCTAGCTGCTAAGAGGCATCTCCATCAGCCTTTTAAAATTCCAAATGTAAGTCTGCTAAGGCCCACTGCACCTTGGTACCTCCCCCGAGCATAAAAGTTGAGTGCAGCAAGGATCTAAAAGTAAACAAAATCACCAGTAAATACAACTCAATTAATTGCAGAATCTTCAATAAATAAGTATAACCTTAGCTTTAGTCCTTCATTCTTATATCAAACAATTACCTTCATTATTGGATCCACACCATTTCTTCGTATTTGTTGAGGCAAAAGAGGTAGGTACTATATGCTCACACAAGTCTTCAAATAATTAGTTCTTTAAGAACTTAACGTCGGGTATACTCGCCAACCGAAAGTTTTGGCGCAAATATAATCGGCATCGCCTCCGCTCTTCGTGTAGAGCTTCATCGAGCATTCAAAAATGCAGCCATAGGTTCAAGTTTTTCGCAAATTTTAACTTTCGTAGGCAGCACGATAACTATTTTGATGTCGTATCAAATGACATAATGATCCGTCTATACAAGTGTCAAATTCAACTTTTCGGACGGGCAAAAACACATCGGGAGTAGGGTCAACAGTCAAATCGTGTTGTCATTCGTTCTTAGTTCGGGTTCGGGACTAATCGTAAGTCCGTAGGTGATACGGAGTAGGAAACGCCCGTAACGAAGGCCGAAGCTACGGACTTCGTGCTTAGAGAGTAGGCCCCCTGGCCCGGGTCGATTGCGCGTCGTGTTTCACACGCGCCTCAAAGAGATGTCAGCAAATTAACGGAGTCCGATAGGGCCGATGCCTGCTGGAGTCGCGGATTATTCGAAAGAGTTACCGTGGTAAGTTGAGAACTTACTTAAACTGAAAATCAATTTAAACTAATAACTAAATAAATATTTTAACACGTGACACGTGATTATCATTAACATGACTTGCGGTGCTTAATTAGTAACTTTGTGGCTTTTAAATTTATTTAACACGATTTTCATCGGACTCAAATGGATTATTTTACACACTCACTTTTAGCACGCAATTTCAGCGGAATAAATTGTCATCGACGGACTTACAAATAAGGAAATGTAGGTACTGAAACGAAACAAGATCGATATAAACAATAAACCAAACTTTTGAGAACCGCTTGGGTATCACCAGCAACTGGTGGGAATAGGAATCACAAACTATTTTGTTGTAAACATTGTCTTCAAGTTTTATATTTACGATAACATTACGCTGTACCTACCTACTGTAAAAAAACCCGAATATAATTAGGTACTAGTATCAGCAAGAAAAGCTTTTGTAAATATTTAAACCACTTATTTCATATTAGTTTCAGGCTAGTTTTTACAAAATACATAAACTTTTGACAAGATCTCTCATTAAATTATAAATTTTAAACGTATAACTTGTTTAATTTTTTAGCTGATACGTTTTCCGGGCATCCGTTAACCGGATAAGCGGGGCCAACAAATACGATTACAGGCCGTACTCCTCATTAATGTGGCATGCTAATTAAAAATGTATGTTTACAACAGTCTCGTATTTTGCTTATATTTACAAGTAGGGCAGGAGGATAATTTAAACTACATTTAGTGTGAGCCTTTGAAAGTTTAATTTCGGCTACAGAAATAACTTGATAATTTCTTTGGCAAATGTTAATTTTCAATATGGGTGCTTTTACTCGATGTGATGATGATCGATTTTTATTGTTATTTTTAACCATTGTGTAGCAATATTATTTATTTATCAGTGTAGATGGAAACGTTATGCTGCGTAAGGAGGCCGTGGAAACAATATCGAAATTCACACGTACCTAATAGAAATATTGGCTGTTCGTGAAACGACGAACAATTGACGAGAACAGTGCATTTCGTAACGAATGTATCTCGTAGATTACAGTGGCTTGCAGAGCGAGAGAGACCTCACAGACTTTATAATGTTTGTATCATTGTGACCGTCCACTGCTAAACTTGATCCTTAATGTACAATATCATGAGGTCATTGCCAACATCAATGTACTTGGTAAATTAATTGGTAGTTGCAGTAAATCGTTCATAAAGTAATAAAGAGTTGCCTATTCTCATGAAATCATATTCATTTTTACGATATGATGTGTAGAGATCATTGGCCTATTTTTTTTTATGAAGACAACCCCTCTTCCTTCCTTATCGACTGCCCTAATTCACATCAGGCCTAAAACATTTGATGAAAAATCTGATGCTGTTTCAGTTGATGAAAAAGTTAGTTTCTTCAACGATGTTGTGGTCAAGCTATATGACGTCCATGCTCCTATCAAGAAAATCAAGTTGAAGCGTCCGCCTGCTCCTTGGATGAACATGGGAGTTCGGATGGCAATGCGACGGAGGGACCGCGCGTTTCGGAAATTTAAAAAGGATCGCTCGGAGAACAATTGGGCCTTCTTTAAGGCTGCTAGGAATCGGTGTAATCAGATGATACGCAACGCTAAACGCCGCCACGTCCTAAATAATATCACTTCTTCTTCTCCTGCCGATATTTGGAAGTTCCTTGGAACTTTAGGCATCGGCAAATCGCGACTTTCAGACCTTCCTCACACAATTGGTTTGGACGATCTAAATCGCCATTTCTCTACTGTTCCCGCTCTGGATAGTCTAACCAAATGTCAAACCCTCGACTACCTTGCTGGTCTGACGCGTCCCAATGTTAACCCCTTTGTCTTCACCCCAGTCGCCCCGGGGGAGATCAAAAAGATTATCCTTTCCATTAAATCTAAAGCCGTGGGCTGCGATGATATCAGCCGCCATATGATCGTAGAGGCTCTTGATCAACTCCTTCCTGCAATCTCCCACATCATAAACTACTCCCTTTACATCGGTTCTTTCCCTTCCCTATGGCGTAAAGCCCTTGTTCGGCCCCTACCTAAGATACCCAATCCTTCTCTTCCTAATCACTTTCGCCCAATTTCCATCCTTCCCTTTCTATCAAAAGTGCTCGAGGCCAGTGTTCATAAACAATTCTCCCACTTTATTCACCGCAACTCCCTCATCAGTCCATTACAATCCGGTTTTAGGCCCGGGCACAGTACCGTTTCAGCGCTCCTTAAAGTGACTGACGATATAAGGCGGGGAATGGAAGACACTAAAGTTACAGTCTTAGTGTTAATTGACTTCTCCAACGCTTTTAATACCGTCAGTCACGAAGTCCTTTTATCCATCCTTTCCTATCTTATGGTCTCTCGGGAGGTACTGGAATGGTTTGCCTCTTATCTTCAGGGGCGTCAGCAGTCTGTTCGTGCTGGAGACTCTTCGTCGAGTTTTTGTGATCTTACAGCTGGCGTCCCTCAAGGCGGTATATTATCTCCTATTTTGTTCTCCATTTTTATTAATTTCATTACCATCGAGCTTCGGACTGCGTATCATCTTTATGCTGACGATTTGCAGCTTTATTGCCAGGCAAGTGTTGACAACATATCCGACGCGGTTGAGGAGCTAAATCGGGATTTAGGAGTGGTTAAAAACTGGTCTGATCGATTTGGGGTGGCGGTTAACCCTAACAAATGTCAAGCTATAATTGTAGGGAGCCCCCACAGTATGAGGAAGCTAAATGGCTTAACAGTGCCACCTGTAATGTTTGACAACGCAGTTATCCCGTTTAGCTCCGATGTTAAGGATCTTGGTCTACATGTCGACACTTGTCTTGACTGGCGAAAACAGGTCACGACTGTTAGTAAAAAAGTCACCGGTACGTTGCGGTCGCTCTATCGGTTGAAAAACCTTCTCCCATCATACATAAAGGCAATGCTTGTACAGTCCCTAATCTTTCCCATAATTGACTATGGTGATGTGTGTTACTATGACCTGAATGCTGATCTCCTCAATAAACTTGACCGCCTTCTAAATAACTGCATTCGATTCGTTTTCAATCTTCGTAAGTACGATCATGTGTCCGCGCACCGGTTGCTTTTAAAATGGTTACCCATTCGTCAGCGCAGAGAGTTGAGGGCTCTGTCTATGTTGTTTTCTATTCTTGACAAACCTACTTCTCCTTCTTACCTCACTTCAAATGTTCAATACTTATGCTCCGCGCATAGTAAAAATCTTCGTTCCACTAACAATCGTCTTCTACGATGTCCTTCCCACCGCTCTGGTTTCATTCACTCTTCTTTCTTTGTCCAGGCGGTCTTTCTTTGGAATGCGCTTCCTCTGAACATCAGGACGGCAACCAGTCGGTTTACTTTTAAAGTGAAGGCACGTGAACATATTCGTAAGAAGTTGGCAGAATCATCCCAGCGCTGATTTGCTGGATTCGTTTTCTCCTCTTCCTATCGTTATTTCTCTTGACTAAGTTTATTTTCGTTATATGTATGTATGTATGTATCTATGTATTAGTATTTATTATTTTTCAAGTTATCTATCCCTTATGTTGCACCTGCCATGTTTTGTCTCTGCATCACCCTAAGGTTGACTGGTAGAAAATGCCTCAGGCATTACGTCCGCCTTTGTACAGTATTTTTTTTTTTTTACTTGTGCATAAAGTTTTAATAAATAAATAAATAAATAAATTTGAACATCTCGAGTTATGTTTACCTGCTTCTAAAGAAAAAGTATGAACTCAAGTATTTAAGTCCCTCATAATGCCTCTAAACGCCTTCATAAATAAAGAACTGACACAAGAAAAAACAAGTAACAAACAGTTTAAGCTGATGTGTAGAGAATCAATGAAGATATAACGTGACAAGTCATTGTGGTGAGGCGAAATACTATTATCCCAATTATGTATAGAACTAAGTGTACGATGGTTTCCATTAGGAAGGCTCCACGGCTGTAACCTAATATTCGATTTGCTTTTACATTGAAACTGGCAGTAACCTTGTTATCCTTTTATAGGGAAGGACCGGTCCAATTGAAATCGAGACTTGAGAATTCAGAATTCAGAGTTCTTGATTAGGAAATTAAATTAAATTTTACAGAGGAGGATGTTTTTGTGTACTTCTTTTGTGGGATACGATTCTTGAACAAAAATGTTTCGAAGTTTTGTTGATTAATTTCCATAGTTACTCATGTCTTTTATACACTGTTCCAAAGTGAATTGTGGCGTTCGTAAAAAACAATTTAGCATGTTAAATCATAGATCTTTAAATCGTAGGTAAATAAAAAGACAAAGTCATACCTACTTCTGATAAAACTAAAAACACATCACCATTTTCTATAAGTTATATTGTCCTGCTATTTTGGAGCGTAATACCCAATATTAACTGCGATTAGGTAATTGTAATCAAACCAATAATCATAATTCACATCACTCTATTTCATAATCTAAATGCGTGTTGTAATTTAACTAATTGCCATCCCATCATGCAGTGTGATAGACTGTGTCATCTCCAACTATTAATTCAAATAGCCGAAATGGCTTTGCGGCGTCAGGAGTCTGCTCATTAAGAAAAGTAGATCTCGGGGCTTGCTCCGAGTAATGGCCGGCCGCCGCGCCGGTCCGTCTTCCTTGATTGCTCATTAAAATTATTTTTAAAGCATTATGGATTCATTTGCTATAATGGTTTACTTAGCGATTATGTAAACTATTATTGGTTGGGCTAGTATTTGAGAATTGGAGATAATTAGGTCCAGTACCGGGATGTCAATAAGGCATATCGAGTTCCGGAAGATCTCGGCCTTGTAGAGCGTAGTATCTGTTACTCGAAACTGTGTTACAGTCTCTTTCTTAATACCAATGTCTTATTCCAAGGCTTTCTTTTGCGAAAATACAAAAATGTTATTTTTTTGGTAGGTCCTACTCCGTACTTACATCTAAGTAGTAGGTTTGTTCGGTAAACATCCTTAAAACACATAGACATTAGAGATAAATACATTTCATCACATACAGTTGGAACCATATGAGGACCAACGTATATGAGGTCATTTGTAGTATGAATAAAATTAGGTTTTCCAGAGAGCCTGTCTTATGACCCATATCCATTACGGGGATAAAAGACCTCTTTACAAAATAATGAGGTATGAACTGTGGGGTCTAGACAAATAAAAATGTTCTCGCAATCTTTATTGTTAACAGAATGTTTATCTTTACAGACGTGTAATAAAAGCCTGATATAATACCTACCTTTTAAAATAAAAAGGTTTTTCATAAACTAAAAATGATTTCTATTTGATTAAAAATAAAACTGACCCGTTGGTCTAGTGGTCGCAAACTCTACTGGTGAGCATGAGGTCCTGGGTTTGATTCCCGGGTCATGTAAAGTGTTATTGGGTTTTTCCGTCTGGAATTCCTCGGAGTTTGGATTTGTGCCCGGTTGATGACAATAGGTTCGCCCCTATTACAACATGTGACTTAAATATAACTTGCGAAATGTGGGCGTAGATACTATAGGTAAAATCAGCAAAAGAGATAAGTATCCAGGGTCGCCGGATATAGGTGAAGTTTAGTAAGAAACCGACGAAATGTTTTCTAATAAATTAAAATAAAATTAATAGAAAACAAACTGGTAATTAATCAAATTAAATTTCATTTGAAAACATTCGTCGGTTTCTTACTAAAATTCAGCTATATCCGGCGATCCTGGATACTTATCTCTTTTGCTGACTGTACACCTCTGCTCAAACCCTTCGGGGATTACAGGCGTGATGTTATGATAAGTTAAGTATAATAAAAGTCTGTCATAACACCTTTTAAAATAAGAGGATTTCCATCACCTCAAATTAATTTCTATCTAATTAAATATAAACTGAAAAAAAGTTGAATTACGCTTACGTAGCAATAATTTTGGCCAAGCTTATAAAACTATGTTGCTAACCCTGATACTTGTAGATAACTGTATTAATACTTATTATTCTTATTATTCAATTAAAGACGTCACACATTATTTTGTTCCCTAGTTTATGGGTCCATCACTATCTCATGGGTCACGAGATAAGTAACGTGTTTATGGTCATCATTATCTTATAATTGTTTTTGTAAATTGACCTCTCTTTCTGTTTTCTGTAGTAATTTATCGGGTGTTATTATCTGTAGATTTATTTTAAAAAAACATTCTTAAAATACATTATTGGTGGTGAGGGGAAATCTAGCAGTATGCAGAAAAAAACGCGTAATGAAGAGTTAGGGCGTTTGTCCACCGCAGCCGTCACCGGGACGTCATCTAGAAATGAGATTATTCGAACCGAACGTGATGTCCCTTTGAAGGCGATCGCTGGTTCACCGCGACCGAACTCGTCGCTTCAGTATGTTATGATAGACAAAACAAAAGTCAGGCGAACGGCGGCGGCGCCGCTGCCGCATGCCGCTGTAACGGCAGTGTATGGACTAGAAAGACTAGATCAAACGTGTTTTGTATTGCCGGCACATTGGCCCATCACAATTTTTGGGCCGAGTTCTAGCGGTCGCGCCGAATTACTTGAAACTTCGGCGGCCGGGATGACGACTCTCGGGTGACGGCCATGCGGTGGACACGCGGCCATAGTTAATGTATGTATCGCTACTTCGGTGCTGTCATCTCGTTTTCGGTGACGTCTCAGTGACGGCTACGGTGGATAAACGTACTAAGAGTTTTTAAAGTTTTTTTGCAGTTGCATTTAAGCGGGCTCGTGGCTAATTAATAACAGCCGCACGGGTCGAACGAATGTTAAGCTACGCTTGCCGCGGTCAGTTCGTGTATGGATGATCATCATTTACATATCGAGACCCCTCCGTCGCCCGGAAAGCACGTTAAGCCATTGGTCTCGGCTGTCAATCGTAGATTTTCGTCTGTCGTTACGGGTAGTCAGAAGCCCAAAAGTCTGACAACCAGTCTTACCAAAGGGTAACGTGTTACCCAGTAACCGGGTTGTAGACGTCAGATAGACAGTCGTTCCATGTAAAATATTGGTATTCAGCTGCATCTGGTTAGACTGTAAGCCGACCCCAAAATAGTTGGGATAAGTCTAGGCAGATTGATTTAAGCCCATATTTATTTATTTTTCCACCCACCTGCTCGACAATGTCAAATTACGAGTATATGTCATGCAAACCTAACCTAAAGTATGTCATTAAAGCCCTGGGGTCTAGCCGGGCATTAATATTTTACTGAATTTCATTATGACCCGCTGGACATTGATGTGATTTGAATTTGGAACATTGGAACCTCATGTAAAAATGGCATACAAACATTTTCCATAGTACATACTAATCACAAACACAATTGAGACTTGCAATAAAAAAAAAATGTTCGGTAATCGAACTGGCCACAGCGAGCAGAATACAAATAAAAAAATAGAACACATATAAAAAAAAAGCGCGAATACTGTAAATCGCTTTGCTGTTAAAACGCAAATTAAACTACAAATTTCTAACAAAAATGTCGAGTGATGGTAGTGATTTGACTCCGGATGACATTAAATTCGAAGCCATTGGCATTGCCAACAATCCACTCCCAGAAAGACCAAGGAATAGTACATGAAAGCCTACGATAATTTTTACAAATGGAACCTATAAAAGGCGTCAAGTCTGTATCTGGATCAGTGATTTTAGTTTACTTCCGCTATTTATCATGTACAAAGAAGTCAAGTAGCCTATGGTGCATCTATTCGACGCTTAGGTCAACAATAAGCATTAAATATAATATTCAACAAAGTGGCATTTTTTAAAAGGAAATCGGAAGGACATCGTGCTAAGAAATCAAAGTTTTCACAGCTCAAAATATCGAAAAGTTTCTAAATTAAGACCCTGACCACAGCTTTCTTGCCACAAAAGTAAGTACATACATACTTACTTATACTTACTAGCGACCCACTCATCAGTCGATCGCTTGTGTGTGATCTACTAAAGCGTTGCCTAATGTTTTGACAAGCCAAAATGTCGAGATTTCTGCGCTCTATCCAAGTTAAATATTATTGTAAACCTTCGTTAGGTTTATGTGTTTCAATTATATGTGTCAATGAAATCTATGAAAGTGTATACATAAGAATTAATATATATTAAAGTACGTAACTTACCTTCCTACTTACTAACCTACCCGTCTATTTTTGTTACAGGTTACACTATTCATCTAGCCCGCTGCCTTAAATACCACCTTCACCAACTTTCACGATCCAAAATGATCCTCAGCAGACCCAAGTTTCTGAAACTTTACTCAACAGCAATACACAAATAAACTCTACCTCCACTCCAATAAATGTACCGAATAAAAACATAACTTCCTCTTTCCACAACTGATCTAATGTATCAAACATTACCTTTAACTTTTAATTGTTTTAAATAGGTCTACTAACTGTAATTGTAATTTTAATAAATACTTCGATTCTAGTGCCTACTATTGCTTTTTATTGTCTCGTAGATGGTGTGAAAAGTAGAGTATCTTACTCGGGGCTAAAAATGCGCACTCGTCTTGTGCGAGCTTAATTCCCAGCTGAGCATACAATACGGCGCCCGCGACATAAGACACTGCTCGAACCCCTGGGTACATAATCTACTATTATCTCTTAGCAAACAACCAAAGTAAGGCGACAGATTTACTCTTCAGGTATCAGTGGTAGTTAACAGAAAATTGAATGTAGCGGGTCGATAAAGTATTTTCATATAAAATACCAATATAAACCCTCAGTTGATTAGAGTGGAAGCTTCATTTGGTCCTAACGAAGTTGGGTTAAAATTATCGAATCTGCAAGGTGTTTAAAATAATGTAATATTAATAATTTTGGTCGAAAAATATTATCAAACGTAATTAATTTCCCGGTTATGCGTAAAATAACTGCATTACGGTGATAAATTAATAAAAGCAAATACTATTCATATAATATGCTGTATAATTTTAAAGCTTGCCATCGATTTGAATTTGTGTTGAAATACATAAAAGAAAAAAGTGAAATTTGTAAAGTAGGATAGGGTGAACCGAAGTAAACCCTCATATTCTAAAACGTTATTTGTATTGTATAGAATAAGGGATGGCCATAATATAAAGACTTCAATTTTTTTTTGTTTGTTTGTAATCTCTGGAAGTAGGTACAGATCCGATTACAAAAATTCTTTCACTACAGTCTGGCCGTCGAGAGAATGCGTTCCTGACACCTGTCAGTGCAACAATTCTATTAACTAATAAAGACCAAATTCGCAAACCACTTATTCGTTTGTATGAAACTGACAGGTGTCAGGGGGTCTACTCCCTAAGCACGAAATCTGTAGTTACGGCCGAAGTTACGGGCGTTTCCCACTCCGACTTTGGAGCTCAAACTAAGAATGAATGACAACAAGATTTGACAGTTGTCCCTCCTCGTGATGTGCATTTGCCCGTTAAAAAAATTGAATTCCTCACTTAATTTGAAGGATTAACTAGTTTTGAATGGGCCCATATTTTCGTTGATGGACTTAGAATCCTCTGGAACGCATTCCCTCGATGCGACGGCCGAGCTGTAATAGAAAGCTACACTATTTCCGAGTGCCATAGGATGTTTTATGGTATAGTTGATTTCCACGCTGACGAATTTGCAGGCAGAAGCTAGTCAAACATCGTTCCAAACTCCACGTAGCAGCTGAATACTTTAAACGTAACAGAAAAGTTGCCTTAACTGGTAATTGAATGCTCACGTTTCATTGCTTCTTTTTCGTGTAGATTCCTAATGGATGCTATCCATCTGGGGAAGGCGGATGGTAATGTCAGACTACTGTACAACTATTTTCTTAATGTCCCTCGGCAAACTTCGTGTTTCGCCAGTCGTCGGATTTGTAATCGACTTGCAGCTTTGCTCCATTTTTAAATAAATGACATTAAGTTAAAAGAGTATTAACAACTCTATATACTTTCAAGTCGATTAGAAATCCGATTACTGACGAAACACGAAGTTTGCCGAGGGACATTAAGAAAATAGTTGTACTGTACAGACTAAAAAAACACATGGTGGTTGCTAGGCCCCACATAGTAATATTATCCGTAGTATAAAATATAGAGTCGGTTTTCGTGTCTGCCTGTGTGACCGATTAGATCTTCTAAACTTCGCAATGGATTTTGATGTGGTTTCCGGCATCATTTAAAGATTTTTTTATGAGTAAAACATTAGTTTTTAACTTTGTGGCCAATCGCGTCTACATTTAATTTGGTCGCAGTTACTTGGCTATTTAGTATATTTAGGACACCAAAATTGGAATTATTTGAGCTGCACAAAGAGATATACCTAGCGTAAAAATCTCGATATTTTGACATGTCGCCATTACACCCGAGGCAAGCAGAGTTGGGTCACTAGTGATCACCTGGTAACACAATAATCGCATCGTCAAGATGTCTACCATAAGACGAGCACTTCTATTATGTAACGGGTAATATTTAACTAATCCTCTAAAAACTTATTGACCTTATATTGATGAACCCTTTTTTAAATTAATGAAATTCATTTTTTTTTAAATATAACGTGGCCTCTTTTTAAATTTCTTTTCTTTTCTTACAGAGGGTTGCAGTAACTAAGCTAGGATACCCCAATCAAACTGGTTAGTTAGGTTAGAACTGTGAACAACCACGGGCGACCTGAAATTGCTCTTTTCCATAGGTACCTACACTACGCTTTGGAGTAGGCAACTAGCTTCATATTTCTGACTGACCGACTCCTTGACAATTCAAAAGTGCCTGTAAATGATTTAATTGAAATAAATGCTTTGAGTTTGACTTTGAATTTGAATTGGCCGCAGTAACTATGTATGCTAGGGCACCCCGACCAAATGAGTTAGATTAGGCTAGAACTGTCACCAACCGCGCTACATCCTAGTTGGTCGCCGTTACTCCGCTATAAAGTATTTTTAGGACCTCAAAATAGGAATTATTAGAGATTCACAAAAATAAGCGCATTTATATGTGAAGTCCTACTCACAGCCGAACTATTAAAAGAAAAACTGAAGGTGTGCCGACACAGTGCTTCCTTATCCATACCATTCGTTCCATCTGCTGAAGATCTCCCACCTGGACAAGTGTTGCCTTGGGTAGCCTGGAAGTCTCTGAACAGACTCCTGACCCAGGTTGGCCGTAAATGATAAATGATTTTATTTCTGTAAGTAGGTGTGAACAAACACTTTTACACGTCAATCATATTTTAAAAACTAGATGAGGTCGGCGTTTCCTATCTGACTACTCTGAGAAGAAAGGCCGAAACAAACTCAGAGGTCACAGTCTCTTTTAAAGTCCAGACATAATCTTGGTCAGATCATGTGAAGACCATGTAGATTTGTGTCCGAGATGGTCTTTTGAGGAAAAACCACACAGATTGAGTGGACCTGTCCAGTCAGTGCACGCATTTGTCAGTAATCGTGTAGTTCAACTCAGAACTTAAGGAGCTCAAGCTCGTAGCAATGAAAACCTTTTCAGGTGGAGATTTATAGACCGCCTTGGAGTATAAATATGGTGCTGTACCACAAACGATGGAACACTTAATATCATGTCCTGTGTGTCCTGTCAGCTGCACATTACAGGAACTGATGGATGCTAGTGATGGCGATAAACTAGTAGCCGAATTCTGGCTCGAGGCAAGAGAAGAAGAAGAAGATTAATTATATTAGAGTGTTCAATAATATTTTTAGGGAAGCAAAATAGGATCTATTTGAGGTTCGATTACATACAAGCCTTAGGTAACACACTCACAGTCGCTTTCATTAAGCTGTTCACTGCACAGTATGCTACAAACATCAGTCTTGCTAACAACTAGATAAACGCAATGAATATTATTGTACATTCAGAATGGGTGTTACGCAATTAGGATGCTGATTGGTTTCCATTTGCAGTAGTAGATTGCAATGAACAAGCTGTAGTAGTATAATCCAGGGTCTGTTACAAAGAGCATTTGGTTTATCGTGTTGGGTAGTATTATTAGAACATTGTTGATGGAGGGGCTCATGGCTAAATAATAACAGCCACATGGGTCGATCGGAAGTTAAGCTTTGCTTGTCATGGTTGCTTCGTGAATGGGTGACCATGCATTACATATCGAGACAATTCCGTTGCGTCGCTCGGAAAGCACGTACAGCCGATGGTCTCAGCTGTCATTCGTAGATCTTTGACAGTCATTACGGACAGTCAGAAGGCCAAAATTATAACAACCAGTCTTACCATGGGGTATTGCGTTACCCAGTAACTGGGTTGTGGAGGTCAGATAGGAAGTCGCTCCATGTAAAATGCTGGTATTCAGCTGCATTTGGTTAGACCAGAAGCCGACGCCGACATAGGTGGGAAAATTTCAGACAGATTGATTAGAAGAATGTTACATCAAGGCACGCTTACATAGACTTAGTTAGATACACGTGCCTAGGTGAAGTAGTACTTAGGCAGCGGTATACAGTTATTACCATTAGGTTAATAAGGAAGCAGCTGGATCCTTCAGGATCTGTATTTTTCCTTCAGTACATAAATAAAGGCGTACCTATTATGTATATATAAGATGTAACGCATTCAAAAGATTAACTTTCTTTGTCGGAATGAAATCGCGTTTGTCAGTTACAGGTACTGCTATAATTTCGAGGTGAAAGAAAATAATTGGTATATTAAAAAAAAAAATGTTTTTGTGGTTCAAGACTTGGCGTGAAAGGAAGTTTTATATTGTGAGGCGAACAATAAAGAGCAGTCGGCAGTCACCCTTTGTGTTCTTTGTACAGGGGCTTCACTTGCACCGTTTATTTTTTTATGAGTCGAAAAACAAGCCTTGTCGCTTCGTGTTGCCAGTTGGCTTTTACTGTTTCGTAGAGGTTTGTTTTTTTGTTTCTGAAGGCCATCTGGCAGGTCATGTGGAGGCTTTTTAAAATAAGGTCTCCAGCCAGGGCAAAAAGCTTATAAACTAAGCGACTACACGCTAAGGGTATCCCCTGTGGAGTGCGTGCGGACCTCGGTTTAGAGTGTCGTGCGTCGCTGGGGCAGCAAGGGACAGTCTGAATCGGATCTAGCAGGCACTGGTTTGGCGGCAGGATTAGTTTTTATTAAATGGAGATGTTCTGCGCCTTTTTTTTGAGAATTACAGAATATTGAGCTTTTCCGTCTGGTCGTTTTGACGCTTATGCGTTGAAGCGGATAGTTTTTCATCTGAAATAAGTAAGCTTTGATTTTGGTCTTTGAGTAGTAACTTTTCGATAAGCGGTTCATGAGCATAATCTAAAAAACATTAATACATCTTAAATAAAAGTCAATAGCCAAAAATGTTTGTCCGCGCATCACTTCAAAGCGGCTGCACCTATTTGGCCAATTCTGTTTTTGTTGTGTTTGTAATTGTCAGGACAAGGTTTGTATGAAGGATTTTTTTTTGGAAAATTCACTGGGAAAGTCGGAAATACGTATACTTTTACAAAATTATACCATCAGCATCTGTCCTTATATCGATGTTATTAAACTAGAACACTGCTACTCGCACATCTACAACGGACAATCCAGAATGCTATTTTTGTATGAAATCACCCCGGGCGACGCCGGGCACGAACAGATTGTTTAAAATACAAATAAACACTAAAAGTATATCTTTATCCCAAAAATAATTCAGACAATATATATTTTTTTAAATTAAATGTCTCAGGTTCTCTCACTCATTAATAAAATATGCAATAAATAAATATTCACTTTTTTTAAGTTTGCAACTTACAAAAAGACGAAGTTCGATGTGTGTATCACTTGTTTTTATTTTATTTTTATTATTATCATTTTGTATCTATTTCTCTTACATTACCCATTATTTATTATTGTTTACTCATTTGTGTTACTTTGTTAGTTATTGCTGTAAAATTTTTGCCAATATACCAGCGAGTGGGGGAGGGTTTTCTGGTCAAAGGAAAATCTAGATTAGTGTTTTAGTATTTAACGGTATTTTAAAATCATTTTTACACTTGTATTTTATATATATATATATTATTTTTATATTTATATTATAATTTAGCTACATTTATGGATGATGTAGCTGATCTTAACGACAGCTTCTTCTCGTGCTCTTCTCCTGCTAGTTTTGTTAGTGCGGACAGTGACTCTTCCATACCACTTACTTTACGTGATAAAATCTTTTCTCTTTTTTCCAATGACCCTAAGAATCTGCATATAGCACACATAAATGCTCAGAGTGTTCCTGGTCACTATTCTGACCTTCTGGCATCCTTTAGCAGTGCTCACCTAGATGCTCTATTGATATCAGAATCCTTTCTGAAGCCGTCTCTTCGCTCTACTCAATACTCACTCCCCGGCTTCGTATTGATCCGCAACGATAGGACTGGTAAAGGTGGGGGAGGTGTAGCTGTGTACCTGCGTGCTGATTTACCCTACAGGGTGGTCAGTTCATCTCCTTCACGGTTTTCTGAATCGGCTGAATACTTGTTTCTCGAGATTACAGTGCATCACACAAAAGTCTTGCTTGCAGTGCTCTACAGTCCTAATCTACATATTGACTACTTCAATTCCCTTGACTCCACTCTCAGTGATCTTTGCCCTATGTATGAGCACGTTATTTTAATGGGTGACTTCAATACTTGCTTGATTAAAAATGACTCTCGTTCTCTTAAACTCCTTTCACTCTTGTCTTCTTTCAATCTTCAAGTTTTGCCTCTTTCTGCAACGCACTATTTTCCTAATTGTTTACCCCCTTTTCTAGATCTTATGATTGTTTCCTCTCCTAATAATGTATCTTACCATGGTCAACTTACGGCTAACTTTTCTTATCACGATCTCATTTATCTCTCGTATCGTATCCGCGTTCCGACGCGTAAGATCCAGCTCTTATATCTCCGTAACTACAAAGGCATAAATCTAGAAGCTTTGCAACGTGATGCCGGCGATATCGACTGGACCCCTCTGCTTGAGAACGATAACATCGACTGTAAGGTAGATTACTTTAACACTACTGTTCTCAACTTGTATGATCATCATGCCCCTATCCGACGTGTCAAAGTAAGACATAACCCTGCACCATGGATAACGCTAAAAATTAAAGAGCTTATGGCTCGCAGGGATAAAGCTAAGAGCAGATATAAGCGCAGACCTTCAGAGCTGAATCTGTCTCTCTACAAATCCTTACGTAATCGCTGCAGTCATCTGTGTCAAGATGCTAAGAGACGCTATTTCCACGATCAACTCAATAATCGCAGTTCTTCCGATGTTTGGAAATTTCTCAAATCTGTAGGCATAGGCAAATCACCTACTAACCAATGTAAGGATGTCAACCTCAATGATCTCAATAAGTATTTCTCTATTCTTCCCTTTTCTCTTGATCCGTCTGTCAAAGCTACGACACTGGCGAGTCTTGCTAGTTTGCCATTACCGCAATGTTCTAAATTTAAGCTTAGCGATGTTACTGAGGATGACGTCAAGAAATCTGTACTTGTGATTACTTCTTCAGCAGTCGGTAATGATAAGTTGTGTTCAAGAATGATAACTCTTATCCTTCCCTCTTTACTTCCTGTTCTCACTCACATCTTCAATCACTCATTTTCCTCTTGCTCCTTTCCGTCAGTTTGGAAACAGGCTCACATTATACCTCTACCTAAAACTAACGATCCTTCTTTAGTAACCCACTTTAGACCTATTTCTATTCTCCCATTTCTCTCTAAAGTTTTTGAGCACATAGTTCATAGACAATTATCATTTTTCTTGACGTCAAACTCGATAATATCCCCTTTTCAATCCGGTTTTCGCCCAGGTCACAGTACTGTATCAGCGCTTCTGAAAGTAACTGACGACATCCGCTGGGCAATGGAGAATAAGTCCCTTACTGTCCTTGTATTGCTTGACTTTAGTAGCGCCTTTAACTCAGTGGATTTCGACATTTTGCTAGGCATCCTCACATCTATCAATTTCTCATCATCCGCCCTAGCCTGGTTCAATTCTTATCTTCGGGGCCGCTCTCAGTGTGTTCACCTTGAGGAGTCTTTCTCTGATTGGTGTAGCCTCACAGAGGGCGTTCCTCAGGGTAGCGTTCTCTCCCCTCTCCTTTTTTCAATTTTCATAAACTTTGTTACCAGAGTAATTTCTTCTAGTTTCCATCTCTACGCAGATGACTTGCAGCTATACCGACATTTTACTGTAGCTGACGCGGGTTCTGCAATTGCTGCTATGAATCATGACCTGGCCTGTATCAGCGCTTGGGCGCAGTCTTTTGGTTTGCAAGTTAACCCTTCTAAATCCCAGGCCATGATCATAGGCAGCAGATTCGTTCGCAATGCGGCTGATATTGCATCTCTGATGCCTTTATATCTCGGTGGTGTTCGAATTGACTATACCGAAACAGCCAAAGACTTGGGTGTAATTATCGACTCCAATCTTTCGTGGCGTGCTCAGGTCAATGAGGTCAGTCGAAAGGTACATTTTTCGTTTCATTCGCTGAAATGCCTTCAAAGTCTCCTGCCCTTGAAGACTAAAATTTCTTTGGCACAGACACTTATTCAGCCGATTATAGATTATGCCGACGCCTGCTACTTGGATGCTACTGAGGAGCTATTAAACAAGCTTGAGCGCTTGCAAAACTTGTGCATTCGCTTTGTTTTCGGTCTGCGAAAGTATGACCATGTTTCTCACCTTCGCAAGGAACTCAAGTGGCTCCCGATCCGCTTACGCAGGAACACTCGGATTTTATGTCTCCTCTTCAACATCTTACACAACCCATCTTATCCTTCCTATCTGCGTGAGCGTTTTTCGTACGCACGCCCTCGCGACGCACCGTGTAGATCACATCTTAGATCCCTCCTTAAATCCCATCCTCATAAAACCAGCTACTATTCTTATTCCTTCTCTGTTCATGCTGTAAGATTGTGGAACTCACTTCCGCCTAGCATTCGAGATTTAAAATCTATTTCTCATTTCAAATACCGAGTAAAAGAGCATTACCTTTCCTTTTAACTGTGAGAATTTATATATTTATATATATAAGCTTATTTATTTTAGCATTATGTATTTATTTAAGTATATGTTATTTTTATTTAAATTTTGCATTATATGTAAGTATATTTAATATTCTAGTTTAAGACGTCACGAATCAAATTCTTCTCTTCTTGACCTCACACACTATTGTCTACATTTCTTTTTCATTTCTCCTTTCGCAGGTCTGCTGGAAGAAATTTCTTAAGAAATAAGCAGTACCTTTGTACTTAATACTAATATGCCGTATCTGTATCTATTTTACTGTGTGTACATAAATAATAAAATAAATAAATAAATAAATAAATAAAGACTAAACTGTTTACTTCAGATGTTTAATAAGCAGAAAACTTAGATAAAATTTTAATTTTGTTTTGATCTTGATTAAAATCCTTCACAAACATAAGTTTACACTGTAAAATTTTCATCTTTAATTAAAATAGAAGCTTTTATATTTTGTAGCAGCTGCAATACAATAGTTAAAAACAATGGCGGCTGCTAGGCTTTACATTTTATGAAGCTACTGAAATAATAATATGTTTTCAGAGAATATAATTTCGCCTTCTTTGTTCCATTTTACACTCATTTTGCATGAATCAGATTTTATTATGCTTTTTACACCTTCAAAACATCTACAATTGCAAACAAGTAACCATTCATGGTGGAACGCAGTCCTTATAAAGACAAATCTGACGTACTGTTAGAATGGAAAACTCCCGACTCTTTAAAAAAAAAGGTTTATTAAACTTCCTAGAATATTGGACAATATAATTATTTGGGGAAAACTCGGTATACTAACTAACTCTTTGAATGCCAAATCCGTACTGGCTGGTTGCCGGTGAGCAAAGATGTTCTAGAAGGACCGGTGCTGACGAGGCACTAGTGTAAAGAAAAAAAGAAAGAAAATACATTTATTTGTGGTAAACATGACCCAAAGAAAAAACACAAAAAAGACCGAGTTGGGGGAAAATATGCGTCACTTTCACGCAATACGGCAATCGCTCAGCATAATGCTATGACCCTATGCGAGACAGAGCCCCAGCGCTGGTTTTCAGCGATAGCCGGCGCTGACGTGATGACGTCAACCCATGCAGCATACGAAAATTAAAAATAAACAAAAAAATACGAAATAAAATAAATACACTATACCTAGTTCAAAATGTATATAAACATAATATTTGTAAGCATTTACTAGTGCAAAGTCGGGATGTAACAGTACGCGCTCCCCACTGAACAACGGTGCATGGCGACTTTTTTAATAGTTCTTACTGTAGACCAAAATTTGAGGGGCTTGTGACTAAGTAATAACAGCAGCACAGGTCGATTGATCAGGTTAAGCTACGCTTGCCGCGGTTGGTCCGTGGATTGGTGACCATCTTTACATACCAAGAACCCTCGGTGCCTCGGAAAGCACGTGGATCTTTGATAGTCGTTACTGGTCGTCAGAAGCCCGAAAGTCTGACACCAGTCTTACCAAGGGGTATTCTATTACCTAGTAACTGGGTTATGGAGGTCAGATAGGCCGTCATGTAAAATACTGGTATTCAGCTGCATCTGGTTAGACTGGAAGCCAACCTCACCATAGTTGGGAAAAGCCTAGGTTGATGATGATGATGATGACTGTTGACCAAAATTCAGTTACGTAATTACAAAATCAAATAATCTACTTACTGATCAATAGAATTCCATCTATTCTTAGTATCAAATCCCCTAAGATCCCCAAATAAAGATGTTTACACAGGACATACGAATTACGATCCACAATAACTCACGCTTATGTCAGGATAAATAGCCAATTTGCGTGGAATGGATTGCCAGATCTGAAGATAACTTCGACCTGCACATTCAAAATAAGAGGGGATTTGCAGGTTACGGAAATTACGTAATAAAGTAACAAAACATGTAGATTTTATGGGAGTTCCATAGGCAACAGGAATTTATTTCTGCTCTAAATTAAGTTAGGATTTCGAAAGAGTAAATAATTCCAAGCTTTTATTATTTGTGGAATTCAAATAATTTCTGCGTATTTTTCTCAAAGTACCTACCCAATTTGTGCACACGGGTAAGTACATAATTCAATAGAAATTTTCAATTTGAAACCGTTAATAGTATTACAGTATTATCAAAATTATAATTTGACACCCAAAAACCAAATAGGTACTTATTCATGTTTCCACAAGCAGCAATATTTTTTTCTGAGCTTCCTGTTTTTTATAAATTATTTTTACTGTTTCGTGAAAATTACATTTATAAAAATAAAAAATAATATTTATATCTTTAGACACGTGTGTTATTTGTCATACATGATGAATAACTCTTTACAAACCTCGCGAGACGCGGCTATTTTGCATAACAAAGTAACGAGTCTCTTACAGCATGTACTTCGTGCTAATAGGTTAGATTTTATGCTAATTCCAATTTTGTTGTGGCTGTAATCAGCGAGTGAGTGTATGAGCAGATGAAGCGAATGCTGTAGGTTGAGGTTATTTTATATTAGTATGTAAAATACCGCACTGGGCCGACGTGGTCGATTACGGCCCGGAGAGGAGGTCTGCTTCTTAGCAGTGGTAACTTTCTTGTTGGCCGATTATATCTGAAAACTGTATCATTAATCACCAAGCTTGGCAAACTTATTGGTGATAACAATAGGCACGTAGTCCCTTAACTTTAACTACTCATTTATGCCATAAATATAGCACGAAAGCAACGGTACCTTTCGCCGCGGATCCTATTCAAATCTGACGACCGGCCACCTTCCCCAGACTGAGATTCATCATTTCTGCCGACAGACGTCCACTGCTGGACATAGGCTTCCAAAGCGTTGCCACATCGACCAGTCCTGTGCTTCTCAGATTCAGCGGATTCCTGCGACCATCATAAGGCCATTGGTCCACCTTGTGGGCAGTCTTCCAACACTATGCCTTCCAGACGGACCTTATACAGTAGGAAATCCTCATAAAAAAGCTCGCCACACATCATTTAATTTTAGTCGGTATTCGTTCATCACAGTTCTAGTAGGTTAATAAATATCCATAACTTCGTCCACACACCAAATGCATTCATCTATTAACCCAGCTTACAATTTATAGCCCATGTAATATACGTTTGCGTGGTATCGACATCTCGTCTGATCCCGTTTTAAATTAGGGTTCGAACCCTCGACTCAGCTACGGGTTTTTTAGATTCCTGGCGAGGTTAATTCAAATTAAAGTGCAGTACCATCGTACCATCCGAACGCTCTCGAAATTGTTGCGTGAATTTAAATTAGGGGTTAAAAGGTCGCGTAAAGGGAATTAAGGGCTAAATTGTCATTCTATTTCCTTAATGGGGTCAGCAGTAGTACCTTTAATGGTGAGACGCAATGGACAGATTAGGAGAAAGTGACTCTGATTCGGGAGGAGATTGCTAAAGAAAGGCAGGCATGGGATAGAATTTTATTCTTTAAGTGTAACGCTGGAAAATTCGCGGTCCATTATTGTAACTGTCTTTTATCTGCCTGATAAGTAGAAGGTCAAATAAACGAAAATACATAATTGACAAATTTTGAACATAGATGATACAATTTTACTAGATAAATTAGGTATATTGATGAAAAGATAAGTTAACGGTAAAAACAACAGCAAAGTTTATTAGACGGTAAGTTACGCTTGCGCAAAAATAGAATAATAACATTTCAGAAACAGACACCAGGTGTTATTTTAAAAGAATAACATGAGGACTAAGTATTGGATATCATCATCTTAATAAAAACAAAAGGATAAATCCAGAAGCGAGTTTATTGAGAAAATAAATACCCATAACCTTCCACGAGTGATATCTGGGGGCTCATCTAACCATTACATTGACAGAGAATGTTATGATAAGATTGGTTTATGGTTCATTAATTATATTTTATGTTACAAGTATTACAACCTAATTTGTCACCGAAATTAGGTGCGAATTTATTTCTTGATTTTGAAATCTGTGCGCATTGTTTCCTTTATTTGTCCGAGGACCATTTTGAACTGTGTGGAGACTCGGTAGTTTGCTTGGTACTTCTCGCAGAGGTCGATGAAGATCGGGTGCATGTACTTGAGTAGGCTGTGGTCTAGAGTGGGAAACATGTGGTGTAGGGCGTGGTCTCCGAACAATGTCATGACGGCAAAGACGTTGCCGTTTATATCCTTGCGGTCAAGAAGGGCTTCTACTTGATGCATTCCCCAGTCTGGTGTCTCGCTCCTGAAAGTTTTTGTTGGCATTATACAGGATGATTTGTTTTTTGACGTATGACCTTTATGCCACACATATACAAAACATGATTTATGATTTAGGCAAAATAATGTGTAAATTTAATGAAAACGATGCTTTTATAGCAATGTTTTCTATTTTTAAATGTTGGATTTGCACAGATAAGCAAAAGTATTTTATTTAATTCGTCTTGCCATTAATTTAGTTTTATAAATTCACTGATAACTAGCTTCAAAAACAATACTTTAGTTTTGTTATCGAAGTAGAAACATCCAGTTATATTGTGCTTTAGATAACTTTGCGAACTGCAAAATTACAACACAAACTTCTGATTTATAATTTGGCATTATTAAAATCCACTTTATCTAATAAATGATAGTACATTAAAGGAGTGGGTATGATTCCCACGAGTAATGATACCTAAGTACATCCAATGCACCTTGCCAACAACATAATCTTTTTACAACGTTAATATGATATTCGAGATCAAAATAAAAATGAAATTCCAAAGAGAAAAAAAGATAAAAGTTATATAAGTAATCAAATGAAAAATCACTTACGCAGGTTGATCACCATCTTTGATCGCATCAGGATGGTGATGAGCGGCATTCACGCCGATGGAGTAGAAAAGTAAGCTGCCAGTGCAATTGATCCATAGCCAAGTTGAGATGACGTCGATTATGGGGGCGCCACTAGCGAGCCCCATCCATAAGGGAAGGAGTAAGCCAATGGCATCATGCCAACGGTAATGACTCTTGAAAAACCCTTGACGAAGGAATATTGAAAGGAACCTGGAATAAGCAAATGGATTTTTTATTCATTCACATTCTGTTTTGCTGAGCACGTTGCAGGGGGCTTAGTTTTTTATCCTATGCTTAAATACAAAACGTGTACGACGTTTAGCAAAGTACACAATTTAAAGTGGTTTTACTATCACTATAATTATACAATTCAGTTATGTTTATGTTAAAACTTGTAGCGTCGTAATGTGTGAAATATTATTACGTAATGTGTTAAAGATTACAAAGAACACTGATAATGTTATTGAATTTGATAGGTAGAATGTAGAAATGTAATCTTCGACCATTATATGATACATGATATATTGTATGGTATGATATGATATGGTGTATGATAGTCAAAACGTCACATTTTAAATAGATAGAAGAAAGAACTGTCGCTGGCGAGTCCATCTGAGGGTGTTACCACATCGACTTGACAAACGCCGATAAAAAATAAGATGAACTACCGTCGATCCCAATCGACGTAAAGTCTGTTCAAGTCATTGATTTTAATTGATAATATTTCTACTTAAACGAATATCAACTGTATGGTAGTATAAATTAAGTTGTTTTCAGAATGACTATGCAGATTTAACTTTATTTAACTTTAGGTCTTAAAGTCGTCAAAACACATACAAGACTTGTTTATATGTTTGGAGACTAAATAACGATCGCAGTAGACGCCGGTTGATAGCGCTGAAAGACTGAAGTAATATTCATAAACTAGACTACCATTCAAGTAAATGATTATTATCTTACCTCTTAGTAAAACTTAACAAAAAGATGAAGGGAAAGAAGAATATCTCAGTAATGAATCCTAGCTTTGCGTGCAGAGGTTTATCTTTCCTGGGATTGTAGAACAGAAATGGTTCCAGGGAACTTATTTCCAAGTCCATGAGCGTATTTGTATAAAGATGATGAGACAGCACGTGGGATACTCGGAAATCTCTGAAACAAAAAAGGCCTGTATTAGGATCGGTACACATAGTCGTAGTAATCAGGGGCTTACTGGCTCGTCTGGGTTATTCGGGCTCAGAAGTTCGTCAAGGATGGGAAAAGATTTCTTGCATATAGTTTATGAATTAATGTCCGCGATCTGCGCAATCGGGGCAGTCAGTATTTCGAAGCGTATTTTGATGTAAAAAAGAAATACTTGGACGATCCAGAGTCAGGAAGGGCATGACCAGAAACTATGTGGATAGAGCTTAGTTATCACTCGCATTTGAGTTAAACCCTATGACCCACTTGCTCGTCTAATCACTAAATGCGTTTAGCACTAAACATATTTAAAACATCATTCTCTCTTTGTCATATTCGAACGATTGACACCAACGGATAGATGTTTTAAATTCGTTTAGCGGTAAATGTATTTATTTATATAAGAAGTGCTTGCTGCACTTACAGTAAACACCAAAGCGCGCAGCAAGCCAACCACAAAACATTTAACAAAAAAAAATCATACAAATATTAAACATAGATTTAATGCTATACATAAATATTATTCAGCCGATTGATTGCCTGGGTTATAGGGGAGCATATCGAGCAGTATGAACACATGAATAAAAACCGAGCAGAAGGAAAGCTTCATACTAACGCTGCCGCCGTTCGCGGGTACACTACTACACGCACAGCTATGTGTGCGTGACCTGTCACCAACAAGGCGCGCGGGGTGTGCATCGGCGCCCGCGCGGATAAAAACCAGTTTGAGGCAGCTCAGCAACCGGAAAAAGTTAAGGGGTGCCACCGGCAGCAATACGACGCGGACGTTTTGTTTTAATAATTTTAAATTGTTTTTAAAGATGCCAGACTGTGTGGCACTGTGTGTACAAATAATAATGATAGGAAAACTAAGGAGATTTCGTTTTTGTATATCCAAAGGATCTTGCCAGGTAATTATCTATATCTACCTATACCTACACATGTTTAACGCTTATTACAGAAGTATTTACTTACGAGGTGGGTAATATAACTAAGATGGCGATAGGCAAGGTTTTCCCATGACAATTAATATTTATTATTCTTATGATTTACTTACCGCCTGTATTATTGTTCGTCTCCCTTATTTGTTCGTACTTTTGTTTTAGTAGGTTTGTAGGTACCAAATTGTGTTTGTAAGCCGTCTTAGTAAGATTCCGTTTGACCTTTTCTATTAGATACTTAACTTACGTTCGTCAAATAGTAAAACAAAGAAGGAAACATCATAGTTTCGCCATATTCGTATGTCCGTCCGTTCGTAACTCATAGTAATTTTATATATGAAATTGGCACTTTGATCTCAAATGTCTAGTGTTTGGTTAGGAATGAAATGTACCTACTTAACTTACCTTGGTTTTTTGTACCTACTTAATTTTAAACAAACTTCACATTATAAACTATTTCGTCTTTCAAAGTTACACTATTAATAATGTTCCGTACCAAAATTGGAAAACGGAAAGCTTATGGGATCACCTCAGTCACAGTGCGTGTGCGTCCGTTCGTCTGTCGGTCTGTCCATCCGTCCGTCCGTACGCCCGTGCTCATTGTCGAATCCCGACTCGCAATTGCCTGGTTGATTTGACTCGCAATTGGTTTTTTTAATTTTCAATAATCTAGTGACAGCCCTATGAAAGTAGGTAAAAATTTTGAGCTCTGTTAAGAAGCTTTCCTTCTGCTTTGGTTTTTATTCATGTGGTATGGGTACGCACTGGCGGAGCCACAGGGCACAGGTGCGTGACCGCTGTAGCCGGTCCGGAGCAAACAATGAACATCGAGCTAGGGTAGTCGCGTCATCGATCTTGTTATTGAGCAATAATTAGTAGTGCATCTACGTCTCGGTTCCAACGTGTTGAAGCCCACTATTCCCGGAACAAACAGAGACGGATACAAATAGAAATAATACCCATATATTTTTTTATATGGGTAGCGTGCGAGTTTTTGTTGGACTTTTTCTATCATGAGCTTATATTTTTGCTCATGTGGATCCCAAACCAGCGCATTGTATTCAAGTTTCCTACATACAAACGAATAATAAAGAGTGAGTATAACATTCCTGTCTTTAAACCTGCTTGCCTGTCTCATAACAAAACCAAGTGATTGGAAGGCCTTGCCACAGATATTATTAATGTTCTAATTAAAGGTCATGTTCACGTCTAAGGTCAGTACAAGATGTGTTGATTTGTGGTACAAGCGGGCCTAAAATTCTGATCGACAACAATGATGCTATCCGAAAAATTGCTATCATTTGTTTGAAATTCTAATAACTTACACTTTACATGAGACAGTGAAATGCGTTATCAAAATTATCCAGCGTAATTTAAGGAAGAAACTAGACACGTCGGACATTATAACCTCGGATATCTTAGAACAAATAAGTAGATAAATTAATAATAAGATTCTTGTAATTTAGCTCTAATTACTTGTCTGTTTTGTCCAGACACAATCATGTGAATCTCATTAGAAATTACCTACAAGATAGTATGTACAGTTAATCGGAATCAAGCAGCCCATAGCGTCGTCTAAGAGTGAAAACCTCGCACATACATCAAAAGAGTCTAGGGATCAAGCACGTCTTAGCTAGTTAAAAAAAACAAGCTTTTAATTCTATTTTCTTGTAACTCCTATATAATATATATATATATATATATATGGATATTTTTTAGTAAATTTCGTCATTTGAAAAGGGAATCGTTTTTGAATTTGGGTCAAAAGATGTACATCTATCAAGTCGTATTCCTATATAATCCTGCAACGGGTTTGAAGCCAAATCAGTAAAAACTTTGCTATACTTCAGAGTGGAATCGGTACAAAAGAACGTTATTATGGCGAGAAGACGTCATTTGAGCTGAGAAGAAATGATCAGAGCCGTGGGAATTTTGAAAGCTGGTACTCGGCAACGTTCTGTGGCAATCGCTCTGGGCACTACGCAGAGTGTTATAAGTCGATTTTGGACACGTTACCGCATCACTGGAAGCGTGGCAGAGCGCCTGGACGTCCTGGACGCCAAGAACGTTTAAAATCATTCCAGAAAGTCCATGCATACAGTGATGGAATAATCATGATATGGGCGGGTATTTGGATCGGCCGAAGAACCGAACTCATTCGGATCAAACGCAATCTCAATGCACAGATTTACGCTGAAACGATTGTATCAGATGTTATCATTCCTTTGCGGACTCAATTTGGTGCTTCATTTCTACTTATGCATGATAATACACGTCCACACACTGCCAGAGTCGTTGCAAACACACTTGCCGCAGCTAATATCAACGTCCTACCATGGCCTGCTCAATCGCCAGACTTGAATACCATTGAACACGCATGGGATATGCTCTCTGCCAAATATGGATGCCGTACACATACCAGAAAATCTTTTTCGCCTGTTACATTGGACGTGGGCAGCCATTCCGCAACCTGATTTGGATGAACTCATATTGAGTATGCCCAATTGCTGCGATTGTGTTATTCGCGTTAACGGCCGGAATACAGACTACTAATTGTTTATTTTACGCATTAAAAACTTTTATTTTTATATTTTTATCAAATTTTAATATCAGGATTAACTGAGATGAAAAATCCAGCATAAGCTAGAATCGGGAAGTCTTTATTAATGCAAAAACCGAGAGTACTCGTATTTCGTCGATCTATACATACGAAAACATTTTATTTAATCTATCTAAATAGACATTTTTATTTAATAATAATAGGGCTATAAAATATATTTTTTAAATACCTTGATCCCTAGACACTTTTGAGGTGTGTGAAAAGGCAACTTTACAGGAGGAAAACGAACCTGCACCCTGTATTTGATTACCACGGCTTCTTCAAATATGTGTATTTTAGTGTGCAATTTGGATACATTTTCAGGTGTATAAGATACATAATATTTAATGTTCATTTTACTATAGTAAAAGCGTCAAACAATACATGCGTCCTTTTCTTAAAAAAAAAACATGTTTTGTTCGTGGCACTTACAAGTTTACAATTAAAAATTATAGAATTAAAAATGGATATTCTTTTTCTAATCCGTTTTATTTCGTTGCATAATAAATAACACTTGAAGTGTATGACAAATAATCATCAAAAACGTCCTAAACATAATTACTATTAAACAAAATTTTGGTGTTGGTAAATTGAAAACCTTGTATGTTCGTGTTCGAAATTTTTCAAACGTCATAGATGACATTACTTACAAGTTTTTTTAAAAAGTTATTTTACACTGGCTCATTGTTGGGCAAATCCTTCCAACCATCATTTTATAGAGCCGTCTGGATCCAACCCTTACGGTACGCGTCTAGGTCGTCTCGACACCTCTTCCTGGGCAAGCGTCTGCGGCGCTGTCCATCCTCAGGCACCCACCGTGTGAAGACTGTTGCCCAGCGGTCACTGTGCATGCGGCTGACGTGACCCGCCCAATCCCATTTCAGCTTGGCAGCCTTTTTGCCTACGTCTAGGATCCCCGTTTTGGAGCACACTGTGGTATTGCGTATTCTGTCATTTCGTTTAATGCCTAAAATGCTGAGCTCCATTGCTCTTTGGCAAACCCTAAAGCGGAACTTTTGAGACTCGGTGAACATTATTTGTGTGAAACTAATGCGAGCGTTCCGAGGTTTTCTTTTCACAAATGACCATAATTTCATTCTTTTTTACTCGAAGGAGACGATAGGTAAGCGTTGTAACTTATGAAATTAAATATAGACCGAAGCACGACGTAAACAAACTTTGCTGTTTAGAACACCATTATTGCATGAATGAATATCCATAAAATAACACGAAGTATATTGGTGAACGTAGATGATGATTTTGACTAAGTTAAGAGCATTACTCATTTGTAAGGCATCCAAATGGATGGTAATGGCCTCCCAAAAGAATTGCTCTTTGGGTTTATTCCAATTCATAATGCTGCTTTGAGAAGTATGATTAAAAAGTTTGCAGAAACTAAGAACCTAAATACTATAAAATCGTGCAGCTTCAAAAATGTCTTAAATGGTAAATGATTTTATTTCTGTAAGTAGGTTTGTACAAACACTTTTACACGTCAACCATATTTTTAAAACAAGATAAGGTCGGCGTTTCCTATTCCGATACATAGTATATATAATATATTATGTATTTGAGTGCTCAGGCTAACCTAAGAAGAAAGGCCGAAACAAACTCAGAGGCCACAGTCTGTTCTAAAGTCCAGATGTAGTCTTGGTCAGATCACGTGAAGACCATGTAGATTGGTGTCCGAAATGGTCTTTTGAGGAAAGAACCACACATATGGAGTGGACCTGTCCAGTCAGTGCAAGCATTTGTCAGTAACCGTCCAGCTCAACTCAGAAGTTAAGGAGCTCAACGAGTCGACGAACAATACCAAAGAAAGGACATTTGGGTAGGCCGCATAAAATACTAAAACTGCCAGACCATGATTTAAACTGAAACAATGAGCCACATAGACCTCACATTCACAATAATTAAAATGATATAATACTTTTTGCAGTCAATATTCACGTCATTGTATATGTCAAAAACCGGCCAAGTGCGTGTAGGACCACGCACAATGAAGGGTTCCGTAGTTGGGATGAATTTATCTCAAGAACAAACTTAACATTGTAGTTGAAAAACATGTACTCCTATACATTCCAACTGCAATTGTAAGTTTGTACGCACAATATTGAAATATTTACTATGTTATTTTAAGACTCTAGACTTCTTATAAGTTTTCTTGTAATCCGTAAGTAAAGAACTAATATCAGTAAGTTTTTCAAAAAAATTGGCTCTGTTCTTTCGGAGATAAGGGGGGAATAGTCAATTTTCATATATTTTCTTAAATAACTTCAAAACCGTTTATTTTAAAATTATACAAAAAATAGTTTTGAGACCCTCACAATACGCCCTCTCATTTGATATGTCACATGGTTACAGTTTGCAAATCTTTTGTTTTTAATGATCTAGTTTGCCCCACAAAAGTGATCCCCATATTCAAAATTCATTTATTTACGTTACGCGTCCGTGTTAAGGTCACAGAAATTCATGTGTACCAAATTTTAACTTAATCCGTCCAGTAGATTCGGAGTAAATTGGCTATGACGGACGGACAGACTGACATACACACGAGTGATCCTATAAGTATAAGTGTTCCATTTTTTCATTAGGACGTACGGAATCCTAACTACATTCATTTTGTAAATTTATTGGAGCAGCTCAATACCAAGTCTTTTTGTCCTCAATATAGTCTTCGACTGTATAAATAAGGCTTTGTGGCAAAGTTTCCGATTTATAAAATATTTGTATGTATTTAGGCTTAGATCTTGAATGTGGCTAGCAAGTTTATTATAAAAACGTATACATTGGTATCTAGACGAGCCACCTATTTTCTTTAGCCTGGTTGTAAGAACTATAAATTTTGTGTTATTTATATTAAGGGTAACACTGTATTTTTTAAACAGATTAATATTTTTATGTGCATACACAAGATTTTCATAAATATACTGAGAAAGCTAAGTCATATTAATCTCTTTAAATTTGTCTCTGAGCGAGTGTCTGGGACTTAATTTATAAATTGAACGAATTGCCCTTTTTATAAAACAAAAATTGTCTGAATATTGGGGGCATTTCCCCACAACAGAATACCGTATTTACTACATCACACTATGAAAATAACTAAAGTATACTAAACGCACTGTCTCTAAATCAGTTAAATCACGATTTTTTCTAACGGCGCTTGCTGCAGAGCTAAGCTTTCTGACAATTTGTCTACATGTAGGGCCCCATTAAAGCGTGACATTCAAAGTCATGCCTAAGAATACTGTGGTATCTTCGGGTTTCAACTCTTCTCGCTTTATGTGAACACTAGTTTCTACTCGTCTAACATGACGTATCGTAAACTTAATTATTTATTTCTTCTCGTTAAAGATAAGATAAAGATAAAGATATATTTATTTTGTAAAACATGAGTACAATATTTAGGTCTTATATGTAAGTTAGGTAGCTACATGTTTTGCCATGTATGGCGTACAAAATTAGTCGCACTAAGCAGACAATACAATAAAACTGAATTTAAATTGAAATGGCATAAATCAAAAAAGAAAAAAAAACAATGTCAGTATCCAAACAATACTAGAAACATAATTAAATAATAATGTCATAGTCCAAACAAATACCAGAAATAAATTAAAATCACAATGTAAGAAAAATTCAAAGAATTCCAAAAATAAAATTAAATCATGTCAAAATCGAAACAAGACCAGAAATCAAATTACATCATAATGCCAAAGATTCAGTTACATTACACCAATAGGAGACACACAAAAATAAAAACGCACAATCAGACTTCTAAATAACAATGTCATTCAAAAATTCATCCACGCTGTAATAGCATTTGTCAATTAATAACCCCTGAAGGGAGTTTTTAAATTTATTTATAGGCATAGATTTGATAATGTCAGGTATTTTATTATAAATATTTGGAGCATTACCGAAGAAACTCTTTTTCAATAATGCTGTTTTACATTTATACTGACATAATAAGTTTTCATATTGGGCACGGATTGGTGTTCTCTTAACTGATGAAAATTTTCCAAATAAATGTTGATTGACTCTTACAAATATTGCAGTTTCCAATATGTACAAAGATGGCAACGTTAGTATTTTATATTTTTTAAAGTAAGGAACGCAGCTATCCGTCGTTCTTAGACCATACATCGATCGTATACATCTTTTCTGCATCCTGAATATGAGTTCCCTATTTGTTGATTGTCCCCAAAAAACAATACCATATCTCAGAATAGATGCGACCAATCCATGGTAAGCTGTTAATAAAGTGTCACTATTGACTTTCTTGGATAACTGAAATAACAAATACGCAGATTTACTCAGACGCTTGCAGATTTCCTCTGAGTGAGGTTTCCAGGTTAGTTTACTATCTATGGTTATACCCAAAAATTTTGCATTTGTTACTTCTTCTACTGTACAGTTATTATAGGCCATGTTAATTGGTGGATTCTTACGGCGCTGATGGAAATGTATAACTTTAGTCTTACTTAGGTTAATCACAAGATTATTATTGTCAAGCCAATTTATAATGTCACTTAAAGAATTATATATGTCATTTTGATAATTATTAGGATTAGTACATTCCACAATAGCTGTGCTGTCATCTGCAAACAATACCATTTTATGATCTATGATTTTTGGAAGGTCATTAATATATATTATGAAAAGGGGTGGCCCCAGTACGCTACCTTGAGGTACACCATATTTTACATGTCTTGGTTCAGATATGTACTTTGTCTCTAATTTAGTGATAGGACAAATTCTAAGAAGGTTATTAATACTAAACCAGCCAGATAACTACTTTTGCAAGGGTGCTATTTACATTGTCAGTAACCAGCTGCTGACATTTGAATTTAAATAAAAATGAAGTGTCGTCTGCATCAACGCTATATCAGGTTTATCCTTTATGAGGTAAGGCAAGACATCTGTACAAATAAGTAAAATTGAAGTATTAATTTTGTAACGTGCTTTCCGAGGCATAGAGGGGTGGCGGTATATAAAGATGGTCACCCATCCACGGACCGATCACGGCAAGCGTAGCTTAACGTGATCGATCGACCCGTGCGGCTGTTATTACTTAGCCACGAGCCCCCTTAATTGTTACCATATAAATTAAATTCAGCAGTGTTTATACAAGTCCGTTCATCATATAATTCATAAAGTCGGTTTTTACTTTTATGTATACCAATGGTGACCTAGTCACTGAAGGAAGGGTTACTATTAAGGGGACTACAGGACCTAAACGTAAGTTTTATAATGCCTAAAAGTATATGATCCACTGCAGTAAACAAAATTAGAAAAATATATCTTATTCTTCAGGATATTTGCTAATTAGATAGTGTGTTGAAAATATAATACAACTAATTTTATACGATAGAAAAAAATCACGTAGATACCTCTAAAAATTTCTTTTAACGATTAAAAACCATACTACTATGCATTAAATCATTCTGATTTTTTTTCAGATTATTCTACAAGCAACATACTAACGTAATAGTGTTTTAATTTTTTAATCCAATCAATAGATTTTTTGTAAACAGATAATTGCTTCGTATTTTGCAATTAATTACCAGTGTTGTGTCATCGCGCTTCTCTTTCTTTTCTATGCACTCCGACAGTGACCGCGCTTTAGCTGTTGTAAGCCTCTTAACCGAGAATGTCTTTGAAATTAATGAATGTGTTATTAAATTGTGTGCAATACATATTAAAAACATCATTATATTGTTCATTAGGGTCATCATTAGTCGACAAAAGTGGTAATTTAGTCCAAAGGTTAGTTTTAAATGTTTCCAAGCGATTAACTAGACACTTTGATTACTAAACACTTGTAATCAGGGGCCAATTTAAGAAAACCTACAGCCACAAAGAAAAAGTGTTTTTAATTTTTTCATAGTTTAATTAAGTGTTATAATAAACGGCCCTTGTGTTGAAAATATGACATTTTTTGATAAATATGTCAAATTATCAGTTATATTAAATAGGCCACTGTATTGTTAATTTATGTGGCAAATAATTTAATACACATTCTATACCTATTTTAATTTATCTAGTAGATAGAACCTAACTTGACCTCGTGTAACTTACACCCAGGGTATAATAATATTACTAATTAGTATAAACAAGGTTTATAACATGACGTCAAACAGTTAAAACGTACGCTGTAACACGTCAAAGGGGTAAAAGACATCTCAAAAAACTTTGAAAGCTTTAGTCCTTAATTTCCTGGCGAGACGTCGCGCCTTGATTAAGAACTTTGCAATTTTCTCATCAGCATAATTAAACTACGTAGTTTGAAGTTCGCTAGAGAAAGCATGCTGGTTAACAGATTTTGTTCGGTGGAAAAAGAGTTAAAATGGCAGTTTACGACTGCTGCTTTTTAACACAGCTGTCCGTGTTCTAAGTTGACTTCATGCTTGGACACACGAAAAAGAGTGTCCATGGAGTTTCTTGTCCATTCTTCTCCATAGGAACCTAATACTACACTTTGGAATGGGCAAGTAGCTTCATTTTTCTTAGTGACCGACTCTTTGACAATTCAAAAGTGCCTGTGATTGATTTAATTGAAATAAATGCTATGAGTTTGGAACTAATAATAATAATGCACAAATAATACTATTTATAGCAGCCTGCTGTTTGCCTGCATAATTTACTATTTTAGAAAATATGCTTATATGAAAGTATGTTAAAAAAACTCACCTGTAAGACCACATGCTCATATTAAACAAATACATTCTCCAATTCGTTTTTCTGTGAATGAAATTATGGCACGCCACGGTCAAAAATGCCAAGTTGACCGACGCATAGGCATACCAAAATTTAGCTGCAAAACTATTCGTTACCCAGCAGGCTAAAGCAGAACTTATAAGCAGCGATAAAAACAAGCCGTCTGTTATATTATCTGCAGTTTTAGATGCATCCTTAGGGATTTTCTTGAGTTGCTCAAAAGCCGCTCTCTTTAGTGTTTTATAAAAGCCATCTTCTTTGAACGTGAACGGCGAATTACGAGCAGTCTTTGCATCCCTTATATAATATTGTGTAAGAATTTTCTCCGTGGATGGGTTCAAGTGATGAGATTCAAAAGCTTCAGTGATGTCGGTACCCTGCAAATATAAATTGCATTGGCTTAGGAATTCAAGTTTTATGTTTGAGTAGTTAATTTTACAATTCAAGTTACTTTATAACTATTTTAATCACGATGAATATGATTTTAAATAATATAACTGCACACCACAAAAAAATTCATAACTTAAATATGGGAAACCATTTATGTTTCCAAAACCGTCTTCCAAATCAATGGCAACAAAGAAGTAAAGTGCCTAAGACATGATTGCCACGTAAATTGAAGATTCTGATTCTCTGCCCGGAGAAACGCCCTTCAAGTGAAATGAGCACTAAATATTTGGCGACGTCTCAAAAATGCAGACGAGCACTCCATATAAAACTAGGAGGATATGGCAGTAGGGTACCTAAGTATCCATTTTAATGATTTAAAAAATAAAAATTTAAGTATCACTTACTTGGGTAAGTTCCAGCCATTCTTCACCACCCGGGTGTCTCTTTATGAACCTCGTCAAGTCGTATAGTTTGTCATGAATCCGCCATAATCCTTCAGCCCCGTCGTCCATAGCTTTTCCAGTGAGCCATTGAACTGGGTCTCTGATAGACTCATCACGTAAAGATGGATATTTTAACTGTGGAAAACTCACATGAGTATTTTTATCTATCGCTCTTTGCTGAGCTCTCTCTTCCCATTCCGAATTAGGGGGCATATTTTTTTTAGAATCACTTTTAAAATTGTCTCGCCCGTGCAATATGCGACTGGCCAGTAATATTTACTGCATTCAACTCAATATCAATGCCAGATCTATTAATTTAATGACTAGTTCATTAGTATAAATAATAGATAGTTGATTGGTTCCTTTGATGTTGTAAATATACACTACATTAAATTACTCACACATTAGCTTATTATTTTATTCTACGGTAAACGTTTAATTATTTATACAGGTTTAATTTTATTCAAGATTTTCGGGTACCCTTACTTTGCTTAGAAAACAGTTTTGGGGTTTTATTTATTTTAGGCTGCTGTTCTATAAAAGAAGTACAGAGACTCGCGAACTATAGAAATAGAAAATATTTTATTGTCCAGATAATACAGTAAGCAGGTTCACGTCGACATAAGTAGCTTAAAATACTACCCACAGCTAGACTAGACATCCCCACACTAGACAGTTTGTCTGTATCTTGGGGTTCGTGGTACGAATTCCAGAGTGGAGACTAGAGAGAAGAACTAGCTTAAATCTTTAGTTAAGTTTTAAACCTACCTACCTACCTCAGATCAAATAAAAAATCAAGATATAGCGCTGTCAACAGTGACGTGAGGCCGGTTTCGTAAACAAATGTGCAATTAGTGAGGTGTAGTTTGGTTGTAAATTGGGTTGTAAATGTGTGCGTGTGAGCGTGTATGCACAGAGCAAGGTGTAGTTTTGCATACTTTACTATATTGTTAGCAGCGCAATGTCATGATTTTTTATTTGGTCTGAACTACCTACTTGATTATTCTTCTAACGATTCGTCATTGAGCTGGCGGTAGAAGTTTTGTCGATCTATTCCCATCCAATACCAAGAGCTAATACCATTTGGTATTAGTTTATTTCCGAATCTATTTTCTATTCCCAACGAGTACCACATTTTTTTAAATATAAAATCTATTACTAACGAATACCAAAGCGTGACTTTTTGTACACTCAGCTACACAAAGTTTTATTTAAATTGCGTTTTACCGAAATCTAGGGTAATCTAAATATAGGGTTAGGGTTAATAAGCTGGTCGACGGAGCCCCGCTTAGCGGGGCTCCTATTTCTGTCTAAAGGGTTTAAAGGAACCTAACCAACCGAACCTCGGGATGCCACTGACGTCGACCGTCTAGGGTTAGGATTTTCGGGAACATTTATTATGTTTTCGGAAACTTAGTTCGGTAATTCATTTTAACACAGTTTAGCTGTTAGTATTACAGTCAACCAGAGATCGATCGCTGGAAGTTAATTTGGTAGGTAGGTAGGTTAAACATTACTTAAAATCACTCAAAGCATTTTAATTTTACTGAACCTGACTGTATCTGATTTCTTCAAACTTGTTTTGGTATTGGTTTTAAAATGTGGTACTCGTTGGGAATAGAAAATATATTCGGAAATAAACTAATACCAAATGGTATTAGCTCTTGGTATTGGATGGGAATAGAGCGTTTTGTTAATGTGGTGCGATCGATTTTAAATTTCGACACGGCTTTTTTTACAAACAATAATAATACTTTACGATCTGTATATAAAGGCCTTAAGAATCATGTTACTCCAAGTGCCTCATGATAACCTATGAGATTACCTTTTTGTGTTTATTACACAATGTTTACACATTCTGAAAAACATCCTACAACTACTCTGCCTGTTTATAAATTAACATAATAACACTCTCTAGTCCCTTCCTAACCTAACCTCCTCCTAACCCTAATCCTAACCTCCTAATAATCCTAACTTTTAATTTTATAAATGCGAAAGTAAGTTTGTTTGTTTATTACCTTATCACGCCTAAATCACTAAACCAATCATCATGAAATTTTGCATATACGTTGCCAGGGGTACAGAAAAGGACATAGGGTACCTTACGTCCAAAAAAAAGTACTGTTCCCGAGGGAATGAAAAATAACTTTCGACGCTCACAATTGCTTTAGGACGCTAGATGGCGCGACGTGTATTTCAAATCATGATTACATTTTATTATTAGAAACTTTAGTAGTGAGTTAAGAGTTATTTCAAAAAATATAAGTACTAAATTTTGTGAGTCTAGAGTGAACTCTAACACCGCTTGACCGAACACCATGAAAGTTGGCACATAGGTAAGTAAGTATAAATGGATTTTTAATGGCGAAGGATTTTCAGGATTTATTTCGACCTCCACGCGGGTGAATCCGCGGGCAAAAGCTAGTATTATTATACAAGGTCAAATTAAATTAGCTAGCGAAACTCCGCAGACGTGATGGTTTTCGATATGTAATCATGATAAAATAAAAATAATTTGGTGTTTTTGTTAGGGGTCAACGATCGCTGTTGGTGTTGTTACATGAAGTATGAGTTAAAAACATATGTTTTATCGTGTTTAGATATCGATACGAATCACGTCTGTGAAATTTACACAAAAAAACAGATTTATTAAACTGATATTTCAAGTAGTGAATACACGAACTGCGGTAGATGACCCCAAAAAAAAAATCCACTAATTAATTATTTTTTTGTTTTTTATGTTTATATATCGCCATCACGTCTGCGGAGTTTCGCTAATTAATTTAATTTAACTCTGTATTTTGTTTGAGCCCATTAAATGGCCACGGTGATAGCGGCATCAGTGGCATTTTTTTGGCCACTGAACTGGTGTGGATCAAAAAGTAGTTTCAATTAATATTGTATGCATACCTATTTAATTTAACTACATATCACTCGGATAGAGTGGCAGTGATTGCGTGGACCCATGCTGATAAGCCATCATGTTACCAGACTTACGTAAAGATGGTAATAATAAATGATATCACCATTACATTTGTCATAATATTATCAGACTTACAGTACCTACTTATTTATTGAAAAATACAAAGAATTTTAGTGCATAATTTTGGCACGTAGTTTCAGGTATGATAAAATATTCTATTTCAGTCGTAGAATCTGTAATAGGACGTTTGCCAGCTGACTCGCTTTCAGTTTGCGGTTATAGTTCTTCGAAAAAGGCCAAGAATCGTAAAAAACACATTTCAGGGCTCTATTTTATATGTATGTGTTGCTGTAAAACTTTCGTACTGGGAGGTATGTTTTAAGATCCTGGAGAACTAAGAGTCAATATTTATGACGGAACTTGATGCTGGCGTATGTACTTTTCGCCTTACGGCCTCAAAACTTGTTTTTGGGGAATTTACACTTTACTTTTTCTTCTGAGTTTAGGTGATTTAGGTACTTTGATTAACTGGGATCTTTAAGGATAATATTGACATTAAAACTGGGTGTCAGTCACTTTCCAACCGAGCGGTGAGCACGGTCGTGTCCGAAATAATTCTTTACATTACTGTTTGTACAAGCAAATATATGTAATCTAAACTTAAGTAAAAATATCAGTTATTTCATTAAATTACATTACATTATGATATAAAACTGTGGATTACCGACCCTCCCATTGGACAGTGCGCATCAGTGTGAAGTGATAACAAAGAAATCATTAAAATGATTGTGTAATATAATAATAATTCAGAAAAATATAGCTATTAAAGATAAAAATTATATAGAGTGGGTCCATCAAACAGTAGCCGAAAAAAAGACTCATGTCAGTATTCCGCAATTGAACTACCCTTCGCTGAGAGATGAAGGGTTAAAGGATCCCATACAATGGTTGGAAGGAAAAGGGATGACGGAGCAGAAGGTTTATGAAGAATACGTGATGGGCTTACGATTTCGATGACTTTCAAGTTAAGCATCCCGGCGGGTCCGAGTGGTGGGAGCTCTCGAAGGTAACCTAATTGGTGTTGAAATATATTTTTGTTGTTAGCAAAGTAGGATTTACCCCGCGGTAGTAAAATATGAAAGTCATTTTGTCCTGTGAAAGCAATATTTATGGCTTCTTATTCTATTTTTAAAAGAATAACCGTGAAGTTTCTTGCCGGCTGTTCTCCATAGGAAATTACCAATTTGGTTCCGTGCACCTAGCTTCTGTCGTTCGCTAAGTGCCCATGTAGGTTTATGTGAAATAAAATATCTTAATTTGATTTACGCAGAAGTTAGAACTGAATTATTGAGCATTAATCATTATTTTGGGACTGCTATTTTATTCTATTGTTAACAAGCTAAATATTTTCAGGGTCCAGACATAAAAGAAGCCTTCGAGTGTCATCATTTAAATCCCGCTGTAGAAAAAAATAGTTTTATTTAAAAGACACTAAAACACCCAGGAATTCTCCATTTACTTTTGAGGCAGGTGGTTTTTATAAAACGTTAAAACGAGACGTTTGAGAGGTGATGAAGAAAATACCAGAGTGAGTGAAAACAAGCAGAAAATAATATTGACGGTCTTTTTGCTACGGTTTAGTAAGCGTCAGCCATATCTTGCTGGGCTAGCATCTACAGGGTTGTGGTGACGTCATACTTGGTAGCGTCTCTCGCCTTAGCATGGACCACCGCCGCATTAAGAAAGAAAGAAAGAAAGAATAAAGTAACACAGCTACACACACACATGAAAACTAATTGGAGGATGTACCATTTCAATTTAACTTTAATGTCCTACAGGTAAGTTAAGCGAAGGTATGCACAGACGATTTTTTATGGCGCATTAGATTTTCAGAAAGAGAATGAGAATCTAACAGAGTGCATCCCAGCGCGTCAAAAAAATATCCTGTTGAATTTTCAACACTCGGCAGCAGTGCGTTGGAAATCCAGCGCGCGATGAAAAATCGCCCGTAAGTACGAGAGCTAAAAATGTAAAAGATTTTTAAAGAATCTTTAAATAAAAACTATGAAGACAGCATCTTGGTGTAATACTAACTTTTTGCTCCAAGAAAAAGACTCGAAGAAAAGTTAATCTAAAAATCAAAAAACCAGACTGCGTAAAAAGTGAACCTTAAAAAAGATGGAAACAAGATAACGTATTTGTTTCTCCAATCTCATGCAGTCGGAGGCAATAGGTCTTTATTGTTAAAAAAAAGATGCTTCCGACTGCATGAAATTGAATGGTGATTACTGTCATGTCTTTAGTGATACTCACAAGATTAAGACAAATCGACTGATGTAAGAAGCGCCACAAAAGAACAAACATATATACATACATAGGCTGATAAACACACTACCGTCCTTCACGTCGCGCAGTTGGGTAAAATACAAAACGTTAGTCAAAAATAATTCTGTTTATGAAACGCACAACACTTAAAATAACAAACACAGATTATACTAGAGATGTCAATAATTATATTATTGTTTTTTACAGGGACTTCAGAGTACTCTCGCATCATCTTTATCCGAACACATTAATGGATTTAGAAGTCAGTGCTTTTGAGCCATTAGTGTTCTGGAACCCTAGAAATAAGTATTTCTATGTATAAATTTCCTTTCTGATTGAACTTGTGTGTTACTCATTCATTGCTATCATTTTTTATTTGAAGAGGTAAGATAGCTTTTATGATATTCTATTTGTAATAGGCCTAACAAAAAACTAAATTAAAAAATTGTTGGTAATTATAACATTGTTGCTGGTTGCATTTTGCCGTATTCCTATGAATAGGACTTGGGATTCGTCGTTTTTATGACTTTATACTACGGCCTGAGCTTTTCCATTATTTAGTCGAGCCAACATGAGAGAACCAGTTTCTGATAAAAAAGTTATTGTAATGTTTTCCGGCTCGTCAGCCTCTTCATCCGCAAAGGCTTCTTCACCCGCCACTACAGATGGCAAGATGGCATTTGCTTCTTCCTTCGCCTCTGGATGTACTTTGCCAGTGCTACTTTATTCTATACTGTTTCGACGTGGCTGATAATTGATTGGATAATTTGCAATACAAGTTTCATAATATACGCTGTTGGCAAAAATGCTGCACATCATCACCCTGACATCTTCAAAGATGGTGATCAACTCAAGTAAGTATATTATTTTTACATAAACTCACGCCTTTTTCGCATGGAGGTAGGCAGAAACTACAGCACGTCATCTGCTACAATCCTAACAAACTCCTTTTGCTTCGTTTATGATCACGTCCGTTTTCTATTTATATTGTCAATTTCATACATCTGGTCACACAGTACGCACGCCGGTTGCGTGTTTGACCTTTGTGAACAATAAGGTCATACTAGTATGACTTCCTAGGGCATTGGGCGTTTCCACTCATATCTGCCTTGTGAGTTTGTCACTTTTTATTAGTCGCCTGTCATTCACATTATTTTTAATCAAAAACAAAATATTTGATTTCACATAAACCTACATGGGCTCTTATGAAACGGCAGAACCTAGGTGTACGGTTTCAGTTTGTCGTTTCCTACGGAGAAGGGCCGGCAAGAAACTCTACGGTTACTGTTTTAAAAATGATTGGCTTTTACAAGGATTTCAAATCCGTGTTAATAGATATGGGAGGACAGAGTTGGCCTGTCAACAACTACCAGGTACTTAACAAAATAGAAAATGGTCTACAAATCTACAGTTTACAAATTAGGCCTGCAACGTTCTCACATTCACAAAATATAAAAGAATCTATTAAAATAAAATCAAATTTAAACCAAATGACATGATTGTCATTACAACTGTAACAAACCTGAATTAACATCCTGTCTACAAAAGCCATTAGTAAAGAGTTGTAATTAGAATTCTACAATTCTAACTTCAACTCTTCGCTAATGATTAAAAGTAAAGAGTAAAATTAAATAGAGAGAGAGAGTGTTTTAAAAGTATTTTTTTAAACATATCTATCTACGTATGTTTAAAAAAGTACGTTTCAAACTATTACTATTTAAAAGGAAGGATTAAGGACTGTTTACAAGACAAATCAATCGATTCTGTAATTTGTAAATTAGATTAATTGACATCGGTGATTATTTCTGAATACATTTGCACGCCATGTTATGGCAGGATATGCTGAAACAAATTTACTCTAACACCTTATGTACCATATTCTAGCAAATAAATCGCACCTTTAAAGACAAACCGTTACAAAACGAAAATATAAAATTTTACACAGGAGCTTAAATAAAAAGAAATACACGGCTTTTTTGCAATAGAATTAGGATTAGGGTGCTTTGAGCCATCTTTTGAGATCATAATGATGGGTATTTATTTACATTATAACATAAGTTCTATTGCAAAAAAGTCGTACATTTGTTTCATTTAATGTCCTGTGTAAAATTTTATATTTTCGTTTAGTAACGGTTTGTCTTTAAAGGTGCGAAATACTTTTGATTTGATTTATAGGTATATTATGTCAAATAATGAGATGATTATGTCAAAGAAGTAGTCATGTAAAAAAAAACGTCGTAGTTTGGGAGCAGTTAATAGACATAGTGATGCCATTAATGAGGTACCAGGGAAACCACAAGTGCAGAAGGAATTATTGCCAAACTTCCTTGTCTTCAACGTAGTCTTTAATCTTATAATAATTATGCTTTTTTGATAAGGATACGTTTGATGTGGGTTTTTAACTTTCTATCGCTAAGTTCTGTAACTGACATTGGCAACTTGTTATAAAAGCGGATACTGTATATAAGAACTGATTGCATGTTTTAGACAATTTTATTTTTATTACGTGTATTTATATTAAGGAAATCTCTTCTTATTTTGAAAAATCCTAAGTTTATGCGGTCATACAAAATACTTTCTAAGATAAAAAGAGAAGGCAGAGTTAGTTTATCAATTTCTTTGGATTTGATTCTAAGAGCCTCGCAAGGACCCATATAAAGATCGCGTGTATTGCTCTCTTTTGTAAACTGATAATTTAATCTACGTCAGCTGCCGATCCCCACCGCAGAACGCCATAAGACATAATACTGTGGAAATAAACAAAGTATACTTACCTAGCTATGGCTATATCAGTCAACTGCCTTTTTTTCTTATTGCATATGCAGCTGAACTTAATCTATCTGAAAGAGCTCTAATGTGGGCGCCCCATTGCAATTTTGAATCTAAAGTAATTCCTAGAAATACAGTTTCCGTAATAGCATCTAGTTTCTTGCAATCAAGTTTTAAATTTAGACCCACTTGGGGCACATTTGGTAATGAGAACTTAAGACATATAGTTTTGTTCGCATTAAGTAAAAGATTATTAGCTGCGAACCATTTCGAAAGAACAGCCAGACTATCGTTGATATCTAAGACATCCGATTATTTTCTATTTTAAAAATAAGAGAAGTGTCACCAGCGAATAAAATTATATCCTATAAACTAGCCATCATTAATGTAAACTAGGAATAGGAAAGGGCAAATAATTGAACCTTGAGGCACGCTCATCTTAACTAAGTACCCCGAGGATGTCGTCCCGTTAACGTTTAATTGAATGTTTACATATTACATAGTAAATTATGTTTTATTGTTTTTGCTTTAGATTCTCCTAGGCACGGGTATATATTACCACGTACACGCGTTGCGCGTTGCGTAACTGTGATAATTGCAAGAGACTCATGTTGAGAAATGGATTCGTCTTGTTGACAGTGAATATTGTGCCGACTATCAGTATAACGAAACTGTATCTTAAAATAGCCTCAAGGAAAATCATTTTATTGCAGTTGCATCTATGCAATTCTCTGCTACTACAGTAGGAACAATTACAAATAATTGGAGTCAATTTATTTGTAACTACTACAATTACAAGTTTCTTCTTCATTATAAGAATGCATTTTCAGAAAGTTTAAATTTATTGTTTTCGTATTACTTTATTGTTCATTTAAAACAACAATGTTTTCACTAAGACCATTCAACCGTACAGAAATAGTTTTCATGACAACTTTATAGCTAGCTCATAAAACTTTAAACATCTTTACTGGATACTTGAAGCTAATCGATATTTATCACTTTCCAGTGACACCACTATTGACTGGGGCATGCTCGAGCTCGAAGCTGTGATGGACCGTACTGACATCAACAGCAGACTTTTTTTTGAGATCACGCACTACATCATCTGTTCCCTACTTTAGGTCACGTTACTTTGAAACAGTTGTATCCAGTGTTCCTAAAGCTTTGCGAGCAGTTCAGGGCTAACTTCAGATTGACGTCATCCTTTGATCTCTTTGTTGGGTAGCTGAGAATGGCTGTTAAAGAAGACCCTAACGTTTTGGATAAATCGAAATAATTTTGTTATAGAATTGTTTAAAAGTATGAAAAGTTTAGTATCGCTATCTATGGATTGCATTGTATAAGTACCAAAATTTAAAATGAGTTGATTATTTTCGTGAAACCATTTATTAATTTAAGATGTACTAAAATAATATTTTACTCTTTTTAATTTGTAAGAGTATGAACAAAATTATTGTTAGTATAATCCGGTCTTATTTATATATATAATAAAATTGCAGCGGAGTGAAAACTGTATGATTTTTATTTTTTTAGCATTCTTTTGTTATTAGCTTCACTTGTAACTAACTAACAAATAATGTCATCAAATCTTAGAAGAAAATTTTAACCTACTTCTAATTGTCGTATCGAAATAAAACTTTGTTGTATATGTAGTTTGGATGACAAAACTATAATTTGGTATCTTGGATCTGATCTGATGATGGAGCCAGGAGGTGGATAGTGGAACTCTTCAGTGGCTACTAGTAGACCCCTCGAGTTTAGGCACATATAATTTGCTTTGACGAGTTTAATAGACTGGGCTTGCGCAACGAGGGTCTGACGACGGAGCCAGGAGGTGGATAGTAGAACTCTTCAGTGGCTACTAATAATTATTTCGACTTTTGGGTCATACGATTTGTTTTGATGAGTTCAATAGATTGAACTTGGTGTTGATGGTCTGATGGTGGAGCCAGGAGGTGGATAGTGGAACTCTTCAGTGGCTACTAGTAAACCCCTAGACTTTGGGCTCATATGATTCGTTTTGACGAGTCCAATAGATTGGGCTTGGTAACGAGGGTCTAATGATGGAGCCAAGAGGCGATAGTGGAATACTTCAGTGGCTCCTAGTAACGCGCTCAAGCCACAATTTCGTTGACTTCAGACGTATTAACTAAATGAATATACTAGACTAAAAAGTAAAAATACGTAGTTAGAAAAAAAAAATGGTGAAAGAACTAAAGTGGAGACTGTCCTTAACTTTCTGAAATATGTAGTTTGATCTGCATTCACAGATTTTGGAAAAAAAAGTACAGTCAACAGCAAAAAGGGCAATTAAAAAAAAAACTTTTTTTATTGCAATTCAATCCTGTTTCTTATAAGAATTAAAAAGCCCGTTGGACCAACTGAGGTTTAAGTACTAGAAAAGTCAGAAATCGCAACGATTATAGCAGATAGTTACAGATTTATCCTTATAAGTGATTATCATCCCGCTTTACCTTTACGGAGCAAAGCAGTCAATCATGGCATAATTAAAGAACGGTTATTTTAGTCAACTTTCAACGAAGCAAATAGCTTAAATGTTCGACGACTGCTTTGACAACTTAACTTCGATTCCCAACAATAAATTTATATTTTTTGTGCTTTTTTTTCCATTTTGTTATATGATAGTTCGTCGAACGTATACAGAAAAATATGAAGATAAGACCTCTTCTGTCATCGTTGGTTATAATGACAACATATATATTACTGGTTTCTATGGTTAGGTGACTGTTAATGAAAAATCCCGTGTTTCCAATATATTGTTATATTATTTTAGTGATAGCTGTTCGTCAGGAATAATCTGTAAGAAAGCATCAGTCAGTGTATCAGTGTTGTGCCATTAGGTAGTATGTACAGGAACACAGGCGTTAATTATTAACTCACTAAAAACGAAAAACTTCGCAAGCAACGGGAAATTGCTACTGAAAGCTGCGGGTGTCACCCTCAGGACGAGCTGCTTTTTACACAAACAAATGAACGTCTCTTGCTCCCACGTCACTAGTCCTGACTTTCTGTGTATTTTGACTGCTGTGACCAAAACTACAAACGTACAGGCAAGAGAAAGAAATGTGGTTGTTATTTTAGTACATTGTGTTGTCATACGACTTCCACACGGACGAAGTCGCGGGCAGAAGCTAGTTTTTAATACACGCTGATATTTTATAAAAAGATTTATATTTTGTTTTAGTTTTGTTTATTATTCTTATTTACATCCTGTTTAAATCTTGTCGGTCTTCTTGTTTATCGCATTTACAGTTCGTATCGTGCAATAAAGACAGCTGATTACAACAGTATGTCGTTTAGCCCATAACTATACCTATAATCCTAACTATAATATTATGAATGCGAAAGTAAGTTTGTTTGTTTGTTTGTTACCTTTTCACGCCTAAACCACTGAACCGATCATCCTGAAATTTTGCATTTATAAGTTGTCAGGTGTACAGAAACGGACATAGGGTAGCAGTGATCCCGAAAAAAAATACTTTTCCAGAAGAAGACAACAATAACGTTCTTATGATAATGGATGGCGGCACGTGTCTTTCGAATCATGATTGAATTATATTGTTATAGAAACTTTTGTGGTGTGTTAAGAGCTTTTTTATTTTTTATTTAAGTACCTAATTCATTTTGTGAGTCTAGAGTGTCGATAGACCGGTTTTTCATCCTCCTGGTTGTTCGGGGAATAATAATTCCCCGAACAACCCGAACTGATTGTCAAATTCTAAATTATCGCGAGCGAAGCCGCATGCAAAAGCTAGTAACCTATAATTAATTCTTTGTTTGTTACGAAATTAAATAAATATCTGTATTCCACTACTATAGTATAATAGTTATTGACTCTTATTGGATATACAGATTTATCTTATTGAAATAAATACATTTATTTATTTTACTTATATCTCTTAATGTGGGATCTAAAGGTCACGGTCTTTGTTCTTCACATATTTTTTGTTTTTGTTCTGGTTCTCACTTAGTTTTAATCATGATCTGGTAGTTTGAGTAATTTATGCGGCTTACCCAAATGTTCTTTCTTTGGTATTGTTCGTCGAATCGTTGAGCTACTTAAGTTCTGAGTTGAGCTGTACGATTACTGACAAATGCGTGCGCTGACTGGACAGGTCCACTCAATTTGTGTGGTCCTTTCCTCAAAAGACCATTACAGACACTAATCTACATGGTCTTCACCAAGATTATGTCTGGACTTTAAAAGAGACTGACCTCTGAGTTTGTTCTGGGCCTTTCTTCTCAATGTAGTCAGATAGGAAACGCCAACCTAATCTAGTTTAAAAATATGATTGACGTGTAAAAGTGTACAAACCTACTTACAGAAATAAAATCATTTCAGCTAAGAAGTAAGTACGTAGTACAAAACTAAACAAAAATTATGGTTGGCCGATAAAATGAGACAATAAGATTTCTGCGGCGTTATATTAATTTGTAAAGTCTAATGTCTAGTTATAATCAATATTGCAATGTTTTGTTTCACATTATGTGTGTAGATATGAGAGATAAGCTCGACCTTTGGTTTGCGACTGTGACTCCGTTTATCAAGAGTCAGTGAATAAATAATTTATTGCAATCAAATTTTCCTAAGAATAACACTGTTTATAGAGGGTCAAACAAGTGAGAGAAATTGTTAGTTAGAAAAGTTAGACAAAACATTTTAAAAGCAAACGAATACCACGGTTTTTTGATTTTGACCGGCAGTTCATGAGACCTGGAACGGATGGTTATGCTTTCCATTTGTAACTATTGCTTAAATCCTATCTTTTTACAAAAGCTTCAGATGTTTGAAGACTCTTAAAGTAACATCTTCTTTTTATGTATTTGGATGTCAAAAAGGAGACGGCACTTCAGCACCCTAATTGCGTAACACGTTATCAATCACAATTTTAACTACATATTTTGAAGCCTATTGCTAATCCATTGCTTCTTATGTTCGAATTTATCTGCTCAATAACGTAAATAACGCAATGAATGTTGTTGAATGATCAAAATGAAAGGCATTCATACTGTTAGTGTGTTACGCAACTATACCCCTCTCACCGACGCATAACAAAGACATTTGCAGTGCTGTTCTGTCGAAATCTCACCGTTAAAACATAGGTCAAGTGAGCTTGAAGTTTGCTGTCATTCTACCTAATGCTAGGGATTGACACTATTGACAACTTACTTTAAGCTCACTTCACCTGTTTTCACGGTGAGATTTTTACAGAATACCACTGCAATACCTGAGAGATCGCAGGTGCTTTGACGTCGGATCGGGCGAGACCTGTCTCTGCCGGTAGCAGTGAGGGCTATGCTGGCAGAGACAGAGAATTGCGCGGAAGTAGCCTCCTTCTGTGAGACCGTGATGGTTAAGAAGGAGGCCGCCGAGCGGGATCGGGAGAGTGCTGATCCTGCTCGGAGAAAGAGGCGTCGGGGAGGCAACCGCCTTGGCGCCTAATACGCCGAAACCCGCTTACCAATCAAGGTAGGTGAACCTTTGGGATCGCAGGCGCACAGAGAGGGGACACTGTCTGCCCACCGAGTGACCCCTGGGAAGACGGCGGCACATTGGTCACGTACTGCCGCGCATAGTGAGGCTCAGTGGAGGCCCCTTTACAGTCTCTCCAGGGATGTGCTTTACAGGCGTTGCACAGGGGGGGTTCCGGAATTGGTATTTTAAGAGGAACCGGGACCCCCTCAATGTGCTGATGGTGATCACCGGGGTGGTTTTAGTGAGGTAAAAATCCCACACTCCCCGACCTCCGTCCCCAGAGGTCGGGTGCCTTTTGAAGGTTTCCCCTCGAAAACAAAAAAAAAAGGTGCTTTGACGTCATATACAGAAAGCTGAAATATCTCGTAGGCTTGTAGGTAATTACACCGGTAGTCACCCATACCCTTCAAACCAAATGATAGCGACGCTGGCTGCTTGGCGGCAGGAATAGAAATCGTGGTACTCGTAGTACCTACTTTTATGGACGAGCTGCTTGACGAAATACTACAACTTCATATTCCAGCAGAGTTGATAGACCTGGAAAACAAATTGCTTTAAATTACAAACACTAAGCCGGTTTAGTTGCAAACGCGTCGGGCCATTAAACCCAGTGAAACATCTTCATCATTGTCTGGCCGACCTCCTATAATTTGAAAGAGATATCTCAGCCAGAAAATTAAATAAAGCCCTTTTCAGAAATTATCTCTGTGCTTTAATTTAGAAGCAGATAGTTCTCCTAAGAATTTACTTTAAACGATATTTGGTAGCTGTAAATAAAATAAAGGCAAATTTAATAATAATAAAGGAAAATAAACGCGTAAGTATTTCGAGTAAAAAGAATAAACATGTTCATATAAAAATAAATTAATTTCCGTTCGAAAAAGAAGAAAGTACTTTGTTAGTACTAATTCCACGAAAACACTGGTCCGAATCTACGGGTTTGCAAAATAAATACGGTTCAGTAAGATCTCGTAATGATCACGCTGATGTCCCGGGAATATGACTGAATAAACTCATATTTCCAACTCATTTTTATTTTATATAAAATAAATATACCACATTTTTTTAGATACTGTTATATTAGGTTTTTAAGGAAAAAGTAGCTATGTTATTTCGTGCTCGCATTTTTTTTCGGAAAAATTTATTTTAAAACGGGTAAATGCTCCCACAGACAGGCCCGACGCGACAGCGCTACACAAAGACGCCGCTCGTTGCGCGACGCGCGGTGCCTTTGTGTCGGGCGTCGCGTCGCGCCATTGTATACGAGCCTTAATTCTTGGCAAATACCTCATGCTAGCAGAGCAATGGTAGCCCAGTGGTAACGGCCGCGACTTACGAATTGTAGGTCGTGGGTTCGAAACCAAGCAGACAATTTACTTTGTGTAAACCATTTCATCACCACTGCTCTCAAAACGGTGCAGGAAAACATCGTAAGGAAACCGGCATGTTCTAGAACCAAACATTCAAAGACATGTGACATTACCAACCCGCACTGGGACCGCGTAGTAGATTACAGCCCACTCCTTCTCGAAGAGAGGAGGCCTGTGTCTCAGCAATGGGAACACTATAGGCTGATTATGCTATACCGCATGCTAATGGTCAAATTAAAATAAATAATTTAACTTTGTTTTTTCTTTATTACTACCGTGCCCCCAGATAGTATTATCGCTCCATGGAATATTTTTAGTTATTATTATTTTTATATTTACGCGAGCCCGCGTTGTGGTTTATGGCCCACTCCCTCTCATAGAGAGGAGGTCTGTGTCCCAGCAATGGGAACACTATAGGCTGATTATGCTATACCGCATGCTAATGGTCAAATTAAAATAAATAATTTAATTTTGTTTTTTCTTTATTACTACCGTGCCCCCAGATAGGATTATCGCTCCATGGAATATTTTTAGTGGTCCATACAAAAATTGTCAAAACACGCTTTACTTTAACGCATCTTCTAGAACCAACACGATCCCAAACACGGCGGCTACAGACATATTAGTTGGTCACCGGTGAGTACTTGGCTTGACAAAATTCTGGTGCCAAATTTAAATATTGCTTTTATCAAGGCATAAGGCAAGGCATAAGAAGCAATTCCTACTCAAACCGACCTTAACGACGCAATAACCGATACGACGATGGAACAAGATTGCAAAAAACGACTTACTCTTTGCCATTTTTTATTCGAAGTCGATAAGTAAATGTTTAATTTTAATGTTATCAAAGAATGATATCGGCTGTTTACAAAAGCATGTGATATAAACAGGCGAGAATGGATCCTCAATTTAATCTATTTCCACAGTTTGGACAGTACACATCTCAGTGCAGTTAAGTGTGATTAATATAGTAGTGGTAATTGTGTAGTTATTTAGAATGGCTCCCAAAGATACGGGATATATTGAGTGGGCACATAAAACAGCTGAGGAAAAGAAGACTCATGTGAGTTTCCCTCAATTGAAGTACCCTTCACTGAGAGATGGAGGGTTTAGGGATCCCGTACAATGGCTGGAAGGAAAAGCCATGGACGATGGAGCAGAAGGATTATGGAGGATACGGAATGGACTTTACGATTTCACAGATTTTCTGCAGCAGCATCCCGGCGGTGAGGAGTGGTTGGAGCTTTCCAAGGTAAGATTAAGAGTGAATTTATTTGTTATTTGAGTGATTATAACATAGAATAATAAAATTTTGTTGAATGGAGGTTATGACATAATCTAAGTGATCGAAATTGCTTTCATTTCGGTAATAAAAAAAAAACCATTTCTTAATTATGGGCATGTATTTAATTGAATCTCTAATAATTCCCATTTCTCATTTAAAAAATATTATTGAACAGTTTAATATAATGATTGCGCCTCTTTTTGTGAACCTCAAATAATTCCTGTTTCGGTTTCCCAAAAGTAACTACCTATATAGCTATGTAACTGTGACCAAATTCGGATGTAGCGCTTGCTGGTCGCTACCGCGATACCGCGCGCGCGTGTTTGGACGCAGTTCCAACCTAACCTAATCCGTTTGGTCGCGGTACCCTAGCTTAGTTACTGCGACTGACTATAAGAAAAAGCCTGAAAGTTAAAAATAGGCTCAATTATTAAAAAAAGCGTGTGCATAATTACAGGGTTAATAAGTTTTTAGAGGATCAGTTAAATATTTTCACTGAATATATTCAAAAGATTCATTTTCTCATGAAATAGGCCAATAATACGTTGATTATTGTTGATTTCTCTTTATGTTGCATTAGATCTGGAGATTATTGAGGAAATTACATTTGTTTGAATTATTCAATAAACCGAACCTATAATTTGCAGGGCACAGACATTACCGAAGCATTCGAGAGTCACCACTTCAATCCAGTTGTAGAAAAAATTAAAGAAAAATATTACATTAGAGAAGCTCAAACACCTAGAAATTCTCCATTTACCTTCGAAGAGGATGGGTTTTACAAAACTTTAAAACGTGCGGTGGTAGAGGAGCTTAAGAAAATTCCTAAAACTGAGAAAAGACGAACAAATCTGATTATTGATGGACTTTTTTCGACGTGTTTAATAGCTTCAGCTTTGTCTTGTTGGGCTACAAACTATTGGGTTAAGATGGCGTGTTACTTGGTAGCATCTCTCACCTTAGCATGGAACACCGTTGCCGCACATAACTATATCCATAGGAAAACTAACTGGAGGATGTACCTCTTTAATTTCAGTTTATGGTCCTACAGGTAAATAATAAAAAATCATTTTACTTTATGATGACACAAGATAAATACTGCCAAATGCGACTTTGAAAATGAAGTGCACAGCACCTTGATATAAGACCAGCGAAGTAGCACGAAAATAAAAAGATTACTTTAATTAAAAAGTTATAAACAAACATTGACATTGCCTCGGTTATCAAATGCGATAATATTAATTATATAATTGTTTTTACAGGGACTTCAGAGTATCACACGCCCTCTCTCATCACGTTTATCCCAACACTCTCATAGATTTGGAGATCAGTGGACTCGAGCCTCTAGTGTTCTGGAATCCTAGGAAGAAGCCATCGTATGCATACCTCACTCTCTTGATTGAGTGCGTGGCATTCCCATTCATATTTGTGCTCAACTTCTTAAAGAGGTAAGATGTCATTTTAAGTTTCATGATTAGACATAGAAAGCCTTACTTCACTGATAGTAATACCCTTATGTACGTTTTCAGGTTCATCAGTAATTTCGTTCGCAAGGGCTTCTTTACCCGCCACTACAAATGGCATGATGGCATCGGTCTTCTCCTTCCCGTCTGGATGTACCTTGTCAGTGGCTCTACCTTCTACCACGCTTTTACTATGTGGCTGTGGATTAACTGCACTGCCAGTCTTATCTTCTTCACAATTGGATCCAATGCTGCTCATCATCATCCTAACATCTTCAAAGATGGCGATCAAGTCAAGTAAGTTAATTCAGTCAGTTTTCGTAGCTCACTAAGTGAATTTGGTAGGTATATCTAAAAATAATGATGGGCATTTTTGTATGAAGCCTAGCCTTATAACCAATAGAGTTCTAATGTATGTCAACTTATTGCTTACCGGCAATTAATGTAACAAAACAATTAATTAATTAATCAACATTTAACAAAACATGTTATGAGTCAATAACTAATATTATTGAGAAATGCAGTGAATATTAGCGTCATAAACTAATACGTTTGTTTACATGGTACTTGCCGGTCTGATATCTCTTTACCCCGGTATTTCACAGCCTTCTGCATATTATGAAAATGTATGCTTATGATATAAACTTTCATTTGATATATAAGTGGTTTTTATTGGTTATGCCAAAATGATCCATCATTCTTTACCAAAGAAGTTACAGTAGAATTATTTTAGAAGCAACGAACACACCAGCAACGGGCTTAGACTTTTCAATGGTTGGTAAATTCCTACTTTACCCAATATTCGACATTCATTGGTATTTTATAATTTTTCAGGGCACCAACTGTTGACTGGGGCATGCACGAGCTCGAAGCTGTGATGGATCGCAATGACATCAACGACAACTTCTTCAAAGTGATGACTTTCTTCGGTGACCACGCACTGCATCATCTGTTCCCGACGTTGGACCATGCTCTTTTGAGGCATTTATACCCGGTGTTCTTAAAGCACTGTCAAGAATTCAGGGCTAACTACAGATTGACGTCACAATTTGACTTTTTCATTAATCAGCTCAAAATGGCAGTGAAGGAAGACCCCACGCTATTAGATGAATCAGAATAAGTTGATAAGTTGAATAAGTTGTGGTTATAAATTGTAAGAAACAATAATAACTTTGTATCATTAAATGTGACGGACGATCTTTGTTTCTTGTTATGTTGGTCTCATGTGGATATTTCTTTTTGAAAACGATTAAAAGTAACAAATAAATTTGGAAAGTAAAAAAATAACTATGAAATAAATATATATCAGACAAAAAGTTTAAATATTTATGTGTCTTTTCAGCGATAAGCACGAGTCACCGCTGTTACGACTTTACATATTATATATTATTAAATTATGTTTATGAGCTTCCAATAGCCAGGTTTATTACTACGATAATGTAGTTACAATAAAACGAAAAAATAAAAATAAAGAAAAGTGGAAATATATCTATAGTGGAAATATGAAATAACGTAAGAGACATTTTATCGAAAATAAGTTATACATTTGTTATACGTTAGTTAGACGATTGTCCTTACGTTATTTTATATTTCCATTGTCGTCATCAGGTACGGCGTTCATTGAAGCATATTCAATGAACGCCGTATCTGATTGATTTGGTAGACACACGGCACTCTCGTATACAGGATCTTACAAGTTTTCAACGAAAATCCTGCTTAAAAATATTGAAAGAGTGGACGGTAGGAACAATTTTCATTATCAAATGTAGGAACAAAATTCCAGTATCCGGTATCAAATCATACAAGTACCTATTATATTAACATGGCTTTACATGGACTAAGGAAGAGAAAAATTTTCTATGAAAATCTTTTAACATGAAAATTTAAGAAAAAAAAATATATATAAAAGATATACGACTAGAAAGCTCAGTAAACATTCAGAATGTAGAAATCTTTTCTAATCTTTAAAGGTATGTTTCATATTTGGTTTCAAGAAACATAGTAAAATTGTAAATGCTTTAAACATTTATTTTGCAGGTAGATTTACGAGCAATCTTTTTCTTTTAAGTTTGTTTTTATACCTACTTAATTAGTCTGAAAAGTTTTCTCTAGAAACATTGTTTAGTTGTTAATGTTTATTTATGAATGAATGACTTAACAGGTAAAGTTTGTTTTAACTTTCAACTAAACTATACTGCGATGTCTTGAACCTAAAACCTAGGTATTAAGTACTTACTACAATATCCATTTACTTGATAGGTATTTCGTGTGCCACGGAAAGTGTACAAAAAAGCATTATTAACAATTTCTAGTACATATCGATGTAACACAATGAAGACTTGGTTCCTTAAGTCCAATTGATCGTGACCACATATTTAGGTAAAGCCAGGGAAATTAATTGTTTATCCAATTGACTACGAACTTAAATTGCTCGTATGTTAAAATCACAACTGTCATTATTTGACTGTTATATGAAATTGCTATAGCACGGCAAATTGACGTAGTGTATCAATTTGATAAAGAATTTATTTCCCCGACGAATACCAATTGTAACTTGTGAAATATGCAACCATATACCTTAGCATATTTCAAAAGTTACGATTGGTACGAACCAAATAAACCAACAGAGAACCAATCAAATAAGTTTCCCAAACGCCTGATTGATGTTCGTAGTAAACTAAAACATTTTAACAATCCTATAAAATATGTAGGGTGAACGAGTTTGAGCCTTCTGGCCCGATTTGGTAGACTTTGGCAAATGGATGCGGGTCCGCTAGCAAAACGGTTCTGTCCTTATGTTGGAACTACCCGATGTCAAAAGACGGTGGGAAAATGTGGTCCAAGAGCGGCCACGGTTAAGACATGTGCCAAACGAAAGCGCATGAAGAGGTCATCAATTATGCAGAAGGGTGTCAAAATCCAAATCATCTGAGAGATTTTGAGTAATAGTCGAATGATGATTATGATATTTTATCTTCTGCCATAAATGATATCCTTGAATTGCTGTATTTTTTAAATTTACTGCAGAATATATATTTATCCAAGCCTTTCAGTTAATTATGTGGTTTTTAGGTTTTTATTGATGTCGCTGGTGTTCTGTTCAAGATTATGTCTGGACTTTAAAAGAGACTGTGACCTCTGAGTTTGTTTCGGCCTTTCTTCTCAGAGTAGTCAGATAGGAAACGCCGACCTCATCTAGTTTTTAAAATATGATTGACGTGTAAAAGTGTTTGTTCAAACCTACTTACAGAAATAAAATCATTTATCATTTATCATTTAGTATTCGTAGAAATAAGAAATATAATTTGGTTTTAAATAAAATAAGAATATTAGCAGATTTTATTTAAAGCCTCTGTATAGACAGAAAACTGCTTAAAAATGCTCCCTGGACAAGAAATGGGCTTGCATACCATTTGGACCACACTGTATATCCACCGATTTTTCCGTCATTACTGGGCTGATTTACGCTGTTCTACCTTCATTTGGTAAAGGCAGCTCGCGCGTAGGTGCCTCATAAGTTTTAAAACTTTTCCTAGGGTATTTTTTGAGTTAGCTTCAATAATACGTATTTAATCTAATCGGAGTATGTTGATGGTGTTATAAAACTTCCCTGTTGTTTACCTAGCAAGTTAGAAGTAAAAAATTACAAAATAATCTATCAACTTCCAAAAAACAATACTAAAAAGTGAAAAATTACTTTTATTTCGCAAGTCGGTGAAAAAACTAAATTAAAAAACCAATGACACCGACATCCGCTCCTTTACACTTTGTAGTTATTTTTTAGAAGCCCGTGTTTTTTTTTTGTAAACATTATTTTATCCTCTTGTTACATACATAATTAGCCTATAATGTTCCCACTGCTGGGACACAGGCCTCCTCTCTTTGAGAGGGAATGGGCTGTTATCTACCACGCGGTCCCGGTGCGGGTTGGTAGATGTCACATGTCTTCGAATTTTTGGTTCTAGGCCATGCCGGTTTCCTCACGATGTTTTTCTTCACCGTTTTGAGAGCAGAGGTGATTAAATTATTTACACAAAGTAAAGCGCCTGCCTGGGTTCGAACCCACGACTTACGAGTCGTAAATCGGGGCCGATACCACTTGGCCACCACTGCTCACGTCTCTATCCTCTAGTTAACTAAAGCCAACAACAAACTACACCGAGTAATGAACCTTGGTAATGAAGATGTTGAACTTAGCACTAAACGATATGATTTACAACAGAATTACATTAATCACCTAAGTTAATACTTAAATGATATTTATATTCTAAACTTGAACAAAAAATGGCTCCAAGGACCAAAAAATATGTATTCAGAATGTAATCAGTTCAAAAGCAATATTTTTTGTTCAACTTCAATACAATATTTTCATGATGGAAAATGCCAATACTTTAAACAAATGACTTTATAGATGTAACATTTTTAATATTTTCTACCTGTTCAGGTTCATTGTTTTGATTTTTTCGTTATAGAACTGAAGTCTCAAAAGAATTAGTTCTCACTTAATTTAATTGCTTTTGTGCTTATTTTTATAAATAGTTAGCTTTTGCCTGCGGCTTTGCCCACTAGGAAGTTGGCAATAATCCACGGGAACGTACCCTTGGGATTCCATTCAACCGTTAAGGTGTGAAAAGGTAACAGATACACAGACACACTTTCACAGTTATCTATTAATATAATGTAAAAAGAGGTCAAATTTGTGAGTTTGTATGTAGGGAGCAATATTCGGAACTACTGATTCGATTCCGAAAATTCTTTCACTAAACGTAAAGGGACGCTACAGTATTGCCAAGTGTCATACATTTTTAAGTTAAAACAAGAAATTTCACAAGAACGAAGTCGCGGGCAGAAGCTAGTCTAATATATAAAACCTCATGTCACAGTGTTTGTTATCGATCTCCTCCGAAATAGCTTGACCGATTTTTATGAAATTTTTGTGTATATTACTTAGGTCTGAGAATAGGTCATAAAGTATATTTCATACCGCTGCGGGTGAAACGGCGGGGCGTAGCGCAGCTAATAATATTATAAAGTACTAGCTTCTGCCCGCGGCGTCGCCCGCGTGGATGTTGGACTTTATCCCACGGGAACGTTCTACCGGGAAAAAAAGTAGCCTATGACCCAGGATGCCATCTATCTCCAAGCCAATTTTCTTCGAAATCCGTTAATTAGTTTAGGCGTGAAAAAGGTAACATACAGACAGAGTTACTTTCGAATCCTAACTTCCTATCCTATCCTAACTAATATTATAAATGCGAAAGTAAGTTTGTTTGTTTGTTTGTTACCTTTTCACGCCTAAACCACTGAACCGATCATCTTGAAATTTTGCATATACGTTGTCAAGTGCACAGAAACGGACATAGGGTACCTTTCATCCCGCAAAAAAGTACTGTTCCCGAGGAAAACAACAATAACGTTCTTATGATAATAGATGGCGCCACGTGTCTTTCGAATCATGATTGAATTATAACCCAAAATAGTCAAAGTCTAAATTAACGCGAGCGAAGCCGCGGGCAAAAGCTAGTTTATAATATTAGTACGGATGGATTAGTTTGGACGCTATCGGGATTTTAAAGGCGCCTAGACGTCGTACAGCATGTGTCGCAAACAGCTCACTTTGCATGCTTTGCTCTATGTGAACGCAAATGCTCTCTGCGAGCATTCACGGACACGTGCGTGTTGAGGCTGCAAGCGCCTTTGCTTGCAAGCTAAGCGTTCCATGTGGGTGGTTTGTTGTTGCACGTGACGTCATGTCAGTGCTATAACTTCCACTGAGCATACTATGTTAGTACGTGATGGCTCGCCACAGTGCCGGATTAAGCAAGCGCGGGGCCCGTAGCAAATTCTATCGAGGGGCAAGGACCCCTTCATAGAATTTGCTACCTCCCCCATTTGCTATGGGTTCTTAAGTATAAAGTGGTAAAAAAAAAACAATACTCAATACGTTTATTTGCCATCTACAGGTTACAATTTTGTTGGTGTTTAATAGTACAGTAAGTTAAGTTTCACTCAAAAAATTACGATCAGGCAAAGATGGGTGGGTTTGGATACGCGGGGCCCCCTTTTGCGCGGGGCCCGTAGCAATTGCTACTCTTGCTACGTGGTTAATCCGGCATTGCTCGTCAGCTAAAGTGTACTGAATAAGTCGGATTTGTTCGCGTGGTGCGAGGCATTCATTTAATAGGTTTAAGATTGTGGCATATAAAGATGGTGCAGGTGCAGTGCTTCTGTTAACAGGACATTGTGGACCAATGGGACAGCAAAAGACAGGTCAAATTATGAACCTTGAATGTCTTTAAAGAATTATGGTAATCGTGCTCTTTATTGTGTTTCAGCACGGTGGGCTTGATATGCCGTTTAATTTTAGTTTGATAAGTTAATAATAATTATATGATACAACACACAATCAAATCCTTATTTCGTTATTTTTAGTACCTTTTGTTCATATAATTAATTTTGCCGTGACTTCAGTTACGTTTGCCATCAGTTAGAAAAAGTTTAAATATCCAAGTTGTAATCTGCAAAAATGCAGTGAGTAGTATATGTGTTAACTGTATTGTTAAGTAATTTTCATTTTTTTGAATATGTTTGTTTACCCATACAAAATAAAATAAAATATAAATAAAGTTTATATGTAGATTGTAGCTTTATTTTAGAGTATTCATTACAGAACATCCATATTTGTGTTACTCAAGAACTACGTTGGTAAACCACAAAAGGAATGTCTATCGGAGTCTAACCGATCCGCTATTACTTTCAGAAAGCTGTAGGAGCTTGCTCGGATACGGTGCAATATGGAGGCCGCTCTCTGTCTCATGATGGCATGAAAGCCACCAATCCGAGCCTCCATAAACTTATCAGACGTACCACAGCATCTTAGCAGCCCCAAAAACATCCTAAAAGCGTTATTATATTGTACACAAAGGGCGTTGAGTGTCCGCTGAGTACAGCTGACTCACAGGGTCCACGAATAAAACAATTGGCAGTATTCCCTGAACGTCGTGCACTTTACCTCATTCGGGCACCGTAATAATGATTAGATTCCAGAATTAAACTGTCCCAAGCAAATTGAAAAAGTATTACTCCACCACACAAAAATAGTCTAGATAGTGCTTCCCTATCAAACCCATTCGTTCCACCTACTGAAAATCTTGCACCTGGACATGAGTTGCCTTGGCTTACCTGAAAGTCTTTAAATATACTTTGAACTCAGATATAGGCCGAAGCAAAGAAAACCTGCTCAGGTGGAGATTCACAGACGACTACGCCTTTTTTTTTCGCATCGGCCCTTTCGGACCCCGTCAATGATGCTGACATCTCTTTGAGGCGCGCATGGAACACGTCGCGTCGTCGACCCGGGCCTGGTCCTTACCGGACAGCGAGCTGCCCATTGCTCGCCGTCCGCAAGCCCGCGCCTACGGTGGCCGGGAGTCGGCAATCGACTCCCGACGCCAAATGACTCCGCCCTGGAGTGTAAAATGTGGTGCTGTCCCACAAACAATAGGGCACTTAAAATCGTGTAGCGGGTACTATTGTCTGCACGCTGCAGGAGTTGATGTACGCCACTGAAGGTGCCAAGTTCGTAGCCAAATTTTGGACTGACTGTATGTAGATTGCCTTTGACACGCTAAGGAGAAAAATATTGTTTAATACATCATCCATTATCGGATAGTGATGGAATCGACAGCAAATCCGTTGGCAAAAAGAAATAAGAAATCACGCGAAGCAGCTTCACAATAAATAATCCTAAAATAAACAAGTACTTGTATAGAAAATTGGAGAAAAACGTAATTTCCGCTGGGATCCGAATCACATTTTAAGCGTAACGCTTCTGTCAGTTAACCGTTCGTTCTACCCTCACTTAATTATTGGAAACGTTTTACACATCGATTTGGCGCGAACCGTGAATGTCCAGTATCGTGTGAACGTATATTAAGCTGTCTTTATACATTAATTTATGTGGGTATGTTTTTATTATTTGTTTTTTCAACCTGGCAACCTAGCTGTAGGCTGATGATGATGAAATTAAATCAATAGTTACTAAATTTGGTCTTTGAAAGAAAGGTTTACGACGCCTGCAAAAAACTTTATCACTTACTAAAATATTATTTTGGATAGTTATCCAAAAAAAAATGAATGAATGATTAATGAAAACAAATAGTTTCTGGAGAATAGTTTAGACTAGTTGGTCTAAACTATTCTCCAGAAACTATTTGTTTTCATTCTCTAAAATGTTGTCTTTTACTAATTGGCAGTTTTATTAGATTGAACTGTCTCAAATTTCGGAACACATTACCGTAATGAAAGAGGCATTTAAACCGGCTATAAGGATTATAAACATATTGACCTCTTGGGGGCACTTTATACAAATTCTGTGAGGGCTATAAAGGTGTTTAAGGACTATTTATGTTATAATGAAGACCATGGCTATTATTACTAAATAAGGTTGTAAATCTGTTGGAAGCGCACACGCGGGAGGTATCGTTCACTCTCACGGAGGAACCCCTGATTGCGTCTACGCGTGATTTATTTCTGCACTCAATTTATTTCTCGGCGTGAGTTACTAAGGACCAGCGCCTGACTGAAGTGTTTGTTCTAGAAAAGTACCTATTTACTATCCTGTTTTTGACTGAGCGAGCGCGTAGCGCGAGCGAAGCTGCTCCGTTTCAGTTTGGGCAAAAATAATATCACATGTCCGGATCTCCGGATGTCCGAATGTCTGTTCTCCTCTACAGGTCGCATTTGTCAACCAATTCTCGTAAAATTTTGTGAACAGTTTCGATAATTATATGGAACTTTTTTGTCGATTCATTTTTTCGAAATTTTTCTAAATGCTTTATGGTTATGGGGGTTGAAAACGTAAAAAAGCATATTTCAGCCATTTTGCGCTCTTTGCGCTCGCTTTTTGTTTAAAGGATTTTGTTTTAAGGTGTAAGGACTAGCGAGGTCTACAGCTCACAGACCTACTAGTAAATTATAATAATAATCATTTATTGGGAACAAAAAACAAATACATTCAAAGATAAACAATGTTTAACGATGATAGCTGCAATTGTTAAAGCTGTGGCGCAGGTAGTAACGCCCGTCTCCTAGTGAGAGGGTAGGTTGTTCCAAGACTAATACGTAACAAAAGTATTTTAACAAATATTTAAAGAAAAGAAAATTATATAATAATACATTTTGAGATAAGTGCCGTTTTGTGAGTACCTAATGTTGAGTAAGAGAGGGTGAGGGTGTCGGTTGAGTGTTGTGTGTCGTGTGTTTTCCGATTAAATTTCCACAAGTTTTTCTGTTGCATCTTATGTAAGTGATTTTAGTAAAAAATCGAGTTTTTTCTTTCATTCAATTCTGGTTACAGAATAGTAGTATATATTTTTATTTATTCAGTTAGATATTTTTGAGCTCATGTATGTAATTTGGCGACGTGCTGCTACGGTTGTACGAGGCTGTACATCACAAAATCGATCAGAACTGCGTCCACTTCTAGAACTAACTGGTTCATAATTCAGCTGGGTATGCTTACGGAGTACTGCTTGAGAAAAATAACTGTCTGACCGTTAGGACCTGGCAGAGAGAGTAAAGTGATGTCGTAGGAAAGCGGATTGGTTTCCTTGCAAGGACTTTCAAAACTGGTCTCGCTCTTTCAATCCGCAACATTGTTGTTCTGTGCGCACCACCCCAGACCGTCACGCAATAACACACGTCTAACACTAACTGAGCAAGTGCATAATATATGCTAAGGTCTCAAAATCAGCTGAGCCTCTAAGTTTCTTAAAAATATACTAAAGTTTTCTCAGGCGTGCCACGACGGAGCCAATTTGCTGATGCCACTTATGATCAGTTGATCCTAAGCTCCTAGACTACTAAATATCTTGGTGTTGTAGTTACAACACCAATATATTTAGTAGTCTGGGAGCTTTTTAGTTGAGGGCAGCCACCGTTTGAGTCAGAACTATGTTTTATATTATATGGTTTATACAAGAGTGAAGAGAATGGAGAACTAATGTATATCCCTCTTATAAACTGAACTTTTTGTGTAATTTCCTTGATGGGCATCATTCATAATTTTTTTTGGGAATCATTTCCTGTTTGTCTTGTTTCAACATAGATTAAGACCAAAAAATTAATTGGATTCTTTTTAAAACTTAGATTGATTTGAAAATGTTTTATGCTTCACTTTATCAGAAACTCATCAACCCTCTTGTCATGGACATAACTTATCTGTTTTATATCAAATTTTTGCCGTTTTCGTCTAGTGGTCGCAAGGGCTATTTCTGAGTATGAGGTCATTGGTTAGATTCCCAGGTCGAACAAAGTGTTATTTATTTATATATTCTTTATTGTGCACCACAAAATACATAACAAAAATAAATCAAACACTAATAAAAATATACAATAGGCGGCCTTATCGCTTTCTGCGATCTCTTCCAGGCAAACTTGGAATGGATAGTGATTTGCCTGCACATAAAATGGGGCTGTCGTTGGTGCAAATAATAAGTACCTAACAATACACTAAATAGATACTCAGATATATACATATCTGTAATAATAGATACATAAACACATACCTACTAAATGTATACGCAACGAAAATAAATGAAGACTATAGATAATTACAGTTACGAGAACAAGATCACAACGACAAGTAATGTTCCTTTAAGAATCTTTTAAACACATTAAGTACATAACGACTGCACGCGTTTTATTTCAACTGGCAATGCATTCCACAAACTTGCGGCCTGGACAGTAAAGGATTTGTCGAGGAAAGTTGTGGAATGCATAGGCATTTTAAGCTTCAAGTTATTTAGTGACCTTAAAAATTTCGTGTGGGAGTCGCAAAGAAACTGGAATCGTGTTATTTGGTTTTTCTCTCCGGAATTTCTCAGTAGCAGCCCGGAGTCTGGATTTGTGCCTGGTTGGTGGCAATAGATCGCCATCTATGTATTACATGGGACTTAAACATAACTGGCGAAATGTGGGTGTACTTTCTATAGGTACTCTTCTGCCTAACCCTGCGGGAAATATAGGCGTGATGTTATAAATGTGTAAATCTAAATTTTGTCTACTTACCATAATGTACTGACGCACCGTTTCAACATGAAATATCAATTGAAATGACAATGAATACAAACAGGAGAATACTAAGTCTATAAAAAAGTTGCCTTGAATGTAGACACGAGTTCAATAAATTTTCTATCTGCCATCGAACTTTGCAAGTATTTATTGAAAACTTCTCTGCTATGCATGTAAATACTCGTAATGTGGAGTCTCGATATTGGAATTCTGCGCCTGCTATCTGAATTTATTGGCGCATAGCCTTCTGAAGTGTAAGTTTATAGGTACAAAATTCTTAGAATATGCCATCGGTACTTTGCATGTTTACAGCATAAGGTGACAAATTCACTTCGAAAGCTAACCGACTTCAGGTAATGGTACACTTTTGATTCAACGCGTGATTTACGGTGCGGAAAAATACTTGAAACAAGCACACTCCGCTCAAAGTACGGTATCACTGCATGCTATTCAACTTTGTGAAGACAAGGAGTCATTTCCAAGCATTTGCAAGAGACGAGTGTTGAATGGAAGTAAAAACAGTTACGACTGTACAGAAAAGGATATTGTCATCATTTCCCACAATCCTTGTCGCAGCGTTTCCTCGACTACAAAAAGAAAACCTCTCCGAGGAATAGTTCTTTATGCAGCCGAGTTCACAGAACTCCCTTCAATTGAGTGGTACTCAGACCTTATGAAGTGTAAGAACGTTACACACTATAGCAAAGTATGACGTTCTTCTTATTTTTTTAATTTAGTTTAGATTCCAAAGGGAGCACTGAGTGTGTTGAATTTTGCTTTGAACAATTTCATCAGACATTTGGCTAGACTTGGAGGTTAAATGCTCTGACAAGACGGTTGGATACACTCGTGTTTAAACACGTGTAAAAAGCTTGATATCGTGGAGATACTCTTCTGTGCGCCACATAAACATTTGAATACGCCGGCAGACAAATAAATATTTAAATGCGGAGTGGAGGCGAAGTGTAAGTCATTCATCGCCTGAGAGTGTCATTTAAATGTGATTCATGAAAATGTACTTGGTTGTCGCGTATTCACAGCTAGAGAAGTTACACACGTTACTGTCGAAACTCGTATTCAGTCTGCAGTTACTCCAAGAAATATTTTACTCTTTTGTAGCCCTTTTGTGTCTGCGTTTTGTGAAGTTATTACTAAGTTCTTTTAGAATTTTTGTCGAAATTATAAAATACAGAAAATATTCACGAAAATACCCCCTTAAAACTAGACTATAATTAACAAAAGCTATTCCAGTAACAGGCAAGCTTAAAAATTCAGCTCATCAAAAAAGTTGGATCGTAAATTAAATAATCCTAAAAGTTCAGCTCCTCGTAAAGTCGGTAGCGAGAAAGAGTCCATATTTTTTGTCCTTTTAAACCGTTGCATTGTATAGTAAATGAACACGGAGCACGTATTTATATAAAGTTTGTCGGTAACCCGATGCCATCGGCAGTATGTCAGGCCCCTAACTCCACAAATATGTATGCGAAGTTGCAGCTCTCTAAAAGCTTTTGTCCAACACGCACGGTTATATTCTTGAGATGTTCGCATTCGCTTACAATGCATATTTTATTTGGGTAAACATGTAGCTATTTGAAAATTTACAGCGCTAGTTTACTTAAAAGCAACGTATATTTGCTTCGAAACGAATAGAGTTTCGCTTTGAACGAGTATAGTACAGAAGATTATTAGGAAATTGAGAGTCAATATACTCGTAATCCTGAAATTATTTCATTGGTGCCCCTGCGTAGAAATTTTTCGTCGGTTATAAAAAAATAAAATCTGTTGTTTCATGGAAAAGTGCAATCAATACCTACGCGGTCAAAATGTATGGCAGTCCTAATTGTTTTAAATAATAATCGGCGAAAAATTTAAAAGCAGGGGTTCAGAATTATGTACTGAATCCATGGTAACGGTTGTGCGTCGATGTCCCTGCCACCTTGTATTTGATGTCGGTGACATTGTGGTAAATTCTGCAGCACAGAATGGATTATTGCACATCACACGTGGCATTGTATATAATTATCTACATACCCCACTCGTGATGGGGCGAAGTTATCTAGTTATACAAAAGTGAACAATGCATTTTTGTTCGCAATGTGTTCTTGAAACATGAATCATCCTCTTATTTTTAAAATAATGACATCTTTTTTATGAAATTTTTAACAAAAGTCAAGTAGGTACCTAAGTTCGATGGGAAATGTAGGTACTTACCATATTCACACACACACATACACACACAATAATTACCTACATTCATCATCGAATTTATAGGATGTCTACCCATAAAAAAATCAAGAGAAACCTAGAAAACGCAAAAGAAAAAAAGTAAGTAAAGAACGTGAAAATTAAATACATATATACGAGCATATAAAATTTTCTAATCATTTTCTCAAAGTTAGATAAACTGGAACGGAGCTAAAGATAGCAGGATTTTAATTTAGATGAAAGATTTTAATCAGAAGGCGTTGAGAAAACGGACGGGCCTTTGCTTACCGGTAGGATATAATATTATGAGCTAGAGTTTAGTCACGGATAACTTGGAGTGATTCTATCTTCTATTTTAATTAAAATCAGATTATTATAAAATTTTCTCGTCGGTAAACTTCAAGATTAGATATTGAATTTTATTAGATAAAGAAAACTGTACTCTGTTTTACATTCGCTTTTTAACTAATATTTTCTTAGGTACTGTTACATACATATTTAGATTTCGTTTTTAAGCAAATAATGTAAAAGTCTCTAATGGAGAAATCAATAATAAAAATTAGTTCGCTAGGAACAAGCTTGTAGTTCAATGTTCCTGAGAGACTTAATGGGTTCTTCTTTGTTACTTCTTTTTTCGAATGCTTCGTATCAATCCCTATAGACAGACGATTCAACAAAATTTCGCCAAGCCAACCTTGGCTACAGGATTACTGATCGCGGTATATTTTTGCACAGGTGTTTTCCGCTATCCATTCTGTTGATTTAATTCTTAACTCATCGCTTCCATATCCCATGGGAAACTATGATGTTGAGGCAATATATTTTCAAGCAACAAGAGACTTCATTCATCACTAACCATATAATATACATAAGAGTTAGTTATGAAACCGGCGGCGTAGCCATGTGGGTATAAAGCTCAAACTTCGGTAAATAATAAAATTAATACGAGTAGGTAGGTACTTCTCGTACCACACTAAGGCCAGCACCCTAATTACGTAACACACTATCTATCACAATCTGAATCATTTTGAAGCCTATTGCTTCATATGTTCGAAAAAATTGTCTGCTGAACAACGTAAATGACGCAATGAATGTTGTTGAACTGTCTAAATGAAACCCATTCCTACTGTTAGTGTGTTACGTAATTACCCCGCTGCTTGCACATAAATCACTAAACACATTTAGCGCTCAACGAATTTAAAACATCGTTCTGTTTTTGTTAATCATTTGAAGATGACAGAGGTAGAATGATGATTTAAATGTGTTTAGCGCTAAACGTATTTAGTGATGCAAGTGGTGCAAATGGGTCTTAAACCTAATAAATTCCGAACTAAACAACAATTTTCACCGAAAACATCGGAAAGCGAATAATTTCGCATCAGAACTTCATAATCCTTGTATAATGGAAGCAATTACCACATGCTGCCAATTCGGTAATCACAAACGACGTACGTTTGGTTTCCGACCGTTTAATTGGAGGTGCTGATAGAACAGACAAAGAGAAATGTTTGTTGAGATATGACTGTACGAAAATACTTTTAATATTATTCAATATGATGGCTGATATATTGATAGATAACTATTTTTATCTGCTGATAGAAAATCAGTGATTTATTTGATTATATTTTCTTTTGTCGTTTCTGCAGTCAGGCTGAGAGATTGAATGAAATTCGAATCCCTTCCGCTTGAAAGTTAGATGCGTGAATGCAGTTCGGTATACTCGTAGCATTAAATTTTTGAATACATTTATTTAAACAAAATTTAAATTTATCTACACCCATGCTATATATCCTCTATAAAAGTTTCTGAAACAGTTAGCTTATTGCCAACATTAAAACAACCAGTGTCAAAGTAACCATAATATCATCCAAACGAGTGTTATAATGTTAATATGCAACTCCTTTAAAAAAAAGAACATTGTCATGCACGCGCTTCACTACCGCAGCGCCGTAATAAAAAAAAAAAACTTATAGGTTATTCGAATTCACGTGACACGTCGTATCCCGCCATTTTTGTTCGATATTAGTATTGCAAAAAATTATTACTTCGTTGTTTACAAAAATGAGTGATACAAGCTTTGAAAACTCACCACCAGATATTTCTAATGCAGCATAGGACATTTCTAACAAATTATTACTAGAAAAGTCGGGAAAACAATATGAAAAGGCGTACCAAGATTTCCTGAATTGGAAAATATCAAAGAATAGTACATAATTTTCTGAAGATGTGGTATTAGTATATTTTCAACAATTAACAGAAAAAATCAAATCTGCATCCCTATGGACCTTCTATTCATTGCTCAAAAGTACGCTGAGTATTAATCACAACATGGATATCTCAAAATATTCAAAATTAATTGCCTTGTTAAAACGTAAAGCAGAAGGCTATACAGCGAAGAAATCGAAAATGTCCCATGAATTCACATAGTTCTTACAACACTGTACAACACCCTATGGTTTCAGCATCTTTTACAGAGGGTTCATATCACGTGTGTAGATAAAGTCTTGTGTGCAACCATACATAATTAGGTATTAAACCACTCATGTGATACTATTATCACACTCGGCTTCGCCTCGTATGACAAACCCACATTCGTGTTTTAATACCCCTTACTATACAACAGTTACATAAATAACTATTTTGAAATATGAATAAAAATATACCTATTTAAAAACATTATACAAGCTAGTATTATATCAATTAAGTATCGGTAGGTCTGTATTGTATCCATTGAGTATTCTAAAACGTGTTTCTGACGCCTGATAATTTTAATATGGCCAGCATACCTACTTTATGGCACGTCACAGACGTATTATTTACGTAGGAAAAGGGTAATAACTATTTTATCATAGTACGTCAGCTACTTATTCATTCTCCCTCTAGTATTACTAATTATTATTTTAATAAAAATAAAAATATTTATTTCATAAAACAAGAACACATTGTCACACTATAAACACAGTTATATAGACTCTATCCCTTGAACTAGGTCTAGCCTGTATCTTAAGAAATAGGGTTCAGCCATTGGGTGACAATTCCACTCTTCACGTAACCAGAGGGCTAGCCTATTTTTTGGCCAAAGACTCAGCATCGCCATACAACGTGACAATGCTGCCAGCCTTTTGGGCACTTTTAATGTCGATAGCATTCCGGACGAATTTTTTGATGCCCTATGATTGTTTTCCTTCTTTTTTTTATTTACATGTATTATATTATTTACTATTAATATTATTTTAAATATGTTACAATATTTAAGGTAGCCAAATAATATATAAAAATTAAAGGAATAACCAATAATTGGGTACAGTAAATAATTGACATTCTGTAACAAGTGTTACAAAAGCTAAGTCTGTTATTACTCGTATATGAAATAGTGTAGGTGGTTTAGTGTGTTGGGTATGTGAGTGAGATTTCGTGTATGTGTGTGTATTAGTGTGTTGGATATGTGAGTGAGATTTCGTGTATGTGCGTGTAGTTGTGAGTGTGTGTGTGTGCATGTGTATGTATATTATGTGCGTGGATTTTGCGATTGTATTTTTACGAGATGTATGTTAGAAAATTCTCCGTTGTGAGGTAGTCCTGTTTGTTGTAGTAGCCATTGAGTGATTTTGTGTTTTAGCGTGTGTCTGTTTCAATGATTAATATTATGTTTAAAGTACGCAAGAATTGTGGCAACATTGAGTCATAATGATAGGATGTTCTTTGACCAGGTCTCTAAACATTCTGTACTTATGTGGTTAGTTTTTGTGTAACTGTAGAACAGTGAAGGTAAAGTCATTCTGTATTGTGCCAGTTATCATTTCAAGGTAAATATTAATGTTTATTTTTATTTTGTTTATCCTTATATATTATATAGTATAGTTGTACCTTTAGATGTTGTGTTGGGGTTTGTTCTTGAATCATGCGAAAACTAACACACACATAAACATAACATCACGCTGGTAATCTCCGAAGGGTTAGGCAGAGGTCTACCTATAGTACCTACACCCATATTTCGCCAGTTATGTTCACATCCTATGTCATAGGGAGCGAGCCTATTTCCATCAACCGGGCACAAATCCAGACTTCAGGCTGCTATGATACTGATAAAATAAATTCCTTATGAAATAAACCCAATAACACTGCCCTGGGAATCGAACCCTCCTGCCGGGGTCACGGATTGTTCGAAAGAGTTACCTTGGCTCTGGCGCACAGGCAACTGAAGGAACACGGGTGGGTTTTAGTCAGTAAGAGTCTGACACGCCCTTCCGCTCCGCCCAGAGCAGGAGAGGTCATTTGATGATTTCCCACCTAGAAAAAAAAAATAAAAAAATAAAAAGCAGTAGAAACTAAACAGAAATAAAAAATCGGTTGGAGCGTATGTAGCCTGTAAGAAAATTTTAAACAAAAAAAAATGTTTTCGCAAATCGTTACTTTCTTGATTCTATCATAAAGAATACCTAAATATAAGACTAAAAGCCTCTTAGTGTTTTTTGTCTACGACCAGCCGTTTGTCGTTAAAATGATGTAAGAGCGAGCGAAGCGAATTCTGAAGTTGGGGCACCCCGACTCCGGCAGGTTAGGTTCGAAGGGAGGGGGGGAGGTCTAGTGAGCAAGCGAAGTGAGAGAATAAAGACCTTGCCATCCCCTTCGTGGTAATTTTTTATTACCTAAACCATACAGAAGTAGGAGTGGCGGGGCTCCGTCGACTTCGGTTCAGTGTATCATAGGGCCATGCTTCTTAGAACTTAAATGGTTTCTATGGTCAAGGTTAATCCGATACTGCAATAAAATTGGTAGATTTTCGAAATATTTCTTTTTTCCGAAAAATTGTCCCAAAATCATTTTAACCGTGTTATTTTAATTTGTTTTCTTGGCTGCTCATAGTGCCTCTAAGCAACTCCTAATACTCCATACCTAAGACGACCCACTGACCAAATGATCTGCTAAGACGTACCTAGTCGTATCTCAATCTAAAAAATACGTCTTCCAAGCTACGATCATTCCTGTCTGCGGCTCATTTGTCCTCGTTATAATATAATGAGTCTTTTTGCGTTTCAAGATAATTAAGATAAGTTGAAATTAATTGAATAATTGTGTTGCCGCTAGACGGTTTGGGGAGCCACGCTTTCTCTCATTAGTGTCGCCGCTAATTATTGAAAAGTATTCACCGCACGTAATAATTATTCGAGCCGCCACTGAATGCGAAGTAATGAAAAGGTTCTTAAATTATAAAGAAAAAGTTTGCGGGACACCGCGTCACGTCACAGCTTGTTAATGTAGGTACCTATTACCTACTTTTTCTCGGCGACTTAATTTTGAATTCATACAGCCATCAGGAGTTTGAATTAGCATTACAAACGAACAATAGTGAGCATGATTATCGCTGTGTTATCTTGGATAATTTCCTGTTGTCTGACATATTCTTTCTCTTATTCTTCAGTTTACTAATCCCGTTTTGCTTCGAAAACATGTTCGTTTATTAGATTTAATCAAATTATGAACAAAGACAATTATGTTGTTATCGACTAAAACTATCATGACAGTGATGGAATATTTACAAATAATGGAACCAGTAAAGTAATGTAGAAATGAAGTACACATAAATTCAAAGCTTCCTACGTTAGGGCAGAAAACACGCACTTTTCCTCTGCATAATATTTCAAGACGTTGTAACTAAGCAGGATCGCTGGCAAGACCTATTTTTTCATTTAATAAGCTTCGTCTGCCTCGTGATATACTACCTATTAGGTACATAGATTTATGTGTGTTGTAATGTGATCTAGTATTCTAGACCATTCCATCTCCTCCCTCGGGTGTCGTAAGAAGTGACTGTGTACTAATAACATTGTGAAATTACCAATCTAGTGTGAATTGCAATATTCCTAGGGTTGATCAGGGAAAATGATAACTAAGTAAATTGACTATCAATTTAAACTGTTCGTAAATTCAATTTGCAACTGTCATTCTTTGTCAGTGGTATGCAATGGCTATAACATGGCAAATTGAGGTGACGTGAAGTGACATGTGCGTCAATCTGCTAAACGGTTGATTTCCGCGATAGTACCTACTTGTGGAAATTCGGAGGTTTAAAAAACATTGTGAATGTGGCTTGCGTTAACAGAATTCATTTTAATCCTGCAAACTAAACTTATATGATTTAGTAAATTGGAGTTGAATTAACACAATACCTAGTTGAGCGAGAGGGATTTATTTCACAACATTGAATAATTCTCATATTTCTTTGTACATTTTGATAATTTATACGGTTGTTTTAATAATGTTCCTAATTATTATTTACCACACATTTAATCAGCCCTAGACCCCTTACTTCTTGGTTAATATCTGGGTGGTTGTACTGCCACCTGACCTTTGCAACCCGTAGGGAAATCTGGTCGTATGATGTTCTTCGAGTATCATGTTAAATTTGCATACCTTGTCGTCAAATCATTTGCAGTGCAGAGCCTTGAACATGTAACGAAAGTAACTGAAGCACAAAGGCATTTTTAAAGGGACAAAGAAATATTATTCCGGAAATATTCAAGAGGGAACGAATAAATTGTCTGATACGTGTGATGTATGAGTGCGCTAGAAAACATGTAAAGTTTAAATATCCTCACATTATTCTCAGATCGGAATGAAAAATAGCGCGTCATGTTTGCACAATCGAAAACCGATTCACAGAAAATAAAAGCGAAGTTCCCTCTAAGATTTTCAAACTTGAATCCATGTTTAAATTCTAGATAGCGTCAATGTGTCCGCGATTTGCTGGAAATATCGATTTTCATCGCGCTCCTGTTTGTCCATTGTATAAACATATTTCTGACGTGTGAGGGTCGTGATAGTGTGTATGGATTCGTTCTGTTACGCTGCCTCTTTTTGTAGTTGTCAATTTTTCATGCTGTTCTTCGTGTGTGGCAATATTTCAGGCTTTTGTGGTATGTAGGTAACTTATAATATTGGAAAAGGTATATCGGTAGTTTTAGTGCAACTATATCTTTTTGTTATTCAAAACCCTAAAGTCGAACGAATGAGTGAGTCATTAAGTTTAGTGCATAAAAAATAAAATATCGTTCAATAATGAACATGTTCTCTCTTAACTCCTATCTTGTCTGTGAAAGATCGCTTTAACATCAGTTTTCCATTTGTAACAAGAAGATGGGGTCGATTGATTCAATATTTCTGTAGCATCATTTTTGCCACCCCAGCGCGCGTTTTACTTTGTGTAATTTATTAACCGACTTCAAAAAGGAGGTTCTCAATTCGTCTGTATGTTTTTTTTGTGTGTTTATTACGCGATATCTCTGGCAATTGTGGATCGATTTTGAAAATTCTTCTTTTTAAGACATAGGGTATGCCTCAGGGGTGGTCCCATATAAATTGTATAAAATTTGGTTGGGTAGTTTTTCAGTTGGCTTCAATATTACGTATTTTTTCCACTTAGTGTATATTGTCACTGTTATTTACATAGCAAGTAGTGGTATACGAATTTGTGTCGGGTAGGTACCATAACTAAAACGTGAAAAAAAAAACTTAAAAAAAAAGCAAGAAAAAAAACAAGCGGCTTCCAAACAAAACACTACAAAGTGAAAAATACTTAATTTCGGAAGTCGGTGGCAAAAACGAAAATACAAAACCAAAGACAGCGACTACCGAAATTAAAGTAATTTTTCACTTTCTAGTGTTTTTATTTGGCAAAAAAAATTTCTTCGTCACCATTGCTCTCAAAACGGTGAAGGAAAACATCTTGAAGTAACCCTAGAACCAAAAATTCGAAAACTTGTGATATTCACCAACCTGCATTGAGTGGATTATGGCCCACTCCGTCTCACAGAGAGGAGGCCTGGGCCTGGGTTGGGGCATTGGGAACATAATAGACTGATTATGCTATTTTGGCCATCTGAACTTCTTCAGCGATACAAAGTAAACTCCAAGGAAAATACTAAAATAGATTTTTTTCAGTTAACTGAATATTTTTATCACCATCAAGTTATCGATGTGACGCAAACAGACTCCCAGTCGAAGTCACGTCATGAATTTAGAGTAGGCGACTGACTATTAATTTTATTCCAAGATATTATTTTACCGAGCTTAAATAATTGAATGTAATACTTAATCTTACTTGGTAGATTTATGATGTTCTTCAATTAATTATTTAATGTAATGAGAATTTGAATTTTACTGGCAATTAGTTCTCGTATTTTTTATTAGAAGACGTAAAGTTACATGATATAACCATAGTTTAGAACGTGAAGGAATTCATTGAAATCTTTTAAAATTTGTCTATGAAAATACGTAGGCAATAGTGATTTCTTTGCAATTGATGTAAGTATTGGTTTTCCGGATGATTCATAGATAAAATAAGGTATAACATAACTGTTTTTCAAAACTAAGTTATTGTTCTAAAAGAACTTCAGCTGCGCTTGGGCATTGGTGCAAATAAAATAAAGTATCAGTATAAATGCCAAACATATTCTAACTTTCCCACACCTCTTGCCTGCGGGCTACCATAAACGCGCGGAGTTAACGTAACGTAGATTAGAACGATTTAAAAATATTCGTTCGGCACATAATATTTACTTAGTTTAAAGACTTTATTCTTATCTATGGGTGACACTTTAGTAAAAAATTAAACCAGCATGCTATTAATAGTTGTATTTTCGATTTAAAAATCGTTCGAATTTACGTAGGGGTTCGTGCTAGGAGGGCCTCTGAACCCCTGAGTGGTCCTTGACGTGGCTTAATGCCAGCCAGGACTTCAATGAAAATACCAATCATTTACATTTACACGAAACGCTGTAATTGATCAGTTTTTTTGTTACGTTTAGAAGAATAATAAAATTAATTGGACGCGGAGAGACCCTTTTGTCTATGCATTGTTGAATTTGATTGGGTTCTCTAATTGCAACTACACTGTTGAATTTGCATTTCGACTGCACTGCGCAAATGGAACTTGTTTCCATACTGCATTGGAGCCCAAAAATAACCAATAAGTCTTTTAGTCAGTGGTTAGCAAAGCTAGTCATTCAGCTATTTGTTTACCTATTCGCTTTTTAACAAGTACGGCGTAGTTTATGTGATGTACCTAAAGTCTGTTCCAAAAGTATTTTATGAAAGTGTAAACAAACCCTGTTCTGGTTAAATCTTAGACAATCAAGGCAATTAGTAACACATTCATATGTATTTAGAAGGTTTTAACTTTGTATCTCACCGCTTTTTCCAACAATTATTGTTTGAATAACTTTATTAAAATTAGGAGAAAGAAAGAAAGAAAGAAAGGAAGAATGAGGTGGCGAGACGACCTGCACGCGTACTGCGAGGGCTGGTTAAAGGTGGCGTGGGAAATGAGTACCTGGAAGGACTTGGGGGAGACCTTTTCCCAGTAGCAGGACAGCCTAGGCTAAAAAAAAAGAACATTATTGAATTATGATTGAAAAATCTTAAAAATTTAGGTTATAAAATTAACCTCAATTGTCAAATGAAAAACACCTTTAAGGTGATTTAAAATAAGAATTTCGGGTTTAGGTATTCAAATGACCTAATCAAAGTACTCAATTTGTAAGCGGTAGGTACCAAAAATTGACGTCCACAGATAAGTTTGACGTGTAGAACATGACGTTATAGGTTCACATAGCAGGATAATAGTTTTTAATAATATAAACATATTTTTTTCCTTCTAATTATTTCTCTACTGGGCAAATACATACCACCAAATACCTACTCAGCTTTGTTTCTCTTAGGGCTGATTTTTCAACAGTCAGATAACTTTTATCCCCTATAGCACAGCATCATGCTGAGTGAAAGCCTTCTTGTTACAGTCATGACGTGCAGCTGTCGACTATTTCTGTTTTGTGCTCGTTATTATAGATCTATTTTGTTTGATTTTATTCTACATTATTACCAGTGCTAATTATCTTTTTTGGATGCACATGTTTCTGTGACAAATAAACATATTTTTCTTTCTTTCTTTGTCTGAAGAATAAATATGACGGTTTGACATATTTTCTACATAAAAGCTGTCAAACGGCAATATTTACTCTTCAGTTAAGAGATATCTGACTTTTGAAAAATCTGTGCTTAAACATCATTAATTAAGACAGGTCTAGTCATAATCATAATTGAAAATTAATTATAATGTAAGGTAATGACCATTCATTGCGAAAGTACAACGACTAACATTACAAAGGGCTCCCTAGAGAAATCGAAATAAAATGTTCGCTTTCTTTTCTTTCGTCAAGTTTGTTACCGTAAAGTTTTAACGGTAGTTAGTTGTTTTAGGGCCTAAATTGTTCGGCCAAGTACTTACAAAAAGTTGTGGTTGGTTCCTAAGAATTCATATTCATATTGTTTTTTTTCGTCTCTTTTCTTAGGCTAGGTATCTACATAACGTACACCTGGCACACCCCTAGCTTCCGGTCCCGCTGGTAACTTGCTGCCTTTTCTTTTACTACGGTAACTGTTTTCATACATAACAATATTACACCTTTTTTTCCTGAAGGGGTGGGCGGAAGTGTACCTATAGTACACCCACTTTTCGCCAGTTATGTTTCCAGTTAGTAATAGATGGCGAGCCTATTGGCATTAACCGGGCACAAATCCAGACTCCGGGCTGCTACTGAGAAAATCCAGATAGAAAAACCCAATAAAATTTTCCCCGACCTGGGAATTGAACCCAGGACTTCAAGCTCAGTGGTAGCGTTTGTGACCACTAGACGAACGAGGCAGTCGTAATATAACTATACTCATAATATATTATTGTTGCCAATATTGACAGAAGTAGAATCTCTTATCAGAAGAAGATCGGTGCTTCCCCTAGATAAATTATTACAACATTCGATAACCTATTTTCCTCTACCCAGACAAATAAACTTATACATATACATACGTACATTTGTCAAGAAAACAGTGATCGAATCTAGAACTAGGAATGATTTGTAGACGATATGTTATGTTGACTATTCAAGTGGGAACATCACAGTCATAAGTTGTCAAGAAATGACTGATGAGACAATACGGAACCCGTATTTGTCGGTGAAGAAATGTCGGAGAGATTCGTGTTGCGTGAAACAATCCATCTTGTTCATAAGATTTGATAAGAGCGTTTTTACAGCAAATTACTTGGGAAATCAAAATGTTGCCGTGATATTTTTTGTGATTTTAGATTTTCTGTCTAATCATTTATATTGCGGATTTAATGGGTGGTGTGGAAAGGCATTGTCTTGAGGAATTTAAATGTAATTCAATGAGTTTTTGTCTTTGTTTAGTAAACAGAGCACTGTGTAAGTGGAGCAATGCTTTCAGTGGTTCCAATAAAACCTGCATTCCGTAGGTTACATTCAAGATATTTCTTTATGACACATAGTATAAAAATTGTACGTGCACATGAACACATCTATATACATAATAATACAATCGAAGCGAAGTCAAACTGTACATTGTTTTTCTTTTATAAGTTTTTTTTTTACATTTTGTTATACTTTTATACAGGTTGGCTAAAGGACATATATACATATACATAATTATACATCTAATTAAACTCATCCAATAAATTTTAATAATATTGAATTGCTTGAATTGCTGCTTAGCCCTCTTCCTCTCTTCTAATTTTGCTGTGCCCGACAGGGTCCATATTGATATTTTACCTTGTTAGACCATCTATGTAATACATATGGGATGCAATAAAGAATTGAGTATTGAGTATTGAACAATTTCAACGCAGTGGGGTTCAGAATCATGTGCTGAATCCACGGTTACAGTTTGCACGTCAATGCCCCTGCGACCCTGTATTATGATAGTTCGGAAAACTTACACAGAAAAACACAAGTTTAGGCCTCTTCTGTTATTTTTGGTTATAATAAAAATAAATATCACTGGTTAGATGACTGTTAATGAGAAATCCCATGTGTTTGCAATCTACTGTTATATTATTTTAGTGATAGCTGTTCGTCAGGAATAATCTGTAAGAAAGCATCAGTCAATGTATCAGTGTTGTGCCATTAGGTAGTATGTACAGAATCGCAGGCGTTAATTAATTCACTAAAAATTAAAAACTTCGCAAGCAATGGGTAATTGCTACTGAAGGCTGCGGGTGTCGACCTCAAGATGAGCTGCTTTTCACACGGACAACTGTATGTCGCTTGCTCCCGCATCACCAGTCCAGACTCACTCCATATATTGGCAGCTGAGACCAATACTACTAACCTAGTATAAGTACAGGGAAGTTTTTTATAAAATAGGCTGCCAAAACTTACATAACGCTTTCACTGTTAAAAAGTTATCAGATATAATGTCGAGCCAAGCCACTAACTCTACAAGGTGTAACTCTACAAAACTTACATCTTGGTCAAAATGTACGTCTTGGCCGTTTCTCACCCGTCGCACGAACACTCCTATGGGCTTATGGTAAGAAATTAAGTCACTGAACTTTAATGTTCTGTCATGCAATAGTTCAATGAAACGGCCAAGCCATACATTTTGACCAAGATATAAGGTTTGTAGAGTTAGCACTTGTAGAGTTAGGGGCTTGGCTCTACATTAGATCTAATAACTTTTTAACAGTAAAAGCGTTATGTAACTTTTGCCAACCTACTTTACATTTATTTATTTATGTATTTTATTTATTTATTTATTTATTCAGTAGTACACATACATATTATATATTTAAGTTGGTGCCAACATAAACTCATTAGAGTTTTACCGTGCACCAAAGTCATCGACTACATAATTTAGAGCATCAAAACCACCTAAGAAGGTACTTAGTAAAGAAAGAAACAATTAATAACTTTATTACGGGTATTTAAGCAAAACATTATCTAATAGCAACGAGCGAGCATCGGTGACCAATCTGACCGTCCGTCCTTACAATAAAAGTGGTGGAGGAATGTTTTCGAATTAATACAGGTTGTTCCCAAAAGTATGTTTTTAGTGACATGTAGCAATTTTTTTTTTTTCTTTTTCTTTTCGTATACTTATATTATTGTTCGGTATTATGTTTCCTTTATTGTGTATGTTTTAAACTATTTATGTGTGTGTGTGTTTAACTATTAGTGTGTATGTTTGAAAATATGAATGCCCAAGATATAATATATATCTTAGGCACCCGCACTTTTCAAAAAATGGTGCTTTAATATGTATTTTATATATTTTCTTTTTTTTTTTTTTTTTTTTTTTTTTAATGGTTTTGGTGGGATTTCATTTCTTTATGTAGGATACTCTATTTCTTTTTATTTTAGCGATGATATTGCACTGATATTACACATACATGTTAAAATCATAACCCTAACGTCTAGCATAGTCGGGTAAAAAAGGTATTTCTTGCACGCCAGCATTTACTTTCTTCATAGCCAATGAAAAAGAGTTTCATCTTCGTTGTTTATGTACATGCTAATCCAGCTTTCATAACAAATGGAAGCAGGTATACCTATTATCCATAAGAAATACAGACTTGCATCTCCCTTTATTATGTATTATGCAAATAAACATATTATTATTATTATTATTATTATTATTTAAAGGGGTTGGAAGGTGAAAGTTACAGATCTCCTAATTTGTTTGTTGTTTGTGTGCAAATCCTAGCCTGCATACCAAATTTTAGCTTTCTAGGACTTCGGGAAATGCCCTTTTTTAATCTGCAGACCTGCACCCCCAATACTGGGTTTGGAGGGTAAAAGTTACAGTTTTCTTATTTGTTGTTGTTGTTTGTGTGTAAATCTAGCCTGCATACCAAATTGCAGTTTTCTAGGCTTTCGGGAAGTGCGCTAGAGGTTTTGATGAGCGATCGAGTGAGTCAGACAGTGACGAAACGGTATTTTAGGTATTAATAAAATCCAAAGTATAGGTTGACAAATTAAACTGTGTGTTTTATTAGTCTGCTAACTACATTTCATCCCGAGAATTTGAGCTCTCTAGGGCCGAAGCTCTCGAAGCGACGAAGAGACTCGAGAAAAGGTAGGTAGTGCCACCTACCTTTTCTCGAGGCTCTTCGTGCTCTGCTTTTTCTTTTTGGCTCGTCTTTGTTGGGTTGCTACCGTGCCCCAACATCTTAAGAAAAAACTAGACATTGTTATTGAAAAACATGTTCTCCCATACATTCCACCTGCAATTGTAACTTTGTAAGCACAATATTGAAAGATTTACCATGTTATTTTAAGATCATAGATTTCTTATAGGTTTTCCTGTAATTTGTATGCAAAGAAATAATGTATGTATTTTTTCAAAATATTAGGCTCGGTTGCAAGGGGGGAATTGTGAATTTTTATATATTTTCTTATAACTTCAAAACTGTTTATTTTATAATTATACAAAAAAAAAAAAAAAATTTGGTTCCCTCACAATAAGTCCTTTTATTTGATATGTGACGCGGTGTACCGCGTCACATATCATAAAAACAAAAGTTTTGCCAACTGTAGTTGGCAAAACTTTTGTTTTTAATTTTCTAGTTTGCCCCATAAACGTGACCCCTATTTTCAAAACTCATTTATTTACGTTACACGCCCGTGTTTGGGTCATTGAATTTCATATGTGTACCAAATTTCAACTTAATCAGTCTAGTAGATTCGGAGCAAATTGGCTGTGACAGACGGACAGACAGATAGACAGACACAGGAGTGATTCTATAAGGGTTCCGTTTTTACATTAGGACGTACGGAACCCTAATAAGCCATTTAAACAAGCAATCCCTGAAAAACCATTCCAACAAACTTTGATTTGGCTTATGATAGAAATACAGTAGGTAAATAATTGACGAAATGAGCATTTATAAAAGATTTCTAAAGTCAGGAAAGGTGAACGTAATGAAACAACGTATTTACCCAATATTACACTTAGTATCTTCAGCGCATTTCAGATTCGCAGCACAGCGGTCGTCACAAGGGTCCCGCCGCCGGACCACGCTGGGTGAAATATGGTGCAATAAATTACTATATTATCGCGTGCAGTCGATTTTGTGCCCCTGCTTTCTAGACACTTCGTTATGTCCGGACAGTAGGTATTGAGAGTTAGAAACTGTCTGGTCTAATGTTTCTTGTGTCTTCTACAGATTAGTTCTCGTTGTTGTTCATAAAAGGTGTAATTTAAATAACTGAAAACTTGAAACAGAGTCAGTGGGCAAATCATTATGAACTTACTATAGGGCCAACCCTGATATAAAAAAAAACCCAGCTGCTCCATACATTTTTATGTTCGCACAACCAGCCGAAATGTATGGAATAGCGGATTTTTTGTCGTATTTCATACTTTTGCCCTTATCAAAAGTTGTTTATAATGATGAGTAAATAACTCCATTTCAGGGTTTTAGTTACATATTTTTAATTACACCTTATAGATATCTCTTTCTTTTGATATTCCTTTGGTCTTGAAAATGAAGTTGAAATCTGATGGATACTATATTTTTATAACTATTTTGCAGGAATGCACTGTAGACGAATTTTATTAATGTTTAATTAGTCTACTGTTTATGTTAAAATATTGTGATAATTTGGGTAGCTACCTATCTCCGAAATATAAATGACCCAATATGTGTTTGTTTTCATAAGATCTTCAGTTCAATGGCCTGAATGAGTACTTAATCAGTAGTGTTGAGACACGTAAGACCGCTCTTATACATATTTTAATTAATCCATTCGGGAAATCTCAATTACTTTACTGAAAAAGTAAATTCGGTACCTAAATCTTATTGTAACAAACTAATCAGTATTACAGCAAGTCATCTTTACATCTATTGTAGGCAGGGCCGTCTTAACCATATTGGGCGCAGGGGTGCGAAAACCAGCCAGCGCCCCCTTGCAAAAAAATCACTTTATTTTTTTGTTCCATTTTCTTATTTAGTAGGTACTTACTTTGCAATAAAATTAGGATCTATTCCCATCCAATACCAAGAGCTAATACCATTTGGTATTAGTTTATTTCCGAATTTATTTTCTATTCCCAATGAGTACCACATTTTTTTAAATAAAAAATCTATTACTAACGAATACCAAAGCGTGACTTTTTGTACACTCAGCTACACAAAGTTTTATTTAAATTGCCTTTTACCGAAATCTAGGGTAATCTAAATATAGGGTTAGGGTTAATAAGCTGGTCGACGGAGCTCCGCTTCGCGGGGCTCCTATTTCTGTCTAAAGGGTTTAAAGGAACCTAACCAACCGAACCTCGGGATGCCACTGACGTCGACCGTCTAGGGTTAGGATTTTCGGGAACATTTATTATGTTTTCGGAAACTTAGTTCGTCACTCAAAGCATTTTAATTTTACTGAACTTGACTGTATCTGATTTCTTCAAACTTGTTTTGGTATTGGTTTTAAAATGTGGTACTCGTTGGGAATAGAAAATAAATTCGGAAATAAACTAATACCAAATGGTATTAGCTCTTTGTATTGGATGGGAATAGTGCAAAATTAGGTACATTTTCAAACATTAAATTCATTTTATCTGGCTTTTAAGTTGGCAAACTATTTAATGATATCGTCTGTTTTTAAATCTACTTTCGATTCGATACTTATTATGGCCAAATTTGTCAATCTACATATGTTGATCGTAAGTAACTTTTTATTCATTTCAATTTCGAATAGGACCTTTCGCCTTCTGCTACTGTCACAAGAATTGTTAAATATATACGTAAAGATGTTGAAACATTAAGAAACACGGACATTTAATTATTGGAAAAATATAATTTAGTACGTCGCTTGGAGTTGTGTCTTTATTTATAAAAGGCAGCAATTTTAACTCATTAAATAGATCTTCTCCGTCAATATCTGATTACTTAATACAGACCTACATACAGTGTCCTTCAAAACTTAGTACCACACTTGTAAAATTGCAATAACTTATATAGTACCTACACACGATATATTTACGAAATAAAAAGGATTACAAAAAGATTTTTTTTTTTAATATAAAAACTTTATAGTCGATAACCTTATTTTAAGGAATGGCTGAAAAAACCTTTATAAACAAAAACACTCCTTTTCAAATTGCTGTCTTACTTTTGACTTTTTTGTTTCTGTTTTTGTTTTCACATTTAATTCTTGTTCGATGAATTTTGATTCAAAAGCCAAGGTATCTATTACAGCCAATTATAGCACGTACTCGTAACCTTTACTTATCATGCCTCTTTTACCTGAAGAAGGTGCAAGACTCATGGCTTTTCTGGAACTAGGCATCAGTATGCGTCGTACTGCATGAAGGGTGGGTGTAACATTAAGAACGGTCTGGCAGGCGAAGCGACATATAAAATACTGTTGATCAGCTATATCTGGTTGGACTTGAAGCCGACTCCAAACATAGTTGGGAAAAGGCTAGGCAGATTGAAAGTCTTCGCCTCTGCCTACTCCAACACGGTCGCTTTCTATGAGCATTTTCAAACTTTAAAAATGTTTGATGTTGAGTTTTTCTAAAACGAATACTAACTTCTTTCTCTTACTTTTATTCTGACTTTTTATCCAACATTGCCAAAGTAGTGCTGGGATCTAGTTTTTCTTGTATAAAAGCAGATTGTTTGGTTTTCTCTTTGACATTTTTTGCGGGAATGAAAAGGTTTACGCTTCGCTTGCCGCGGTCGGTCCGTGAATGGGTGACCATCCTTTTCATACCGAGACCCCTCCGTACCTTGGAAAGCACGTTAAGTCCTTGGTTCCAGCTGTCATGTACATCATTGATAGTCGTTACGGGTAGTCAGAGGCCTAGTATTTATTTGTTTTTTGTTAGGAAATCATCAAATGCCGTCTCCCGCTCTGGGCGGAGCGCAAGGGCATGACAGACTCTTACTAACTAAAACCCACCCATATTCCTTCAGTTGCATGTACGCCAGGGCCACGGTAACTCTTTCAAACAATCCGCGACGCTGCCGGCAGGCTTCGGCCCTATCGGACCCCGTCAATTATGCTGACATCTCTTTGAAGCACGCGTGGACCACAACGCGCAGTCGAAGAGGCCCTAAAGTCTGATAAGCAGTTTTACCGAGGGGTATCGTATTACCCACTTACTGGGTTGTGGAGGTCTGTTAGTTAAGTAACAAACAGTACCTTTTGCTGTGCCTTAACAGGGTCTTCAACGGCTCTTAGCTCTAAGGCTTATGTTAACATCTTTTTTTACCTTGTGGAACGCAAATAAACGAATATGAATATGATAGGTCAGATATGCTGTCGCTCCAAGTAAATATACAAGTAATATAGCATTCGATTGAACTGGTAGCCAAGCCGATGCCAAACAAGTTCGGAAAAGGCGAGGTAAATGTGGGTTAACAATAGATTAGTTATAGTAATAATAGGTTATTCTATTTACCTTATTAACTTCAGTATATTACAGTTTTCATATTCCCTTGTACTCGTAATAACAATATTTTTATCAACTTCACGTACTTCACATTGTCCGTAATGTCAACGGAACAGTCATTTGTGATAACTTGTTTTAACCTCTATAATTGCAATGACTATACAATAATAATTACTATATATATATCAATTCATAAATAGCAATATTAGTATTGCTTCGAAGTCAATGGAATAAAGGTGTTTGTTACAAATAAAAATATTCAGTGTATATTCGGGGCATTCATATTATTTATGGTATGTATTAATTATTACCTAGCCACCATTTATTTTCTCGTGAATTGAATCCCTTAATGTGAATTACGTACAGAGACATATTTTCACTAATATGTCTGTATTTATTTATTTAATACTATAATCACAAAAATGTACAGAGGCGAACTTAATGCAATAGGTATGTTCAACCAGTCCATCTTTGTGTGATGCAGAGACCTCTTACATTACCAAATTGTAGTCATTTGGTAATATTTTTTCTGTCTTTTCTGCGAACGAATTGTTCAATGACGATGACGAAATGAATTGAATTTTGTTTTTCCTTTTTCGAATGATGATTGGTGTTGGTTTGTGTTTTGTTGTGCTGCCCAGTTTTTCTAATTATAGGTACTGTCGACCGTACATCGGTGTTAACATTTTGAACTTGAGCTGACCTAGCGAATTATGGAGTTTCAATAAAATAAGAGGCCAGAGGGCCTAGACAGAGTAACATTCGATTAGCGAAGACGCTAATGGAAAAGCCAAAAAATGTATGGTGTTGACATAAGCTATCGAAATGGCCCGTGATCATAGGTCAACAAATAGAAATTAGCTAGACAATGTTAACATCATTCGATTCTATGAAACGAATCGACAGCGTCGAACGTTTACTTCCATAGAGATGCGTAGCCAACTGGCACTTTTTGACAAGCGTTATTGCTAGTTTTCGATTCGTATGATGGAAACATTAGCGAAAGCGATAGCGATTGTAGAAATAGAATTGCTCCGAAGCGAATACCATTTGTCTAGTCCCTCAGCTTATTATTCTTATTCGTTACCACTGACGTGCGTGGTGTGGTCTATCAACCTTAGGTGGTTTAATTTAGTGTTTTGCTTATTCAAATTGTTAGTAACTTTCCTGAGTTTATAACAATTAGTAGGTATTTACCAAAGATCTATTATATCTGATAAACGCAAAATTGCAACCATGTTCATGGTGTGATATGTGGGGCCATAAATAAGACATTGTATTATGGTTTAACCATGATCAGAAGGCAAAGAACCTAAGTGGCATATTCTTCACCCCACCGCCATTTTGATTTTTCTTCAAAGTTGCGGTGTACGATGAAACTGGTATAATTAGGTAGGTTGATATGTGAGTACGGACTATTAAACAAACAAAAAAATTCAGGGATAATTATGGTCCCCAAAGTGTAATTTCGCAGAAAAAACAAAATGGTGACTACGCAGCTTCCACAGAAAAATTTACAAGTTCCTGTTGTTGCGAGTAGAACATAAAGTCAGGGAAATTCATTATTAAGCCCAACCCAGTATTGGTTGACTATCAACTTAAATTGTCCGTATATATTATTCAAATCACAATTTTATTATAATTCTTTGCTAGGCATGGCACGGCAAATTGACATAGGGTGTCAATTAGCTTAACAAATAATTTTCGTGACCTTACAATTAGACCGCAAGGAAAATAAAATTAAAAATTACTAATAATCTATGAGCTGTTTACTAGTAGGTACTTTAATGTTATGCCAGGTTATTTCCGACGAAGAACACTCGAGGAAAATCAAAATTAGGTACACACGGCTACATATCAAGCTATACATTTCCAGTATAAGCTGATCTCTCATTGTACGAAAATCCTAAACAATGCGAGTTCAGCATATACTGGATATGTATAGCTTGATATGTAGCCGTGTGTACACAGTAAATGAGTTCGTTGTACGTCTATAGTAAACAGTTATTTAATTTCTTGTGAAGCTTGGTCACACCATGTTCTCATTTTGTTTTCGTTTAGGTATAGGTACCTAAAATTCGAAACTGTTTGACGTTGAATTCTTTCTCGATTGCCTCGTTAGTCTAGTAGTCGCAAGCGCAACTGGTGAGCATGAGGTACTGGGTTCAATTCTCGGGTCTGGTAAAGTGTTATTGGGTTTTTCCGAGTGAGATTTCTCAGTAGCAGCCCGGAGGCTGGATTTGTGCCCGGTTGATGGCAATAGGCTCGCCCTCTATTGGGACATGACTGTCACGGATGACATGACTTATATGGGACTCAAACTGGCGAATTGTGGATGTACTTTAGTTGCACCTCTCTCTTCCCCTTCGGAGATTACAGGCGTAATGTTCTGCTCTTCTTTTGTAATTTTGGACTTTATTTTAATTTCCAAGATAATATTTACGTAACTTAAAAAGCGGTATCTATGTTTAGGTAATATTTCTTCCTTAAAATATCAAAAAACCATAAAATCTACTTGACTCGGATCAGGGGGCCTACTTTCTAAGTCCGTCAACGACGATACGGGCCCGTCCGTAAGTAGTTTGAAATATTCAAAGTCAAAGTCAAAGATTTATTTGCAGATAAATATGGTTACAAAAGTTCTTACAATGGTAGTATAATGGTAGCTTAACATATTTAATCATAACATAATGACTTGCAAATTTTTGGTACTTATACAATTTAGAGTGGAGTAAACACCTGATTAATTAACTTTTTCGGACAGGTAAAAACACATCGGGAGTAGAGACAACTGTCACAACGTGGTGTCATTCATTCTTAGGTCGGGCCCCAAACTAATATATTGTCCGTAGGTGATACGGAGTAGGAAACGCCCGTAACGTCGGCCGAAACTACGGATTTGTGCTTTAGAGAGTAGACCTTTTTGGAACATTTTGGGAGATACATTCATGCAAAAACGGTTCTACATTGCTGACACTGTGAACAGACCTTTAACTTTATAAAAATCAAAGAATCAACCATTACTATTATGAATTCAAATTAATAATACATTGCTACATTTATTGAAACAAAGCAAGTGTTTTTACAATGTCGCGTTCTTTTGGAAACAAGGAACAATCTTCATTTGTTTTGCAAGTTAATTTTACCTATGGTGTTTTATAAACCTATACATCATGCTGTATAAGTTATATATATCCTAGATAATATTGATCTCTGATATCTAATACATGTACCAGAAAGGTGTGGTCATATTTAAGGGGGTGGTACAGAATATCAAGCTGAACAACTTTCTCCATGGGGGCCAAGAACGTTATCGCGAAAAAACAATCAGCCGTTCTATACAAAGCCTACTCGATCTAAATGATGGATAGCCATAATTTTTTCGTAATTACGATGTTGGTACCATGGAGAATGTTTTTCAGTTCGATGGTCTGTACCGCACCCTTACATATGACCTCACCATTTTGATACATGCTGTATATTATAATACCTATGCCATTTATAATAAGCAAGCAACCTGCTTTAGTAGGCAGGCAGTCTTATTGCAATAACCGCAGTAGAATAACTCTCTATATTTGTTTTAGTACATAACGTAACATCACGACTGTAATCCCTAAAGGGTCAGGCAGAGGTGTACCTGTAGTAGGTACACCCACATTTCGCCAGTTATGTTTAAGTCCCATGTAATAGGGGGTGAGTCTATTGGCATCAACCGGGCACAAATCCAGACTCCTGGCTGCCACTGAGAAATTCATAATGGAAAAATCCAATAACACTGTGACCGACCGATTTATTTTAGTGTACAATATACTACTAGATATTATCGTACTGACAATTATTTTATATTTTCAGATGAAGTTCTTCACTATGGCAATATTATTTGCCTTTGCAATTGGTGGCGACACAATGTGTATTACTATTCGGCGCTTAACTTACGAACCGGAAGTTCTTAAAGTCGATGTTGAAAGTCCATACCAGCTAGTGATTGATCATGACACGAATACTCTGTTCTTCAGCTACACGGCACGGAAGGAAGAAATGTTTAAATCTGCCTATCTCAGTTTGAAAACTGATGCTTACGGCTTAGTTTCTGGCATTCGAGGAGGTTTTGCCAACGCTGTAAACAGTAAGGATAGTACTGTTTATATGGGTGGTGAAGATGGTGTATATAAATATGATTATAATACGAAGACTGCAACTAATTTACACATCAAGGAAGCAAATATATGGCAAATGTTCTACAAAGATGGATTATATTTTACTACTTACCCAGAAGAGAAAGCGTATTTCTATAAACATGGTCAAGTCGTGGAAGTGCCTGCATTAGAAAACGTCAAAACCGTGCTACTTGCTGTTACTAATGACAAAGATCTTGTGTATTTTAATTCTTCTGGTGTATTTTTGTATAAAAGAGCTGAAAACGAAACCATTTTTCTAAATAGTGCTGTTGCCAATGGAGTCACATCTGATATTGAAGGTAACATATACTTTTCAACTCCAAACGGAATTTATTATGTTAATGAAGAAACAAAGCAAGTTGAGTATTTGGCTAATTTAGACGATATTTATGGCATAGCCATAGAAAGCAATGGAAATTTCATTTATTCATCAGGATCACGTATCATTAGATTAAAAGCGACGAAAAGAGTGTGCGAACATGACAACCAGATGCCGAAAATAGTTATGATCGACATAGATGATAAATAACAATAGTCTCAGTCATAAAAAACTTGAAATTTTAAGCAAAATGTTTTTTTCTATCGAGATTTTTGGTGCCAATAATTTAGCATTATTCCCAAACTACATAATTATAATATTAAAAAAGAATTAACAGCCTAAATTCATATAACTAACTGTGTGTATTATAACTATTAGAAATAAAAATTGTGCTATTGTAAAATGCTTTTTTCATTGCATTCGTTGAAATTTTTCGCCAAATATTTAAAAAAAAAATTGCTGTTCCGTACATTTTGACCGTGTAGGTATTGCACTTTTCTATGAAACAGCAGACTTTTTTTTTGATAACTGACGAAAACTTTATACGCTAGGGGGTCTAAAATCATGTGCTAAATTCATAGTTACAGTTTACGCGTCGATGGCCCTGACACCCTGTATAATTATTATGTTTTTTTTTATAGAGGGAAACCAAACGACATATCTACCTACAATCTACCTATCCTACAATCATTTTGAACAAATTAATCACTTGTTCCTACTTTGATCCTCTGTCAAGCAACTTCTGTATCCGCATGGTTTAATTAAATTAGGTTAGGACCTAATTTTGCGGCATGTGGGATGTGGACTCAGCAATCATTGTGCCGATAGTCATGACAGCCAATGGCTTAATAGCCAAGAGCCTCGACCAAAACCTGAGGAGGCTCTCGTTGGGCAGCTGGATCAAGGGCTTGATTCAGAAAGCGTTATTTCTGGACACGGCTCGCATTGTTAGGAGGTTCCTCTCTCAGGAGCCCTGACTGCCGGTAGCTTGGACCCTGTTCCGATACCGGTGGGCTACTATTTTTTATATTTTTAAATGTTATTTTTTTTAATTCTAATATTTAAAACTATAATTTATATGTATACAATGAAATAAAGGACATAATAATACCTAATAGTCAATATGTATTTCAGGATCACTTCCATATTTGTTAACTTTTGATCTTTTAACCTGACAAAGGTAATGCTACAAGGAAGGATTTATAAGTAATATGAGTTATGTTAGTGGGTATGTAAGTTTGTTTGAAAGTTTTTCACTTCCTACAATCTAACCGACTGAATTGATTTTGAAGAAAAATTTGGATTGCCTTGATTCAGAGTGGGTTTACGTCAAGGGAGTTCAATATGGTTGGTGGAATCAACATGAAATTTTGGTCTCAACTGTCATAAATATGATATTCAGTAAGTCGGGCTATAATAGATTTTTCTCAAAAATCCGTAAGTGTTATTCAGGTTCCTCATCTCTCTTCTTGGAGCCTAATAGTTGCACTTGATTCTCAGTAGCTAATCATTCTTCCATACTAATGTTATGAATGCGAAAGTACCTAACTCTGTCTGCCTGCCTGTCTGTTATCGGATTTCAATGTTTGGCGCAAAGATAGAACATTATTTCTGCCGTCCACCAACTAAAAGGCAGCTAAGTGCAAAAAGTAGTTTTCGAGAAAACGCAAAAATAAGTGGGAATTGATGTCTCTTGAAAAGTATGCTACCTAGGAAGAAGGTTGCAAGTTATATACGTAGGCATAGTCTTTTTGCACAATATGTGATATATTTCATTCATTTATATTAATCACATTTTATTTAAATTCATTTTCTAACTTTTAGCTAAGCAATTTTTTTCATTTTTACATAATATACTGCACTATAAGGTCGCTAACCATACCTTAACTGCTTTATAGTATTTATTGTATCTCTAAAACTATAAATCATAGAAAAATGATTCTTACACCAAAAGATAGAGCATCGAAAGTTGTATAAGACTACATTACAAAGTGAAAAACGACCAACTGTGGCTTAACGGCCTATAGAGGTATGAGGAACAGGGTGTAAAGTTCACTCATACTCAATAGAAAAGGGAGAATCCTCCGACCAGACGGGTGTCGTGTCTGGTGGGCAACTGCCCGACGATTGATGTCGGGATGTTGTATATATGCTAGTTGCGCGGTAAACTCTGATTGCGCGATGCAGGATTTTGCGTGACATCAGTCTGACGCGTAGCTCGCATGTGGCGTTGTAGATGCCGCTACAGGCCTTTTAGTTAGTGGACGGCAGATTTGGTAAGGACACAGGATACTTTTTACCTCGGTATTACGTTCCCGTGGTATAATTTCCGACCTCCATAAGGGCAAGGCCGCGGACAAAAGCTAGTCATTTATAAATGTTGAAATCCGCTTGTATGTTTGCCGTAGAAAGGACATAGTTTTTGCACACTTCAAAACTGAACACGTGGGCAGGGACTTGAGAAACAAAGGTGAAATTTTATATCTAAGGTCACAAAGAAACTTAAAGGTAGTTGCCCATATATTTTTTTTTTTTACGATTATATCTGTAATTTTGATGGTGTACATAATAACGAGTATTCTATTCTATTCAGTTACTATAGGCCAAAGCAACAATGTTACGAAAAAGATAATAAAATGGACTCTGTCTATTAGTCTTGCTCTCGCGTTGTTCACTGGTAATCTTGCGCTGGTAGTTACTGCGTTATGTAATTAAAGCGTGCAGACTGCTAGAATGATTTATTCGTATTTAGGTATTGGTTCCTCCAAAGTATTGGTATAAATAGCCCAACTATGTATAATTGTAGACAAACTAGGATTAAGTAGATAGGTAAATCATCTTGTTTAATGTTTCAGATGCCTTAAAATAGCGTAATATTAGACGAAGATAATTACCAGTGTTATTAACATGGGTCGCTTGACGCGTGGCCAAAATGGGAACTAACATCGCCATCTTGTTTTTGCGATAGTCATTTCATGTACAGTAATTATGATATCATCTTTTTTTTTATTTATTAACTATCTAGGTACCTACTAATATAAATCTCCATAAATGTTACCCGCTGAATAAACTAAGTATGGAGTATATAATAGGTTAGATTAAAAAACCACCGACACAAAAAAGAGCTGATGACTTTGAAACGGCCGAAACGTTTTTGATAAAACATGTCTAAGAACCACCGCTAAAAAACCTGCTTTCAAGTAGAAAAAAACCGCATCCAAATCGGTTTTCCCGTTTAAGAGGTACAGTGCCACAGACAGACACACAAACATAGTAGTCAAATTTATAACACCCCTCTTTTTTGCGTCGGGGTAAAAAAGAATTTCATAAATGTTTAATACCTACAGCGTCTCCCTGTTAACGTCATTAGAGCACCAAAATATCCTTGAAGCGCTTTACTTCCGGAGTTTCATACATTTGACAGAACCTGACAAATGTAAAAATTACATTTTTGAATGTATATGTCCTAAACTGCAGTATAGGCAATCCCCGTTTCCCTCCGCACGATTGCTCTGCGACAACGCTCCCGTTGACTGCAACGTAGACTGTGGTGTAACCATAGAACAGATAGGTACACGACATCAATTAATAAAACATCCCATGCTTATATTATTTGAGAGTAATAAGTCTCACGTAAATTATTAGACGCTGTTTCCAACATAAATCTTTCTTTTTCAGGCATATTTTTATATTTTTACAAGCCTCTAGTGTCTTAATAAACGGGCTCCGATCGTAAGGAGCCGTAAGGAGGGCAGGTAAGATATTGCGCCATATTTCAACTACTACGCCATATGGTATTCATGGCTTTGGGTCTATAGCAGAAGTGCCTCTATTCTGATGAATTTGCACTATAACCTGTGGATAGAATAAGAATATGAATAGTTTTATTAGCCATAGATTTTCTTACCTGTAGCTCGGTTGTTGTTGTTTAGAATGATGCCATACTGAAAATGAAAAATAATTGTTGATTCATTTTCTATAATTATTGAGATCAAGTGAGAGAGCAGTGGTGGCCCAGTGGTATCAGCCCCGACTTACGAGTTGTAGGTCGTCAGTTCGAACCCAGGCAGGCGCTTAACTTTGTGTAATTAATTTCATCACCACTGCTCTCAAAACGGTGAAGGAAAACATCGTAAGGAAATCGACATGTACTAGAACCAAAAATTCGAAGTCGTGATACGAGTATTACCAACCCGCACTGGGCCCGCGTGGTAGATTGCAGCCCATTCCTGAGCCTGGATAGAGGAGGCCTGTGTCCCAGCAATGGGAACATTATAGGCTGATTATGCTAATGCGATCAAATATTGATAATGAACGTAGAGTAGGAACCCTAACGACAGGTTAGGATTGGTTATTTCAAAAGGTGGCTGGTAGCACTAGGATGAAAGTAGCTGAAGATAAAGTAAAATGGTATGTAATTGAAGTGGCCTATCTCCAGTAGTGAATGGCTGATGATAGTGATAATGGGGATTAATAAGACTATTAGTGGCTGCCTTAAACTGATCCCAGTACGAATGCTGTAGCTACTGACTGGCATTGTGCCTCAAAAATTCGCAGAACCATAGCCAGCCGCATCGAGAGGGCGAAGCTACAAGCTGACTCACGTCACACAATTCACAAGTACGTCTCAGTGCCCCAGAGGCTGAAAGGCGAAAAAGTTTTCTTGGGTGCGTGGGTCCAGCTAGTCCAGCCAACAGTAACGCCTCCATAACAAGATGTAATCTATGGCAGGAATTGTATAAACCCCCTGATAATTTTATCGGAATATCACAGACTCTTCTACCTCAGCAGGCGTTACCATGGCCGACTGGGAAATCTCTAAATAGAGTTAGAACCCAAGTTGGCCCGAGTAAAGACTATCTCCACAAATGGGGGTTCACGGACGGCTCAAATCTAAATTGCGTATAATGCGGCACCTCTCCACAGACATTGGCCCACCTTCCATCCTGCTCCGCATGCCGTATCACCTATGCACTTAATAATCTTATGACTGCGTCAGTGAATGGAGTTTGCGCAGCTGAATTTTGGGCCAAAGTTGTTTGAAATTTTTGCCATCGATACGCTAAAAAGAAGAAAAATCCTAAAGTTGACTGACAGAGAAAGCCTTGCGGCATTAAGTTTAACTTATTAATAAAGAAGATCTTTATATAACGATATACTAGTATATCAAGAAAATTGCATTCCTGAAATTAATTATGCAAAATATTGTGAAATACAGCAACTGCCAACAAAAATCCACACGACTTCGAAATTAACTCGGGAGGGTATAAAATATGCATAAATTCGATTCTGTGTGATTTTAACATGAAGCTTCGTTACATAAACGAACTTGGGAGAGAATACATTATGCGGCGAAGGCACGTTTGCTTTGTAATTCATTTGGCGGTTCGTTAAGCATTTTAACAGACTTAAAAAGAAGCCTCGCAAGTCACAACAAGACATGTAACTGCTCTTTAATTGAAAATATAAAAGCAAAAAGAAGTGTGTATTAATGTGTTTGATTTCACTGTGTGAAGACAAAGCTTGTTCTGTTGGTTTTTTGGCTTTTGAAACAGGTTGAATTTCTATGATTTTTTACAGATGTAATCGTAAAGCCTGGGTTACACAGACGTGTTCCGGTTCAAACGCAGCAAAGGCTGATTCAATATGCTTCGCGCAGGTGTGTACACATTGTAGGCGTGCGGTGTCGAATGTTGCAAACGCAGGATTTAGTGTGGCCCAGCCTCCACTACCTCTGCTGACTGGTTAATAGGTATTTTCACCATGGAATGTGTGTGTGGATGAGAAGTAACAAGTTCGAAATGTCATAGGATGTGTAAAAAATTGTTTGTAAATTAGCTGGACAAAAATAAGTTTGTAAGTAATGTAGCGCCACTGAATATAACATTATTTACTTACCTAGGAATGAAGTTTTCTCAATTATTTGGTAAGTAAAAGTTACTACTACTGAGTATGAGGTCCAGGGGTTCGATTCCCAAGTTGGGCAAAGTGTTGTTGGGTTTTTTCATCAGGAATTTTTCAGTAACAGCCCGGAGTCTGGATTTGTGCCCGGTTGATGACAATAGACTCGCCCCCTGTTACATGGGACTTAAACATAACTGGTGAAATATGGCAGTACCTACTGTAAGTACACGTCTGCCTAACCCTGCGGGGATAACAGGCGTGCTATTATGTAAAAGCTTTCATAAAAAATCAAAGAGTAGAATATGAAAATATTAAAGCCAACATTCTTCGAATTAATAAATTAACGAGACGCCGACTACTAAAGTTTTAATAAGTTTTCTAACAGCTGACACCTTTATAAACTCCTTAAGAGATTATCAAATTGACGTGCCTAAACAGTCTAAAACATTCACTTTGTAATAATATTACAGTTAAATTGTATATCCTAAACCTAATATGAAATACTAAATAAAATTAAACGGTGTTTCTAAGCATAGATCTTAATAATAAGAAACGCCTGCTGAATAATTGTAAAACTACGGACTGGTACTCTTTGCTAGGAAAATATTGTGATTGTACTAGCCACTACAACCACAATATTAGTGCGGCAGGTGAAGTCAAACATAGATATGCTTGGCTTAATGCTGGTCCTACTCCACAGCCACTTGGGCGCACTAGTTAAAATTTGAATGTTTGGAAGAGATACTCCTTTCTTATTCCCCCTTTTATTTTTCTGAGATTGCGATTGTGATTGTTTGTTTATTTTTGATAAAATATGTTTTATTATTGAATAACTCCCAATAGATATTTTAATGATTCTTTTCTTTTACGTAGTAAAAATTTTATTCATCGCTCAAATACATAGCAAACTATAGTTTTGTATAATTTAGAAGCATTTTTTCAATTTTGTAAATGTGAGTACCATGGATTCGTTTATTTTATAATTATGTTGACTTGACAGCATGGCAGTTGAGACTATGTCATGTTCACTTAAATGTCTTACTGTTGGTGGCGCGTGTGTTGGATCATTCGGTTCCCTACAAAATGGTTGAGCTGGATGGTGCTGATCCACGCGTTATGTTCGTGAACAGGCGCCGTCAGTTGAGACTGGTCATCTCTTAACTGCCACGGCTTATTTTTATTATTAATCATATATTTTGAATTGTTTCTTGAAATTTTTTTATTGTCATTGTCCTCGCATATAGTAGCAACAAGAATAATGTACCCAGGATTTTGTAATATCTCGATTTAAAAAGAGTGTCCTTGGAGTTTCTTGCACGTACTTCTCCATAGAGATCTACGTTTTGGAATGGGCAACTAGCTTCAACTTTCTGACTAACTGACCGACTCTTTGACAATTCAAAAGTGCCTGTAAATGGTTTAATTGAAATAAATGCTTTGAGTTTGAGTTTGATAAGTTTGACTTCACCTGGCGCACCAATGACTAAATAAAAGAATATTATTATTCTATTATTTTGCTTGACACATACTGAATACATTTTTAAATATTTTTTATAAAAACATTGAAAAAGCATTTAAAAATATAAAAAATAGTGGTCCGCCGGTATCGAGAGCAGGGTCCAAGCTACCGGTGGTTAGGACTCCAGAGACAGGAACCTCCTCACGATGCGAGCCGTATCGAGGAGTACTGTCTTCTGGATCAAGCCTTTGATCCAACCGCCTAACGAGAGCCTCGAGAGATGCTGATCGAAGCTTTCGGCCATCAGGCTATTGGCCGATACGACAATCGGCACAATGATAGCTGAGCACACATTCCACATGTCAACAACCTCGTGTGCTAAGTCGAGATATTTAATTTGTTTCTCTTTCTCAGCTTTCATGAGGTTCTCGTCATGCGGAATGGTAATATCGATAATCATTGTGCGACGCGCTAATCGATCTATCACCACTATATCAAGCTTATTGGCGACTATAGTCCTATCAGTAATGATAGACCGATCCCAGTACAACGTGATATGGTCATTTTCGAGAACTGGGACAGGCCCATACTTGTAATACGGTACCTCAGAATCCACAAGTTTATATTTCAAAGCAAGTTGCTAGTGAACAATCCTGGCTACTTGGTTATGCCTGTGCAAGTACTCGCTGTTAGCCAGACGAGAACAACCAGAGATAATATGTCTGATGGACTCACCCGGATGATGGCATGCCCGACACACGTCAACCGTCCCATCTTTAATAATATGTCTCCGGTAGTTATTCTTCAAGATAACTTCGTCCATAATTGCACAGACGAAACTTTCAGTTTCACCGAAAAGGTCACGAAAACGTAGCCAGGATACGGACGCTAAGAAATCTACACCGAGCTCATGAAGAACCCGAATTCCGAATACGACACGACGACACGACAACGGCACGGTTGGCGAAGTGGTTAAGCGATTGACTGCTGCGCTGCGTGTCGCGGGTTCGATTCCCGCACGGAACAAATATTTGTATGACCTACAAGTAGTTGTTCCGGGTCTGGCTGTTTGTGTATGTGAGTTTGAATGTTTGTAAACGCACCCACAATACAGGAGAAATTCCTAGTGTGTGGCAATGTTTAAAAAAAAAAGAAAGAAGAAAGAAAGAATAGCAAATTAAACATAATCTTCATGAGACTCGAAGATACAAAATAACCGGGTATCCGAATTCACACAAGATTTACAACTCGTAGCAAAACAACAGTTTCACAAATATTCAGAATCAAAGAAAACTGCTACCAAGGAAAAAATAATAGTCCCGTCTAAATAATTTCTCGCTAAAACCATATAATAGTAACATTCATTGTACGTTTTATGAACTTGAACCAACAAAAGAAACTAAGTCATCCATTTCTGGGGAAATTGTTTACCCCGCCAATGTCTGTAACTGATAATTGAATTCAACAAAGAAGATAGAAAAAAAAGTAAACTTACTACGTGATACGAAAACGGGATTCGGGCTATCAACACTTCTTTTGTAAGTCAATGAGAAAGAACCAATACTGTTGTATGCCTACCATATCAGATTTAAAGAATAAATTCCTTTGCGCAATAACAAGTAATTGTTTATGTTTATTTATGAACTCCATTGAGGCTGTACGATCTCATTACTTTGGACTATTTATGTCCTTTCGATAATAAATAATGTTCGAATGTAATGTGTTCAATGTATTACTTCTTTGTTTGGATGTCTAGTATCTATACTATATCAGTAGAGACATGGAAATGTTTATAATAATTTATTCTGTTCATAAAAAAACATTCTTCATGAGGTCGTGGGTTTGATTCCCGCGTCGGGCTAAGTGTTATTGGGTTTTTCTGCTGTATTAGTGTACGGTTGATGGTAATTAACCTCGATATAAGTTAAATGTAGTAATACTTGCTGCGCTGCGCCATAACGGGGTCATGTACTCTTAAGTTTTAGCCTAGCCTGTAACTGAGCGTACATTATTCAAAAATAAATAAATAAATAATAAGCCCGTCCCCTATTACATGGGACTTAATCATAACTGGCGAAATGTACAGTCACCAAAAGAGATAAGTAAGCAGGATCATCGAATATAGTTGAACTTTAGTAAGAAACCGATGGATGTTTTCGAAAGAAATTTAATTTGATAAATGACCTGTTTGTTTTCTATTAATTAAATTAAATTTGATTCGAAAACATTCATCGGGTTCTTACTAAACTTCAACTATATCGACGACCCTGGTTACTTATCACATTTGGTGATTGTACGTAGTGTAACATAAGTGAACTTCTGCCTAACCCTTCGGGGAATATAGGCGTGATGTTATGTTATGTTACACATATGAAAGAAAGAAAAATAGGTTTATTTGTCACAGAAACACGTGCATACAAAAAAGACTATTAGCTAATTATTATATATATTAGCTATTACTTATATCTACATTCTTTTTTTATTTTTGTTAGTTTTTAAAATGAAATTTTTTGCTATAAATCTGATTTACATCCGTAAGACGTCCTCGTAACATAGGGTCCAGTTTAAAACCAGCGTCAGGCACTAGTTGTCTGGCATTTATGCTGAACTGTTTTTTAATTTTTGTTTTTGTGTGAATGTTGTGTGCCTTAATCTGGGGTCAAATAAATTATTTCCTTTCTTTCTTTCTATGTTATTCTTCATTTAGAGGAGCGTCTCTATGCATCATGTCATGTATTCGTTGTATTCGCATTGCGATCAAGCTTTTTGGACATCTTATTGCGACATTCTTTATATACGTACAGTCGAAGGTATGTCAGTGTTAAGACTTTGAACTTGAGTTGGCCTAGGTGTACTACGGAGTTTCCATAGAATAAGAGGCCAGCTTGCACTGGTTCTGTTCACACGCGTTCTAACGTGCGTGTGGTCGGTTGTACCTAGTGTTACACACACACACTTATGTATTTTCTTAAGACACACACATCAAAAGTATCTAGGGATCAAGTACGTTTTTGCTAGTTACTAAAAATCAGGTTTTTTAATTATATTTTTTGTAACTCTCATGGACACTTTTTAGTAAACATCATTTGAAAAGGGAATAGTTTTTGAATTTCAGTCAAAAGATGAAAATCTTCTGGCTAGTCGTATTCCTATATAATCCTGCAACGGGTTTGAGGTCAAATCAGTGTTTTATTTGCCATACTTCTGAGAGGAATCAATACAAAATAAGGTTATTATGGAGAAAAGACGTCATTTGAGCCGAGAAGAAATAATCGGAGCCGTGGGAAAGTTGGAAGCTGGTTCTCGGTAACGTGCTGTGGCAATCGCTCTGGGCGCTACGTAGAGTGTTATAAGTTGACTTTGGACTCGTTACCGCATCGACATGGAGGACGAGTTTGCATCACCACACGCAGACAAAATTGTTACATACAAATTACTGCTCGAAGAAATCGTAAGTTGGTGACGAGCCTTTGGAGATGTTAATAAGCGATCAAACTATAAGAAATCGCTTGCATGAAGTTAAGTTCGTTCCCGGAGGCCGCTACATGTACCACTTATTGAGCCCCGCAATCGAAGAGCCCGTTTACAATTGGCTCGTGAACACAGAAATTACGCAAAAGAAGAGTGGCGTTTTGTGCGTTTTTCGGACGAATCTCGCTTTGGTTTGAGGCCAGATACTACACGTGCACGGTATTAGAGAACATTTAAAATCATGCCAGGAAGTCCATGTATACAGTGGTGGAACAATCATGATGGGCGGGTATTTGGATCGGCGGAAGAACCGAACTGATTTGGATCAGAGGCAATCTCAATGCACAGATTTTCTCTAAAAATATTGTATCAGATGTTGCCTTTCCTTTGAGGACCCGATTTGATGCTTCATTTCTGCTTATGTATGATAATGCACGTCCACATGCTGCCAGAGAAACACACTTGCCGCAGCTAATATCAACTTCCTACAATGGTCTGCTTAATCGTCAGACTAGAATCCCATTGAGCGCGTATGGGATATGTTTCAAAGAAGAGCTCTGCCAAATAATGGATGCCGTACACATTCCAGAAAATCTTTTTCACCTGTTACAACGGACGTGAGCGGCCATTCCGCAACGTGATTTGGATGAACTCATATTGAGTATGCAATCGCTGCGATTGTGTTATACGCGTTAGTGGCGGAAATACAGACTACTAATTGTTTATTTTATGCAATAAAAACCATTAAAAACTTTTATTTTTATCTTTTTATAACATTTTAATGTTAGGATTAACTAAGGTGAAAAATCCAGCATAAACATAAATCGCGAAAGGATTTATTGATGCAAAAGCAGAGAGTACTTCGTCGATCTACATATTATACGATTATATTTTATATAATCAATCTAAATAGACATTTTTATGTGATTTCAATAGGGCAATAAAATATTGTTTTAATATACCTTGACCCATAGACACTTTTGATGTGTGTAGGTTATCATTATGTACTTACATCTTACATACATAAACTCACGCCTTCTTACCATGTGGGTAGGCAGAAACTATAGAACCCCACCTGCTACGATACTTACATATGCTCCTCTTGCTTCGTTTACATTCATACATCATTATGTAATTATTTGAAAGGATAACGGGCACCAAACTATGGGTCTCTGTCCTGAAACCCAATAGCCATAAGATTTATATCAATGGAAAGAGCTTTTTAAGTAGAACCTTTGCTACTAACACTTTTGGCAATTGTTAATCCGTTCGGAGTTAATGACCTAAATAGGCGATAACTCGAGAACCAAAGTTAAGGAATTCTTGGCCCCCAATAGCCATAAGATATTCATCCATGGAAAGAGATTTTCAAGGAGAACCTTTGCTACAAACACGACATTTGCAAATTGTTAGACAGTTCGGAGTTAATGGTCTAAATTGGTGACAACTTGGGTACCAAAGTTAAGAAATTCTTGGCGCCCAATAGCAGTAAGGTGTTATATGGTGGTAATGGATAGTGCTTTTTAAGTGAAAAAATTGTTACTAAAATGAATTTGGATGGGTCGGGAATCCGACAAAACTTGGGGATTAGGAAAAATAAAATATGAAACAATTATACACTGCGTTGCAAAAAAAATCGAGCATTTATCTACTTCATAAATGGAAAAATTTGCATGTTTAAAGTGGCTTTATCGATTGAAAATTATGTTGCTTGTATTTAATGGGTTGGAGCATATGTGGTGTGCGATGAAGTACATTATAAATCAAACAATTCAACTTTTTTCAAACGCTGTAGTCAATGTTGTATCAGTTGTATGTTGTATGATGCGTGAGAACATTTTGGCTAAACAGGTATTTTACCTCTGTAACCGAAATGTAGTTGTACAATTCATGTCTACCTACCTATTAGGGAAATTGGGCGTAATCTTTTAAGTGTCAATATAATAATGATAATGTTTACAAGTAATTGCTTATTAATTAGTTAACTTCTAACGAGAATTAAGTGTTGAAGTTAACGTCACATTTAGGAAGATTTAACACCGAACATACTCATAATTCAGACAAGTTGTAGCAGTAACAAACGTTCTTCTAAACGAGATCTTTTCAATTAAATATAATAACTTAACGGACTTTTGGCAGGTCTAACATTATGACATATCGACTCTTAGAAACATAACTGTTCCTAAAACGGCGTACGAGTGTAGAAGGCCATGTTTTAAAGGCTGATAGGCTTAAAAGGTGACGTTTGCAAGGCACAGAAATAATGAAAGTTAAATAATTGACGAAATATCTGAATTTCAATCATGCTTAATTACTCATATTTAGAGTTCTGTAGTTCCTCACTGACTGACAATCGAGAGAAATCATCATATCACGAAATATTTCCCTTGACAAAATCTTTCCATTGGCATATATTTTAACCCTATTGGGGGATGCGGCAGGTTTAACGTTCTATCCGGCCGACCAACTCCTTAAAAGATGATGTTTGCGAAGTAAAGAATTAATGAAAGTTAATTAATTAACGAACTAGGTACCTCATTTTCAATAATGCTTAATTACTCATATTTAGAGCTCTGTAGCTCCTTACGTACTAACAATCAAGAGTTGTCATAATAGAAAATATTTTCCTTGATGAGATCTTTCCATTGGTATATATTGTAACGCTATTGGGCTTCAGGGTAGAATCGCCCAATCTCCTTAACTTCAACTTTTAAATAGAAGCACTACGAGTAAACATTGAATGGATGACTTGTTTTCACAAGTAAACTTATTTGAGGTTTGATTAATTTATTTCAACGTCTGAAGTCTTGTTTATTGTATTGTTTATCTCTTTGAGGCGCGCGTGGAACACGACGCGCCGTCGACCCGGGCCTGGTCCTTACCGGACGGCGAGCTGCCCATTGCTCGCCGTCCGCAAGCCCGCGCCTACGGTGGCTGGGAGTCGGCAATCGACTCCCGACGCCCAGGGTGTCTCCTCCTGCGGCGACTAGGGGCGCGAGGGCGCAGTGATTGCCTCTCCCTCTCGCGCTCCGCCTCCTCCTTCGCGAGCATTACTGCTTCGCAGAAGGAGGTGACGGCTTCCCATTCCCTCTCGCTCCGTAACATGGCCTGAACCAGGGCCGGACGCGAGAGGTCGCCGCCGCCGATCGCCGCCAAGAGGACACGGCGGTGCTCCGCCCAAGCCGGGCAGACCTCCACCGTATGCTCCACCATGTCCTCCGGTCGATCCACACAATGATAACACCCGGGCGTTTCCTCCCGCCTTATCCGAAACAGGAACCTCCCGAAACAGCCATGTCCGGTGAGGACCTGCGTCAGGCGGAAGGTAAGGACGCCGTGGCGCCTCTCAAGCCACTCCTCAAAGAGGGGTCTTACCGCCGCAACTGTGGCGTGCCCTGCGCTGGGTTGCGACAGTCGCACTCTCCATGCCGCCATGAGATCCCGCCGGAGCTCTGTCCGCTGTGCCGCGATTTCTCGCGGCAGCGAAGTTACGCCCCGGCGTTTCGCCTCCTCGCGCCACTCCCAAACGTGTGCGAGGACTTTTGCGTCCAGATCCCACGGCGGCAATCCGGCAATGAGGCTCGCCGCCTCGCAGGAGACCGTGCGGTATCCCCAAACCATCCGGATGGCCATGACCCTTTGGGACGCGTTCAACCGGCGGGCTGGCCGGAGCCTCAATGAACGCGCCCACACGTAGTAGAGCCTCCGGCAGGAGGCGTTTGGTCCCCCCAGATTGGGCAAGAGCCGCTTCAAGGCAGCCCCGGCCCGCTGCAGTCTGGGAGCCAAACGTCGGAAATGCTCGACGAAGTTCCACCGGCTGTCGAGGACGAGTCCCAGGTACTTCATCATCGACTCGACGCCGATGCGAACCCCTCCTACCGTTATTTGGGAACCCGACAGTGGCGCGTTCCGAGAACCATGAAAACACATAGCCTCGGACTTGTGCAAGGCCACCTCGAGTCCCAATTGCCGGATCCTCTCGACGACTGTCGCAACCCCGCGTGTCATCAGTTCAGCCGCCGCCTGGTGCGACCTCTCCTGCGCCAGGACCAGCGTGTCGTCAGCGTAGCACACCACGCTGACGCCACTAGGGAGGTCGGCGCGCAGCACCCAGTCGTACCCGATGTCCCACGGATGCGGCCCCAGGACCGATCCCTGTGGGACACCGCACGACATCTCTCGCCGGTTCCATTCTCCCTGGTGACCGGGGTAGATAACCGCTCTATCCGTCAAATAGGCCTCGATTACATGACAGAGGTAGGTCGGCATCCGGTGATACCGGAATGCCTCCCGGATGCAACTCCAGGGCAGGGTATTGAAGGCATTGGCGATGTCTAGAGACACCGCCAAGACGACCCCACCCCGGGCCACAGCATCCCCCGTCGTGAGAGCTCGCACGCGCATGATGGCGTCCAATGTGGAGCGCCCCCTGCGGAAACCAAACTGGCTCTCCGCCAAATCCGGCCCCACCCGTACCAGCTGCCCGACGAGGTGGTCTGCAATGACTCTTTCAAAGAGCTTGCCAACCTCGTCGAGCAGCACGATGGGCCGGTAAGCGGACGGAGAGTCCGCTGGGCGCCCCGGCTTCTTAATGAGGACCAGTTTCCCCGTCTTCTAACGAAGTGGGAACTGGCCCTCCTCCAAACATGCGTTTAGGAGCCCTCTTAGTTGAGGCCCGAGAGCCTCCGAGGCCAGGACCCAGGCTTTTCCAGGTAAGCCATCGGGTCCTGGGGCGGTATTTTTGGCACTAAGCCTACGTACCGCCGCTCTCAACTTTACCTCGGTCACCTCAGGAGCAACGTCGTCATCGTCGGTTGTGTGGTCCACAGTTGGCACCGCAGGAGGTGGAGCCTTGGGCGGGCGAGTATGCTCCCCCCGCGAAGGGAACAAAGCGCTCACCACGCCCTCCACGAGCTGGGGCTGGAGACTCTGCGTCAGCGGGGGAGCCCATGGGCGGAGTTTCTCCCGCACCACCTTGTATGGGCGTCCCCACGGGTCCCTGTTCAGAGTCCCCAGCGACTCCTCACGGGCCAGTCCCTTGGCCCGCAGGATCTCCGCTCGGAGGGCGGTCTTCGCCGCTCTGTAACCCTCGTACAGCTCCGCCTGAATGGCTTCCGTATCCGAAGGGCGGATACGGAGCCTGCGGTGCCTGGTGTACAGGCGTCGCGCGGCAACGCACGCCTCGCGCAGAGACGTTAGTTCCGGCGACCACCAGTACACCTGGCGCCAGGCGCGTCCGGGCTGGACCCGGGGCATTGCCACGTCACACACTTCGGACATGGCCTCCCGGAATCACTCTGCCTCGTCGTTGATGTCAGCAGGCCTGTCCGGTGATGACACCCAGGCCTGCACGATCGAGGCTTCCAGGAGGAGCTCCCGGTCCAGCTTCTTCAGCGCCCACCGCGGACCACTCGGGGCCTGTCGGACCAGCGCGCTCGAGGTCTGGGCGGAGCCGTCAAACCGGATGTACCGGTAGTCGGAGTACGTCTCCACCCCCTCCATGACACGCCAGTCAAGGACACGCGGTGACAGAGCGGGGCTTGCGAATGAGATGTCCACCACTGACTCACCCCGCATCCGCACACACGTGGGGACAGAACCCCGGTTTAGGACGACCAGGCCTGTCTCCAGCGCCCAGTCCTCCACCATCCTTCCCCGTGTGTCCGTGTACCGGGAACCCCAAGCTGTGTTCTTGGCATTGAAGTCCCCGAGTACGAGCACGGGCAGGGTACGGTACCCGACGACGATGACTCGCAACTCCACAAGGGAGTTGTGGAACTCGGCGAGAGTTCGGTTCGGGGAGAAGTATACCCCTACCACAACAATCTCCCCGAACCGTGCTGCCACGCAACCCCGTCCTCTCTTGACTGCCTCAAGCGACGGGGTACCGGCGGCGGCCGACGAAATGAGGGTCACTGAGCCGCTCAGGTCCTCCACCCAGTCATCCCTGGGCGGGACAAAGTACGGCTCAGCGACCACGGCGATGTTGATCGACCACTGCGCCATGCTCTGGAGCAACAGATCCTGAGCAGCGGCGCAGTGGTTGATGTTCGCCTGGAGGAGGCGTAATGGGACCATTATTGGCACTCCATATCAGCCCCTTCCCGAGCCCCCTGTGAGGGCCCTGCCGCGGTGGTTGCGGCGGCTACGACATTGGGAGCGGCAGCGGTGGCGGCATTGGCGGCGGGTGCGGCGGTGACGGCGGTGGCGGAGGGCTTGCCCCTGCCCCTGGCTTTGGCGGGTGGAGCGCAGGCTTTACTCCCAGCCCGGTGATCGGCCGGCTTGCCAGCTGCCGCACATAAAAAGCAGTGCGGCGTGGCATTGCACGAGCCGGTCTTGTGACCGGGCTGATCGCAGCGGAAGCAATGATCGCTGCGGTCCACCTCCGAGGTGCATTGCAGTCCCACGTGGTTGCCCACTTGGCAGCGGAAGCACCTCAGAGGTCTGGGTTCCAGCAGTTTCACCTGCGCGGAAACCCAGCCCACCAGGAGCCTTTGGCCCTCCCCGGCGATTTTCCTGGCCGCCGACACGGGGCAGCTCAACGTAACGGCTCGCATCCCCTTGTGGTCAGGACGAATGGTGCCCGTTCTCACCTGTTCGGCAGAGCAACCCCCAGTCCTGACGACGGCGGCCATCACTTCAGCCTCCGTCACACAGTCGTCCAGGCCCAGAATGCGCATGTCGATGCACTTGGTGGGCCTGGACACTCGGGCCTCGTCCGCATTTAGGGACGCCCTGAGCCTTTCGGCCAGAGCGTCAGCGGTCGGGCCGCTCGCCGCACCGGGCACCCTCACCCGGATGCCATTGGTGACGCCAAGCTCCTGCAGGTTCACCGCCGTCCTCGCCTTAGTGAGCACGTCGCGGTAGGACACGCCATTCTTCTCCGCTTCCGGCTGCAGTGTGATCACTACAGCTGCGGACTTCGGGGCGCGGAGCCTAGCCGCGACGCTTCGTTCCTTGCGCCGCTGCCGCCTCTCCTTTCTTTTGGCCGCCCTTGATGCTTTACCCGCCTTCCGCTTCTCTCCGGCTACTTGCCATTCGGCTTGAGCCGGAGGAGCATTAGGAGGCGGGGGGGGCGGCTGTCTCGCCGCCAGGGCTGGGGCCTTCGCCGCCTGCGTGGCCACTCCACCCTTCTTGGGCTTGGGCGGCGCTGACTTCGCTAGGGGCGGTCCCGCGGGTGCCGGCACGGGCCCGCCTTTCGATCGCCCTGCTGAACCTGGCTTGGCTGCAGCGGCGGCAAATGAGACCTGCCGGCTCGCCGCTAGCGGGGGGCGCAGGACAATGGCCTCCAGAGTGGAAAACCGACTCTGGAAGGCAGCCAGCTCCTGCCGCACCAGGGTCAGTACCCGGTCCTCCGCAGGCATCGACACTGGCCGGCCTTTCCAATGCTGCGCCCCCTCCTGTGGAACTTCCCGGTGGCCGGCTGCTCGGAGGCCGGCCAGGTCCGCTCGGAGCTCCTCGTTCTCCTTTCGGAGGAGCTCCATAGTGGCTGTCAAGCTGGTGATCTCCGCCCGCATCTCGGACATCCAGTCCGATTGAGGACCGAATTGAATGGCCTTCACTGCCTCCATAATGCAAGCCGCGGCAGCGGGTATGGCCTTGTCTTTAGAGGACTGAATCCTCTTTAAGGCTACACCCTTTAGCGCAGCTACCACGGCCGCCTCCAGCCTGGCCAGTCGCTCTGACTTCGAGCCGCCAGCGGCGTCCGGCTCACCGCCTGACGATTCGGACAGTTCTGCCCTGCGACTGGCCCCTCCAGGGTCGTGCCCCTCCGTGGCGAGCCTCTCGGCTGGCTGGGCCGGCTCGGCTGGGCTGACTCGGCTCGGCTCACTGTCCTCCTCGGTGGTACGGCCTTTGCCCGTACTCCGCTCGTGCACTCCACCCCGCCGAGTAATTTTTCTGCGGACGACGCTCTTCCCCTTTGGTTTGGGGCGCTTCTGGAAGAGCCTTCGGTTCTTCTTAGCATCTCCCACCACTACGCGCTCCGGGCTCTTGAAAGAGCCCTTCGCGCCAGATGCGGCGTCGGACTCCGACCCCGCATCGCTCCTCTCCTCTCCACTGCTCTCTTTTTCTGTTGTTTTGTTAAATTTTTCCATAGTAAATCCCACGAGTGTGGGGGATGTAAAAAGTCCATCCTAGGTTCACCCCCTGTCCCTAGGCAAGTGTTCATTTGTTACCCAACCAGAGAGTCCACTGGTACTCTGGCTGGGGGTGCGCTAGCGACTGATGCGACTGATGCGCCACCTACAACTAGAAAGTTGTAGATGACACTACTCCTCAGCCATTCATACCCTCGCCACGCACCAGAACTTGATATTAGAGGATTTTTTTATAGAGGTTATCTTCCTCGCGGCCCGGGCGGTTAAGCCAAGACCCTCGACCCCCGTCAAAAGTCAGAGACATGACGTTGACGATCTTCGGGGCTACGAGACTAACGGTGGCAGAAGGAGCAGACTCCTTCCTGCCTGCCCGGTGGCAGGGTTAGTGCACACCGAGCCCGCTCTTACTCCGCCGCTGTGCGTGTCTGCTGAACAGAGAGACACACGTTGGAGCGTTCCTCCGACAGGATATTAGCGTACAGGCAACAAGACCCCTTAGCCACACAGTACCTAATGGAGAGTTATTGCCCGCACCCCAGGGTGCACCGTCCCGGAGACTGGCCTTTCCCCCAGACGCATCCAAGGGAAATTCCAGCCCACGGACACACGGGGAGGTTTCCTGTCCTAGCACATTTGTGAATGTTATCGGAATGTTTAAATCCAACAACAAATTTTGCGGAAAAAGTTATTTTACTGTGCAGCATCCATTAATGGATGAAGCTCGAAAAATGGCAAGTCAATAAGAACTCCTTGATTCAGTTTATAAACAAAAAACCCTGTTTTATGTTTAATAATAATAATAATAAGTAGGTAATTGTTACATCTTTTATGCCTCCAATTAGCTGTTCAATTTCACAGCTTCATAATCTGAAGGATTTTGAAGAAAATTACTAATCCGTGCTTTACAATGTATAAAAATATCGTTAACAACGTAACTATCGCAATGAATATTGTTGAACTGTCAAAATTAATGGTATTGGGATTGTGACCGTGCGTATTGCGCGATTATCTCGTAGACGACCCTTATGAATTATTGACAAATTATTACATACTTAACATAATATCAAATAAATTTTATCGATAAATCCACAATAATTATGCCTAAATTGCCCTATTATTGTGGATTTATCGATAAAATTTATCAAATTGCTTTGCCTTAACGGGTCGGACACCGGTGACCAGACACACTGTATGTAGATATATATGAATTCATACTTAATAAAAATTAAAAAAAAACATAGTAAAAATAATTAAATGATAATATAATTTAATTATTATTTCGTTTATTCATTTTTATACTTAATAAATATATTTTTAAATACTTTTATAAAAAACAAAAAAATATGTATTAAAAAATGTGTTCCGTCCGTATCGGGAGCAGGGTCCAAGCTACCGGTGGTTAGGGCTCCAGAGACAGGAACCTCCTCACGATGCGAGCCGTATCGAGGAGTATTGCCTTCTGAATAAGGCCTTTGGTCCAACAGCCTAACGAGAGCTTCGAGAGATGTTGATCGAGGCTTACGGCCATCAAGCCATTGGCCGATACGACAATCGGCACAATGGCAGCCAACCTCACATTCCACATGTCAACAACCTCGTGTTCTAAGTCGAGATATTTAATTTGTTTCTCTTGCTCAGCTTTCACGAGGCTCTCGTCATGTGGAATGGTAACATCAATAATCGTTGTGCGGCGCGCTAATCGATTTATCACCACAAGGTATATCAGGCTTATTGGCGACAATAGTCCTGTCAGTAATGATAGACCGATCCCAGTACAACGTGCCATGGTCGTTTTCAAGAACTGGGTCGGGCCCATACTTGTAATACGGTACCTAAGAATCCACAAGTTTATATTTCAAAGCAAGTTGCTAGTGAACAATCCTGGCTACTGGTTACGCCTGTGCAAGTACTCGCCGTTAGCTAGACGAGAACAACCAGAGATAATATGTCTGATGGTCTCACCCGGACGATGGCATGCCCGACACACGTCAACCGTCCCGTCTTTCATAACATGTATTCGGTAGTTATTCGTCAAGATAACTTCGTCCATAATTGCACAGACAAAATCTTCAGTTTTCCCGAAAAGGTCACGAAAACGTAGCCAGGATACGGACGCTAAGAAATCTACACGGAACTCATGAAGAGCCCGATAAAAAGCGCCCGTGAAAGTCCTTGTTTTGCCATACCTCCGTGTGGTCATCGGTAGAAAGTACTACAGGTTTAAGCCTTCTCTTTAGCCATGGAGAGCGGGGTGAGCCTCTTGTCCACTGCGTCAAAACCGGCATGACCCAACCGTTGAAGGCACGCACCTTGTTTCCGCCTGAAAGAAGACTAATTAATACTTTCTTCAGGCGACCAAAGAAGCGCTCTTTCAACGATTGCTTCATGTCAGCAACGTTGATGCCTAACACTTCCGATATACCCAAATATTTATAGCTTTCGGATGAGGAGAGGGATCTAAGGCGTATGGAATCTGAAAGTTGAATTCCTTCGGATTCCCCAATCTCACCTCGGTTTATATGCATGACTGCACATTTGTTCACATACCAAACAAATTCTATCCTGATGGTGCTACTGAACTTTTCAGTTACCTTCAGTAGCTCCATCAGTCGCAATTTGCTGGGGGCAAATAGTTTAAAGTCATCCATGTAGAGGAGGTGAGATATGACCTGATCACCTCTCTTTAACCGATAGCCTAGACCTGAATCAGCCAGTAGTGTGCTTAGAGGATTCTGGGCTAAGCAGAAACAAAGTGGACTCAAACTGTCGCCCTGAAATATTCCCCTTTTAGTCCATACAGGCTCATCATTCACCGGAATCTGTCGAAATCCTGAGTAGCGAAGAACCGTCCTCCATTGCTCCATACACGACTCAAGAAAGGTGCGTAGAGTAGTATCTATCTTGTACAACTCCAGCACCCTCATGAGCTATATAGCACATATGGCACCGATATGTGGCACCGAGTCGTAGGTCTTCTTATAATCTATCCGGCATGTCGACATATGCTTGCGGGATCGTCGAACCTGTTGGCTAATTGCCATGTTGATGAAGAGTAGCTCCTTAGTACCACGATTTTTATTTTTTTTATTTTTTTATTCTTTAACCCAACCAGATTGTATTGTACAATCTATCGCATTTCACCACTCTATCAAACCGGCTGTAATATTGGCAAATTGAAGAATTGCAGCTCCCGAGATAACCGAGGTATAAAATAAGGAAGAGGCATGCAGCCTTCAAAGCGCCTCTTGCCAGCATCTACTTCTCGGTAGCTTTATGAATAATTCTTTTATATCTTCCCTCCCGCCTTTTTCGTGAACATTACATAAAATTTTCATATTCACGTTGTAGTTACCAATTTGCATTTGAACCACTCATCTGAGGCTATTATCGTTCGTGTCAGTACAATGGAAGGTGAGCCAATAATATGTGTAATAAAAACCAGACTAAGAAATTTTTTAGATAAACAGAAAGAACATTTTGGAGAGCGGTAAAATTCACACACGTTCATGGACTTATTTCTATCTGCTATGTTTCGTTTCATTTCGAATTTATCAGGCTGTTTTTTGATTACGCTTATGTCTACAATAATTTTAGTACACCAATTTTATTATATCAAATGGCAGATATATTATTAATTATAGCATTTGTTAGCGTTAGAAAAAGCCTGTTAATAATCTCATTTGATCATTAAAATAATTGGTACATTATAATAAACAATTATTCGGCTAAACTACATTACCAGTTCAGCGTGAAATAGTTATAGAATTAGTATTCATTTGTAAATGATTACGGTCGGATTGTGGTGATAACTTTTTCATTCATTTTACACAAAAAAAGGATATAAAACATAGATATCCATTAAAATTAAGTACTGTGGCATAATATCTCTACAGATTTTAGCTGGACAATGTAGAACGTAAGTTTTCGAGCACAATTTATAGTCCAGCACATAAATTACTAAAACAAATTATGTGACTAGAATAATAGTTTCGCATATCACTTACTCTTTATTTCATTTGCTAACGAATGGCGTTTTACGGGACATAAACTCTGCATTGAGGCTATAATATCTTCTAGTGATAACAAGTCTTGCCGTTTTATAGTGCACAGACTAGTCATTTTGACCTCCCTACCCCTTCCTTGTCCTACTTATAAGCTGAAGAAGAAGGGTAAATTAACTAAAGATCGTAGGTCTCATCCCACTGGCTGCGTTATAAAGACTATTGGAACGCTCTCTCCATGCAAGAGCAGCTTTTGTGTCGGTAACTTGAGTAGTAACAAATCTTTTATTTTCTTTTGTCGCTTAATGTCGTGTACGACAATATCTCATCGTGTGTAGAAGAAAAAAAAAAGGAAGAAACGTTTTCGACCCGACCCTCTGTTCACAAGAGAGAGTAGGTAGGTATTTTTCTATCTTGTGTTATTTTGAACGTGTTTTTTCGCTTCCGGCGAGTGGAACGTGGGGGTAATTTGGGTGAATATGTCAGGGGCATTACAATGGCATAGAAGTCGTTGGCATTCATTATTCGAGGTGGCGCGACCAGGCACTGCGTCCCGCCCATGTTTGTAGCCGTCACTGACGGACGTGTTACACTTGCGGTGCAATAAAAGCAGTTACCGACAAATTTACAAAAGGTTTTTGTTAAGGGTGAAATTTTGGCAGCTTGTTTAATTGCATCTAGCACATGCAAGCGTGACTAAGTGATTACTGACCGTAATAAGCTTAATAATCACAAGATGCACTATAAAAAAAAACGTGTTATTATCTTGGGTTTTGCCTGATATCGGAAACGTTTAATTGCAACTATCAAGATGTTTTTAAACATTACGGGTGATTTACTGTTCTATTACCTTTTTCGCATCAAAGCATAATATTATAATAGGACCATAACCTATTTTATTTTTATAAATAAATATAAAAGCATTGCATAATAAATTACGTGTCCACCAGGTAAAGGAATGGCTTTTTTAACATTACACGTGAACAGCTCTCTGAACCCGTCTAGTTTAATTAGTGTGCTTTTCCCGGTTCCACCTCTTACGGAAATGCTGTCTCTACTAAATGCACGCTGACAAAAAGAGCGTGAAAAACTGCACTGGAAATTACAATAGGTGTGTAACCTCCGAGCTTTTTCATTACATAAATGAGTATTCACGTTGTCAAAGAGCAATTGTTGGTCTAGTTTGAAGGACATTTTTTGTGTAGTACTTTGTATTTCTGTTTAGTTTGGGAGTGACAGTATTTTTTATTATTCATTGAAATTATTAATTTTCATCGATGCAACAAATTCCATTATTTGGAAATTATATCAATTGGGTATCAACCTGTAAGTATTATTTGCAGGAATAAAGGAGAGATTTGTTGGTGTGAGAAAATATTTTACTTTAAACCAACTCTTAAAAAATGTATGTTTAGAACAGTAATTAAAATAATTAAAGCCTTCATTTTCTAAATTAGGCAATTTCCTTGAACGCCAGTGTAAAACGTTGGACATTTTCACACAATGGTAAACGGCAGCGTATACATACATACATACCTACATACGTCGCAGTTCCGCCCCACAAAACCTTTACACCAAATGGCTTCAAATTCGTTCAGGATCTGCATGAAAAACTATATGCATGCAATAAAAACTGAAGGTGTGAAAGAGAGGGAAATATTCAAATCAAAGGGAGGCAATAATTAAGTGTAATTGAACTAAATAGTTACATTTTTCTCACCGGTTCTGTGGCTCAATTTAATTGTTAGCACGAGAAGCTGTCCTACAAGTATTTCTATTTACTGGCAAAAGCCGTTATGCTTTTTTGTAAAAGGCATGAGCGTATTGTTGTGCTTAACCGTTAATTAAGTAGCTATTTAATTAGATTTGCTTATCTTCAGGTGGCTTTTACGACTGGCTTAGGATACATACAGACTACAGACACTTACATAATAGAGGGATACACTTGGAGTTGTAAAACTGCGCCTTGTTCCCTTGAGATTGAATTAATAATAAAATAATAAAAAATAAAAATATAAAAATATTTATTCAAAAATATAAATTGGTAAAATACAGTATAAAACTTAGAAATAATGTAGGTAATACAAAGCATGATGCCTGTACTCTAGTACAGCCACCATACTTTGTACTCATGCCGCATGTGATAATAGGTACAGGTTTATCCGAATAAACCCGTATCACAGGCGACATGAGTTCTTACATTTACTATTAGGACATCTGATTTCTTACCATATTTAACAAAAGTATTTAATATAACGAAATCGATATCATAATTTGTAAGATACTCTAAAATGCCAAGAGATTAAAAATCTTCATTTCTAAAAATATTTGTGTGTGCAAATGGAGTGTTGATAAATTGGGGTTTTTTTTCATAGCGTTGTCGTCCTATCAAAGCGAAAGCCTTGCAAATCGCTTTTCGGCCGGCTATAGAGCAGGATCTAATGAAAACGCCCATTTATTCCGCTGTCCGACTTAATGGAAGGATATCGACCAATCCTGATTGACGATTTAAACATTTCCTAAATCGTTTTTCAAAGCTGAATCAATAGGCATTCGACGCTTTAAGGCTGTAGTAGATACCTCCACTCAAACCGATATGTAAATAGGATTGTACCGCTAGAAAATCAATAGTCGACTCTATAAATGTCTTTTGGAAGAAGGAAGAAGTTATTTTTACAATAATGAACATAACATTTTAATATCAGCAGAATCAGTTACCTACCTACTTAGATATTTGAACATAACAGTCTTCAGGATCTATACCTATCCAATACCAAGAGCTAATACCATTTGGTATTAGTTTATTTCCGAATTTATTTTCTATTCCCAACGAGTACCACATTTTTTTAAATAAAAAATCTATTACTAACGAATACCAAAGGGTGACTTTGTGTACACTCAGCTACACAAAGTTTTATTTAAATTGCGTTTTACCGAAATCTAGGGTAATCTAAATATAGGGTTAGGGTTAATAAGCTGGTCGACGGAGCCCCGCTTCGCGGGGCTCCTATTTCTGTCTAAAGGGTTTAAAGGAACCTAACCAACCGAACCTCGGGATGCCACTGACGTCGACCGTCTAGGGTTAGGATTTTCGGGAACATTTATTATGTTTTCGGAAACTTAGTTCGGTAATTCATTTTAACACAGCTTAGCTGTTAGTATTACAGTCAACCAGAGATCGATCGCTCGAAGTGAATTTGGTAGGTAGGTAGGTTAAACATTACTTAAAATCACTCAAAGCATTTTAATTTTAATGAACCTGACTGTATCTGATTTCTTCAAACTTGTTTTGGTATTGGTTTTAAAATGTGATACTCGTTGGGAATAGAAAATAAATTCGGAAATAAACTAATACCAAATGGTATTAGCTCTTGGTATTGGATGGGAATAGAGCGTCTTCAGTATCCTGCCACCCTCTGCTTAGAATCCGAACTAGAGTAGGTACAGTCCCCAGCACACCCAGCACACGAACTGTCAGATTTTCTCATTTGATTTTCAACTTTACCTTCAACATTTTAATGTTTATAGTCGTTTGGAAAAATTTGACAGTTTCGTGTAGCTTGAGCTGCTGGCGACTCTACCATAGGTTAAGCAAATGTCAAACAAAATCGATTCTCATATAGCGGGTGCATGTCATCGTTTCAAACTGCACCCTAATTACGTAACACACTATTTATCACAATCTGAATCATTTTGAAGCCTATTGCTAATCCATTGCATCATATTATGTTCGAAAAAATTGTCTGCTCAACAACGTAAATAACGCAATGAATGTTGTTGAACTGTCAAAATTAAACCCATTCCTACTGTTAGTGTGTTGCGTAATTACATCGCTGTTTCCATGAAAATGTTGGTAATATGACATTTTGTCAGATTTTTTTTTAAGGTGCGAGTAAAAATGTACCTTAAAGTACTAAAGTCCATGACTTTGATTGGAATGGATTATTATATGACAAAGAATAAAAACCAAAAAAGCGAGAAAAAATTGTAGAATAATAATCTTAGTATGGAAATGATTTCAAAAGAGTACTAATAGATCTGATTTATTATTCAGGAGAGCTACTTCCAAGTTTCAGCTCCAAAATTATATTATAATGTAATTGCTTTACAACACTCTGTAAATGGTTTAAGTCGAAGTTTGTACAAGGCCTTAGTGCTAGGTCAAAGCATCAGCCGACAGTTAAGTTTGTTATTTCATCATTGTTTAAGTAGTTTAAGTTTACCTGAAACTTAATTAAATTATAACATCTGTGTAAACTGAGTCCTAACGATTTAAGAAAGCTGTTTTTGGTCTTAAGAGGACTACACGACCTAAATGTAAGTTTTATAATGCCTAAAAGTATCAACGGAAAAAGTCCGGAGAAAGTATCAAAGGATGAAGTTAAAAATCAGAAAAATATATGTTATTCTTCAGGATATTTGCTAATTAGATAGTGTGTTGAAAACATATTATAACTAATTTGATACGATAGAGAAAAATCACGAAGATACCTCAAAAAATTTGTTATAACGATTAAAAACCATACTACTATGCATTAAATCGTTTTGGTTTTTTGTCAGATTATTCTACAAGCAACATACTAACGTAATAGTGTTTTAATTTTTTAATCCAATCAATAGATTTTTTGTAAATAGATAATTGCTTCATATTTTGCAATTAATTACCAGCGTTGTGTCATCGCGCTTCTCTTTCTTTTCTATGCAGTCCGACAGTGACCGCGCTTTAGCTGTTGTAAGCCTCTTAAGGCGAAGCGTCAGTGTAGCCCGCGAGATTTAAAATTTCCTATGTTTTTTGCAATTTGCAGGTCAGTGTTAGGTTTTATGTTGATTTAAATATGATTCGCGGCCGTAACAAATATTTAATTATAGAATTATGATAAGATATAATTTATTTCTCAGTAAATGGTACATTAAGATCTTAATATTAATAAAAAGTTTCACATACAGGGTGGAAAAAATCAATGGGCCCTGAAGGGAAACTACTTTAAATCCTTTAGATAGATTACTTTACTTAAAGGAGACATTCCTTTATTTTTTTAAAGAAACAAAACTGTATTCACAGATTTCTCGACAAGCTTACCTAAACCGGGAATCGAACCAACTAAAAATTCAAATAATTAACACTCGCTATTTTATTTCACTAGTCGATACAGTCAATGTTAAAGATAAAATTTCTCCAAGAAACATTAGGTCTTACACTCGTCTGGGCCGGCAGTCTCGACATAGATAGCGACAAAAATCGGTCGTTAAGTCTAATCGATGTCAAATTTCTTTAATAGGTTTTCAACCTTATGCTTTGGAAATAAAGTTGAAAATCCATTACAGGAATTTGACATCGCTACGACTTAGCGACAGATTTTTGTCGCTATCTAATGTCGAGACTGGCGGCCCTAGACTATTTTTTATGGGGCCATGTAAAAAATGTTATTTACAAAAAGTCTTATTAGACTGTAGAATAGGTAAGGTTTGAGGTAGAAAATGTTGTTGGAAGCATACACGAAGTGAATTTCAAAACAGACAAAATTTGTGTATCCGTAACGAGGGGTCTCATTTCGAACAACTTATCAGTAAAATTATTAAAGTGTATCAAATTGTAATTTTAAATAGTTCAAGTAACTATGTCATGCTATGTAATAATTTTCGTTTATGTTTACGTGTCCTTCGTATTAGAATTATTATAAAATAAAATTTATGTTAGATTTCATGATGTTTTTTTTTTTTTTTTCTTTTTATGTTTATTAGACAGATTTTATCCTGAACAATAATCCTATCGATTAGTAGAATAAAACAGCGAGTGATTATTTTTTAAATTTTTAGCTGGTTCGATTCCCCGTTTAGGTAAGCTTGTCGAGAAATCTGTGAATACAGTTTTGTTTATTTAAAAAAATAAAGGAATGTTTCCTTTAAGTAAAATAATCTATCTTAAGGATTTAAAGTAGTTTCCCTTCAGGGCCCATTGATTTTTTCCACCCTGTATACTACCTTTGCCGGTGTAGAAATATTAAAATTAAAATTATAGTACAATTAATATCCACATTAACAATCATCAAAAAATCATCAATGCATCTGGTCTAAGTTCAGATTACCCTATTGAATGACTATTTCATGAAATAATGACGATGATGAGTTGTATTGCTGATTTTAATGATTATAATTCTGTAAAACCATATTTGTTACGGTCGATACTGATCTGCAAATTGCAAAAAAACGTAAGTTAATTAGAATTTCGCGGGCTACCTTAGCGCAACCCTCTTAAGATAGAGGATAGTTTTTATGATTTGGCTCGAAGGATCAGGTTATAGAAATACCATAATATTATACTTACCTAATAAAGTGTTTATTCTGTTATGCCTGTTTTCGCTAACACTAGGCGTCCACTAAATGAATGCTCGGCGCAGCGCCGAAAATTGGAAATCCAACAGCTTTTACTTTTTATTTAGGTATTAATTTAGATGTCGTCAAGATACTTACTCTCCAATATATTATACCTACCTAATAATATTGGTAGGTACATGTGTATCGCATAGTTTTCCATTTTTTTGTGTTTCAATAAAAGGTTTACCATCAGCAATGGATCAATGTTTATCGGACCAGAAGTAAAAAAAGTTAATCACCCAAATATGCGGCCATTGTTGACTGCGATTGGATTAATCAATGAACTCTAATAGTTAAATCATGAATGCATCGAATTTCACAAAGCAGTCAAATGCCACATCGAAGCGTAATGCATTCATAAACCTACCCTTAAATAGTTATTCAATCAGAATTAGCTAATTACACAATAATTTACTATGCTGAATGAATTCAACGAAATGGAATACCAGTGACTATTCACTCTACCTCAGGGGTTCCCAATCTTTTATCATACGCGCCTCCCCAAACTTTCTTCCATAAACACCCTTGCCTCTAAGGGTCAAAACTACAAGAAGCCGGTGACGTTTGCCATTTATGTGTCGCATCGCAATGATAACATCAAGTAACTTAATTTGGTAACATACAGTTCACTGCTACTTCAGGGTAGTTGGCGTCAAGACATTGTTTTCTAATAGGTACGAGGAACTTATAAAATTTTAATAAATATACAGGTTCCTCCGTAGTTCACTAAATGCTCCCCAAGTGAGGTGCGCCCCACTGGTTGGCAACCCATGCTCTAGCTTGATATTACATTTGAAGATGGCAGCAAATATCGAGTTTGACAAGAGTAATGATCAATTAATATGGCTATAACCTGCAACTCACTCGCTCAAAGTGATTGGGGATGTCAGTTCTGCAATGCTTGCTAATGTAATTAAGACTTGGGTGTTTATTTAATTACAGAATAGCAGTAATGTTTTTGATTGGAAAATACTTAAGCAAAGTTTTCAAAGATATTTAGATTTTTCTTAAGTTTATTAATGGTACCTGCTAAAAAGTGATAATCAGGTGTCTAAAGGTACTATCATCTTTAGGCACTTCGTCACACCAATGGGACACTTTGTCACCTTAATAGTATATCTAGAGACGTCTAAGATATGTAGCGGTATCTACAAACGCCACATGCGAGCTACACGTCACACTGACGTCACGTAAAATCCTGCATCGCGCAAGCAGAGTTTACCGCGCAAACTAGAATATATACAACGTCCCGACATCAACAGTCGGGCAGTTGCCCACCAGACACAACACCCGTCTGGTCGGAGCATCCTCCCTTTTCTGTGGAGGTTTGTGTGAACTTTACACCCTGTTCCTCATACCTCTATAGATACGTCGTATTTTCGTCTGTAACTTATTGGAAATAAATAAATTTATTATTATAATTTTTATTAGATTGAACAAATTTTCCCTTTGTCATAAAATATTTCTTTTACATCATTTGTTTCGACCTAGTATTAGTTCAGAGACAAATTGAAGAATCATTGTGTGTCAGCAATTAGTGCATTCACATGTTAGTCACCAGTTCGACAAAACAATATTGAGGAGAATGAAAATCCCACCGCCCGCAATTCCTGCCCAACCGTCCCCGACTTTCGACCTGACGACCTTAACTGGAAACTTTATATCATTATATTTGGAGATAATGTTCCTCCATTTGTATATTTTTTTATCTTCAAACTTTAAGAACAGAACACAGCTTGCAAAACAAACCAGTCGACCACAAGTTTTCAATACTCAAAAAACAGTTTCTTTTTCAATAAGACCCCGAATCACGTCTGTCCCGATTCATGAAATACGTGAATGAAATGTAAAAAATACCAACTTCTGGAAATGTTAAGAAGTTGTTTCTTTAAAACCTTACAGAATTACTTGAGGAACGAAATATCGGCCTCTCTTGTTATACGATTAATGGACTGGAAACGTTTCCAGTTTCTTTTATATTCCTGATAAATGGAGATTTATAATCGTGCGACAACAATGAATAGTATGCCTTAGTACAGAAACTATAGAACTTTTTGTTTTTCCATTATAAAGATAAGTTTTTGTCTGTGCTCTAAGTTTTATTGGTATTCTGAGATATGACTAAACGTGTGAACATTTATTTTCGCAAATGTCATAATGTCGCATGTTTATTTTGGCTTTTATAGTTAAAATATTTGCGTGTGTGCTCCTCTGGCGTGTACTTATTGACGTATGTGAGTACGAGCAAAACATTTTTGCGTAAGCATTCATACAAATATTGTCCTAATTTACGCAAGAATTCTGTGATGCTCCACACTAATGCGCAGAATTAATGTGGTAGGTAGCTACCACGTTAATTCTTCTGGTATGTTATCAACCTTACGGTTAATTATTTTTACAGATACTTACAGTAAAATGTGACACAAAGAGAGAATACTACCTACAGTAAGTTGGTATGGTTTGAATGAGGTATTTTTAAATTCATTCATGTGTCTTCCGATCATGTTGGTAGCTCTAGATCATAGGTTCTCAATCTTATTTTGCCCACCGCCCACTTTGAGAATATATTTTTGTCTAGAGCCTCAATTTTTTTTACTTACCGTCTGTCGCGAATCTGAAACAGCTATTGCCATGATTATATTTAAACGTGTAATATTATATAGTCGTATGATCCCATCTCAACGCCACCTAATTTTCTCTGGGTCTTCTACAGCCCTCCTGAAAGTCTGAAACGCCCACGAGAGAGCGTTATCGCTCACGTTGAGAACCTATGCTCTAGATGGAGGGTCTCTTGGAATTTAACTGCTTTCAATTTGTTTTAGTTGAGAAGAATGCTTTGAAATGTACTGAATAACTAAGTGAGGTTTTCAAGCACGAAAGTAAGGTTCTCTTACTAATACTGTTTTGTGGGCAAAAAGACTATGTAAGTCGCGATGAAAAATGCATTTAAAACTTTTTATAAAAGTTCTTAGTTACAATAAAGTGACGATAACTCTTTCTTAGATTAGAAACATTAAACTAATGAACGTAGATCTCTTACAAAATGTACTCGTACTAACATTGCTATTTCCTACGATCCGCAATTTCATAGGTAATATGCATTTGATTAAATGAGATCCCTATAATATTCACCTTAATACAAACACTGTTCTATCCCTGACATACTGACGTAATTATGTCCATTACCCAATCAGAATACAAGATTCCTACCCAACAGTAATCCAATATTGACGTTGAAGTATAGCTTGCATCGATCACAGCGTTTGAAATTCGAAACCATTACGTCTAACATGACACCGGCTGTCACGCTGGCTGAATCACAAGTTAATGTTTGTGTTCCTGTATTATAACGCAGTTTAAAACAGCAGTTGGGGTTGTTAGATGAGTAATTGTGTAAAAATAACTGATTTTAATGTCAGATGAAAATGTATTATTTTATGATGGCCATATGAACGGACACTGGAATTGAGGAATATTACGGATTCCAAAAAGAAACAGGGATTCTGATAAAATATATGAATCCATAATGTAAAATCCTTCATTATTAATATTACTGTACACCAAATATGTTGTTATTAACGAAAATATCTATTCAATTCAGGATTTTGTGTAAACCGCTAATTTATTTATTTTGCAATTTTACTGACCATAGCAAGTACCTATTCGTAAAAGGATTCTGATATTTCAATAAATGCGTAATACTCGTAGGTACACTATTATAACAAATAAAAAAAAACTGTATATAATAATTCTCACTATTCACTTCATAATATTTGCCTGAATTTGTCTTACATAACTACCACATAAATGCAGGCATGACATGAACGAATCTTCGTGCCTACCTGGCACGAAGATTCGTTCATGTCAAGGAAGGTGTCAAAACAAATTCCTTCCATTAACTTGTTTAAAAGATTGAGCGCCAACTAACTTTAAGAATCGAGGAACCACAAAAAGTTAAATTGCTCAAGTTTTAATTTATTAAACTCCTTAACTCCTTTTACCGCGTCCCTTGTTACGGTATTCGTGAAATAAATAAATATCATTTTGACACCACCTGCTTGCTAATGGCAAATTATGTGTGTCACGCAAACCTAACCTAAAACAAGTCTTTAAAGGTCTAGGCTCTAGCCGGGCAACAATATTGCACTAAATTTCATTATAACCCGTGCATAAAGCTCGTGCATAATGTGATTTGAATTTGGAACCTCAAATTAAATAAGAAACTATAGGGGTATGAGGAACAGCGTGTAAAGTTCACTCATACTCTATGGAAAAGGGAGGATCCTCCGACCAGACGGGTGTCGTGTCTGGTGGGCAACTGCCGGACGATTGATGTCGGGATGTTGTATACAGGGTTACTGGTAACTCGACGTATTCCTTGCAGGACGTCATAGTAGGGTTAAAATGCAACAAATTAAGCCACCAAATGTTCTACCGAAAATCAGTAGTTTTTGAGTGATTTTTTAATAAAGTAATGACAAAAATTGCGAAAAATAAAATGTTTAATTAGTGATCTTTGCCAAAGTTTTAGGCATTTTAGATTTTTAAATATCAACAAAGATCTGCTACAGCAACAGCTACTATAATAATTTCAATTCCAGTATAGTCGCGCCGTAAATCATTTTTAAATTGGATTTTTCATAAAACAACTAAAAACCTTATTATATTAAAAACTACTGAATTTCGGTAGAACATTTGGTGGCTTAATTTGTTGCATTTTAACCCTACTATGACGTTCTGCAAGGAATACGTCGAGTTACCAGTAACCCTGTATATGCTAGTTGCGCGGTAAACTCTGCTTGCGCGATGCAGGATTTTGCGTGACGTCAGTCTGACGCGTAGCTCGCATGTGGCGTTGTAGATGCCGCTACATCACTCCCCCCCGGAGACCGGAGGTCGATAGTGGGCTGAGTCTTGTATCTTGCGATGCTTGCCAGGGCCAGGTGAGGTTCCAGTGAGTCGGAACCGGGTGTCGCATAGTTCGCGGTGAGTCGGAACTGTCTGCGAAGATTCCCCAGTGAATCGGGGTGGCGCTGCGTTATGCTCCAGTGCGTCGGATGTGGTACAGCGCCGGGTTGAGGCTGACTGCTGGCGTCGACCAGGAGGGGGTTTGAAGGCTCTGCTTGTGGACCGCCCGAGAGTGCAGTGTGCTGTGCCAAGGTTGCTGATGAGGCTGAGGGTGATGACCAGGTATGCGCGGTCGCTGCATGCTGGTGGTCATGATACCCGTTGAAGCCGTGGGTGCTGGCTGGCTGTGTGACTCACCGCTCGAAAGCTTGAAGGAAGTGATGATGACGTCACGCTGATGTACTTGCACGAAGGCTGCGCTGACGTTCATATTCGGGGTCACCAGTATAGAGGTATGAGGAACAGGGTGTAAAGTTCACTCATACTCTATGGAAAAGGGAGGATCCTCCGACCAGACGGGTGTCGTGTCTGGTGGGCAACTGCCCGACGATTGATGTCGGGATGTTGTATATATGCTAGTTGCGCGGTAAACTCTGGTTGCGCGATGCAGGATTTTGCGTGACGTCAGTCTGACGCGTAGCTCGCATGTGGCGTTGTAGATGCCGCTACAAAACGATAAAAACTTTTACTAAAAAAAAACCTTTTTCTATTAAAGGACTCAACCAAAGAGTTCTCTCACTTCATAAGATTTGCCTTTGATGAACAAAATAATTTAATCACGCAACTTAATAGAAATATTATAGTGGAATAATAAGTTTAGTAACAATAATGTGCAGTCGCCAGTAATTCAAGCTACACGAAACTGTCAAATTACTCCAAACAATTTTAAACCTTAAAATATTCGTGGTTAAGTTCAAAATCGAATGAGAAAATCTGGCAGTTTGTGTTAACTTGATGTGCTGGCAACCGTACATTAATTAAATAGATCAAACAAAAATAATTGACACCAGCCTAGCTGTCCCACAGCCTCTTGCTATTCAAAGAAGGCAAGAGCAATGATCACCAGCTCGTCGTCTGGTAAGGACCAGGCCCAGGTTGACGGCGCGTTGTGTTCCACGCGCGCCTCAAAGAGATGTCAGCATAATTGACTGGGTTCGATAAGGCCGATGACTACCGGGGTCGCGGATTGTTCGAAAGAGTTACCGTGGCCCTGGCGCACAGGCAACTGAAAGCACACGGGTGGGTTTTAGTCCGTAAGAGTCTGACACGCCCTTTTGCTGCCCCCAGAGCGGGAGACGTCATTTGTTGATTTCCCACCCAAAAAATAAAATAAAATGCATTGATCACCACGCTTGCTCAAGGCGGCTGGGCGATTATAAGTCCAAGTCATATCAAGTATAAGTCATATAGTCATATAGTATCAAGTCATAAGTCCGGGTGACCATCCATAACATATCGAGACTCCTCCGTGCCTCGGAAAGCAAGTTAAGCCGTTGGTCCCGGCTGTTATTTGATCTTCCCGGATCTTTGACAGTCGCTGCAGGTAGTCAGAAGTCCGAAAAGTCTGACAACCAGTCTTACCGAGGGGTATCGTATTACCCAGTAACTGGTTTGTGGAGCTCAGATAGGCAGTCGCTCTAAGTAAAGTACTGGTATTCAGCTGCATTTGGTAAGACTGGAAGCCGACCTCAACATGCTGGTAAAAGACTAGGCAGATTGATATATTGAGTTTGAAGTGAGCTGTCAATTAAGTGTCTATCCCTAGCATCAGGTGGAAATACACTTCACTTCAAGCTCAACTCACTCAAGCCCTCATGCTGAGATTTTTACCGAACATATGGCTGGTTTAGTAACGGAGCTCAGGCCGTGTTAAAAATATTAGCCAGACGGCAAGGTGGTAGGGTTGACTGTCTAGGTTGTGCCAGGTTAGCATAAAGTATAGTTAGTCGTGGAGGCAATATGTACGGTCTTCTTTCACCATCATCATCATCATTTCAGTCCGGCGTCACCCACTGCTGGGTATATCAGCGCTGCTGTATTAATTTTTGTAAATATCGCGGCATTATGCTGAGAGAGGACCTTTTTGGCCTCGCACAGGTCTTTTATTTTTTATTTGTTTATTTCTTTCTTTCTTCCCCTTTTTTCTTCCATACTTCCAGATTCCGTGCGTTCCTCTTCCAGGTGTTTCCCCACAACTTCTTTGACCAATTAAACTAAAACTAGAGTCATGCTATCATTTAGTAATATCACGGAAACGTCATCGGTTGAGAGCTGTCAAACTACTTTCAGTGTGATTTTCGACTACGAAACGAGTATTAAATAATACTGGTATTTTGAATAGTGGAGATAATATCAATGATACGTATTTATCTTTTATGGACAATAACTGTTTGAGGATAGTTAATGCCGTAGAAAAAACTATTCGCCAGTTATCAAGGCTTGTAGCGGAGCTGATTGGCAATATTTGACTATAACCACTCGTTGAGGATATAGGTACTGACTTTCATGTTCACCAACTTAATTAGAAATAAAGTTATAGGTACTCTTTTGCTTAAATACAAAGTAAGAGTATCGGTTTAGAGCTATCAAACTAGTTTTAGCGTGTTATTCTACTACGATACAATATGACCGTGAATTAAATAATACCTACTGAGATTATGGATCCCATTGAAGATTATATTGGAATAATACGTACCTAGGTATATTTCTCTCATATCGAAACGAATTTGGTGTAGGTACCCGTGGAAGCTTTTTTGTCCTAAAAATGTAATGCAAGAACGGTTTTAACAACACATACCTATTTGCGATTTCCACGGGTTTTCAAAAACTCCTAGCCCGTCGTACCAAAAGTATAATAAAAATCAAACTGACCAATTATGAATTTCACAGTATACTTAGATATTTTTTTAAGATTTTGTTGTTTTACACAAAAAACGTTTAGTGTGATAATAGTGGCGGAAAGTATACCCACTGACGGAAGCGCGAAGAAAATGTGTTATTATAATATTTTTTCGGGTGGATTTAGAATTTATTAAGACCTTTTTGTTTTGCTATAAGAAGTGGGTAATATTTATCTTATTTTATTCAAATATTTCACAAATTTTAATACGTTTTATTGGAGAACTCGATCTTGCCTTAAGGCCAACTCTAACTTAGAAAGTTCTATTTTTAATTCAAAATAATTACAACAATTTTATTGTTGTTATTATTTTTGTTTTCTGCAAATTGCAATTGTTTTCTGTATGGTCAAGTTCTAAATTATTGAATAATGTGCATATTAGACTCGCCCAACCGGTGTTTCTACATAATCTGTGGCGGTCATGGCGGTACGTCATCGCAACAGCTGATCGGTTGCTGTGGTGCGTACTCCTGCCACAGTACTTAAACTTAAGGCGCTACCCCGAGCAAAACCTTGCAATAGTGCGTTATTCAGAGGCTATTAACTCATTAATTATCTGTAATAAACTACATCTAAAAGCTCATTATTAATGTTCGATATTCTATCATCACATTGCACGTTCTTATTTGTTTTTATGTGTTATAAATACATTTAAAATCTCCTTGTAAAAAAGTGACTAAAATTCTTGATTGCATGCATCTTTTATTAAAGGTGACGTTCTAATAATTTGAGGATTACACTGATGACACGTTTTATTTTATTTCAAAAGTTCGCTTGTCTTTTTTTATTAAAATAATTCCAATTTGTTTGTGAATTCTTTGATAAATGGGCGTGCGGAGGGAGCGGGACAGAGCGAGACTCAGCGACCGACGGGACAGAAAAAGGACCGAACGCTCAAGGTCGTTTGGTCGGGGAAGTGCCTTAAGTACTGTACTGCTCCCTTCACGTTAGAATGTTGGATTTAGGTATCATATTCACCATATTATTTATTGTGTTTTTGATGAAATTCTATTATAATAAAATAGTGTATGAAACTGCACATAACTAAGTATTCCTCGGTTATTTAACAGTTTTATGAACTACTAATTCAAGAATCGAATTGGTTTGTATTACCTTGCAGTAGGCCCGAAAAGTAGAGTATACTCCTCGGGGATAAAGGCGTCTTCGTCATGGGCGAGCCTGAATCCTTCGCTGCACTCGGGATTGTTAGCTCACAGCTCGCTCGCTGCGCTCGGAAACCCTAGCATCCTTCGTTAAGCTCGGGATTCAAAATAGCGCCCGAGATATTAAGACACTGCTTTATCCCCTTAGTGAATAATCTACTATTTACCCATAAATAGACATTAATAGATGTATTAAAATTGGTTCAGTATAATAAAAAAAAATACCCGTCTTCTAGCTATCTATTTAAACCGTAATGTGCCACTGCTGACAAAAAGGCCTCCCATTTTCTTTTCCACACACGTCTGTCCACTGCCATTGCGGGCTAGTCCTCTCGGTAAGAGTTAAGTTTGTCCCTCCATCTTCGTCTTGGTCTGCCACGATATCGTTCTTGGGACCAAACAGGGATTCTTGGACTTGGTGGACTTCCAGATTAAAAATAATGAAATCCATTGCTGATGAAAAAGTTTTGCAATAGACCATTTTAAATACCATCATGTACCTAGTCCATTAGTATCAACGTCTTTTCTTCTTTCTCATTTCATTTAGCACACTTTCAAAACACGCAACTAAATGTCCCTATTTTACCTAAACGTGAAAACAAGCCAACCTTTTTTAGGTAACAAAATAACGACGCGAAGGTAACCGGCTGGCTTTTCGCGTGAAATGTGGGTGGTACTCCAATTACGAGTAGTAGAGGTATTAATAGTGAGTTTATTGAAGTGACAATGGCAATAGGTAACTGGATTACACGTACTCATAGTCAGTAGAACTAGCCGCATGGAGAAATATGCCAATCAAACGGGTAGGTTACGTTGCGTATAATTGGTCTATGTCACAATGCCATTTCAGACACAAATCTACATGGTCTTCATATGATCTGACCAAGATTATGTCTGTAGTTTAAAAGAGACTGTGACCTCTGAGTTTGTTTCAGCCTTTCTTCTCAGAGTAGTCAGATAGGAAACGCCGACCTCGTCTAGTTTTAAAATATGATTGACGTGTAAAAGTACGTACAAACCTACCTACAGAAATAAAATCATTTATCATTTAAGATTTATGAAAACTTTGACCAAATTTATAATCATGGCATTTTATACCATGTATATGGAAACGTCATCGCGATGACGTAATTCGCAAGTGATGACAAACATTAAAAATTAATTCAACTAGGTACACTGTTTAATGTGACAAAGTTAAAAAGTGTAGTGTAATGATTGCAGTAGGTTAACAAATTACAATGCACATTTGAATTAAAGCTCCCACAGACAAGCGCGACGCGACAGCGCTACACAAAGGCACCGCTCGTCGCGCGACACGCGGTGCCTTTGTGTCGGGCGTCACGTCGCGCCAGTGTCGACGAGCCTTTACCCTTTATCCTGCAGTGCACAGCGATGTACAGAAAATTAATTAGCTAAATTAGAATAAATGAAAAGGAAATCTGACCGTGAAAAAAAACTTCGAAGGCCGCATCGCAAACGCTGCGGCAGTAAATAAAAGTTCTCCGGAATAATCATTTATCAAGAAGATACCTCTAATTATTTCTCATAATTGTCTGTCCGTTTGTAGACAGTTTAATTATATTAATCAGTGGTCTAAGCAAACTTATTTTATTCTGCTTAAAATTATAATAATGGCTGTTTATCACCCCATTTTATTTGATCAAGTCTTTATTAAGTACAATTGTTCCTGACCCGTTAATTCTCCTAAGGGTCATAAACCCAACTTTCAGGCTCATTAGAAATGTATTACAATAGATGACACTGACAATTCCAACTTTTGTCTGTTAATTAGAGGTTTTCCTTTGTCAAATAAACGTAAAATTATGCGTTTTAACGTTACATTTTGCGTTAAGTTTATGGTCGCTTGTCATAAAGAAAACAACAGTTTGAGGTAGGGGGTAGGGGATATCAATAAAGGTACAATAACGGATATTACATTTATTTATATTTAATCCCAAACTATATGATTATGAAGATCATTTCAGATTCCAATCTACATGGTCTTCACATGGTCTGACCGAGATTATGTCTGGACTTTAAAAGAGACTGTGACCTCTAAGTTTGTTTCGGCCTTTTTTCTCAGAGTAGTCAGATAGGAAACGCCGACCTCATCAAGTTTAAAAAATTATTGAAGTGTAAAAGTGTTTGTACAAACCTACTTACAGAAATACAAAGTATTTATCATTTATCAATAATATCAAAGGTCACTATTGTGTTTTGCGTTGCTAACCAGAGAGGTTTGTTTACTCTTGTTGCTGATTTAAAGCAGGTTTTTTTGATGATCCACATGGGATTTCTGCTCTCTGTTGATAAAATATTTCATGACTATTAGTGATTAGTTGACCCAGTTTTGTAGTTTATGATTTTCTACCCGGCTATCAGAAACTGCTTCCTAGTTTCTGATAGCCGGTCTTCAGCTTCGGTATTGTAGGTACACATGACTACATACGAAGCTATATATTTCCAGTATAAGCTAACTTCTCACTGTATGAAAACCCTATACAATGTGAGGTCAGCTAAAACTGGAAATGTATAGCTTGATATGTCGTTGTGTGTACTAGTTACCAGTCGAAAGACAATTGACCACACCCACTTTGATCCACTTTGTCAGGCACGTTATATTGTTGGATAAGTTTATAAGAGCATTTGTTTTCATTTCACAAAGCAATCAACAAGTGATGATGCGCAGGAATAAAATATTGAGCAAGATTGATCACGAGATCTAATAGCTTCCCGTGAACAATATCCATGTCATTCCGCACTGTCATCGAATGATCATTTGTTTCCCATTCGATATCATTTTGTGATCATACCGTTGTCGAATTTTTGAATAATTAAGTGTATTCGTTTCGTAGTCGTTGAGGGCCATTTTTCATCAGGGCTTTTTATAAAGCACAATAGGTACAAATAGCAAGATGTAGGTGGTTTTGTAAATGGAAATTCAATTTCAAAGGTAAATAACATTACCTATACATGGTGCTTTCAGTAAAAGATTCGCAAAGTGGTAACATGAATAGATAACTCATTTTGGGTATGGTTGTGTGTTAAAAGATAATATAAAACAATGGAGCGCTTGATGGTAATGAATAAATTAAGTGCTTTTTAATTATTGTTGCTGTAACCTCGTTAAGTTTTCATATTATGCTGCTTATTCCTACTGAAAATGTTTTGCCTTGAAACACATTTTCGGAGAATATATTTTCAAAAACAATTTTTGAGGGAAATGATAATTTAACTTTCTAAGAATAATAAAGTCAAAGTGTGTCTTCAAAGACCGAAAATGTTTCAAGACGAGAAACAGGTTTTTGAACCTTCTTTGATAATATACAGGGTACGCACAACCTAACAAATATAATTGGTGTAGCTACTAAATTGTAAATCCGTAATGGGCTGTAAGATTAGTTTTTGTTTTTTATGTGAAATTGTTAAAGAGCTGTGGATTTTGTGAATAAATAAACCTTTTACCATGGATTCAGTACATGATTCTGAACCCACATGTGTTGAAATTTATCTTCGGTTATTTAAAAAAAAATTGCTGTTCTATACATTTTCACAGCGTAGGTATTGCACTTTTCTATCAAACAGCAGCTTTTTTTTTGATAACCTACGATCAATAACTACGCTAGGGGGTCTAGAATCACGTGCTAAGTTCATGGTTGCCATTTGCGCATCGATCTCCCTGCCACATTGTATTTTCATATGCAAATAGACGTATCTAAATCCAGTATTAGAATATACGAGAATATAATTACCTATATAGCGTATATTTCACGCAAATCTCTGAATTAGTAAATAGATAAAGTAGTCAAATAACATTGAAAGGTAGCCAAATCAAATGCAGGTATATTCGGAATATGTAGGTCTTAAATTCTTTTTACATTAGCTTCTTAAAGAAATAGCATACCTATGATAACTATTACATGTCTGGATATTAAAGTGAATTGGATTTCTGCTTTGAAGACCTACATATGGCGAATATTTTTTATTCCTTTTCAAATCTCATTGCCTCAGACTGGACGTTTTCATCTGATCTTTTGACGTAAAAGCGAACCATCTCTATAACTAATACTTATTTTGTTGCATAAAAGGATTGGACGCGTGGAACTGTAAAGAGTATTGCGACACAGTCTCGCAGTTTGTTTGTCTTTGAAATGAAGTAAGACTAATACTAGAAAAAGAATTGGAAGTATCAGAATCGAAGGACGAAGTAAACACAAAAGTAATTCAAGAGAAATGTCCACAGTTTAATGCACATGGGAGGACAAACAATTATTACGAACAAAGAACATACGTTACGAAAGCAAACTTTGGTATTCAGTGGCTAATGTCAAAGTTTCTGCTGAGAAACGAATATCTAATTTCTGAGTAAGGAAGCATAGCTGCCGTAGCACTAGACATGAATATTAAACGTTGAATATCTGCCAGAGTGCAGACATTGTGAAAATTCACTCCGATCGAGAAATCGAAATTCTACGCTTCACTTGCATTTTGTCATTAATATGATTTGAACTCGACATTCAAATAAGGCGAATTTTATAGAAGGAAATGGTTGTATCTGACAGGATATGACGTGATACTGCCGATATTGAGTTTTGATCGCCATTTTATTATGTTGATTTGAAAGCGATTTTCATCTTTCTGTTCGATTAAACATTTTAGGACATTGAATGTTCGACAAATGTCTACAAGGTTTCAGTACGAATATTTAATTGACCTTTTACTTTTATTACCATCCTTGACGCTACTATGTCTTATAAAGCCAAGTTGGCTTTTTAGAAGCCTTTCATTACTCTTTCTCTACCTGTCAGTGGTACACTTTTAACTCATTTGCATACCCAACCCTCCTAAAATGTGTAAGTAAAAAGAATCCCAAAAAGCATCCTAAGTAAGTTGTGAATGTATGAGTGTTTTCTAGCGTAAATTCACCAGAGAGAGTTCCATAACATTAGGCGTGGAATCAGGAAAATGCACTCGCTCCCGCCGCTAACAAGCAAAAAGTTTTATAAAACAAAATCCCACTCTGGGGCAGGCCATGACAATAATAGGCACCTCGCAAGGGTACTCTGTAAGCTTTAGTGAATTCGCTGCTTTTATAGTTAGTGTAGGCAAATGTTTTAAGCAAAGGAACGTGACCTTAATGATACGCACGTCGCATCGTAGATGTGTGTATTAAGTAGTTTGTGTGTTCACAATAAATAAAATTGTGCTATTTTGGAGCTGATGTAGTTATTACATTTAGACTTGCGACTCCAAGTCTCAAATCTGTTGCTGATCGAACTCGAGTTGCCAAATGCAAAATTCTAAAAAGTTAAAAACAATAGCAAAAGTTCCATGAAAGTTATAATATTAAAACAATAAACATACATACAAAAACTCATGCCTTCTTCCCATGGGGGTAAGCAGAAACTACAGCACACCACCTGCTACGATCCTTACATACTCTTTTTGCCTCGTTTACGTTCATACATTTGTCATACACGCACGCCGGTTGCGAGTACTACGCACCTGACCTTTCTGAAGAACATCACCAATAAGTTCACTATATGTTCTCCTACGGCGTCCCCTCCCGGCGTTCCTACTCACATCTGCCTTGTAAATACCGTTTGTTAGTCGCCATTCGCTCATTCTCTCAACATGACCAAACCATCTAAGCATACTCTTTTCAAGAATATTCTATGCATAATATGTTTTTATTGTATAGGTGTTGGTCTTATCTTGGATGGTAGCCAGGTCTTATGTCCCAGCCTATGTATCGTTAGATGCAACAATATTTTGGCTCCTAAACAGGTTTTTACAACTGCCGAAAGCACATATATATATTTCACACATTAGACTACGATCAACTTGAAACCATCTTAAATCTTCTTAAGAGCGGCCAACCCGCCATAGTTTTCATACAAACTCTCGTACGTGATTTTGGCGTTGTGACACATCTTCCATTGAAATTTTTGAACTAATAGGTATCTTGTGTACTTTATTAAACTACTAGGTCTTGTGTACTAGGTCTATGCAAGCAAAAAATCGAAATTTGGAGAAACAAATTCAGTATAAGCCTTCAAAAATCTGCTTTTTTGCACAAATATTACTTGAACTTTGGCCGTTTATAATATACTCATAAATTGTAAAAGTAAAAAACATCTTCATAGAAACCTCGCACATGTAATGGAGATTCTAAATGACGAACATTGTTATCCAAAAACTTGTAAGGCTTTTTCAAAAACACGTATTTCCTGGAACAAGTTTTGTGAAATCTTTGCGCGCCAATTTTCGTTCGATGTTATCGCGTTCTGACTCTTGCTTTTTTTTCAAACATTGTGTTGGATGAAACAACAAGCTTTTCAATCATGCTCGCGTTGACGATAGACGGTTCGGGAAGGGCCCTCCGCCAAATTCAAATTTTCTTTGGTTTATGCAAATTGCAGCTCTTTTTTAAGTCGTATGTTAATAGAAATGCGATTCGCGACTGCAGGAATGATATATTTACTGAATAACAAACATCAAGTTCACATCAATCGTCAAAATTTGGAAATTTGTTCAACCTAATAATTTTTAAGAATATTTCATATGAAACTTCTTAGGTGGAACAAATTTTCCAAACAAATTTTGAATTTGGCAAGCTACAGCTGAGGATTCACACACATTAAAAACTTAAATTCATTGACTGACAGGCAACGCAAAGCCTAAACCACTGGAGTCAGAAGCATGAAATTTTGCACAAAATTTCCTTTTTGTATCGAAAGTGAGCACTAAGAAAGGATTTTAGAAAATTCATCTCGTAAAATTGGCGATGGTTAAAATTGGCGATGAAAGTATGTGCGGAAGTTCGTCATTTTTGTGGATGAGAAATCCCATCGGGCGCGCGGCTTGTATCGTATAAAATGTAATTAAAGTCACCACACCAGCACCCTAATTGCGTAACACACTATCAATCATAATCTGAATCATTTTAAAGTCTATTGCTCGTCCATTGCTTCATATGTTCGAAAATGTTGTTTGCTCAGCAACGTAAATACCGTAGTAATTGTTGTTGAACTGTCAGAATGAAAGCCATTCCTACTGTTAGTGAGTTAGGCAATTACCCCGCTGATAACAATTAGACCCCTTTAAAACGTTTGTCACAAAACATGTCAGCCAGAGCAAACCATTGGACGCATCGACATCGGATGGTTTCGCAATTTCCATGAGGGCTACCCGGAAATGAAAGACGGGTATCGGTAGCCATCTCGATGCACTGCCAGACGCATTATTCAAAACTTTTGTAACTGGGTCAGGGCTTGAAACGGTGAAAATTGTGCATTAGGTAATAAGTGACATCAATTTTGGTACATGAAAGAAAGAAAGAAAAAGTATTTATTGGATTTGCACAGTTTTATCACAAACTATACTAAACACACTCATAAAAACAAAAGTAAAATGAAAACAACAACAGAAAGTCCTGTACGAGGCCAAAAAGCCCCTATCTCAGCATGAATTGAAACAAACAAACGAGACTGTAATCAAACATACGGCTCTGTAAGCGTCGATGATAAAATTAATGACGTAACATTATTAAGACAAAAACAATTTAAATGACAGTAAACAATTGCAGCATACTCATATATATTATAAAACAAAGTCCCCGCGCCGCGTCTCTCTGTCTGTCTGAACGCGATATACTCAGAAACTACCAAACGGATTTTCATACGGTTTTCACTAATGGACGGACTGTTTCATGAAGAAGTTTTAAGTGTATAAATTTATTAAGGTTTTGTGTAAATTGGCTGAAACATGACGATGATTGTTGAAGAGGTCAAAAAACTTCTTGTATTATAATTTTACACTTAGGTATGTGACAGAATTAAATTTCACGAACCCTTGACCAAGTTAAGGGAACATGCCTCCCACATAGTATTTTCGATGCTCTTCACAGGTTTAGGCTATATACCGTCCACAAAGTGTCAAAAACTCTGTAGAATTATATTACCTTATTAATTATATTATTTTTCAATTTCAGTGATGCAATATGAAACAAAGCCTACGAAGCAAAGTAAACGAATCCCTAAAAAAAACATTGTTGCTACAGCAGTTCTCTGGGGCCTGGTAAAGGGTTAAAATTAAATGAAATCTTTCCACGCTAAATGACAAAACTTATTCTAAAACAATGCGTACAAAATTTGTACACATTTAAATTATTTGTGTATATTTAGGGGTGACAAATATAATATTATCACAGCATTTAACTACCTCTAAGTCTTAATGCACATATTTATCCACATAATTTGTATTATCGTTTAGGTATTAATTAACTGAATAATATGCCTTCTGCGCTTTTTTTTTAATTAATCAAATCGCGTTTGTCTCTAATAGGCTTCGGTATTTTGTTATATATTCTGGGTGCCATGCCTAGAAAACTTTTTGTGTAAAATACTGTGTTGTGTGTATTAGCTCGAATCTCATTGTTGCGACGTTTCGACTTCAGTATTTCAAATACACTCGGCGTCACAAAAATCGCACCTCTTTAAGAATTCGCTTCAAAGTCATTTTAACCCTATTAATCAACGGTAGACATATGACTATAAGGTATCATTGGAATGGCAATTTGTTTAAATTTCAGAATAAATCAATAGATTTGGTTTTTTGTTTACCAGGGAATAAAAAAAGCAAGCTAATGCAAATGATTAAAAAGTTTAATTTTATTTTATCAGCAAAAATTGCAACAAAGTCCATAAAAACAACTTAAAACCTAGTGTTACCCCCCTAGCCCTGATGACTGCTTCCATGCGTTCTCTCATGGACCTAATTAATGTGACAACAGTCTCTTGAGGAATGTTGTCCCATTCTGCAACGACGGCATCTTGGAGGTCTTGGAGAGTGGTAGGGGCAGGATCACGTGCCCGTACTCGCCGTTTCAGTTCATCCCAAAGGTGCTCAATAGGGTTCAGGTCTGGACTACGGGCCGGCCAGCGCATAACAGGGATCCCAACTTCTTACAGGTAGTTACACAATTAATGCGGTGTGACAGCGGGCGATATCGTGCATTAACGTGAACCACTGCCAACAAAACCCGCATAAGGGACAACCTGCTCCTCTAAGATCTCTGTTATGTACCGATGAGCAGTCAGCGACCCTTGCCCGCGAGCACTTCCAGTCCGAGAAACACACACAAGGTTCGTTTTGCCGTCGATTGACATGCCGCCCCAGAACATGCACGAGCCACCCCCGTATTCCACTGTCTCTTGAATACAGGCTTGTGCGAATCGTTCCCCTTGCCTCCTATACACTCTTCTGCGCCTGCCGTTGCAGAAAAGACACACCTTCGTCTCATCCGAGAAGAGCACAGCTCTCCATTGGTCTATTGTCCAATCCACATGGTCACGGGCAAATTGCAACCGGTCTCTCCTATGCTGTGCAGTCAATTTTGGCCCTGTAGCAGCCCTGTGAGCTGCAATTTTCTTCTCCCGCTTTCTTCTTCTAACCGTGGAGACGCTTACAGAATTTCTGCGAGCTGATCGCAGTTGTTGTTGCAGCTCAACAGCATTGGAGAACCGATAACATAAAGACGTCGAAACAATGAAGCGATCGTCTCTTTCGGATGTGCACCGTTGTCTTCCAGATCCACGTCTTCGGATATAGCCACCAGTCTCTTGGAAGCGTTGGAACACTCGTCGAACGGAAAAGCGACTTAAGTTCAGTTGCCGAGCAACATTACATTGCCGCATCCCTGATTGCAGTAATGCAATGACTTGAGCGGCTTCATCTGCAGTGGTATCCATTTTCTGGGGTATTTTCTTGCTGTAGCTGTTCACGTGTGTTCACTTCAATGATTGGATAGCACCCGGGTTGCCCTTTTTATACCCTTGTAGGGAGGTGCAATTAGTGGCCGTTGTAATGCGTATTTTGACAACATTTTTTTTAACGTTACGTGCTAATGAGATCTGTTGTGTTTAGGAATTCTAACTAATGTTAATTTAAAGGTCGTTAAATATACTTTCAATTGATAATAATATTAATTAGGTTTGATGTATTCCTTGATGGCGGGATATGCTTGAAATTTATTTTCGGAGAGGTGTGATTTTTGTGACGCCGAGTGTAGATGGAAGTTTGATTTCACGAACACTGGTTTTTCGTTAATTAATTGATATTTTATTTATTAATACATACATACATACATAAACTCATGCCTTCTTCCCATCGGGGTAGGCAGTAACTACAGAACGCCATCTGCTGCGATCCTTACATACTCCTTTCGCCTCGTTTACGTTCATACATCTGGTCATACACGCACGCCGGTTGCGAGTACTACACACCTGACCTTTCTGAAGAACATCATCAATAAGGTCACTATATGTCTACCTAGGGCGTCCTCTGCCGGCGTTTCCACTGACATCTGCCTTGTAAATATCTTTTGTTAGTCGCCCTTCATTCATCCTCTCAACATGACCAAACCATCGAAGCATACTCTTTTTAATTTACTTTTTTGTATTTTTGTTATTATTGTATTATTTTTTGTAGCTGTAATTTTTTCGATGCTAAAACAGTAAGTTGTAGTCTTATTTCATACGAAATGTATGGGAAAAGTTTTTTTTCTATTTCTGACTTTTCTAGTACTCAAACCTCAGTTGGTCCGATAAAGGTTTTTGATCCTTATATGAAACGATCGAACGGCAATAAAAAATGTTTTTGAGAAAATTGCCAATTTTCCTGCTGACTGTACCTTTTTTTCAAAATCTGCGAATACAAATCAAAATTTCTAAAAAAGTTAAGATAAGTCTCCTGAGACCGTTTTCCTGTAGCTACAACGGTTGTGGTAGCTGCCCTTGCTGCCCCATCTCAAAAGTCCACCCTGTACGAGTATTTAGTGCATATAAATACCTAGTACTACCTAGTGCGAAGGTTTTCTTATTCTAATTTTGTAATCGATTACTCAATTAATCGACAATCTCACGAACCCTCTTTCTCAGATTTCTCCGCTTCCAGCGCTCTAATGGCGTAACAAACTATAAATCATAATCGGAATCATTTTGAAGGAAGTTGCTAATCCATTGCCACTTATGTTCGAAAAATTTGTCTCTTTGTGACTGTACCCCACGGACCCCAGCCTGATAAAATTTTCGTTTTTCCTAATTATGCTAATATTAGTATTAAGATCGGCTTTCCTTTGAGGGAAAGGGAACACGCCCCCCCAGCCGCGTGTTCCTGTAGGGCTCGTCACCAAACTTGGACACCCTCCCACCATTATAAGAAATGAATTCCCATAAACTAGACTGCCTTGTCCCGACTTAGAAAGCTAGGGGACAAGGAGGGGACACAAGGTGATGTTAATATTGGGAATTCACAGTTAGGAAATATAAGTATTATAATTATAAATATGTGAAGCTAAGAAGACGAGAGGGTATACAAACGAATATAATATATGATTAAGTACTCGTATTATAAATGTCGTAACGCCGTCGTCTCCCTTCTCGCAGGTGAGCGCTAATATCTGCAATAGTTTTGATAATATGAAGGGGTAAAAGGATCGTTACGCTTGCACTTACAGTAATCATTTATAGCTACGTTAATTTATGTGTTTACAATGTACCCACTTTAGTGAGACCGGGAACCGTTTTACAACGTTTGCCTCATTATACGTGTCCTGCTAGACCTAACGCATAGAACCTCTGCGGACACTAGTACGATTCTAATAGAACACGTTTCCTATATGTGTACACGTTTCCTAATGCTCGGGCCCTTACTGTCGTAACGGACTGGCATTCCTTAAGTCTCCTAACTTAACTACCCTGGACTATGGTGTCTATCACTTCTTGCAATCCTACCCCAACTGCCATCGCCTTTTCACATTCACCAAATCTCCTAATTAAACTAGCCTAGACTATCGTGTCTATCACTTCTCGTGGTGCTAAGTCGACTGTCATACCATTCGTTTCTTTCCATCTTCTAACATCCCCACGGCGGCCCCTTGTTTTTTGTACAAAAACCCAAATTCTCGCAATTTCGCAGAATACGTTTCTGTAGAATTCCTCCATTGTTTTAAGGGTTCGTTTGAGTATCCACTTAAGGCGTATCCACTTAATATGTGGTGTATGTGGCCTTGTTTCTTTAGAAATAGTTGAATTATTCCATCCTAACTGACGTCAAATATTGCCCTTCGACTAATGTCTGGCATAAGTGCCACCCATTATACAATTTCAAGGAAATAAGTTGTTTTGTTATTAATTAGGGTAACATGTCACACTGACAGATCATAAAATAGTGATTTAATGTGTCTCTAAGAGTCCCGAAATCGTGGGAAAGTTTTAAAACAAATATAATATTTTGTTATTAATTAGGAATAGGTGACAGACAGTCACATCTTCAACAACGTAAACAACGCAATGAATGTTGTTCAACTGTCAAAATGAAAGCCATTCCTACTGATAATGTGTTACGCAGTTCCCGCCGGCTGAGAATTGAGCAGATTTTTTATATTCTAAGATAAAAAATATGCTTTTTATTTTTTTTTAACATATCTCATCTTATTACATTTGGGCCCACCATTTTCTATCCATCTCCTTTACCATACAGATAGTTTATAACCTGGATTAACCACATAGGGGTACTTCAAATCCCGTGGGATATCTTCCGACATCCACACGGGCGAAGCCGCGAGCAAAAGTTTGTGTTAAAATAAAAGGGACGGTCAGCGACAAAACTCGGATAACAATGCTATTTTTATACATCTGAATTGAGACAAAATTATTCGATGCATTGTATTTCGTGATTTCATATAATACCAAGTTAATCGAGTAACAATCCCTTAAATTTAATTTTCCGATTGTATTTAAATATTTAGCTCAATAATTAAGATTAAAAAAACAGAAGTGTTAATTGACATGTTCGTTGACCTTTTGGGCTCCATCTTAGTCGGGTTAAAAATTGTGCAAAAAGGTGAAGATAATAATTTCCATACCGATGGAATACATTACATACAATACATTGTCCCTCATCGACAATATTGGCACTATTTTCAAAACCATGTCTCTTAGTAATCACAATATATCTCATTAATCGAACTTCCTCCATATTATCGGAATAAACGACCATCTATAACCCGATTTCTCCTAAGTATAATAATAATTAAACCCGTAGGTAAGTTCATAGAACTTGAGTCATAAATAACTAAACTTGGATGATTCCATGTAGGAACAAAACAACATTAAATCAAAGATTGTGTGAAGTACCTTCAGTTATTCATTCTCAGTTTGTTATCAGGATAAAGTTACTCTAAGTACATATATAAATCCATGCATGGTTCATCGGGGTGATAGTTTTCTGAGCTAATACAATAAAAGGTACCCGTTTTTCTGGTTTGGATGATATTGGTAAACCCTTACAAGCTCTGAGGCCCACTTGCGCCACAAATCACTAAATGCATTTAGCGTTAAACGAATTTAAAACATCTTCCAATTTATGTCAATAGTTTGAAGGTGACAGAGATAGGATATTTTGAATATTGTTTAATATTCAAAATATCCTATCTCTATTGCTCTCCTCTCTCTATTCTAATATTGTTTAATATTCAAAATATCCTATCTCTGTCACCTTCAAACTATTGACATAAATAGTAAGATGTTTTAAATTCGTTTAACGCTAAATGCATTTAGTGATTTGTGGCGCAAGTGAGCCTAAGTGTAAAACCTGCAGGGTAATTGCTTAACACATACACTAACAGTAGGAATGGCTTTCATTTTGACAGTTAAACAAAATTTATTCCTTTATTTACTTTGTTGAGGAGACAAATTTTTCGAACATATCGCTCATTTGAAGAAACATCGACGTAACTGCTGCTTTTAAAATTTTAGAGGAGAGTGATTTAAAGGGTTTTTTTTTGTAATGGGTTACCGTCTCGTTCTGAAATGTTGATAAATTCTACTACATATTAAATATTCCATGCCTTTGCTCCTCTGAAAATTTGTTCGACCACAAATATCGACAACAAATTTTTGGGAAAAATTACATTTACGTCGATGTTTCTCCAAATGAGCGATATGAAGCAATGCATTAGCAATATCCTTCAAAATGATTCCAATTGTGATTGATATTGTGTTACGCAATTGGGGTGCTGATATAAAAACACTCATCGATTGATGAAAGCGTTTTTTGAATCAAGTTTTCACGCCTTAGTAAGATTTTACTAAGGCGTGAAAACTAAGAGATAGGACAAACAGTTCAAAGTTCATCATTTTGTAACCCATACGCCAATGATCTCTATCAAAATGAAAGAAATCTAGATGGGTATATTAAAGAGTGAAACACCTTAACGAACGACCTCCAAAAAGAAACACCCTTCCAAAATTCCTACCCTAGAAACGGGCTTTCTTCCTCAAAAGAATGCTCATACGAAATTTCAGAATTTCCAAGAGATATATATCCTTACAATATTGATTGGGCAAATCTATTAAACACTAGAAATTCAATTTAGCTCGACCAGACAGATTTCGTGCCTTAGTTTGTGCGTCATTCGGGTAGTCTCGGGCAGTTTGCCGCATATCTAGAACTTGCTGAGCTGGGTACTAATCTAGATATTGCACACTATGGAATAATAGTTGCAGGATTGCCCGGTCTTAGTTCATGTTACGAGACCATAGTGGTTTAATTTATATAGGTTGCTTTAATACACGAAATTAGATTTTGGTTTTGTTGAAGATCAGTTGTATTTTATTTAGTTGTGTTTTTATTCCATTTAATTTAATTTTTACACATTTAAATTTCAATCAAAGTAACATCTTAATAATTTAAAAAGTAATCTTCATATAATATAATCCATTAGTGATTCCGATATTTCTACTTGGCACATGAACGTTACAACATGTGAGTACTGGCCACTGCACAGTCGCTAGTATTCTCATAAAAACCTAATGTCAAAAAGACATATTGTGTCATGTACGTATGCATTATATCAACACGTATTAATAAAATAATATTTATAAACTAATATGTCTTTCCACGTTAGTTAACCCCATCACAACATCTATAATCATTATGTAGACATTGTTGGAAAACTAATTAAAAGTAAGCATATTTTACTCACTTTTCTTTTATACTCGAACTAATTAAAATTTCCATGGAAAGCTGCAAAAATTCTAAAAGAAAAAACAACAAAATAAATGACTCGATTTCTCTTTGATTGCTTATAAATTCATTGATAGGCGGATAGGGTAACCAGGCAATGAAAAATCTCATTTGAATTTTAATTGATTTACGATGGAAATGAACCTGGGGAAGCATCAATCGTATGGCCCATAGATCGCGGTTGCATGCAGCGTCGAAAATAAAAACAAGGAAACAATGTTTATTAAAACAGTTTCCGTTTGTCTTTTTTGTTTGTAGTGTTTTTGTTACTTTTTGTGTTAATGGGTGGTAAACCAGTAGATAAGTGGTCTACTAAAATACGGCCAATTAATTCGATGTGCCTGTAATTATTCTTATACGTACTTTTATAGGGTTAATTAGGTACACTTGAACACAGTATCGCTGTTTGACAGCAAAAATAAGATACGATATTTTTATACCTCGGTAAATTAAATGATAAATTAATATACTTAAGACTTCAACAATATCAGATCGATGACCGATTAATCGATCATTTGCGTCATTCCTAAGTCAAAGGATAATGCCATATTACCTTGAATACGGTATTATCATGGTATTGTATATTAATATAGAATTCAATATGAATGAACGTCTGCGTACATTCATGTTGAATTCATAAGTCTATTTGTTATTATTAGTTATGATTGGTTTATATAAATTATTTGCTGATTAATACCAAGAATATATTATCGTGTTTAATTAATAATTATTGATGCGCCTGTTGGGTGCGAATTAATAACGTGTTTGTAACAAAATTATATTATTCTATGAATAGCCGATTAATTCCAGTCTTGTGGAGTATTTGTATTTATACGTAAGAGATAAGAAATAAGAATGGATTTATTATTTTTGCTTCATCTTAATTATATCAACGCATATTTTTTCTATTCCCATAGGAAACATATGTCTTTGTAATCCTCGATAAAGGTTATCGCTGAACGTGTTCATATGAACTTCACATCACACATCTTCACATTTTTATTATGTGAGGTAATATTACCTGACAAAATCAAAAAGGGGAATGTGTGGACATGGGGTACACTACATAAATACGAAAAACTTTATTCCGTCTGTCACAAATACGAATTTCAAAAGTCCGAATTTCATAATACCTAAGAATTATAATGTCTATTATTAAAAATCACGAAATTTATTTTACCAAAAGTTGTAAATGCGATTTGTTTGTTTACCGATTTTCATACGTTCGAAGAATCAAATACTCGAGGGGTTCTCGGTACGTAAAACAACATTCCAATTTTCAATACTTCGAATAAACTGCTAAAATTCGGATTCTGATTCTGATTCAATTAGTATAATATTCAGTTACGCATATAAATTCAAAATCTATAAGTAACGTTTAATGTAATTTAAAAATATCTCTTAAAAATATCGGAATAAAATATTTCGGAGTATTTGGGTGTTCCCGAGGACATGAGAGTCAAGGAAGAGTAGGGTTAAACTTTCTGTAAAGCTTCAGAAACATTAAGGGTGGGTTGCACCAAGTGCTGCGTTAGTGTTTCCGTTAAGATAATTTTAACAGTAACATTAACTATTACCTCAGAATTTGACAACCTACTGTTGCACCATCATGTAAAATATAAAAGTTAAAGTTAAAAGGGTGACAAGACGTCTTATTTCCCCAAAAGGTATACGTATGGGTTATTTTTTTGGCAAGGACAATACTTTAAAGCTTGGTGTCATCACGCTTTCAAAATTAACCAAGTGCAAACTGGTTATTTCGGCGGGATTATTCATTATACTCGTACACGAGGAATTTTAATTACAAATTATTCAACTGTGAAATATTTTAAGTAAATAAAGTTAAGTTAAAATGTAATAGCAATTTGCTCCACAAGTTCAATGCAAAGTGAGTAGGTCTTGCTTTCATAGTCTAAAAAATATTATTTCTGCGGTTCCTCGTTCCTTCTACGTAATAAAAATATAACGCTAGGTCTTAAATAATAGACATGCGAATTAATGTTATTATTACTTAAATACTTATGTTTTATAGTACCTATCTATATCCACTACTTAAAAATACCACATCAGTGAACTCCCAATATGTAAAACTATAAAAAATGTATCCACATTCTCAATTTTATAGTTATTAGTTTATTAATGCTTCTAAACTGCCCAGTGGTCGCCACGTACAGGGCAAAGTACATCGGTAACCCAGGTACCCTAAGTGAGATGGTCAGTAACACCAAGGCGTTGCTGGCCTTCCTCAAGGAGCTGGGATGGATCGAATAATCGATTTTCCCACCCGTACGCAAAATACGCGCATTGACGTGGAGTTGCGGACACCAGCCCGTATTACCTATTACCTATAGTTTATTAATAGTATATTTTGCTTAACCGGAGACTTTTGACGGTTAAATGACGACCTAAATAAAAGCGCCCTGCTGGAGTTTAAAAGTTCGGCTCAGCACTGGAAGCAGAAAATCGAACTCCGTGCTTTTATTTAGCCATTCATGTAGTTGTCGCCTAGTGATAGTGAAAACGGGCATTATTCATTTGATTTACAGAGTAAAATTAATAATAAATAGATGATAAATTGATATACATGGAAATATCGTAAGACAAACTACAAGCAATATGATATAGAGCTTAGTATTATTACTGTAAGCTAGTACTACTATACTCCGTAGTTAAAATGTTGAATACTGTTTGCACTTAAACAGTATTCAACATTTCAACTACGGAATATAACAACATGAATATAATATGTTCTTGTTAACGGAAGATAGTTCAAGCGTCAGACTAAAGCCTTCGTCACATCCGACGCGATCACAAATGTAGGCGGCGAGACAGTTTTGCCCTCGTACCCACGGGCAATATTTTTTCGCGCACTGGATTTTCAACACACTGCTTAGCACCGAGAGTTGAAAATACAACAGTAGGTTTTTTTGATGCACTGGGATGCGCTCTGTTGGATTGTCAATGCTTGGATCAATATCGAGAGTTGAAAATCCAGAGCGCCAAAAAAATCTCATACCTCTTATAAAACTACAAAAGTCGAAAACGACTCGGCTCATGAAGAACTCGCGCTGACAACACGCGCCTCACGCATTCTCTCGGTGTGTCTCGTACCTATTTTTAAAAACGTTCGCTTATTGATATCAGTGTCAATCTGTTATAAACTTTACGCCTTACTTTGTAAGCCTATTACATTTTTGTCTAGTTTATGCCGTTAAGTGTCGCTGGGATGATCGACTTGAATTGGAACATTTTTAAGTATAAGAATGGGGATAAAAACTGCCACTTGCTCACTTCAAACGTCGCTACTCTCCAACGTCCATGAATTTGACAGCTAGCTGTCACTATCCGTAGGTACATTTTTCGTAAACAAGCGATTTCTTTTACGCATAATGAATTAATATTCCCCGTTGCGCAGCTGTTGACTGCAAAAACACGGGGACCCACGTATTTGCCAAATATGTTAAAAGACGCAAATTGTGGGAAAAAGCTCTCCGAAAAAAAATTGGAAACCCAATATTTCGTCGAGACTATGTGCTATTCTTTATAAACCTTCTTTATAAAGACTTTTATGGCAGAAATTCGTATACAGGTGATGCTCCCAAGGGAATTACGTCCGTTTTTATTACGTGGCACTTGTGATGTGATATTACATAAATTACAGTCTAGGTGTGTGTGTTTATAATTATTATCATATTAGATCAGTGCTAGAATTAACATCTCTGAATTTTTTCAGTCAGGAAGATCATCCTTGAGTTGGTTTTCAACTCCGATCAGGTTATTCCTATCGTACGCCTCCAGACTTCACTAAAACATGAACTTCAAGTTTACAAACACAAGATAACCTATAAATTAAAAAACGTTCATAATTTATTGTCTTTTTCATTAAAGCTGCTTGTTTACCAGACGTAGACGCTTCCTTTTTCCTTAGCTTGTCTTTTATTAGTGCTACACTCCAATTCTCATACACATTTATCTAGTTTTCGATTAATTTCTGATCGACACAAAAGTAAACGTAAACAAAACATTGGCGATTTGAGGACTTTGAACTGTGCTGCCACCTATGACGAGCTTTCAGTTTTTAACCCCATTGAGCTTATACCTTTAATGCGCTAAGTCCTAATAAGTTAGCTTATAGGTGGAATCTTTACTTAAAACGCTCGTACACCTAGATCTAAACTAGCTTAGCTCACTTTGTGTCATGCGCTTAAGACGAAGTATAGCTTAAGTTATTGAACTTCGGAGCTATAGTAACTATAGGAAGGGTTCAGTATCGTTATTACTAATATTATAACTGTATGTAAGAGAAACTTAGCCCCTTTATTGATAGCAATAAAGGGGCTAAGTTTCTCTTACATACAGTTTGTTGCTATTCTTCTTCCTGAATTTGGTGAACGCACAAACTTTACAAATATTGGAATTGGAACTAATGATTTTAAAGGCAGAATAGATTATTCTCAAATACGGTAAAACCATCCCGATTAAACCAGTCATTTTAAAACTTATTTTAAATAAAATAAATTAATAAAAACTTTATTGTTCAAGAGAGCATTTAGAATTAAAATAGTACTAGCCTCCACACTGGGATTCCCTGTGTCGTGGAGACTAGTCTCCTTCGTTATAAAATAGTAGGTAATAACAAACGTAGCATTTGCGCCGGCATTTGCATTTGATTTAAAAATAAATAATACAAAAACAAACAAAAAAGAAGCTGTTTACATCTGGGAGGTTCAGATGTCTATTAAAAGGAAACAGGAGAAAATATGTAGCTTAGCTACACCCACATAGTTGCTGAACCACGCGCGAATACTTATGTAAATACCCTGGACTCTGGCTTTATATGAAATACGGGGTTGTTGGCAAAACAAAATACTTTATCTTCTCCCAAAGTAAGCCTTTACCTCAAGTTTTAGTGAAGGAAACTGTAAATCTTCTGATTATCCTGAAGGGTTGTTTTTCTTCTTTTGAGAAAAAAATATTAATGTAAAAGAACATATACCTGCCCTGTATACAAGGTCACTTTGCAAAGTAAAGAAAATATAAGGTGAATATGAGGGTCGCACTAACGTTCACAACATTACGATGTCACTTCATATATATAGCTTTTAAAGTAGTACAAAGGTTCCTGAAAAATTTAATTTCCAAGTATGCCTGATGGTAAACTTAAACGTGTGTACTCGTATAATTTTATTATTACTGCTGTTAAACCCCCTGTAAGCTTTGGCATTGCTGAAAACGACCTATGGTCACGTATGCAACCTGTGCGATAATTACTAATTAATTTTATGATGCATATGTCATAATATATTATAATTGAACGGACACTTCAGTCTCGGATCTTTTTAGGGTATCACAATATTTAGACGAGTACACAAAATAATGATTAACTCAGTACTTTAAGGCGCTTCCTCACCGGAGCATTCGCCTACAATGTAACAGTTCAAGATTCCACTGTAACGGCTAGGGGTTTTCAAGTCGCAGGCGCAGGCCGTCAACTACTAGGTAGTGTAGAGAGATAATTGAAACCAGCAGGATAGGTTAATATTTATAATTCAATATGTAGAAGTAACACGGCTAGGTCGCGGGTAAAAGTTACATTACAGGCAAATACTCCCGGTCATTTATAGTTTTTTTCTGTTGCAAACAGGTCTATGTGGCGCTAAAGCGATTAAAAGCGCTGGGCAACGTTATTACTGGCTAGTGACACTAGCTTGACAGTTTATGCCAGCGACGGACAACGACTGTGACGAGTGACATTTTGTTCGACAACTCGCTCGCTTTTGTATTTATTTGTTCGAGTAGTACATTGAAATATAAAGTTGCGGTCTTATTTTTTTAGGAACGGGACGATTATTATCTATTGAGACTAATGTGACTCAATGCATTAAGTTTATTTTTATGACCGGAAAATCAGAAATTATATTATTACAAATATAATATTTTGGACATTTAACAAACCCTTAGGTGTTTCGGCTGTTTCGGAAGGTTCCTGTTTCGGATAAGGCGGGAGGAAACGCCCGGGTGTTACCATTGTGTGGATCGACCGGAGGACACGGTGGAGCATACGGTGGAGGTCTGCCCGGCTTGGGCGGAGCACCGCCGTGTCCTCGTGGCGGCGATCGGCGGCGGCGACCTCTCGCGTCCGGCACTGGTTCAGGCCATGGTACGGAGCGAGAGGGAATGGGAAGCCGTCACCTCCTTCTGCGAAGCAGTAATGCTCGCGAAGGAGGAGGCGGAGCGCGAAAGGGAGAGGCAATCTCTACGCCTCCGCGCCCCTAGCCGCCGCAGGAGGAGGAGACACCCTGGGCGTCGGGAGTCGATTGCCGACTCCCGGCCACCGTAGGCGCGGGCTTGCGGACGGCGAGCAATGGGCAGCTCGCCGTCCGGTAAGGACCAGGCCCGGGTCGACGGCGCGTCGTGTTCCACGCGCGCCTCAAAGAGATGTCAGCACCATTGACGGGGTCCGATAGGACCGATGCCTGCCGGGGTCGCGGATTGTTCGAAAGAGTTACCGTGGCCCTGGCGCACAGGCAACTGAAGGAACACGGGTGGGTTTTAGTCAGTAAGAGTCTGACACGCCCTTCCGCTCCGCCCAGAGCGGGAGAGGTCATTTGATGATTTCCCACACAAAAAAAAAAAAAAAAATGTTGTGTCCGTTACTTTAATTTAACTTCAGTCAAGTGTAGTCATTATTTAGAACAAACACAAAAAGTAATTTTACGTGTCTATTCAATGTATAGCGGCAGAGCAAAATCCTTTGATAACACTCTAACCCGATTACTTCTTGAAACAAGAGATTAGTCTATACCAGCGGCTGAAGTCTTATTTCTCCCCAATAACTGAAGATTACTCACCAGTTCAGCAAAACAGGGCTGATCACAAAATGAAATATCACAATTAAAACATACAAGCTTTCTGTACAATTTTCGTGGAATGTTAAACACTTGATACTTAGTGCAAAGTTGATTCCAATTACGTAAATTGAAAACTTAGCACGTCTTACTAACGGCTGCTAAAGTTCGTATCCAAAATCTAACTTTCAGGAAGTGGAGAGATTAAGCTGATAATAACTTCTACAGATCCGAATCCGTAGATAAAAATGGGAACAAAACTTGGTTTTCGTACTTTTGTATAAATTTATTTGACTTAGGCTGACCAAGTCAAAGTTCTGTTTTATTCTCACATGTCATTATCCTCATATTCTTTTAGTCTTCCCGTGGGGGTAGGAGTAGAAACTACAGAACGCCACCTGTTACAATTCTTATATACTCTTTTTGCTTCGTTTACGTTCACACATCTCGTCATACACGCACGCCGGTTGCGAATACTACGAAACTGACCTTTCTGAAGAACATCACCAATAAGGTCAGTATATGTCCTCCTTGGCCGTCTCCTCCCACAGGGTGCGATAGGGCCGATGCCTGCTGGGGTTGCGGATTGTTCGAAAGAGTTACAGTGGCCCTGGTGCACAGGCAACTGAAGGAACACGGGTGGGTTTTAGTCAGTATGAGTCTGACACGCCCTTCCGTTCCGCCCAGAGCGGAACAGGTCATTTGATGATGTCCCACCCAAAAAAAAAAAAGGGCGTCCCCTCCCGACGTTTCCACTCACATCTGCCTTGTAAAGTAAATACCTTTTGTTAGTCGCCTTAGCGTTTTTGGTATAATTTGGTATAATCTTCCTATACCTCTGTATTAGTTACCTTTTTAGTCAACAGTTACGGTCTGTGTATCGGTCCTTGTGTTTTCGGAGACATCCCACTAATCCACAGGCCTACGATTTTCTATTCAAACTTAGGTTTTCTAAGATATTCTGGCATGAACAAAACTGATCCTTCAAACAAAGAATTTCTCCGAAACCGTGAGTGCGTCCAAAATCCCCCATATGCTGTGCGTGTGAAGTCCCTACTACGGAGAGCCCAATACAAGTGCCAATCAGCTGCCAAAAGTGAATGCAAAAACTAACTATTTTGTACCGTAGAGCACTACAGCTACAAACCACGTTACATATTCACATTCTCTTGTCACAGCACTAGCCGACACTAACACGCTGAATAGCGACACTTTAAAGATGTGAAGCTATTGTATTGCTTGCAGTTGTTTCACGGTGGAGGCCGCATTGTGTAGTCAGGCAAACGTCACTAGCACGTCCTGTTTCCGGTAGGCTGCGCTTCAAAACTGCGCCATTCTCACCGTGTAGGGCTGTGGACTGCAGAGCGTTTTTTCTTTGAAAATATGGTGGTAAGTGATTTGAATGGGGGATTTTGATTGGATACTGTTTCAGCTAACAACTGCTCTTTAAATATTTAGATGAATATTTTTTCCAAGATTCTTGGTATTATTTCGTAATGTGTCCTTTTTCATAAGGAAAAGTTCATTAATTTCTTCTGCCTTGGCGAGGGTTACGACTCTGACCAGCTAAAACTAAGTCATACGTAATTGTATTATTTTTGTAAAATTAGCTTCTCCACTTCAGCATTTTCACTTTTTTTTCTCAAATATTTCCTGAGTCTAAAGCAGGCACAGACATATACTTATTCTCCAGAGTTATGCCAATATTGTTACTTAGTTAACCAAAAACGTGATACAATTAGGATATTCTGAGATCGGCAGACCCAAAAGGATCATCGTCTAATTAAATGAAAGAAAAGTTAATTTGTGAGAGACTAGGTTACGAAACTAGTTTTTCCCTATTAGATGAAACGTGCCAAAACTTGTGCAAAGCGACGCAAGTGGATTGGGTTGAATGTCTGAAAAGGAAACAATTTTTTTTTTCTCTTCTTATAATTTTGGAAATCTTCTACTACGACTGTTAATTATTTTAAGAATGCACTCGTATCAGGTTTTAATTTAAATAATTATGTTTTTATCTCACTGTAAAATTAAACGACTTGACTACCATAAGCTATCAATGAAAATTAATTATCTGATCATCTTCTTCCGATGTACGACCATTCTCATTGGTGTTAATAGGCCATTTAGACATTTTATTTTATTCTTGTAATGTATATAGGTAATTTAACTTTTGCTCCATAGAATAATACTATTATATAATGTCCAAACACAATGTGAATTGTTTTATGAGTTTTTAAATGAAATATATAAACATATTTTCTCATGTTGAATCCATAATATTGCAATTTTCACAGACATTAATTTGTTTCGTTGACTCACGCCTAACTTTTAGATAGGTACATAAAAGAGTTGTTATTTTTTGGAACAGGGATTTCGAACGAACTCTGTTTTCAAAGTATTTCAATAACCCTGCCCTGTTTTGTTTACTTTATCATATTTCCTTGTTTAGATAGGATACTAAAAAAAAAATTAAAAGCTTTTTGATTCTGTTACCAATAGCTCAATATTCATATTTTTTTACGATTCTATTTGATTTGCTTTGATAAAAAATCACCTGTAAAATGAAATGAAGTAACTGACAGTATAGTAATAAAATCTTAGTTTTGATAACAGTTTTTTTTTCTTATTGTAGTTCATCGTGTACTACAGATGCACGTCTGCCTAACCCTACAGGGAATAGAGGCGTGACGATTTGTTAAGTATGTCGATCATCGTAAAGTCCAATGAGTTTTTATCTGTCGAAAGATGTAATGAACTTGTTTGTTGTATTCTAGTACACATACCTACTTCTGGACAACCCTGTGTCTACAAGTATTATCTGGCTGCGTCACTTTCCCGCTCATTGAAATGCTGTAATAAAAATAATTCATACCTACGATTTTCTCATGTAATATATGTTTTTTGAGTTAAGAATTTTCAATGCTTTTCACGTTACCTTTTCTTTGAGTTTATTAAGCTTATACTCTGCTTTTTAGGTAGAAAATTAGATTTTTTTAAGCCTGCAGTTGTTGTGCATGGTTTAATTTCTCAAGCACAATTTTAAACATGATTTATATCATGTTTAAAAATTTGATAATTATAAGTAGGTACGTAGTCAATTGTTTAAGTATTGTCGCTAAGTATTTTAAGCTTCTCCATATAGAAAAAGTTTTATTATGTGGACTTATTTGCTCTGTTTTAACCAGTTTAAAAGGAACCACCAAAGTCCTTCGATTAAAAGAAACTAAAAAGCTTCAGTGATTCAGAAGTATTTGGTTTTAAAGAATGTACAAAGTTTAAGTTTGTTTCTTGTGAGTTTTTGACTGTGCTTTGAGTCGCGTGTAAGCAACTTCAGTTAAAATTCGAAGTCTAACATGATACAATATGGTATTGTTTCGTTGGTTTAAAGTTTCTGCAACCTTTTCTAGTTGTGGGTCCAATTGAGCTTGTAGTTTTTGAAAATAAAGAGTAATTACTTAAACGTCAATTTCACTAGCTAACTCTATAGCAGTGGTAGTGGCTAGCGAATCAAATATTGTAATTGTCAAAAATTAATTGCTAAACTGAAATTGGAAATTGACAAAAATACTAGTTATATTTTGTTTACTGTGTGAAAACTAATTTGGCCAAAAAGGAGGTGAAAACTGAGATAGAAGACATTATGTAAAGTCAGTGAAATCGATTTTTATGCAAATTGTCTACCAACTTAAATTGTCTGTATTACTCAAATCACAATTTTTATTCTTTGACAGTTGTATAAAATGGAAAATTGACGTAGGGTGAAATTACTGTTCGCTCAACAATTAATTTCCCTGACTATATCAATGGAAGAAGACGAAATGCTACGCCGAATCCATGGAAGAACAAAATAAATTGTTTTTGTTCGTCCATGGCTGACTCCCAAATAAATTAGGATAAGGGCAGAAGCATAATTAACGTAACCTTTGAAGAATTAACTTATGACTTTACAGTAAAACTATTTTCTTAATGTCCCTCGGGAATCATCGCATTTCCGAATACAAACGAATGCTAATTTCCATGTCCATCAATTATTAGATTTATCGTAAATAATAATTTGAATTCAAAACTAAGTACTTTATTGTTGTTTTGTTTTGACGTAACAACAATAAAGTAGTTAGTTATGAATTCAAATTATTATACACGATAAATCTAATTCTCTATTTTCTATCTTAAGAAAATAGTTGTACTGTACGTGTATATGAAGACCATAAACATGGTTATTTTATCTAACACATTATTTCATTTCCAGGCGTTAATGCTAGCACACTTCTTTTCAATATACCGCTAACTTAATAGAAAAACCTTTATTACTAACCATTTCTACGTAGCACGTATTCGTAATATACATTAGAATGGGCGCAGCGAAGTTTGTTTGCTACTGGAATTGGTCCGGAAATAAAAACTGTATGTGGAACGCTGCACAACACCCGTCTACGTGGACCGCATACGTATGTGTGGACACTTTCTAATTATATAAAATCCTTTTCAAATTTTTTAGGTGTTTTTTATTAGATATGACAGTGTGTTTAATAGGCAGGGGAAAATTTATAATAGTAGGTACAGGTATGTTTATACCTAGCTCCTAGCTAGAGAGTCACGTGGTTAAATAACAACAACCGCTCTCGTCTATCGAGAGTTAAGCTATGCTTGCCGCGGTTGGTTCGTAGATAAAAAAATAAAAAAGGTTTATTGCAGAAACTTGTACAACTTTTACAGTAAATCTTACATAGGGACCTCCTTTTAAGTAAATGATATACCTGTGCTAGGAGATCCCGATCTCCAATCACATAATAACCACCATAGATGGGTAACCATCCATTACATATTAAGATCTCTACGTGTCTAGGAAATAACGTTGTTGAAGTTGGTCCCGGCTGTCATTCGTAGATCTTTGACAGTCGTTACAGGTAGTCAGAAGCCCAAAAGTCTGACAACCAGTCTTACCACGGGGTATCGTGTTACCCAGTAATTGGATTGTGGAGGTCAAATAGGAATCATTTTGATGCCTAAACGAACACGCAAAGAGCATTTTGAATGCCTAACCGATTCTTATGCGTCCTAAATGGCAAAAAATAGCCAAATAGAAATTTACCACATACCAAAGGAAGAGGAAAATTTATTCCAGTTGGAACTACGAATAACGAACACATGTGTGCCCATTAATAAATAAAGATTAACCAATACTCGCACCTATCTTTTACCCACGATGCCTTGAGCCGTTTATTACAAAACGATATTTACGAAATGTTGATACAATTGCTTGAAAAATATATAATTTTAGTGAGAGATATTTCGCTCGTTACGCGAAACACTGCATTCATAAACAGTTGGCTTTGTTCCAATGTTCTGCACAATTTGTAGAGTCTTCAACGCTCTATGACGAAGCAAAAACGTGACTAAGAGAAGACACTTGCGTCAGCAAACTGTTGTTAGAGACGCTTAAGCACCTTAATTATAGCCAATAGCTTTATATGATAAGATGACTTCGAGTATCTTGAGGAGGTATTTTGATACTGCTTGGATTTTGCTTACGTTGGAGGGATCGATTCTTGTGTTCTCAGCCTTTGTAGTAACACTAACAATCTCATAAGCATATTTATTAATTGAGTAGTAGGTACGTAGTATGTAAATATCGTATGTAGTTAGTAAAGCAAAGGCTCTTTATTTTTTCAAAGAGTTTGCTAGGAAATTGCTATCAGTGTTTGCTTTTTTTAAGCCTTACAGCTAAATAAATACAATACGTACAGTCCGGATATTGAGAGAATTCGTTCCTGATACCTGTCAATTTCATACGAACGAATAAGTGTTTTGCGAATTTGATCTTTATTAGTTACTAGAATCGTCACTGACAGGTGTCAGGAACAGTAGTGTTTATATTAGGTCTTTACCTATGAAATTGCCGTTCTGCAGTACTGGCCATTTCAAATCAAAATAATTTTTGTTTGGCTATGAATTCTAATTTCAAATTAATTTTATTTTAAAAACATGGATTTTTTTTTCTAAAAGTAGTCATTTCTTTATTGATTAGTGTTACATTTTCATCGCATTTCAATCTTTTTCGTCATCATGGATACGTTAAAAATTCGAGTAATTATGGAATATGAGTACCGTCGTGGCAGCAACGCGGCACAAGCGGCACGCAACATCAACGACGTTTACGGAGCTAACTCTACAAACCAACGCACCACCTGTTATTGGTTTGCTCGCTTCCGTTCTGGAAATTTCGACCTGAAAAATGAACCTCGCGGTCGTCCGAAGACTTTGGTCGACAATGACGAATTAAAGGCGATTGTGGAAGCTGATGATACACAATCTACGGCTGAATTAGCAGCAGCTTTCGACGTTAGCGTCAAAACAATATTGGTCCATTTGCGTCAAATTGGCAAGGTAAAAAAGCTTGACAAATGGGTGCCCCACGAACTCAATGATCGCCAGCGCGAAGTACGCGTCGAGACGTGCCTTGCACTGCTCAACAGACACACAAATGAAGGAATTTTGAACCGCATTGTTACCTGCGATGAAAAATGGATTCTGTTTGATAACCGTAAGCGCTCAGCAAGTTGGTTGGATCCTGGTTCAGCACCTAAACAATGCCCTAAACGAAAACTTACCCCTAGAAAAGTGATGGTCACTGTTTGGTGGTCTAGCGCCGGTGTGATTCATCACAGCTTCTTACCAAACGGGGTGAGCATTACTGCAGATGTGTACTGTGAAGAACTGAACACAATGATGGAGAAGCTGGCGCATCTCCAACCAGCATTGGTCAATCGCTCGTCTCCGCTGCTCCTGCACGACAACGCGCGACCTCATACTGCACAGCAGACGGTCTCCAAGTTGCAAGAACTGGGGTTGGAAGCTCTCCGTCATCCGCCCTACTCACCAGACCTTGCGCCTACAGACTACTACTTTTTCCAGAATTTGGATAACTTCTTGGCGGGAAAAAAATTTAATACCCGAGAGGCAGTACAAAATGCCTTTGAAGAATTTGTTGCCTCCCGTCCAGCTGATTTCTTTAAGAAGGGCATCAATAAACTGCCACTGCGATGGCAAAGATGCATTGATTGCATGGGTGATTACTTCGATTAATACAAATAAAAAATTCATGAAAAAAATTAGTTTAAATTTTTTCATACAAAACGGCAATTTCATAGGTAAAGACCTATTATTATTTCCGTTAGATATTAAAAACTTGTAACGGCTACTTATCTTTTAATACGATTCGATATTATTGTAGGATACCTGCTTAGGATCTGGAATTCAATAAACCTAAATAGTGGAGGATCAAAATCAAAGTGAAATATTACTTTGACATTTTAATTAAGTCATTTATTCATTTTACAATTTAGCCAATACCAATCATTTTTTCTGGAAAAAGAACATGCTGAGTTGATCCAAACTGTATGAAGATATTGCAGCTGGATGATAATGATGATAATGTATATTAATTTTCGATTATGTAATTTAAAAAAATGTAACAATACAATTAAAATTCTCTTCCATTTTACCCCTTCACAGTGAAAATGTAGAAACAAAATGTGAAACAAACATTGCTACGCGTTTTGATTTCCTAGTGCTTACACTTTACCGTGGTCCAGATTCAATTCTACGCTCGGGCGGATATGTATCTCCTGTAAATTTCGACCAAGCGTCTCTCTGGTCAGATTTGCTTTATTTGTTTTTCATTTTTGAGGTATACCTTCGTCGTCATTCATGACAATGTTTTATAACAATTCGGAAATGTTACTGTGAAAGTACCCACGAGAAAAATATCATAATTGCACTTTCGAATTTATGAAGGTGTGGAATGAATCAATGCTCATTCAAACTTTGTCACCATGGTCAATAAGGGGTTAGTGAAAATAAAAGGCAAGTTTTTAGCATTTGCTTACTTCTAAAATATTGCCATTTATTTTCATTGGGCCGTAAGAGATAGCATACAAAATATCTATTATGTTTTTCTTCCTCTTAACAAGAGCCAAGCACCTACCAATGAAGTCAACTCTCAACATGAAGATCCCGAAAATATCTTGTGTGTAATACTTAAGTTTAAGTTTCCTGAAATATTAACGTAACATAACAAAACCCCTGTATTCCCAGATTGGTTAGGTAGAGGTGTATCTACCTGTAGTACCTACAACCACATTTCGCCGGTTATGTTTGAGTCCGTTGTAAAAGGGGCGAGCCTATTGCCATCCACCAGGCACAATTCTAGACTCTGGGCTGCTACTGTTCGCGACGATGTGTCACCGAAACAATAAATAATAGTGTTTATAATTATGAAACAACTTAGGGTCATGTGATTAGTTAATGTAATTAGCATCCAAATAGTAATTTAGCATCCAGAAAAAGGCAAGCAAATCAAGGTCCTCGTCAAGACGAAGATTGGCCTTATTTAAGCAAGCTTGCACTTTTTAGTATTTGTAGTCATCTACAAGACTTACTATAAGTATCTAGTATACCACTAGAATTCCTGAACAGATCCGTAAGTGCTTCCTGAAATGACTTGTAAATAATTCTGTGTTATTATTTCTTCAAACATACCCATGCCAGTGTAGACTTCAGGATATAGTTACCAACTGAGAAAATATCTGGAACCTATCGGTATAGGACGTCAGCGCCGCTAGGACATTGAGGGGCCTATCTTCATGCCGTAATAATCCGTATAGGTATACAACCTCCTAACACACATCACGTCCAGCGATCACGCCCGTTCGGTACACCTACTGAGATATTAAGTTATAGTTAAATACGATGAGTGCTTCAGATATTATTATTTTAATACTAGATTTTTCGAAAATAAAGTCGAAGTTAATCAGGAATTATGCATAATTACATATAAGCTCAAGGTACGAGTTCTATTTCTTAGTAGACAAAAAGGTTGTGTTTAAAAGCTTTGCATGAGTTTGAAAGTAAGAATTACTCATGCATTTTCAACATATGGATTCTTGGTAAAACTATGAACAAAACCAATATAAAAACCCAAAATAAATAGAAATGATGGACGTCTAAATTCTACGTTAACGCCAAACCTAAGTCAATATTTTCCTTTACCATCCCGATTTTTAAATCAGAAGCTTTATTTCTGAATTTTATATATGTACAAGCTGGAAAATACTGCAGTCGTTACTCGTTAGTCGTATCTAAAACCCCTAGATAAAATATAAGAGCCCAGTTACGTAGAAAATACACGAAACTATTTCGAATAAATTGTAACTGTCTGCTGGCCATTTCCCGAGCTTTCGAGGTGCCTAATAAGCCGTTTAAAACTAACGAAAAAAGAAACTCAGCACAATTTCTCGTCAAGAGAACGTTGGAGCTCATTTCGTTTCTCATTACTCGAAATCCGGCGCAGGTAGTATGTAGATAAAAAATACATGCTGCAATAAATTTAAAAAATGTGAGTATGGAGTACTCTTGGGAGGCATAACGTTAACAAATTACGGCAATTTCCAATATGTAACGTATTTCGATGGCAATTTTCTCGGTAACCTTCGGCGAAGTGGTTTGTGAGGCGACGTGCGTTACGATGTGTCAACAGCGATGTACATATTTATAGCTAAACATCGCACATGACGTATTGGTGTGAAACGTGCCATTACTTTTCTCAAGGGAAGGTGGGAAAATTGAGTACGCTGTAAAGATATAGCTTGTTTACTTTTGAATCGTAAGTAATCCTAACGGAATCAATGCAATGAACAGTTTCGGAATAAATATTTGAGGGTATGATTAACGATTACAAAAACAAGGTAGACTACAAGAAATTGCTTGAATATGAATATGTGCTTGGAACTTAATGATGTCGTATCTGTGTAGATTTGGGTGAAGCTTAAGTATATAACACGCATAGTTTTGCAGTTTTTATCCCGAAACTCTAGGAACGTTTCACATGAATTTAGCCGAGATGAAACAAGATTCTACATAACACACGTCGCGGATTTGAGCAGAACTTGTGAATCGTCTCACGTCACTCATGTCGAACAAACCAATGCGTCTCGTTGCTCGACAAGTTTCACGTTTTTTATTTATATATATATTTATTTGGTACACCAACAGCAGTACATACACATTAAAGCAGAACAATAACATAATAAAAGTACTGGTATGTAGGCCTATTATAGATATACACAGCATTCACCACAAAACAACAGTAAGAAACTTAAAAAAAATATATGGATACATAAATTTCAATTCAAAAACAAAATTCAAAATAAGTGGACACGAAATGTTACCACGAGAGGTGGAAGGTGAAAGCGTATGAGTGTGAGTGATAACTAAAAATATTCAGTTTATGCACTCCCGTACCTCAGAGACTGATCTTCTAAACTTGGTAAGTGATACTCGTACACCGTGTAAGTCGGTTTCTGACGAGTCTGGTCGTTGAGACCAAGATTGGATTTGCGGAAAATGGATATGAAACAAACTGATGATGGGATGTCTGGGAGGTTCTGAAGGGACTGAATATTGGATACGCTCAACACGATCGCTACGTTTTTACAAATCAGTTTGCAACTTTGTAGAGGAAAATTAAATCACGCGAAGGGCGACGGTCTCGCAGTGTCTTTATATTGAAAAAGTGTAAGCACTGCTCATACGGACAGCGATGGCTAATTTTCCTGGATATAAAGGCTAGATGTTTATAATACACGCTTTTGTATTATCTCAACTCTTTGCTAATGAACTGCATAGAATGAATTCTAGGCAAGACTAGCGTATTCCAACCGACTTCTTACCAGGGTATTGAACAAGACTCTTCTGGTCTTTGTTAGTTGGAAGCCTCGAGTGTTCCGTTTTATAAAACCCAGCATTAGTGCCGACTTCTTAACAATGTCGTGGCTGTGTAGCTTGAAACTTAGTTTATCATTGACTAGAACTCCTAGATTCACATACCTTAGACAACGTGGTATTGCACAGTATATAGGTAGTAGAAAATGATGAGTGTTTTTTAGAGAAACGAATAAAAAAACATTTTTGCGCATTTAAGGTCATATTGTTAGCTATGCACCGGTTTTCAATATTTAGTAAGTCGCTTTAAACGAGCGTAGTATCTGCAGACCCCGTGATCTTCCTAAAATTTTTAAGTCATCAGCAAAACAACAAAGCTTGACATTCCTAAATGATAAATGATGATTTTACTTGTGATGTCTTTTACAAACAACAAAAACAAAACTGGGTCGAGATGAGAGCCCTGTGGGACTCGAAAGCGTACATAAAATTCGTAAAAGACATAGCCATTGACAGCAATGAACGGAGAGCGATTTATAAGATAGGACGCGAACCACCTCAGTAGCGATCTGTGGACGTGGTGTCCACAGATCGCTACTGGGGTGGTTCGCGTCGTTCGGTAGTAGGCTCGAGTTTTGCTACCATGAGTGGATGGCTCACCTTGTCGAATGCGCTGCTGAAGTCCGTGTATATTGCGTCGACTTCATATCTGCCATCGAGCGCTTCAGATATGTCAGATAAATATCGGACTAGATAGTCACGGTACATCGGCAACTCGGAATTCGTGTTGGCAGTCGGAGAGCTTAGTATCCAAGTAATTGGAAATGATGGGGCAAACGAGGCATTCAAAGAGCTTAGAAAAACAGGATAGGAAAATCGGCTTGTAGTTTTTGATGTCGCTGAAGTAGCCTTTTTATGCACAGGCACGATACGGTTCTTTTGCCATTCGTCGGGAAATACTCCCGATTCTATGGACCGATTTAATAAGAGAGACAGTGGCCCTGCAAGCGCTCTCCCACTTGATTTCACAAAAACTGGTGGAATAGAATTAGGACCAGCACCCTTGATGGTATCTAGTTTTTTTTATCTAGCTATAAGTTTTTGTGATGTGAATTTTATATTACTTAGCAATCCAAATGATTCTTGGACATCTGTTGTTGCACTGCTATTTGAGTCGCTAAAAATGAAAGAAAAATGAGAAGCAGAGAGATTTGCAATATCAGTTCCATTGTTAGCTACTAAATCATGCATGTGCATTATGGCTGGAATTGCCATTTTGGTGTCATTGTGCATTATGGTTTGTTTTTAGTGTAGCGCCAAAATGATTTAGGATCTTTTGTTTGTAGTCGCTGTAGTTTTGGGGTTGACCATTGTATGACAAAAGCTTTTAAGTAAGTCGTAGCTCAACTTGTCTCGAGGATTATTTTATAAATTTACGAAATTTACTACGATACTTCTCTCTTTCAGATAGTATTTTTATGAGCACTTTACTTAACCAGGAAGGATATTCTTGTCGCATTACTGTACGACAGCGCGTCTCATCATAAGACTATATTTAGTTTCATTTTATAAATACGCTTAATCAGGGTGTTTGAAGACCGGTTATCGATACTATAAGCGAGTGTATGTAGTAGGATGATACTGAACATCTTTTGCTATGACACCAAATCCGAAATCACAATAAAAATATCCTAAGCTCCATACATTTATAGCCGCATAATCAGATCAGATGTTGGGAAAACCTCGTATTTTGGCGTATCTCAAAAAAAAACCCCTGTTTTTGTGTTGTTGTTTGTTGTAGTATGGGATTTTTTAAGAAAGAAAAGCCCTTAAAGTTTTGGTAACCGTTCACCAAGCCATTGTAGATATTGCAGTATAATTCCTGCAATTACATACTTTTTGTTGTCATGTCGATTAAATTCTTTTTACGAGTCATTCGGTCAGCTTTTTACTTTTTCGTGTTTTTTTTTGACTATTCAAAAATTGACAATTGTTTTGAACAATGTCAAGAAGAAAAAAATTGAAGGCATTCTGTCGTTGGAATTCCAAGAGAATTGTGATATTTTTTCAATAATATTGAATCTTTCTTCGAATGTGAATTTGAAATTTTTAATGTTTAACCACGATATGTGAGTATTCAGGGGTACAATCGACTTTACGTTCCCTAGAATTTATCGTCGCTTTTTCTTTTGGTGAGTAATCCCTTTATAGGTTCCGTATTCATGTAACTTGTGCCTTCTTCTTTAATCTAAGAAGATTTCCTTTTCCTTAGATTGTTTGAAAGGCCACATTTTTTGCCCTTACCCTGCCATTTATTGTTCGCCTGTCTTCTTCCATCGTATGCCGGCTGCCGAAGTCGAAGAGCGAGCTTGCGGAGAGAATCACAGGATCGTTGCCGAGCAAGGTCGACGACACAGGTCCAGTACCTTGGACATCAGGTACTAAATAAGTCATTTGTGTGGCGCAATAACGCCCAACTATCAGTATAATCGAAGTGTTCTGTGCTACACCGACGTGTGACATTCTATTTTTAAGGTGCTTTCCTACATTCTTAACATCAGATCTTATACTCTTTAAAAGTTATCTTAACGAATTATGTAAAGAAAAACCTTAATCTTATGCTTATTTGAAACAATTTATAGAGCGGCACGAATTTCGTACAATTGCAATCTAATTTAAATTCGTCAGAATACTTAAGATCCTAAATATTTGGTATCATCATAAGCTTTTTTCTCCGAAAATCTTGTTGTGATATTTTTTTTTAGTAGCAATTAGCCTTTTAAAATTCCAACGACTGTTTTTTTTTTTTTTTGTCTATTATTAATCTTTATTTCCGATGATTTTTATTATAATAATAAATTTTACGTGTATTCGCTGCGTGAGTTTGATTTTTAGCGAGCTCACGCCGGGGTTCGAGTACCCGGCGTGTTAGCAGCCAGCTCTACGCTGCAATATGTAACACTACCTAATTTAGACAAAAATCTTAACTAGTTTGGGATTTCTTTTTGTTACACAAAAAACTAAAACCAAACTATTTACTTATACGTACAGCTCAAAGAATTATCATATTTGCACGTTACACCTTAAAACGTAATTCAGCTGAAGTCAGCGAGCGGTGTAGCGCTAAGTAAATTTGGCAAGATCTTACGTCATTCTAAACCAGTGGTAAGCCAGTTACAGCCACAGGTGATGTTGTAAAACACTGACTTCTACTTAATTTATGCCGTTAGCACACCAACGTAGCGGGTGTGCCTTGCGATAGGAGAACAAAATGTATGAAAGAGTGATTCGTCAAATAATTTCGCGACAAAATCGTAGTGGTAAGCGTAAGGCGGAAGGCATGGCCGGGCGGTAAAATCGCATATAATTATGACGTATGTAGATATTTTATGCACAGTATCATAAAATAAGCTGTGTTACATCTCGGCGGTGTTCTTGAAATAATTACCTGCGGCCATCCGGTAGATAAATACGCACTAAGGTAGTACTGACTGCGTCTTTTGAGATGTAACTGCACTTTGTAAGTCCACCAAATTTTATGATTGGAGAGCATAATTTTTTAATACCTTCTGTTTCGTGGTAGGTAGTATGTCCTGTACTGTAGATGAAAATATTTTTTCATAAATCCGGTAGCTTGTGGTGTTAGGTTTGTTGTTAAATAATCTAAGCACATCAGCCGAAGCCATTCGGATAGTCTGAAATAAAAATAGATATTATCCGTTTATTCGGATTCAAAAATAAAATATTTGCTATGGACAAGTTACATAAAAGACCGCGATGAAACATACATAAATGCTCAGGTTATAGAATTGTATTTTAAAAAATTGTCTAGGGTAATTTAAGGAGCAAATGTTAAGTTCCTATCGAAATAAATTTGCATATCGTCAGGAAAATTTTATGTAAATAAAAATTTCATGTTACACCAAATCATTTAGATTAATATGGGATGAATAGTTTAGTTTTCACGGACGTCAGCAATCAAAAGATCGCGGGACGCACATTAGACTTTATGTGACAGACTAAAATCCTCGAAGCGGAGAGCAGAAGCTAGTATAGGTATATTTTGTTCCTTTACTCGGGCATCGATCGCATGGAAAAAGAGAGATTCTCACTTACTAAGTACCTGTCAAGTAAGTTATGCTCGCTACGCTTCAATAAATATACAAATACCAGCATAAATAGAAATAAATAAAAATTGTGTTATATTTATAGGCTTCCCTTGCGCACTGAGTTGGTAATTTAAAATAAAAATGTTATTTCTAGTATCGATATTGATGATTTCAAACATCCATACAATGACCAATACAGTCGATAACTTTCATGTAAATAAATGTGCGGGAGCGTTTCGCACCGTCCACGTCCGTACGTAACTGCGGCGTACTCGAGACTTGAGTACAGGTTATGGTATTTCGTTTCAACGAAACCACGTCTTTATTTATTATATATTGAAAGGGGCTGTTCGTGTTCACACAATTCATGTACTTGAACCTATTACGGGACACTCGCTCGAACCTTACACTGTCGCCACTAAAACAAACCTATAATTATCTTTCACTGTTTTTACCTTCAATTTCATACCATTAATTTCATCCTTTTGTAAATCTTAAAATATTTCTTATACATTGACATTTTTATAAATTGTCACCTGTCAGTTTTCTTTTTCTAATGTAGCTAACTTGTTAAAGCCAGTGTTAATAAGGTCAGGTTCGCTTCCAAAAACCACTTTATTAGTGCTGGCTATTTAGTAAACATGCCATTTATAAGGTAATATATATATTTTTTTTTATGTGAATGTTATCCTTGATATAAATACGGGCCTCCGTGCCAAATAAATCAGAGTCTAAGCCCGTTTAAGCCTGGAGTACTAACTACCACAATACCTGAAGTTTTATTTACATCCCGGTGACCACCGGCGACCAGCTCATAAGGTCTACCGTGTTACCGGAGATCCCTGGTTCGCCGTGCTGTTTGAGCTGGTCCGCCGAGTTACCGGAGATTCCTGGTCCGCCGTGCTTCGCCGTGCTACTGGCGCTCCCTGATTCGCTGCTGTCGACGATTCCTGATACGGCGTACTGTTGGTGATTCCTGATACGGCGTGCTGTTGGTGATTCCTGATATGGTGTGCTGTTGGTGATTCCTGATTCAACGAGCTGTTGGTGGTTCCTGAGTCGGCGTTCTGATGGCGATTCCTGATTCTATACTTTGCATTGTATAACTTTCCTCTTATTAACAACATTGGTGACTTACAGTTAGCCCTCCTTTATTATAAACAAGAGGGTTGACTGAAATTTTACAAGGTGTACACCAAGATTTAGAAGCGCGTCGTTACGGCCGTTTTGTATGAAGACGTAATATGGCACAGTATAATAAAGTAAGCAGTTACTTTATTATACTGTGCCTTATGTTCGGAAAAAAATCAGCTCGGATTAGCCATTAAGCCATGTTTAGCGGTAAAAATGAACTGCAACATACTAATTCAGCAAAAGTAGATGCCGGACGGAGTATGCCGATTGACACGTGCCGAATGAAAGCTAACTTGCTTCGGATCGGCTTTTTTTCAAAAAATTTAGAATGCTGAATCGAATGTTCCGACTCGAACAAGTTTGGAGCACGCCTCAGTGTTCTAATAGTTTTAGAGTTATGGTTTAGTGTCATTTACAAATGTATTATAATTTATACTTTAACTTGTGTTCTGGATTATATTCGACGTAGCTTTTAACCCCTGAAGTGCTAAGTTGTACGTCGGGATAATAAGCTTCTTTACGTTAAAAGCTTAGTAGGTGGGTAATGGAACTTACGTGAGGATACTTGCTGTGTGTGAAATGGAGTAGGTAAGTCTGTAATTCTCCAATGAGAGCTTACGTAAATTGAACTCACAGATTGAACTATTTTTTTTTGTATTTTTACAATCTTGATTCTAGATTATGTAATGTTTTGGATCTTATTATTATTTTAATGAGAGACTTACCTATAGTCTGTTCCAAAAGTAACCGATGAAAGTCTAAACAAATCCTGTTCAGGTTCAACTCTAACGCAAAATCACTCTCTAACTCAAGGAAAGTGGTTACACAATTCACTTGCATTTAGGTTTCAACTCGCCACTTTTTCCAACAATTTTTGTTAGAATAACATTATTAAATTATAATTGAAATAACATCGCAAAAAATTGAGGGTATAATCTCAACTGTCAAATGAAAAATATCTATAATAATGGTGACTTCAAATTAGAATTTCGGACTTAAGTATCAAATAATTAAATCTTAGCACTCTCAATTGTATGAATCGTCATTTTGAACTGAGTGAAATAAGTTAGGTTAGGTTAAAACTGTGACCAACCGCGCGCGAGCCGAGCGAGCGTAGCGAGCGGTGCCGCGGCAGCGGCCGGCGAGCGCTACTTCCAAATTGCTCGCAGAAATGTTTTCACCATTGTCTAATTATCCATTAAATTTAATAAACTGTAGGCGAGTCGTCCATTAGGCATTTCATACCTACATAGTTGAAATAAATATCAAATATCTTAAAAAACCATTAGATAATTTAATTTGTAATAACGTGCTTCTTTTTTTTTCTAATTATACGTATGATTATCATTTAAACTTTTGTTTTAATTATATGTTATTAGTCCTCCTTTTTGTTGGTCGTTGCTCCTTTTTTGTCATTATCTAACAGATTTTAGACTTTGGGATGTAATTTCGTGATTTTGAACTTCGGGATATGGGTCTTCGGGATTTTAAGCTTCGGGATATGGATCTTCGGAATTTTAAGCTTTCGGGCAAATGAACTTTCGGGATTTAAAACTTTCGACCAAACAATCATTCGGCGTTTAATTTTTCGGGATTTCTTCCATAGATATTTTAAAATACGGTCTTTTAAATTTCGGTATTGTAATACGTACCCTATCCACTGCATAAAAAAATTCTAAATGCAAAACAAACCAAGAACTAAATCCCAAAATACAGTGCCAACTTGAGGCTATAACAAATCAAAGAGATAGTACTTTTATACGTCTTTGTTTTTATGATATGGAACCTTTTGCCCTTTATTGTTTTAGTAATATCACGAAAAGATAAATGCGGGTTCGCTATCCGAAGTTCGGCGAAACGTCTTTTTGTTCCTTTGTATAAAACGTCTGGATTTCCATTCAAAGAGATTCCTATTATAAAATATCTTCATTATTTTATAGATTATAGTTTTATATTCTCTAATAGTGGAAGGTATATTTTAATCCTTGATTTTTTGTTATAACAATTCACAAAGGAGTCTAGACGTAGACAAGTCTTCTTTATGCATAATATTACAACATGGGATTTTTAATACCTAGCTAAATTATTTCTATAGCACTGTATTTTGTAAACGAATGATTAAGCGTGCGTAGGGCGCGGACAGCTTTGCGTTCGGATGCCGGTTGCAAGCGGCGACTATACATTTTATTATTAATTAATATAATTGATATTGGACCGTTTTACATACATACATAAACTCATGCCTTCTTCCCATGGGGGCAGGTAGAAACTACAGAATGCCACCTACTACGGTCCGGTATACTCTTTATGCCTCGTTTACTTTCATTCATCTAGTCGCTCACACCGGTTGCGAGTACTACGCACCTGACCTTTCTGAAGAATATCACCAATAAATTATGTCCTCCTAGGGCGTACCCTCCGGGTGTTTCCACTCACATCTGCCTTGTAAATACCTTTTGTTAATCACCTTTGATTCATCCTCTTAAGAGCAGCCAACCCGTCATATTTTTCATACAAACGCTCGTACGTGATTATGGCGTTGGAACACATCTTTTATTGAAAATTTTGAGCTAATAGGTATCTTGCGCACTTTATCTAGGTTTCTATGTAAGTAAAAAATCAAAATTTGGACAAAAAAATTCAGTATGAGCCTCCAAAAAACTGTTTTTTGCTCAAATTTTACCTGAACTTTGGACGTTCATAATGTACTCAAAAATTGTAAAAGTAAAGAAAACATCTTGATAGAAACCTCGCACATGTACTGGAGATTCTAAATGACAAATATTTTTTGCAAAAACTTGTAAGGATTTTTCAAAAACACGTATTTCCTGGAACAAGGTTTGTGAAATCTTTGCGTGCCAATTTTTCTTCAAAGTTATCGCGTACTCACTCTTGCTTGTTTTTCAAACATTGCGTTGGATGAAACAACAAGCTTTTCAATCATGCTCGCGTTGACGATGGACGAACCGGGAAGGGCCCTCTTAACGTGACCAAACCATCTAAGTGTACTCTTTTACATTTCTGTCATTACATCTTCTTTTAAACCGCACCATTACCTCATCACATCATTCCTCAGCCTTCAGCCTTCCAGCATTCATAGTCGCACCACATCGCAGGGAACGCATTTCCACAGCATTTATTCTACTTTCATGCACCGTTTTAATTAAATGACATAATACTATTAAAACCCATAATTAACCAATAAAAAAATAAAATAAAATAGAAAAATAAATATATACCTACAAACAAAACTTCTATTCTATTCTATTTTCTCTATGGCAATGGTAATGAAATGTCAGTGTTATGCAAAATAGTGCCAGATCAAAAAAAAAAAGAACCGTAACTTTTAAAGTAGTTAAACGAGACGTCAAAAGTAGGTAAAGTCGACGTTGCAAATGTGCAGCAAACCGCAAACTTCCATAATAAGTAGAACGAGGCACCAAATTACTGGCGCATTTAACTTACAGTGATTAATGAAACATCGCCAACTTACCTCTCAGAGGCTATGGTACGATAGACCTCCTGACTCTGGTATTTACCGTATTACTCTGCATGTATGTATTATGGAAAATAATTCTTGGAACTGGGAAGTGTAAACAGTAATACGGGGATTGTTTGGAATTATTAATTTTAACACCTAATTTAAGAGCATCAAATCCTACACGGAAATCCGATCCTCTTATCTGAAATTCTGAACAATCGTAAGTTCTGCGTCAGTTTGATTTTACCAGACACCCCAGCACGAACGCGTGACGTAAATGTACCGTAAATTAGAACGATTTTAAAATTTAAGTATTCTTTCGCACATAACATTAACTTTGTTTTAAGACTTTTAGGGTTCCGTACGTCCTAATGAAAAAACTGAACCCTTATAAGATCACTTGTGTGTCTGTCTGTCTGTCTGTCATAGGCATAGCCAATTTGCTCCGAATCTACTGGACTGATTAAGTTGAAATTTGGTACACATGAATTTCTGTGACCCAAATATGGACGTCTTACGTAAATAAATAATTTTGAATATTGGCGTCACTTTTTGGGGGAAAACTAGAAAATTAAAAACAAAAGTTTAGCAAACTGTACCGTCTGACATATCAAATGAAAGGGTTTGTAGTGAGAATCTCAAATACATTTTGTGTATAATTTTAAAATAAACAGTTTTGAAGGAAATATATGAGAATTGACCCCTTATCGACGAAACGACTGCGCCTAAAATTTTGAAAAAAGTACAGAAATTAGTTCTTTGCTTATGGATTATAGTAAAACTTATAAGAAGTCTATGGTCCTAAAATAACACAATAAATCTTTTCATATTGTATGTAAAAACGAACAATTGCATTTGGAATATATGGGAGATCATGTTTTTCAACCAAAATGTCAAGTTTGTTCTTTTGACTGCCGCCAAGACGAGCCATACACAAAAAACACGGGCACTACCTACCTTTTCTGGAACCGTTTCGCCGTATTTTCATACCCTCGTAGCTTTGCCTGGATAATACTGAGATAATGAGAGAGCTCAAACTCTCAGGATAAAATGTAATTAGCAGACTTATAAAACGCCAGTTTCGTTAGTCAAGTTTTTATACTTTTGATTTTATTCACAACTAAAATGCGTTGATTTCGGCACTGACTGAATAACTCACTCACTAATCTAAACCTCTAGGGCACTTCCCGAAGTCCTAGAAAGCTGAAATTTGATATTCAGGTTAGGATTTGCACACAAACCTCAAAAATATTAAGAAATCTGTAACTTTCACTCTCCCACCACCGTATTGGGAGTGCAGGTGTGTATTTCATATGGATAATAGGTATACTTACTTCCATTTGTTATGAAAGCTGGATTAGCATGTACAATCACCAAAAGGGATAAGTAACCAGGGTCATCGCATATAGTTGAAATTTAGTAAGAAACTGATGGATGTTTGTGAATAAAATTTAATTTAATTAATAGAAATCAAACAGTTAATTTATCAAATTTAATTTCATTCGAAAACATCCATCGGTTTGTTACTAAACTACAACTATATCCGACGACCCTGATCACTTATCTCTTTTGGTGACTGTACATAAACAACAACGAAGAAGAAACTTTTTTTTCATTGTCTATTAAAAAAGTAACTGCTGGCGTGCAAGAAATACCCTTTCACCCGATTATGCTAGAAGTAAGGGTTATGATTTTAACATGTATGTTTAATATCGGTACAATATCACTGCTAAAATAAAAATAAACATAGCACCCTACAAAAAGAAATGAAATCCCACCAAAAACATTTTATGTAAAGTAGGTTGCCAAGACTTACATAACGCTTTTACTGTTAAAAGTTATCGGATCTAATGTAGAGCTAAGCCCCTAACTCTACAAGGCCTTACTTAATGGATTCATGAGATACGGCTAAAAACTATGGATAAATACGGATCAATTTCAACTGTCTACCTATCGGTAGCCATAGTGGGTATCACAGAGTGTGTATTTCTATTGTCGCTATAACAACAAATAATAAAAATAAAATAAAATTAAAATCAATGGTCACCTACAAGAAAGTTGTTAAAAAAAAATTGTGTTAACTAAAATAAATGTGTTAAATAGTGTTAATTGTACGGTGGTACGGAACCCTTCGTGTGCGAGTCCGACTCGCACTTCACCGGTTTTTGCTTACACATCTGTTTGGTACGTATTAAGGCACCTACAAACAGGTGCGACACGCGACGCGAATCGGATGCGGCCCAAAGGCACCAGTCGTCGCGCGTCGAGCGGCACGTTTGTGTCGCGCTGTCGCGTCGCGCTTGTCTGAGGGAGCGAGAGATAGGATAGAACTTATATTTTCGATTCAAAAATCGTTCGGATTTACGTTACGTTTAAGTCGTGGGTTCGTGCTAAGGGCTCAGTGGGCCTAGACAAAGTAACAGTCGATTAGCGATGACGCTAGTAGAAAAGCCAAAAAATGTAAGCGGTTGACATAAGCTCAAGAGTATTCTATTCTATCGAAATGTCAAACGAATAGAAATTAGCTAGATAATGTTAATATCATTCAATTCTATGAAACGAATCGACAGTGTTGAACGATTACTTCCATAGAGATGCGTAGCCAAGTGGCACTTTTTGACAAGCGTCATCGCTAGTTTTCGATTCGTATGATGGAAACATTAGCGAAACCGATAGCGATTGTAGAAATAGAATCGCTCCGAAGCGAAAGCCATTTGTCTAGGCCCTCTGGTCACGCACATACACGAAATGGATTAGTGTGTGGCTACACATGCCTTAAAGCACGGTACGGATTTATAAGAGGTAAGATGGGTCTGAACGCTGAACTGATTTAAGAGGATTACAGAATAAATAAGGCATTAAGAGGATTACAGACTAACGTAGCTTGTCTGCAGCTGGCAGCACTAGTTGTAATCTTCGATAGCGCTAAACACTACGTCGATTTTCTTCCACGATTATTATTTTCTATGCTGTTGGCAAAGTGCCTTCTGAATCTAAGTATGTTGGTACTTTAGTAGGTAAATTGTACCATCATTAGTTATGAGGTAATGGCCATTTACTGAAACCTCACCACATCGCTACTGTTTTGTTACACTTGTAATCCTTAGTGGTACCAAAATTTGAAAAAAAACCGGCCAATTGCGAGTCGGACTCGCACACGAAGGATCCCGTACCATCGTACAATATTTAACACAACATATAAAAAAAACACATCTCTTTTACGGGGACCCCTTTAATTTTTATTATTTGCCGTTATAGCGGCAATAGAAATACACCCTCTGTGAAAATTTCAACGGTCTACCTTTTACGGTTCATGAGATACAGCCCGCTGATAGATGGACGGACAGCGGAGGCTTAGTAATAGGGGTCCGTTGACACCCTTTAGGTATGGAACCCTAAAAATTATGTTGGTAAAATGATTTATAAGTTGTGAGTACTTAAGTACCTACAGGATGTGGATTAGTGTCAAAACACAATTGTTTTCTTAAGTGTTTATTATAATTGTCATCTAATTTGCCATTATTTTGTGGATTTAATAATGGTTCTTGTTTTTCTTCCCGTAAATTCCTAGTAGGTATAAATAAGTACCTACTATCATTGATTCTTTAGAAAACAACGGAGAACAGACGATTTCTACGAACCTCTCTTTCCGTTTATTTTTATTAAGAACGATCAGATATCCGATTCACTTTCAATTAAAATTCCGACTATCGTATATTTCGCTATACAACTCTATAGCTCTATTTTTCAACGGGATTTCGTATTTTAATCGTTTTGTTATAAAAGCATGCAATTCCGAATTAAGTGTCGACACTAATCTCCGACCATATTTGCGTTGTCACTTTACCTGTCCATTAGAAGGGTCGTAAATCTCCGAGGATTTACTGCATACGATCCTACACGCTGCCGCTGGCGTCTACTCAGCAGTTGATGATCTTAGGCACACTTGCACCGCCATTCACTAAACACGTTTAGCGTTAAACGAGTTTTAAACATCATTCTGTCTCTGTCATCTTCAAACAATTGACAAAAACAGGATTATGTTTTAAACTCGTTTAGCGCTAAACGTGTTTTGTGATTGGCGGTGCAAGTGGGCCTTAGTGTCCATAAAGCCACTGCTAGATGGAATAGAAAGGATTTTAGAAGAATAGCAATAAAAGGAAAGTTTAAAGTGGTGTGAAACCTTCTTGTTCTTGTTTCAGCGGATTCATTTGGACAGCGGCTGCAATAAAAGTGTTTTAAAAGATTGAATTCGATATATGTTGGAACAATATTAGATAATCTTTTGGATAACCTCTCCTTAATGTAATAGGGCTTTTTTTCAGTAGCAGCTTCTTTTATTAAATTCATGTCAATAATCCCATATGCGCTCAAAAGTGTAAAAAGTAAGTTTAACGAGTGATCTTATAATGTGTACTCAAATGATATTGATATTGAGAAAAAAAAATAAACTTTTCAAAACATTTTTCGTAAATATTCTCAAGTAGGTACCTAAGTATGTTTTAAAATATATCAGCTATTACTAGCTGACCCACCATACGTTGTACTGTCCAAAAATTAATACAAAAATCCCATAGAAAACGGAAGTTCAATGTATCCCAAATTTGAAATTATTCCGTGAAACTTTTTAAATTTTTCTTTCCATAAAAATCTAATTTGGACGATTGCGAACATTTTATAACAAAAAATAGCCAAATGGGTCCAGCCGTTCTCAAGTGATGTGCTTACCAACGAACAGCATTTCATTTTTATTTATATAGATTATTGGCAGCTGCATGCTTCCGTTTCATTAAAATTTTATTCACGCTTGAAAGTATCCACGTTCAATAAATTTATAAATTATTCCAACAAGTAAAGTTTCAAGCCATTTTCAGCTGCAGTCATTATTATTTCAAGAATATCATCGATGACATATATTTAAATATTAAGGAATTTCAGACGTATTTTTGTATCATTGTGAATGTGAAAATTGTGAAATGGATAACTTGATTTAGGAAATGTATTTATTTATTATGGAGCAAACTTATATTAGTTTTTCTAACAAAGGAAAAGTAGGGTAGAATCCGTTTTTTGCGACCAAAACGGGTCAAACTCAAAGGATACTGTTTTAAATAAATGCGAATGAATAATCAACATGATCATCGGTAGCCTTGTTCCACCCACTCCTGAGTATACGCCTTCTCCTTTTTCTGCCATGTTTCTCTGGTCTGTGCGAGTTTCATCCAGGTCCTCTCTGCGATCTTCTGTAGAATGCAAATGAATAATAATAGAAAAATCTCAGCGATATAAATTTAGAATTCAATCAGTTATACGGCTAATGCTAAAAGAAGAAAAATATCGAATGGTATTGAGAGGAAAAGGTTCGCTATAAATCAGTATTTTCCGGTTAATAAATCAGACAGAAATTCGTGGATTTATTCCTTAAAACGGAGGCATTACGCTAGCTTAGAAGTGGTTTGTAGGGGCGCTTTACGATGAAATTATTTTTACAGTTTATTTCTTTTGATAACATTTTGACTAGCTTTCGCCAACGATTTCGTCCGCGTGATTCGGGGTAACGAACCGTTTTTAAGGCATCCATTAGCATAATGAACTAACTCCCTAATTTAATTTAAATTTTCTGTATTTGCTGCAAATCCTATTGCCCTTTTTCTTTTCTAAACTAGAGAATGATAAAGATTTTTTGAAATTGCATGTAATAAGGGTCCGCTGAAAATATAATTATTTAAATTTATATTCAACCAGGCGATGAAAAACAAATAAAATGCAAAAAATATTCAAACTTTGTACGCACCTACGCACCAATTTGTAAAAGAAATAACTAATCATATTCTGTCATTTCGAATCTTCTCGTAATGCAAAGATAATAATGTGAAATATTACATCTTGTTTTCGTGATGCTAAGGATTATAATACTTTTTTCAGTCCTAATGTTTATGTTTAATCTTTTAAATATACCTTTCATCGTAAACGTACTGATTCTTTTACAATTTTATGAGTTCCAAAAAAAATAATTGAATAGCTCTTGTCTTAATCTATATGCACATTCAATATCTAAATTATGTGAACTACTCAACCAAAGTTAGCTTAAGCTAAAATAAGGTAAACCTCAAACAATACAGTAACCAGTTCAATCCTAACCGTCTTTTCGTCGCATTGGTAAAAAAAAACTCTTTATCGTTAACATATTCATCAAAGATCATAAAATTGCAATAATTAAATCTTTATCTTAGTAGGTACCTACGGTCAAAGCAATGAATTGTTAAGCAAATTGCCTACCAGATAAAATTGACCGTATATTCGAATTACTACTGTCATTCTTTGACAGTTATAGTGATTATAATAGAAGGAAAGTAAGTTTTATAAGAACCTATGTAGTTAAATGTACAAGAACCTCATGTCCTTGCATCGTAGAGAGTTAGCCATTTGAGATATATTTCAGCACGTGTCGCATGACCACCATAGAAATGGGTTTCATCGACGGCAGAATGGACAAAATGATAGATTGTAGAAAAAATTCTTAAGAAATTTGTCAGCAATCTGTCATTTTGTCTATTCTTCCGTCGACAAAACCCGTTTCTATGTTGGTCATGCTATGCGTGCAGGACATGTATTTCATGTTCCCTTTTATACGAGTAAATATTACGACATTTGACATGATATTATTATTCTAAGGCTCCAAATTTAACTCTTTATATTTATCCTCAGGGATTGTAGACGAGACTTTCGAATATAATATATTATATCTTAGAGTATTGAGAGTATTTATAGTCAAAGTTTAATGGATACATTCAGCGTTCGTCGTGTTAATTAAGTTCTGTTTGCTAACAATGATCGATGGTGTTGTCTTGTCAGTGTGTCTATGTCATTTCAGTGTACACACGCGTAGTGATGAAGATTATATTCGTGTAATACACTAAAAGCAGTAATGGGAATACATGTTATTTATAGTTATATGAGTACTGATAAACATATAGGTAAAGTCCGGGATATTAATGCTTAGAGGGACTACAGGACTTAAACGCAAGTTTTATAATGCCTATAAGTATATGATCCACTGCAAAAAAACAGAAAAATAATATGATATTCTTCAGGATATGTGCTAGTTAGATAGTGTGTTAAAAACATAATACTTACTACTAATTTGATATGATAGAAAAAAAGAAAAAAATATATTTTAACGATTAAAAACCATACTAATATACATGCAATCATTCTGATTTTTTTGTCAGAGTATTCTCTTAATATTTTAATCTAACCAATAATTTTTTTGGAAATAGATAATCGCTTTATATTTTGCAATAAATTACCAGCGTTTTGTCATCGCGCTCCTCTTTCTTTTCGTTGCAGTCAGATAGTGATCGCAATTTAGATGTTAGTTGTCAGCCTCTTAAGCAAATTGGCTGTCAACTTAAATTGTCCGTATATTCAAATTACAACCATCATTCTTTCACAATTTTATAAAATGGTTATAACATGGCAAATTGGCATAGGATGTCAATTTGGTTAACAATTATTATTTCTGACTGTACTTGCTTAGTTACTAAGCCAGCTTCATTCCAGAGCTGGGCAAAGTCCTTCCCCCATGACTAAGATATTTCAAGTTAGAGCAAATGTTGGCTATTGCCCGATGGTTTCATCTTGCTGTCCGCCTGGCTGTGGCAGGTCTCCACTTATAACCAATAAATGAAGCAATGAGCCAATAATGACCCAAAGTTCATTATAAATACATAGAATATACGTGTTTAGCCACGGTTTTGAGCTACGACCGTAATTTGCGGATCTTTTTTTAGTTATAAATACACGTATATTAAAAGGATCCGGTTGAATAGAATTGGTTAGGTACCTTTTTAGGGTTCCGTACCCAAAGAGTGCCAACGGAACCCTATTACTAAGCCTCCGCTATCCGTCCGTCCGTCTGTATGCCTGTCAGCGAGCTGTATCTCATGAACCGTAATAGGTAGACAGTTGAAATTTTCACACAGTATGTATTTATATTGCCGCTATAACAACAAATAATAAGAATACGAGTAAAATAACGTAAAAAATTAAAGCGGGACCCCCTTAAATTTTTTACGTTATTTTATTTTTATTATATAAGAAACATGTTTAAAAACAAAAAGTAGTGTTAAATATTGTACGCTGGTAAGGAAGCCTTCATGTGCGATTGCAACTCGCACTTGGCCGGTTTTTTATGTCCCAATAATGCCAGTATTCTTGCAGCCAAATTGTAAAGCCAACATTTACTATTTTTGACCCATTTTCCAAGTATTAGCACACAAACTTGTATGACGGAATTGAAAGCCATCACCTATGGGAAATTCTTTCTACCGATTTGGGAGTAGTCGTCTGATTGATGATGCTACTGGGAATAACGCCTCCAATGAATATACTCAGCTTTTAAACTATGTATCGAGAGGTTTTAATACATTTTACTTTATACTAGCTTCTGCCCGCGGCTTCGCCTTCGTGTATGTCGGAAATTATCCCACGGGAACGTGCTAACGAGACAGAAAGTAGCCTATGCCCTTTCTCAGGATGCCATCTATCTCCTTGACAAATTTTATCGAAATCCGTTCAGTGGTTTAGGCGTAAAAGGTAACATACAGACAGACTTACTTTCGTGTTTATAATACTAGCTGTTGCCCACGACTTCGTCTGCAACCTAGGATGAAAGTAGCCTATGTTCAAGTAATGGTCTATCTGTGTGCCAAATGTTATCCAAATCCGTTCAGTAGTTTTTGCGTGAAAGAGTAACAAACATTCATCCAATCCTCACAAATCCTTCCTTCCTCACAAATCCTTTACATTTATAATATTAGTAGGATTAGTATGGATAAGCATTTCTTATTGCAATGGCACTTTTTTTAATAAAATTATGTTAGCTAGGTTGAACCTTGTCATTAAACTTCACGATTATTAATTATAATTTATTATAATGTCTGGGAATATACATATAGAAATACACATAGAAAAACAACACATGGAAATACAATAACGTCATTAAATTTTTAATAAAAATGGCATAAGTAATAAATTATGTTTTTATAGCCATATTCAATAGTGTTGTTATCTATATATTTTGAAATAAAATCTTATTTATGACCAATCATTATTTTATTATTAGAATAGAATGAGCAATAAGATATGTAGATATCATAATCGTGTAAAAGATTTGTATAGATTATGCATTGATTAATAACGGAGCATACACATCCTAACTATCCTAACTAATATTATAAATGCGAAAGTAAGTGTGTTTGTTTGTATGTTACCTTTTCACGCCTAAAACACTGAAACGATCATCCTGAAATTTTGCATATACGATGTCAGGTGTACAGAAATGGACTTAGGGTACCTTTCATCCCGAAAAAAGTATTGTTCCCGAGGAAAACAAGAATAAAGTTCTTATGATAATAGATGGCACCACGTGTCTTCCGATCATGATTGAATTATAACCCGAATTGATAGTCAAAGTCTAAATTAACGCGAGCGAAGCCGCGGGCAAAAGCTAGTGCAATGATAAGGCCAAGTTTGCTTATTCAGGTTAAGATGAAAATAATCACATTAATCTGTATGTATGTTACGTGGTAGGCTTTAAACTTTTTAATTACTTATTAAGGGGAATTAGTGTAGTTAGTTACACGTGGATGCAAGTCAGTAAAACTTCTGTCTGTTCTGGGAAAATAATTATGTAGGTACAGTCAGCAAAAGAGATATGTATCCAGGGTCGCCGGATATAGTTGAAGTTTAGTATGAAACCGATGAATGTTTTCGAATAAAATAAAATAAAATTAATAGACAACAAACTGTTTATTTATCAAATTAAATTTCATTCGAATACATTCATCGGTTTCTTACTAAACTTAAACTATATCCGGCGACCCTGGATACTTATCTCTTTTGCTGACTGTAACTGGTACAGTCAAACTCACGGCTTTTCCCATGCCACCCGGCGTGGGAAAACCCGTGAGTTTATTCAAATTACATAACACCATGTGCTACGATTCTATATACCTACATGAATAATAAGTACATATATTATTTAAACTTTAGTTTATTCAAAATATACGAGGTGATGGGTATCGATTTATCAATATCTCATTATCATAAACCTCTTTGATAGGCATTTTCATTTGTGTTTAACCTTGCTTATTAATACCTGGATAATAAATAATTTTATTTTCTATTTATATTTCTATTTCTCTTGCTCTTATCTAAATTTATTTGAGGTTGACACAGCTTATCTTCTTCTTCCATACCTAATTATCTATAATGATGATAAAACTAAAAACAAATTACTTTCTGAACTCAACATTTCAAGTAATTACACCACCTGCGGCCGTTGGTTACTTGAAATAGGTACCGTCAAACAGGGTGAATAGGGATGCAGGGGTGAATCGAGACGAAACTGTGTAAGAGATTTTAACACTGAAATAATATAATTTGTTGCTAACAAGGGCAGTTAATCATTAATTAAAATACAGTAAAGATAGTAAGATAGTGCCTTTTTGGCAACAAACTATATTATTTAAATGTTAAAATCCCTTTTAAAGTTTCGTTCCGATTCGCCCTCCATCTCTATTTACCCCGTTTGACAGTACCTAATCTTCACATCTGCGAAGTATTGCCAGTTAATTTAATTTGCCTTGTATGCACTCAATTCATTAACAATTCATAGAATTAGATTAAATATCGTCGATAAATCTTAATAATACCTTTATTACTTTAGCTTGTTTTATCCATAATTACCTACACAAGTTCGATAAAGGTATCAAGTACATAAATAAACATCGGAACCCGGAATCAGAGACGGTAGTTATGAGCCAAGTTCAGATCCGATCACGAGTGCCAGTTCACACGGATGGTTCCGCGTTATTGCGAGTAGGTCGCGGTATTGTTTTAAAAAGGAAACTTTTCGTTTTGTTGAGAACAGCTTCATAGTTTTCGATATTTTGTCTTTTTAGGTCGCCGGACGGTTATAAATACACAGGTCAAAAAAAGTTTGTGATCTCTAGCAAAACCAGATATATTTTTACAATTTAACTTTATTAAGAAAATGTGTTCACGTTATATCTTTTTTTAAATAGAAATACACTGTTTGAAATAAAACATTTTTAAATTTTTTTTGACAAAAATTGAGTAATTCAATCGTAATGTAATTGTAACAGAAATGTCGTGGAAAGAAAAAAATCGTTTAACCAAACTTATACAACAATCGATTAATAGAAGGTTTTTATTTAATACAACATAACTCCTCCCCTGGCTCACACACATGCGGAGATCCTCCTGGGCATGCTGAGGATCAAGTTATCCAGCATTTCTTGCGGTAACCTGTCCCATTCTTGAATAGCGGCTTCCCTGATCTGGCATTGTCTGGGGAGGTGGCTGACAGTTCCAAACAGCTCGCTTAAGAGCATCCCACGCGTGCTCTATTGGGTTTAAGTCAGGCGAGCTGGAAGGCCAGTCTAACCTTGTGATGTCGTATTCTCGGAGAACAGAATTGACTGGTTGAGCTCGATGTGCGGCGCATTATCATCGACCAGTACGAATTGGTGCCATCGTTTACTCAGAATGGTCTGACAATTCCATCAATAGCAACTGTTTTGTACCTATCTGCCGTCATGGAGCCTCGACACGGGATCAAAGGCATTCTAGCTCCAATCATAATTCCACCCCAAAAGGACACCGATTTGCCGCCTTGCTGAACGGTTCCAGTGGCAGTTCTTTGCCTTTCAGAGTCTCCAGGTCTTCTCTAGACACAGACACGTCGGTTATCTAGATGAGTATAGATTCGCGATTCGTCAACGAAGAGACAGTTTTGCCAAATATTTTCCTCCTCATCTTCTTAATTTTGCCACAGCCTAGCCCACTGCAATCTTCGTCGCTGACGTTGCCGTGAATTCAAAAGTGCTCGCCAAGATCTCCGTGCTCGTAGTCCAGCCTGGTGTAAGCAATTCCGAATGGTTTGAGTGCTAACTTCAAATCCAGAGGCGGCCCGCACTTCTGCTTTTATTTTAGTGGCGTTGATTGTTGGGTCACGGGCTGCCAGCAATCTGATATAGCGCTTCCGAGCAGCAGTCAGAACAGTTGGAACACCACTGCGAGTACCCATAATCCTAGCTATATAGGTAACGTGTTAAATAAACCCTCTTCATTAAACTACAAAAAGCTGCGATTATAAATACATGTCGAATTGTGAGAAAGTTCTTGTAGATAGAAAAGAACGAAGTAGGACCTCATCAGACCAACACATAAATGTTTAAAAAAAAAACACACAGACGTTGAATTTACTTGGCTTCGGCCCGAAAATGTAGCTCAAAACCAACCAAAGAGATGAGAAGAAAATACATTTTCCGAAATAATAATAAAGCTGAAGAGTTTGTTTCTTCGTTTGTTTGGTTGAACGCGCTAATCTCTGGAACTACAAGTCGGATTTGAAAAATTATTTTAGCATCTGGTAGCCCAATTCTTGAGGGAGGTTATTTAAACATCACGCTATAGGAGCTAAGCAAAAAGAAATAAAAGTCAGAAAAGGAAGTAATACCGCGGGTGGGCGATAAGGTGCGAAGCGGTGGCTCGAGTGCCGAAATTACACGCGGAAAAAGTTGCAGATAGAAGATACTATTCTAATAACTGTGGTGGCGAAAATGATAAATTATAAATGATTTTATTTCTGTAAGTAGGTTTGTACAAACACTTTTACACGTCAATCATACTTTAAAAACTAGATGAGGTCGGCGTTTCCAATCTGACTACTCTGAGAAGAAAGGCCGAAACAAACTCAGAGGTCACAGTCTCTTTTAAAGTCCAGACATAATCTTGGTCACATCATGTGAAGACCATGTAGATTCCAGACAGAAATTTAGGTGTCGTGGGAAAATGGGGATCAACGTATTTCTTGCAATTAGCATAATTATTTAAGTTAGGATACTTTTTGTTTTGTTTTTGAGTATTAATGTTTAGGAAGTACAAATGGTTTACAAAATGTTTATATTTTTATTTACTGAATACAACTTTTTACGGTGTTTTGTTGTTGGTGTTGTTTTTCTTTAAGAAAGAAAGTCCCCGCACAAAGGTTGATCTTACTGTACGTATACCTAACATAAATTTGTAAGCGAACCAGAAAACTTCTTACTTCGTTGCACGTGTTTCGTAATTACTACGTTTTATATTACTACTTTTATTTTATCTTGTTCGAATGTGGATCTTAATTTTCTATTGGCCTCGGGTAACAGCTGGTTTAATTAACTAATTAATATAGTAATAATTAATAAAATATTTAATAATAATATTAATTTAATTATTTTAATAATTAGTGTTCTCAAAAGCACACGAAGAGCCCCAACCTTCCTTGTCCGAAGTAAGTCCTCAAAAATTCCTGCCGTAATAAATACATTTTATTTATTTAAATCAAATAAAAAGGTCATGTTTGCGTTTAAACGGAACTCTGGCCAATAAAAATGTAACGGAGTATTATGTATTCCACGCGGACGGAGCCGTTTGTCAGGTTATTAAGTCAATTCGTGACCCTGATTGTGGGTCGGTCAGATAATTCATGTTCAAATAAAAAACAACGAACGTAAGGTATGTTGGGTAACACACTGATCTAATAAAGCTTTGCGTTATCAGTTTGGTTTGTTTTGAAAAATATTGAAGAACATTTTTTGATTATCGTCCAATATCTTCTTTAAACGGACCTTGGTCCAGTGGTCGGAAGCCCTAGTTCTGTGCATGAGGTCGTGGGTTCGATTCCTAGGTCGGGAAAACTAAAAATATTGGGTTTTTAATCTGATCTGGTTTTCTCAGTAGCAGCCCGGAGTCAAGATTTGTGGCCGGTTGATGGCAATAGGGTCGCCCCCTATTACATCAAACACAGACGTAACTGGCAAAACGTGTGTGTACTATAGATATACCTCTGCCAAACCCTTCGGTGAATACAGGCGTGATGCTACGTTATGTTAAATTCTTAAAACCTAGATAATTTCGATATATATCAGCTCTAACCAAATGGCGACGATGCGAAGAGTTTGTTTAAATTCATGTCCCACGTGTTGTGAAAGTACAATTGTTTAGGATACGATGGGACTGACATACGCTGTGCGTAAACGCCCCTATAAACAAATAAAGAAAAAGAAATCTACATTAATCAACTTTGGTTTTAGTCATAGTAGTTCAGGAATAGGTATTATTATTAGGGTTTTAATTTAGGTTAGGTAACCTAAATTAAAACATCGGTCAGGAAACTACCTCTACTTACAAAATTGCAGGTTTTCTTGGCACGATTAGGCGTTGCAAGATTTTGTCTTTTGACAAAGTGGCCACTGCTGTAAGTTAACACATGCGTTTAAAAGCAGTGCTGTCTTAAACGACACATTCGGTATTGTTATACAATGTTCCTGTCCCAAAGCAGGCGATTAACGAGAAGCGAGTAGAGCTAGCAACTAAAAACGAGCTGGCGAGCAACGAGGAGCGAGTGCACGACGGCGCGGGGACGAGCGATTACTCGCTAGTATGTGTATGTACCAAACGTGAGTGTCCCATCGAGTGTTCTGCCCGCCAAGCGAGCGTCGCTGAGTGAGTACTCTCTTTGTTAGCTATTGTTGCTGCAACACACGAGTACTCGCTGGCGCGCGGTGGTGTGAATAGTCAGCGATCAACTATTAATATAGGTACTTATGTACGAGTATCTCTATTGCTTACACTGGACCCACAATCTTTTTTACGTGTCTTGAGCAAGAAAATCGTTGATAGCTAGTCGCTTCCTCGTCCACGGTGCGACAGATGCCGTAAGTGGATTTCGCACTATTACTGCGTCGTTGCTTCATAAAGTATTACCGACATAACGCAATATGACGGGGAACAGCTACCTCTTGACTTCTGAAAGCAATTTCAATTCAATTCAATCTAATGTCTTATCTCACCGCAGATATTCTTCTTAGCGTTTCAAATATCGTTTGAAAAGAAGTTTCCTTTTTCTTTGGCCCAGTACTCGGCAACGCTAATACCATTCGCCGAGGCAGACGCATGAGGCACGTGTACAGGTGATAGTGCAGGCGGTGCAAGATGAGAGGCGAGCCATTGTCTGTGGAGAGACGCCGCTTACACACCAGAGGTCTGAGCCGTCTATGAACCCCACTTGTGGAGGTTCTCTTTGCTGTGGCCTACTTGGGAACGAAGTATATTTAAGGTTTTCCAAGTAGACCACGGTAACTTGTGCCTGAATGGGAGGCTATCTGATGGTTCAATAAAGAAATCAGGAGGTTTAAGCAGTTCTTGCCAAGGATCACATTTTCCTGTGGAGGGATTGCCATCGGCTGGACTCACGCACCGAAGAATTTTTTTGCGACTTTTACGCCTCTGTGACACTGGATTATAGTTGTGCATAGGGGGCCGTGGGTCATCCTGTAGCTTCGCCCTCTCGATGCAGCTAGCTAGGGAAGTGCGGTCTTAAATATTGTAAAAGGCAAGAAAGTGCATATCAAAAGAGCTCAAAAGAGATCTGCATACACATATAGGATAAATTGAAAAGAAATTGAAAACCTTTCCCAAACCTAAATTCTTGAAAAAAATTGTGCAATTATTGTCTTGGATAGTGCAAACGAAGTAATTGCCTTCAAGTAGACACGAATTATCGTCGTTCCAGTAAAAAAAAACAAATAAGAAAATTAAAGTATTCATTTTAGCGCGCACCCAAAGAGCAATCCTTTCATCGCAGAGTTCACAAAATTCAATCATTTACCTAATTTTGACCGTTCCTACGAAAAAAAGGGCGCGTGAGGACGTGGAAAAATTGCTTGCCTAAGCGCACGTATGTGCTTCCCATTCCTTTCTCTCGGCCAAATAACATGCTCTAAATTTTCTTTATAACACCTTAAATTATATATTTTAATTCGGCGCACCTTTTTTTTGCCTTGGGGAAATCCTCAAGAATACCCTCCGCCTGGGAAGAACAGAGTGTTATGACGGACTCCTACCGACTAAAACCCCACTATTCTTTCTACTATCATGAATCAGGGGTCCGGGAGATACATTGCCGTACCCGTGACCGATATCAGCCCGCCATACCTAGTGGTCCCCATCACCAAGTGCGGCTGATCCCAGGACTTCATATCCTTCCATTAAGAAGCATTGCCAGGAGCCTGCATTAAGGAGCGCATACTGCGTCGTACCTCTTTAAGCCTGATTGCTCGACCGACGACACATTACCAATTTCGCCGCCTGCAACCCCTTTTTTATGGTGGCCGGAGATCGTTAAGCGTCCTTCGACGCCCGGGAGCTCTTCTGGTGTGGGTGAAATGAGATGTATGCTTTCTCTCCCTCTTTGCCGCCTCCTTTGCATGCATGACCTCGTCGTAGCAAGATGTGACGGCATCCTACGCATTTTCACTTCCGACCATAGACCACGGCCGGGTGCGAGAGATTACTCGCACCGAGTGTCGCGATGAGGGCACAGTGCTGTTAGGCTCAAGCTGAGCACTCGTCCAGCGTATAATATGTTGCGCCGTATCCTCGGGGCAGTCTACACAGTGATGATAAACTGATGATCTGCTCTCGACCTATGCGACGCAGGTACTTCCCGGAATATCCGTGTCCGGTAAGCACCTGCGTCAGCCGAAATCTGAGGGCGCCATGTTGCCTCTCCAGCCATTCCTCAAAAATAGGCCTTTCCGCCACTATTCAATTTCATCCTGTTTATACAGAACGAATTATTTTAAGAGATACACCTATAACTGCTAAAGAACCCATGGAAACGATTTTTTTATTTTATCTAAGTAAGTTATTAAAAAAAAATACTTGACACGCATAATAAATACTAGCTCCTTATTTTTTAACATCGATTACGCTAGTTTTTACGTAGTATAGACACACACATATCTAATTTTTATTTTATTTATTTATTTTTGTATCTGTCCGTGACATCACAGCAGCAGGCCTTAACAGAATACCAGCGCAGCGACACTTATTTTTAAATGTCGCAGCATCTTGCTGAGATGGAGGCCTTTTGGCCTCGTACAGGACTTTCTGTTGTTATTTCAATTTCACTTTTGTTTTCTTTTCGTTTTTAAGAGTGTGTTTAGTTTAGTTTGCGATAATCCTGTGCGAGTCCTAATAAATACTTTTTCTCTCTCTGTTTCTTTTTTTCTAGTATTAATTACTGTCATTGAAGCGGGCGGCGGTATGGAGGCGCGGCGCCGCCCGCGCTACCGTCGTCCTTCGTCGGGGCGGGTCATTCATAGAATAGGGAGTAAAGGATTTATGCAAAATATCTGAAGCAATTTTAAAATTATATTAATTATGTAAAAAAAACACAGTTATCTAAATGTGTTTTTTACGTAATTATTATTTAAAAAAAACGATGCTATGGAATCTTTGCCAACTATAGATATTTCTCTTAAAATATTTCGTGTATGAATATAATATTATACCTTATAATATTCTGACGATCGGATGTCGAGTAGTAAATAATGTATATTAATAATGCAATGAATAAGTAATGTAATTACTTAATGTAGTTATTAATAAGAAGCTTGTTAATTTAATGAAATTTTCATAACAACGTCGCTTATTAAAGCTTAAATATCATTATGTAGGCAACTATTGTATTGGATAAATCCTACTATTCTACTTATATTTTATTTATTTTTATATTATAAATATGAAAGTTTGTGAGGATGGATAGATGGATGGATGGATGGATGGATGGATGGATGGATGGATGGATGGATGGATGGATGGATGTATGGATATTTGTTACTCGTTCAGGGGCTCACGGGCCCTATCAGAATACCAGCGCTGCGGTATTTATTTTTTAAATATCTTAGCATTATGCTGAGATAGGAGCCTTTTTGGCCTCGCACAGGTTATTTACTTGTTTATTGTTGGTTTTTTCTTTTTCTTTTTTATTGTTAATTTTATTAGTTTTAAATGCTCCTTTTTTTTTTACTCTTTGTATTTCCTGTGCGTGTCCCAAATAAAATATTTTTCTTTCTTTCTTTGACGCAAAAACGACTGAACGGATTTGGATGGAATTTGGAACACATAGATTATAACCTATAACATGTAGGATACTTTTTATCCCGGTAGTACGTTCCCGTAGGATAATTTCCGACATCCACGTGGGCCAAGCCGCGGGCAAAAGCTAGTTAAAATATAAAATCGAATTGGGACGTTTCAGAAAATAATTTTAAGTAGGTATCAATTTAAGGTTGCAATAAAATCGCCTTCATGTGTGGCGATACTTTAGGTAATGTGTATGATGTCTGGCAATCTTTGAGTAATCTGCCGCATTACCACCTTCCTGGCACCACGGCATGAGCCATAGTTGGTGCCGTTACTAGATAAGTATTATTAAACATGAAGAATTATCCCGCAATCAGAGATTAATAAATATAACCAACAAAGTGAAATACAACAAATACTTAATTTTCTACTTAAGTCATTCCCCAAAATTCTTCATGAAATAAAATAAGTATGACGTTTTGCAAAACAATATGAACTGATGCGGCCAAGGAAGTTCCACCCTTCCGATAATAAACGACTTACGGCCTTCCACAGAAGCTTTCGTTTTAATTGTGACCATTACACGCTTGGTTTAATTAGCGCACCCGACCACTTATACCCACTAATTAAGAGGGGAACGAGAAGTTAAACATTTTCTCACTAAGAAACGCAAACAGTTCAAAGCTTGAAAGCAGGCACGATCCTTAAGTCCGGTCTAGACTAGAATCTTTGTAGAAATTACCCTAGGATTAATTTAAAATTGTTATTAATTAATGCTTTCAGCGTTCATTACGGTATTCCTTCATTTCACGTGCAAACATAGTTATCATTTAATTTTAAATTTTATCGGAGATGCTTTCTAGTAAATGGATCATCATAATGTGAAATCCTAATAAGAGTATTATTTTAAACATCAGGCGTGCTACACACTAGTCGGGTCGGAATGATTCGGCATGATTCGGTACAGCAGGGTGGCAAAATTTAACATAATTATTATATTATTTGGCCGTCCGGCTGTATCGAATCATGCCGAAACGAACAAGTGTGTAGTAGCACACCTTACAGAATATGCATTAAAAAAACTTATATCCAAAAAAAAAACAACAGACTACCAAAAAAGAACACTACAACGTGAAAAATTACTTTTATTTCGGAAGTCGGTGTTTTTGGTTTTGTATTTTCGTTTTTTGCTACCGACTTCCGAAATTAAAATTATTTTTCACTTTATAGTGTTTTTTTTTGTATAAAATATTTTTTTTTTTAAATACTTTTTGTTGTGGTACCTACCCCACACAAATTCCTATACCTACCACTACTTGATATGTAAATAACAGTGACAGGAAGTTATTAAAACATCATCAATAATTATATACTAAGTGGAAAAAATACGCATTATTAAGGATAACTCAAAAACTACGGGTCAGATCTTGATCTTGATATTTATATGGGACCACATAAGAAGCACCAGCTTTCAAATAAAAAAAGAATCTTCAAAATCGGTTCTTCTAGAAAAAGTTCTGAGGTAACACACATAAAAAAAATATACAGTCGAATTGTGAACCTCCTCCTTTTTTTGAAGTCGGTTTGAAAACTGGAAGTAAGTTCGATTTACATCAATAGCTACGTAAAAACAAGTGCCTATCAACAGAATTTGAATCGAGAATTCTGCCCAACATTGGAACACTTCAAACCTTTGACTGGGCAGCGGGCAGTGAAACTAAATCCGAAGAACGTTCAATTCCGTTTGAGTTAATGGTGAAAGGATAGGTACCTATACAAGTGACCCTACTCCCTTGACGGTTACAACTTTCGTGAGAAGTTTCTCGTTAAACCCCAGATGAGTGCGAAAAGCGTTTAGATAAGTTTTCGTGAGAAAAAAGGTTATAAGGCACGTACCTATTACTTACTCTCATTTGAACAACTGGAAAAAAAGTTCTACGTTTTGTAAATTAATTGATTATCAATTTATTTAAGTATTGTTTATACACAGAAAATATGGACCAATAACAAATACCTACGTTATTTGAAATAGATATTTAAAAAAAAAACCTCATTCCTTAAGTAACGCTGAAATTTTAAATCAAAATATTTACCTACTCTTTGGCAAAAATCTAGCGTTGCTATGAGATAAGTAATTGCGAAGAAAACAGCAGCTAATAATGTTGTTTAAATTAAGAAAACAAAACAAGTGTTTTCCTTCGAATTTCAGTTTTGAAAGTGTGAAAAACAAATAATCATCGGCTAGTAGGTACTTAGATTCTTTGTCAAAATAAACCACAAAGCTTTTTTATTCGATTTGTCATTTTCCGGAATACCCAACTGTCATTTAAAATTCAAAAAGTGCTCTAAAATAAAAATTACAATGGGCGCTTCTTCCCCCTAAAATAATTTTCTCGGTCAGTGATTAAATTTTCATTAAAAGGGTAAAGTGGTTATCAAGATTATTAAAGGAAGCGTTGAGTGGTTAATTGAATGAAAAATGTGGAACTTTGTGAGTTTTAATCTCTTACTTTCAATGATTTATGTCCCTGATGATCCTTTTTGTAATGTCTTTTGTAAGTGCCATTAGATGTGGCTTTATTAAGTACCTACTTAATCTTCAAGGGGATCATAGCTATCTACCTAAATAGCTATGTTCCCCTTGAAGATTTCAATTTGCTGCTCTTCTTCTCAATATCGTCACAGGGGCAACCCATGGAGCGAATTTTACCCGAACTTGCGTTTGCGTCATTTTCTGCTGCCACTGTCGATACTCGCATGCGGTTAGCCTTATCATCTGCGGGTGAAAATTTTGGGGCTTGCGGGTGGGTACTGCAAAAAGGTTTTCTATTTCAAATCATATGAAATTGGAATCGTGATCAGATGAATCAGCTAAGATAAGTTAGAAAATAAAACCACAGCAATGAAACCATTGCAATCAATTAAATTAGACGGTTCCAACGGCCTCGACCTCAGATACTAAAATTAATCGATCGCGATATATGTCCAAGGACAACGACCGTTTATTCAATCAATAATATAAAATGATCTGCCTAACCTTGAAAATGTTCGTCAAACAAACAGCAATTAACTCAATCCGATTATTAATGTTTGCTACAATCTAAACGCAAAACCCTGTTATGTGTAACAAATTTGCGTAAATTTCGATAGATCCACGATTGATTTCACATGGTTTATTTGCTTTGAGCTCGCAGTGTAACGAATAAACATTAAATCTGTATGATTTTTGAACGTATCCAAACAAAATCATGTCGGTTATTCCAGTCGAAAATGTTTCAATATTTGAACGGGTAATCAGTTGATTACTCGTAAATAAATCCATAACATTAAGTCACGCTTGTGTTCCTCGAAAGGTTAGGCAGAGGTGTACCCACGGTGTTCACCCACCCACTATGGTACACCCACATTTCACCAACGTAATAGGACGCGAAACTATTTTAGCAATAACTGAAAACGCGGATAAGAATGGTTCGCTAGCTTTAGGGCCAGTTTCACCATACTGTGTTAATTCTAAATGTCCCGTTATGCCATTTGATGGATTGTCTCACTACAAAAAAATAGTCTCTCAAAATGCTTAGCATGGCATTTAGTAACAGCAGAGTTTGGTGAAATTGATGCTAAAATAGATATTTTTCAAAACAAAAGCAGAGACAAGCAGTGTTAGATTTCTGGGACTTCACTTGGATATTCATTTAAACTGGAAATGTCATATAGAAACTGTTTGTAAAAAAATAAACCAGTACTCATAATTATGCGCCCTACAATATAGCAAAAATAGTAAATGAGTCCGTTGTTCTAATATCTTACAAGGCCTATATCACATCTACATTACGTTTTGCAATAATATATCGGAGAAATTCCACTGGCAAAGAAATTGCGTTAAAGGACCAAACAAAATGTGTTCGTGCTTTGTTTAAACTTAAACCAACTGAAAGCTGTATTCCATATTTCAAACATTTTAAACTCTTATGGACCTTTTTTTTTTGGGTGGGAAATCATCAAATGACCCTCCCGCTCTGGGCGGAGCGGAAGGGCGTGTCAGACTCTTACTGACTAAAATCCACCCGTGTTCCTTCAGTTGCCTGTGCGCCAGAGCCACGGTAACTCTTTCGAACAATCCGCGACCCCGGCAGGTCCGCAGCCAGCCTACGGATGCAATGTTCCGACGCTAAGGCTCGCCCTCCCGTCAGACCGGTTTCCGTCCACACGCCTCCTGATTTACGCCACAATGCCTTTATTACCACCTGTATGTACATTTTTGAGACAGCAGTATTTAAAAGAAAAGAAAGAAAATACATTTATTTGCGGTAAACATGACATGGATGGATGGTCATGGATTTGTCAAATCCAACTTCCATCTGTTTAAAACATTGAAATCTAAACGACGCAACAGAGAGATATGCGATAAGCCACATAGCACAAAAACATTTTTAGGAATGGCACCTAGGATCTATAATATATGCCTAGATGTATTAAAGAATTATACAACATACACGATTTTAAAAAGGCTTTACTTTATTTTTTTTTATGAAAATCCATATTATACGGTGAACGAATACCTAACTGACATATTATAATTATCTTTTTTATTATTTAACTAGCGACCCGCCCCGGCTCCGCCCGGGTAGCAAAGCATAATATAATATAGCCTATGTCACCCGGAGATAGTGTAGCTTCCCAATAGTGAAAGAATTTTTGAAACCAAAAATTGAAAAAGTAGGAACAATTGATTTGCACTGTATTTCGTTTATTACAAAATAAATTTAGGTTATACCTTAGTGTCAGCAACACGTGGTGGTTATGCTATTAAATTGTAGCTTATATGAAACGTTTGTAATCCAGTCAACAGATATCGCTATTTGTTAGAATCGTTTGTAGCTACCAGATAATTGTGACTGTCAAATAATAGACAAATAATTTGCAATAAAATAATATTGCGACTATAAATTGAGATGTAAGCTATCCTATCTTTCAAGTTGGATCAAATTGCACATGGTGTGCAAATCAAATTTAAAATCGGTTCAGTAGTTTAGGAGTCCAACGCGGACAAACAACGTGACACGTAATTTTTATATATAAAGATACTTATTGATATGACAATTTATACTAGAATTTATTGCTATTATATTTTATTGGAATATTTTTATTGTATCGACAATTTTAATTTGAATTATTTAAGAATGTGTGATAATTGTTTGATATAATCTATACTAATAATAAAGCTGAAGAGTTTGTTTGTTTGCTTGTTTGTTTGTTTGCTTGAACGCGCTAATCTCAGGAACTGCTGGTCCGATTTGAAAAATTATTTCAGTGTTAGATAGCTCATTTATCGAGGAAGACTATAGGCTATATATCATCACGCTAAGACCAATAGGGGCGGAGCACCAATGAGCAATGTTTCAAAATCGTGGGTTTTTTTCCGTTTTGAGAGCTTCTGCTGCGTGCGCTGCGTAAACGGTTAAAGTTTCGCAAAAATCATGTATTACAGAATTGTTTCCCTTTAAAAGTTCTAAAAAATAGTCTGCGACAGCTTATATCTATCTTTTAAGTTTGGCTCACTATAAATTTTTTTATGCTAACCAAATTTGTTCTAAAATAATGCATTATTTGCGAAGGTGTTTTTATAATCATGATATTAATCCTTATCCAAATAAATACGTTATTCATCACAAGTATTTAATTTAAAACAAAATTGCCCTTTACATCATTTGATTTCAATGAATATCTTAGGAGATATTGCAGTTTTAAAATAACATTGCAGCAAAATAATGGTGCAAGGCCGGCGGCGGGTGGTCATGACGGGGAAGGGCGGTGGCCCCAGTTATCCCTGCGAGATACCAAAAATGACGTTCAGAACCCCAGTAAAAATTGAATCGGTAACCCAGTACAATTTCTAAGACCTTAAATGTTTTTTTGTTCTAGAATTTGTACTGTGTCACCCGGTAAATTTTCTTGGGTTTTTGCGCATATGGTTCCGCGTTACTGCAGAGCCCCAGTAAAAAATCATAAACTCCCCAGGAATATTTTAATAAATCTTTTCTCCGTTTACTGATAAAAGCGTGATATAGGTACCTAAAACAGCTCCTTAACGTACGTATTATTTAAAAATATTTTCACCCTCTACATATACGAAGTCGCGGGTTAAACTTAGCGTTAGCCTAAAGTAACTATTCCACGCGGACGAAGTCGCGGGCAGAAGCTAGTTTATTATAATCAGCATGTTTGTACCAAGATAATGTTTGTACGCCGATGACGGCTAGACATAGCGTTCTTTAATAATTACAACCATCTGTACCTAGCCAACCTATATTCAACAAATAAAAATATTTGTATTTGAAAATACAGTCTTCCAATACTACCTAACTATGGCTAGGCCGAGAGTAAGTATGATAGGGTATTATTTTATTAGGAAATTATTAATTTAAACATACATACCTCAGTAAAAAAGTTAGTGTCTCAGGTCTCAAAAATGGCAAGAAACCCATGAATCTACCTACCTAGCTACTTATATTTTGTTTTGAAGCCAGATATTATATGTTTTTGGAATGAAGTTCTTGCGGTAGGAGTAAACTGATAGAAATCGTTACGTAACGAAAAAGCGTTATGCCCCCTCCATAGATATTCTCTATAGATAATTTGTATGGGTTTCCAGGGTACTAAAGCCGATAGTCAGGTCAAAATGAAAATCCAAGATGGTAGCTGCGAAAATTTTCAAAATTTTCATCATGGGTGTCGTTTTAATGGTTTTCGAGGGCGTTAAAGCCATTATTGAAGTCAACAAAAAAATCCAAGATCACGACAATTTTATGAGAGCTTCTAGAACACTTTTCTCTCTCTCTGACTCTTTCTATTATATACGAGTGTGTGTGCGTCCGAGTATCGCGTAAGGAACTTCGTTCCTGGGGGCCTACTCTTTAAGTCCGGCAACGAAGATACGGGCCCGACCGAAAGTAGTTTGATACTTATTAATTAACTTTTTCGAACTGTCAAAATCACATCGGAAGTAAGGACAACACTGTCAAATCGTGTTGTCATTAATTTTTTGTTCGAGCTGCGGACTAATCTTATGTCCGTGAGTGATACGGAGTAGGAAGCTTCCGTTACTTCGGCCGTAACTACGGACTTCGTTCTTAGTGAGAAGGCGTCCTGACGGGATCACCCCGACCGCACGCGTTTTTTTGCATATTTGAAGTTAGCTAGATTCGCTAGTATTTCTACAACATTTTTGAAAACTATTTCAAAATTATTTACGAATTAGAATTGTGTGATTTTTCAGTATGATGCTCTTTCGGAAGTTTATGTTAAGAAGTGTAATTAGGTACGCACCTAATACTTAATTTATTCTTATTATCTATCAGAAGCAGGTTTTATTCTTCTAACAATATATTATACGACTTTGTTTCACTTTATGCAAGACAGCAGAAGTTTAATAGTGCAGAATACAGCTAGCATTTTAGGAGCCATACAATTTGTATTTTTTATTACAATTTCTTATTACAAAGTTTTAGTACCTTTAACGTTGATGTTGTAAACAAACTTGATAGCGTAGTTAGACGATATTGGAATATTGGTTTTAACCCAAATGATGGTAAGTGGTCACCACCACCTATCTTATGGATATCTGCTATTTTCCATACCCTTCAAACTGGCACACAACGACTATTTTTACTTTCTCCCCGCAAGCGCGACTACTGAGCGTGGGGTCCTGGATTCGATTCCCAAGTCGGGCAAAGTGGTATTGGGTTCCATTAACAGCCCGAACTTTAGAAGTTCGAGGTGTGATACTCCTGTGCTTCGGAAAGCACGTCAAGCCATGGGTTCTGCTCCTGATCTTTCTCCGGTCGTGTCGGATTGCCGTCCCATCGGACTATGAGAACGAGGGAAAGAGAGTGCACCTGTGTCTGCGCATACACTTGTGGGGTATAATATCTCCCGCGTCGATGCCTAGTCTCCGCTGAGATGGGCCGCCATGGCCGAAATTCAGGCTGGAGGACTATTGTAATTTCACGAAAAAAGGCCTTCACAAAAAGTTCTTTCTGTTACTATGCAGGTCTTATGAGTTGCACTCAGTTTTCTTTCCAATAATCACTAACTACGAGGTCACCAATCCTTTCAACGCCTTTATTTTTGTTTCAATTCTACACGTTTATTAAATAAACCAACAGGTCTTTCCCTAAAGGTATTAGGTAACTAGTTTAAGGAAAAATAAATCAATAAGAAAGTAAAACATACCGCTTGGGGAGTCTGGAAGTTAATAAATCAACTTTTTAGCCGATTGTGTATAATTTATCATTTTTCGGGTTCCGTACTCAAAGGGTGCCGTTGGGACCCTATAACTAAGGCTCCGTTTTCCGTCCGTCTATCACAGGGCTGTTTATTTTGAATCTTTATTGATAGACACTTAAAATTTTCACAGATTGTGTACTGCTATGGCCGCTATAACAACAAATAATAATAATAATAAAATAAAGTAAAAAAAATAAGAGAATTCATACAAGAAACGTGTTTTTTTAGTGTTTTTTTTTAAGTAAACTATTTTTAAATAACTATGCAGTGTTAAATATTGTACTGTGGTACGAAACCCTTCGTGTGCTAGTCCGACTTGCTCGCGGCCACATTTTTAGTCACATTTGACGGTAAAGTACTAGTTGACCTCTTTATAAATATTCTTATAATTAATCAACTACTGACGTACTAGAATGTAAGAATGTATATAAAATATAATTTAAAGGATTTAATTTAATAATAAATCGATAAATTATGTATAAACAGCTGGTTATTAGTTATTAAGGTTGTTGCAATGTTGCAATAATTGTTACGTGAACGATAATCTTGAATGTTGAAGTAATGAACACTGAACAGTTATTATTGGATTTGCATTTTAAGTACATTCTGTATAATTGATTGTTACGTTTAATCGGTATCTTTGTATAATCAGGATAATGTGTGTTGTTTGTTGTACACCCAGACAAAACGGTTTTGTAACCCTGGGTTACTAGTATCACAGATTTGCTTGATAGTGTATGCAGTAGGTATTCTATGGGCTACGCGCCCTTATTTTACCGAGTCGAAAATGAAAGGGGTATTTATTTTGTAATAATACCTACCTATATTAATTATTCCTAAAAAGATGCTACTCATTATACATGATAACGCGCTCTGTTAGCTGTTCAAGCTGAGTCTCAATTCTTTTTTAATCTTCTAAATATGAAACGGTGTCTATCTCATTATTCATGCCAGCAACTTATAAATGTTCGCGAAGGTCGGTTATTAAAGCCAACCGGACAAAACCTCTACAGTACCTACATCCTAGTCTTCAAAACTGCTATAGGCCATCCCACAAGGGGGGAGACAGAGAACTTGTATCCAATTACAGGCCTATATCCGTCCTTACAACTATCTCAAAAATCTTCGAGAAAATTGGACGTAGTTAAACGAAAAGGATCCAACCCACAAATGACCTAAAATTAATAATGATACCAAAACATACACACATTGGTATCACTATTTATTTTCGGCCATTTGTGGGTTGGATCCTTTACGTTTAACTACGTTCAATTGTTAACGTGAGACTAGTGAAATTTGTAGCTAAATTCAATATTCTGGCCGACAATCAATCAAATCTGGCTTCAATGTTGGGAAATCCACAGAAGACGCTACCCTGGAACTGTCAATAACAATAGTCGAAAACCTGAACAATAAGCAAAAGTCTGTCAGTATCTTCCTGGACCTATCGAAGGCGTTCGATACCGTTTCTGTCCCCAAATTAATTAACAAGCTGGAAAAAATTGCCATTCGTGGCATTGCCCTCGATATCTTTTGTAGCTACTTGACGGAGCGTATACAGGTTGTAAAAATTGAAAAAATCAGCAACTCAGAAAATATGATTTTCGGTGGTGGTTTTTGCCGGTTTGCATGGATGTGATGCATATTTTCCCCTAAATTGTCGTTTTTTGTGTTTGTGTGTTTTTCTCTCCATCATGTTTAATGCAAATAAACGTATTTTCTTTTTTTTTGTTTCTTTCTTTCTCAGGGTAGTATCCTAGGGCCAACCCTCTTTCTTATCTATGTCTATGAGCAATGTCAGTTATCTCTTCCGGACACAAAAATAATTACATATGCGGACGACACAGCTCTTATAACCCATGGTAAGGACTGCCCCGAGACTCGTGAGAAGGCAGAAGTTGCTTTGAGGTTAGTCATGATATGTTTAACCACGAATCTGCTCACGCTAAATATCTTAAAGACCACGTTCATCTCCTTTACCCCGGGAATTCTTAGCTAACCACCTACAACATTTGGGATCAGGAGTCATGTTTGTTCTTACCCAGCGGCTACCTGTAACTATGCTGAGATAGAACGGTCTGTCGGTATCAAATATTTTGGAGTTACGAGTATATTGGACAATCTTCTAACTTGGAAAAAACATGTTGGCTCTATAGCAGTTCGTGTCAGAAGACTGATTTACTTATTTAAAAAACTATGCGTGGCTGCTGACTTTCAGTGCCTAAAAATAATGTATTTCACTCTCGCTCAATCAGTTCTCGCTCTCTGCATAATTATGTAAGGGGACAAGACAACTTGTTGCGTTTAGAGAGGGCACAGAGAGCAATGTTCTAAGTACTAGCGAAGAAACCTAGTCAGATTCCGACTACAGAACTATAATATTCATTTTGTGAGGTTCTTGCAGTAAGTTTTCTGTCTATAAACAGTGCTTAAGAAACACCTCCTTTTGTTTTACGACCCACAGTACCTTATAAAAATACGACGCTCTGACTGAACTCTGCAGATTTGCGTTGGTAAGTCGCCACTTCAACCCACATTAGTTCTAAGCTTTATAATGATAGAAACAGAAGAACCAAAATCTACCTTTTAACAAGGGATTTACTGAGAAAAAATTGACAGACTCATTTAAGTCCATGTCCTACGATGCAACTGAGGAACTTGTGGTATCATAAATAAATTCACATGCTAGGGTTCTTCCATAATAGACTAATTAATGCACATTTTTCACACACACATACTCATACGTACACAAACACTCACACCCTCACTTCCACTCTACTTTATACAAACTAAAACACATACAAACTTTTTGTATTTTTTTGGTTTGTGAATCTTTATTTATTATAAGACTCCCTAAATATGTGAAAGTCTGGAACAAATGTCTTCCATGTATTTTGTGTTTTGCAGCTATCTTCGTGTCTGTCTTTTGTTAAGTTATACCTAAATTGTTCCTAATAAACTTTTATTATTTATGTATTTTACGTTCACAAACTTGTAAAGGACAAGCTACTAAATAGCTATTGTAGATTGTAGGAAGCGCCAATTTTTATACAGCACTAGATGCGCCCCGCGGTTTCACCCGCTTAAGTCTCGATTCCATGGGAACAGTGTGACCTATGCTCATATCTACCAAATATACATTTTTATAAAAACATAAAAATCGGTCGAGCCGTTTCGGAGGTACTGTTCGAAATTATGCGATTGGTTCCGGAACTAAAAAAGCCCTTGCTCAATCTTGTCCACACATCAAGGTCGCATCTTTTTCCGTGTGTAGTTTAACATTGAATCGCGGCAATTATGTTTAATAAATTCGATATTCCTTCAATATCAATATTAAAAGGTTCATAAATGTTGTGATGTATGCAAATATGCCAGTATTAATAACATTCCTATTATTTAAAAGACCACTTTGGCATGACATAATTGAATGGGTTATGTTAACAATGTTTGTAATATAGATACAGTCACTTAATGGAAGGTTGACGATGTCACGATAAAATCGATTGTCACGAGAGATGATTCATACAAAAACACGTTAGAAGATAAAAACCCAGTGAGTCCCTTGTGGAAAAAAAAACGACATAAGAATCTACTTAATCTTCTTAGATGTTTTTGGATAAAGTCGTCGACCTCTTCATCACCACCGAAACCGAAAAGGAAATTGTTTGATTTTGTGAGGAATCTGTCAAGGTCAAAGACGATTACAACAAACAACAATATCGGGGATAGTCACGATATTTTTGTGTCTACACAGTAGACACGAATACAACTTGATTCATAATGATAATGGTCTATAAAAAGAAATGACAAAGAAACAGAACGCAAATCAAAAACTGTCATGATGGCCCAGTAGTTCAAATACGGGCAGGTACCGATGTGAATTTTTCAATTCATTTGTACATACTTTCTGAGTTTATCCTAGACATTACTGACATCGGTGAAGGAAAATATCAAACATCAATTAAAGTCTGAAACTACAAACCAGTATTGAGCAAGCATGGTGATCAATGCTCGTGCCTTCTTTGTACGAGAAGAGGCCTTTGGGACAATAGTAGGCTGGTATTACGGATCAAAAACCAATCACATTCAGCAATCACTAATCTCACTTAGGTACTCTCAAAATAATTCTTCATCGAAATCAGGTCGCGATCTCAAAAATACTCGTGTCAGACAGAATACAATCGCCTCAATACTTTAATATGGACCCCAATTCCCGATGCAGAACACCTCGGTCTATTTCAGTTTGCAAAGCGATCCCCGTCTGGTTGAGAGAATAGAAAATGTAAAGTTTAGAAATAGCTGACCTACCTAAAACTAACTTCAGTAGTTTTGTGTTTATACTGAGACAACAATATCTTCGGCTTCGGAAAGTTTAAGTTCAGCTTTGTTCAGAGTTTCGGTATGTCAGAATAATATGTTGTTTTATGTGGCTTGTTATACTTTTGTTTTTGTTAAGCTGTTTTGTTTCAGGAGTTGAACCAAGGAGTTATTTGAAACGAAACACACGGTATGACATCATTTCCTCTTTTATGATGAGTATTTGCAAGGTAGCGTAGAGGTCATTTGCAGTCACATCATTTGCGCAATTTAGGGAAACATGCGATTCGGAGTGAACCAATCACCATTTGCCGGAAACTATTTCAGTCGTATCTTCCAATCTTGGTCTGAGTTTTTTCCTGCTGCGTTTACAATATTAGCCTGATATGGGTAAGGTATTTTAATGAAGTATCAACTTATTCAGAAAATATTATTTTTAACATTGAACGTAGGTTTGTTCCTCGATTTTCAATCCAAATGCTCGAATCTGGACTACATTTTTAGACTAAAAACCTTCATTTTCTACTTAATTCACCATTGATTCAGTAGCAAACACTGACTCTGTAACAAAAGGAAAACTTAATGCTGACTTAAAAACGAAAGATAAAGGCTTGCAAAAACACCGCAGCGCCATTTAAAAGCGATAATGAACTAACAATAGCCGCGAACTTGTTGCAAGTCTATTACCCGACTAAATAGAGAAGCAATTAGTAGTATAACGATCGCATTTAGATACCGACCGACAGTGTTTGGTCGAGTAAACAGGTTTCTATTAATGTGCCCACAAGCTGTGTTAAGCTGTCCGTTGTGCAAGCGCCGAACAATTATGAGTGCTATGATCGAAGCTGTTTGAAACTAAATGGTGGAATAGGTAATAATTATTTCCTGCTTTATTGGTAATGTCACCAGTGCCAGTGGCAAAATTAGCCCAAGTTTTAGAGTATTTTATCAATAGGAGAGCTCACATCATAAAGTAATTACCCTGGTAGTTAATACACCAATAGACCCATGACCCTGGTAGTTGGTCATATTTTTGTAACCTACTACCTACCTTCACATGAAGCAATAAATATATTGAGTATTGAGTAAAATGAATAACCTACGTTTATCTGTGAACATTCCAGTTACTCTCCAGAAATGTAACAGTGCATGCATAAGAAGGTTTTCATGCCATAACAAACAGTCTTATATTTTTGTAATATATATTATAAGCAAGGGCAGCTTTCCGTTATAAAACAAATTAGGCCATAGCGTAACAAGAAAAACATAAAATTGCTGCACACTGCTAAAAACCAAGAGCACCAGGTTTTAAGCTCCCGGTTGCACAGTTTCACGAACTCACATCGCTTTCACATAAAAACTACTCTTCGCTTGTTAAACCCGGTGGCTAACTATATCGGGAATTCCCTGTAGACTATAGAGGAACGTTTTAGTGAAAATATCTTGTCCGCGCAATTGGAGGAGTGCAATGAAAACTGTTTTCCCCGAATTTTCAATACTGTCTAAAGTAGTCTGATGGTGTATCCTTCTAGATTGGTAGGTTCGATGGTTTGATTGTGGATAGGAAACATTATTCTTGCAATATGTCAACCAGATATTTGAAGATGTAAAAAAGCTAGGAGTTTATTAATGGACATAGGCCAAACTAACTGCATGTGATTTTATTCTATCTTCGGCCACTTTCACTCAGTTCCTATGTAGGTACAGGTCAGCGAAAATGAACGAATAACACTTCAGTTTTTTTAATCCTAATTATTCTGGTAACTATGTAAGTAATTTAAATCGGAACAGAAATTAAATTAAATTAACCCTTAGCTATTATATGAAATTCTAAAATACATATCTCTATGTATCGAATAGCATAATCAGCCTTTAATGTTTCCCACTGCTGGGACACAGGCACACTCTTTGTGAAAGAGAGTAGGCCGTTATCCACCACGCGGGTCCAGTGCGGGTTTGTAGATGTCACATGTCTTCGATTTTTTAGTTGTAGGACATGCCCGTTTCCTCACGATGTTTTCCTTCACCGTTTTGAGAGCAGTGATGAAATAATTTACACAAAGTAAAGCGCCTGCTTGGGTTACCTACAACCGCAACTCGTAAGTCGCGACCGTTACCACGGGGCCACCACTGCTGTCTGTGTATGTATGTATCGAATATACATATAGATATGTATTTTGATGTGTAAAATTAGCAATGTTAATCGACTTTTATCGCCGACCGTACCAGGTACCGCACGAAGGTCGTCACCCCACTACAAACTAGGATAAAGGCAATAACGAATGATGAAACAAGTATTTAATATTGCCAGTACAAACACAGCAACAATGAAAGAATTTTACTACATTCTTCTTCTTTTTTTTTTTATTTATCTTATTTTACAACTATTAGGTACTCTAAAGTATCAATATTTCTTATACGTACCTAGTTACGCCCACAAAGTACTTATTACTGAAACAATCCAGTTTCCTAGAATCTTGCGTCCACTTAGGTCGACCAGACATGACGAAATGCCACGCCTCCAATATTGAGATATTATTTCTCTTAGTTAATTCAATGTTTTAAATATACATGACCCACCGCAATATCTGCTGGGTTATTAGTTTGCATAATTAGATCACGAAGAGTTAGGTCAACCGTACTTTCCTGTGGGGTCTTATAAGCGATTATGTGAAGCAACGGTAACAGCATTTTGTGGGTGCATAGTTCAGCGTGACCTCTGCGGTTACAACCTCCTTTTCTAATTAATATATTGTCTGGTCATCAATCTTTTGAATCAGAATTTTTCAAATTTTGACGTCGAGAAGTAAAAACATTTGATGAATACGGACAAAAAATCTGTTGCGGACAAATAGAAATCAGTTTTCAGTTTTTTCAATATTAATGGAGTATGGACCTTAATTCCTTATCAAATATGCTGCAAATGTTTTAAAGTCGACCAAGTCGCCACACAATTTGTGAATGCATTCTTCGAATCTGGTACGTACTTTTCTTGCTCTGCTCTCTTAGCGGAAGTCTATCCTTTAGCCTTTAGCCTTGTTGCCTTTTTTATCTGGTTGGATATCCTACTTTCTTTGTCGTAGGTGTTAAACCAGTTAAAAGAGCTGCTTTTGGCCCTTTTCCGGGTACCGAACTATTTACTAGGCTTGCAGTTCTATTGTGACGCTTTTGTCAGCCGAAAAGACTCCCTAAATTTCGAGACCGGCATGCCCTTTATGATCCACGAAACATGATTCTCGTATTACCTACGATTCCGTCGAAGTCTGCTGCAATTCGAAGCCGCGGTTCGCCATGGTCCAGGAAACTACCAACTTTACCTATTATTATCATTAACACTTACGAGTTTAATACTTAATGCTAGTCAATCTTTAACCATGACTTTTTTTATCGGGATAACTTAGGTAATCTTTATGAGATAATATTCATGTTAAAGCCTGCGTATAATGGTTACGAGCCTAAAACCCGATTGCAATCGATTCCCTAGTTCGTAAGCCAGCGTAACAAAGATTTACATCACACATAACATCACGCCTATATTCCCCGAAGGGTTAGACAGAGGTGTACTTATACTCGTAGTACACCCACACTTCGCCAGTTATGTTTAAGTCCCATGTAATTGGCGCCGAGCCTATTGTTATCAACTGGGCACAAATCCAAACTCCGGGCTGCTACTGAGAAATTCCAGATGGAAAAACCCAATAACACTTTGCACGATCCGGGAATCGAACCCAGCACCTCATGATCAGCAGTAGCGCTTCTGACCACTAGACCAACGAGGCAGTCACTAGACCAACGAGGCAAACAAAAACAACAAACAAACAACAATAAACGAACAAAGATTTACCATCCAATATACTTTAAGTTTTTTCGTATTCTCTTTACATTTTTGCCAATTTACCTGTTCCGCAACTGTGTTTCTTATGTTATAAGTATAACATTCTATATTTAATTTATGCGATTTTTTATAAAATAAATTATACGTGTTTAAGTGGCGAATTTCCTTTTTTATTTCGCTACAATAGGTATTATAATAATTAAGATGGCTTAAATGATGGGCAATCTTGTTACTGAACAAATATTTGCATGGCCCTAACATTACAGATGTTCCGGGCGTTGTGGTTCGTGCATGTTAAAGTGCTGGATGTCTTCATGTTGTAGGACTTTTTAAATTATCAATAAAATAACTATCGCCAAACTAATATGGGACTTTTTATTTAGTTAATAAAAAAAGAACAAATCAAGAATCAGTGAAGTGTTAGTGTACCTTAATTATTAACTAATTAAGAATTAATTGGCATTAAATAAATTTAAATAGACAAAACTACAGCTAGTAATGTAAAATTGTTACAACAAATCCAGGAATCGATTATGTTCCGTAGGTTTTTGCCCGTTCTTCTCCATAGAGATCTACGTTTTGGAATGGGTAACTAGCTTCAATTTTCTGACTTACTGACCGACTCTTTGACAATTCAAAAGTGTCTGTAATTGGTTTAATTGAAATAAATGCTTTGAGTTTGAGTTTGAGGTGATTTCAGATAGTTGATATCAAGCATACGCGTTCGAATAATGTTATTGAAATTCTTCGCAGATAGCTTCGGCGTTCTAGTCCAGTTTGGACTACTAAACTCTACTTGATAAACACCAAAGTTTTCTCTGAAAGAACAAAAAAAATTCAGATAATAAAAAGTTATAATAATGTGCCCGCTGGAGATATGGGGCTTATCAGATATTGGTATTGTAATCAGTCCAACAATGTCAGATGGGGTTTTTCAAACTCAAACTCAAAGCATTTATTTCAAATAAACCAATTACAGACACTTTTGAATTGTCAAGGGGTCGGTCAGTCAGAAAAATGAAGCTAGTTGCCCATTACAAATCGTAGCAGGTATTTATGGAGAAGAACGGGCAAGAAACTCCATGGACACTCTTTTAAATCAACATACCTATAGTTACAAAAATATTGGTTTGGTTAAAATTATACATGTGAGAACGACGTAGAAAGACGTGCATGTTAAAAGCGTCTGTAATAAAAAATATAAAAATAAAAAAAACAATTCATTAATTAAAATAAGCCGTGGCAGCTAAAAGATGACCAGTCCCTACTGACGGCGCCCGTTCATGAACATGAAGCATGGATCAGCAACATTCAGCTCAAACATTTTGAAGGGAACTTAATGATCCAAAACACATGCTTTCTGTGTCCTTCGCGTTCTGTGTCCGAAGACTATCAGCTGTCATGTGGTGTTAGGCAGGGAGGTTTAGCCTCTCCCGATCTGTTTAATCTCTATGTGAACGATCTGATTGAGGCGTTGAACAGGGCACCGGTAGGGCTCAGGTTCGTTGATCGTTATGTGAACAGCCTGAGTTATAGAGGTATGAGGAACAGGGTGTAAAGTTCACTCATACTCTATGGAAAAGGGTAGATCCTCCGACCAGATGGGTGTCGTGTCTGGTGGGCAACTGCCCGACGGTTGATGTCGGGATGTTGTATATATGCTAGTTGCGCGGTAAACTCTGATTGCGCGATGCAGGATTTTGCGTGACGTCAGTCTGACGCGTAGCTCGCATGTGGCGTTGTAGATGCCGCTACATCACTCCCCCCCGCAGACCGGAGGTCGATAGTGGGCTGAGTCGTGTATCTTGCGATGCTTGCCAGGGCCAGGTGAGGTTCCAGTGAGTCGGAACCGGGTGCCGCATAGTTCACGGTGAGTCGGAACTGTCTGCGGTGGTACCCCAGTGAGTCGGGGTGGCGCTGCGTTATGCTCCAGTGCGTCGGATGTGGTACAGCGCCGAGTTGAGGCTGACTGCTGGCGTCGACCAGGAGAGGATTTGAAGGCTCTGCTTGTAGACCGGCCGAGAGTGCAGTGTGCTGTGCCAAGGTTGCTGATGAGGCTGAGGGTGATGACCAGGTATGCGCGGTCGCTGCATGCTGGTGGTCAGGATACCCGTTGAAGCCGTGGGTGCTGGCTGGCTGTGTGACTCGCCAGCTCGAAAGCTTGAAGGAAGTAATGATGACGTCACGCTGATGTACTTGCACGAAGGCTGCGCTGACGTTCATTTTCGGGGTCACCAGTATAGAGGTATGAGGAACAGGGTGTAAAGCTCACTCATACTCTATAGAAAAGGGAGGATCCTCCGACCAGACGGGTGTCGTGTCTGGTGGGCAACTGCCCGACGGTTGATGTCGGGATGTTGTATATATGCTAGTTGCGCGGTAAACTCTGATTGCGCGATGCAGGATTTTGCGTGACGTCAGTCTGACGCGTAGCTCGCATGTGGCGTTGTAGATGCCGCTACAGAGTTATGCTGACAATATGGTTCTGCACAGTCCCGTAATTAAGGGCTTAAAAAAGTTGCTGGTTATTTGTGATCAGTATGCTAAAAACCATGACTTAGTTTACAATGCTAGAAAAACAGAACTAATGATATTCAGGTCGTGAAAGGGGCCTCAAAATGTTCCGCCAGTGTGAATTGGGAGGCAGACGGTGAAGGTCCTGGAGAGGTTCAAGTACCTTGGTCGCATACTGACATCGGACATGAAAGACGATGCGGATATCGATCGCCAGTGTCATGCCCTATCGGTTCTAGGAAACATGCTTGCCAGAAGATTTTTTATGGCTAAAGTACATCTGTTCAGAATGTACTGTCAAAGTTCCTATACGTGTCAGCTGTAGACTGAGTATACAAAGAAGTCTTGAGATGCCATATGTGTTCAGTACAATAACATCTACGGACACTTAATGGGGTTGAAGCGCTATTGTATGTCCTCTGGAATGTTTGCGGAGGCGAAGCTTAATGCGTCCAATGCCATTCAGAGAAGCAGAATTGCATCATGCATGTCCAGGGTTGGTACGTGTAGAAGTCGAAAAGTTAATGACCTTGCTGATAGGATGTCTGCTACCAAGACCTACGCGGTGGTTGGAAATAGCCGCGTAGATGTTTGTTTTTTGGTGTGCAAGAGAGGAAAGGCGTGAGTTTATGTTTATTTGTATGTATCTCTTTTTTTATTGTGTATCTTATTTGGGTTAACTATATGGTCTGGCAGTATAAGTACATTATGCGGCCCACCCAAAGGTCTTTTCTTTAGTATTGTTCGTCAAATCGTTGAGCTCCTTAAGTACTGAGTTGAGCTGCACGGTTACTGACAACTGCGTGCACTGACTGGACAAGTCAACTTAATCTGTGTGGTTCTTTCCTCAAAAGACCATTTCAGATACTAATCTGCATGGTCCTCAAAAATTATGTCAGAATTTTATATACACATTGACATTGATGAATTTTATATACACTATTACATGAGTATCTACTTTGTGAAGTATTAAATTAATTGTTATGAATGTGATGACTATGTGGGTCATGGCTTTGTTTTTTTTTTGTCTTAGTTAGTTTTAATCATGATCTGGCAGTTTGAGTAATTTATGCGGCCTACCCAAATGTCTTTTCTTTGGTACTGTACGTCGAATCATTGAGCTCCTTAAGTTCTGAGTTCAGCTACTCGATTACTGACAAATGCGTGCAGTGAATGGACAGGTCCACTCAATCTGTGTGGTCCTTTCCTCAAAAGACTGTTTCTGATACCAATCTACATAGTCTTTACATGATCTGACCAAGATTATGTCTGGACTTTAAAAGAGACTATGACCTCGGATTTTGTTTCGGCCTTTCTTTTTAGAGTAGTCTGATAGGAAACGCCGACCTTATGTAGTTTAAAATATATGATTGACGTGTAAGTGTTTGTGTTATTGTTTTTTTGACCTTTTTACAGAAATAAAATTATTTATCGTTTATATATTTTTATTGTGTTTTTTTATGGATCATGTGGTCTGCAATTTTTTTTTTATTTATTTATAATTAGGTGAAGAAACCGAAATCCTAATAAAATAACATAACAAATTCGTAATTGCAATTGCTTTAATTTGGACTGTACAAAGAAATCCATTGCTTGAAAAGTATTTCACTATGACACCTAATAGATATGCCGCCACAGATAGATCATCGTAAGACGTATGCATTTCTATGAATTGTATAACTTATAGTGATTGCCATTACGAGTGTGTTAAGCAATAATTAGTAGTTCTAAATCCTAGTGGACAATCTCGCACGCATATCCGTGTCATGTGCAAATTGTACCTATATGTACAATATTGTATGCAGCTTAGTCTCTGATTGATATCATGTCATGTATAACAATATGCGTTTTGGGTTACCAAAACACGTATTGGGAGCTGTGATTACACACACAGAGCTATGCATTCTAAATAGATGGGTCTTCTGCATATAATCGTTCTAAAAACTTTCAAATATTGCCCTTTTTCCCAGAATCTAGATCAAGCTGGTCGGATTCATAATCTTTTCTTGTGTTATAGGACGGCAATACTCGATCTATACTCATAATTGTATACCTAAAGTCAACTAAAGGGGTTTATTTAAAGGGCAGTCAGAACGCTATCTTACGCAATTTATAGACCAATGTAGTGAATGGGTATAATTTATAGTAGTCATGTCTTTGACATCGCACTTCAGTGTCCCAATTTAAAAAAGTTATTACGTTACAAAAATGTTTTTTTTAAATTCTTTCAAATCAAAATAATATTGACGGCGTAGTGCGGTAATTTTTAATTCTTGTCGGTGTCCTTAACTTTTTTGCTGATTGTATGCAAAAAGGTTACGGGTTGTACGGGTTATACCAAAATCGTTAATTGACATTCAACACTGACTAAGTAGGTACTAACCTATATCCATCTTCCCATTCAAAGTCTGTTATCCATGAGACTACAAGCGAAATATCCCTTGACGTTGCTGACATCTTCGTGTACGGACAGTAGCAACTCATGCAAGTACTCGTTGAAGTAAGAGACTTGATCGTATTCATCCAACTGTCCTCGGTCTCCCACACTATTTTCAGTCACAGTAATCTGTACTTTTAAATCATATTTCTTTGTTAACCAACTGATCATTTTCCTTAAACCTGGTGCGTAAACCTGCAAATTACATTTTATTTAGGGTAGTCGGATAGAAGACACCGACCTCATCTAGGTTTAAATCAAAATTTATTTGTGACGTGTAAAATATCATTCATCATTTAAAAAGTGACTTTTCATATTAGTTCTGATTTCTTGTTTGCAAGCAATATCTAAGATAATTAACCTTTATGAAAAACTTTTCTTCTAGAAAGGTTTTCGAAATAACATGAATTAAAGTTGTTTGTGGCTATGGATTCAAAATTCTAAGAATTTGAATTTGAATGAAAAGTGATTTCCATTAACGCACGAGTAACGATACTTACGCTCCGCTATTGCCGTATTGACTAGCAAATATTTTTACTACATAGTAAAGTTACTGACAACCATGAAACTCCAGGCCCACGAAGATTCCTGCTCTACTTTTACTCCAATGTCGTGGTCGTATGAAGGCACTTGCCATTTATCCTCTGCAGAAGGTGTAGTTATCAAGTAGTTGGTGTAGTGGTTAAGACTGGAGAAGTCGGAACTTCCCCGCAAAGCTTCAATCTATAAGATTTGACAAATTCGAAAATAAAATCGATTATGGTGCTAACGTTTCAAGGTGGCAAGGTGATAATGAATCAGACAATGGACTAAAATTGGACTAGTATAAAAATGGATGGACGACGGTAATAATTTTGTTCGGCATATTGAAGTTACACACTGTCGCCTTTAATAGTCCTTGGGTACGACATGATGACGAAATAAATAAGAAATACTAAAAAACATAAAACTTTCTTGGCTCAAACAGCTTCTTAAAAGCAGTTGTAGGTTGTTCTATATCGTTTGAAACAACGATACCTGTTTCGGAACAGTTCAACTGCGCACTTAGTGTTAACTGGTTATAAATTGTAAGTAATGTTGGATAAGTCACTGCAGCCTGACCTTGGCCTCATTGACTACTGCCATAGATTGTAAGAAACTCGTGTCGATAATGGAAAATGGGAGTGTTCGATTGTATCCGATAACTTTAAGTATCCACTTGAAAGTTGTTTTGTAATTCCTACTTCATGTTTCGAAATTAACATATCTGGAGTAGATAAAGTCAATGACAGTTATGATGAAACGGTATCAATAAACAAAGAAGATTGTGGATTCAATAATACGTTACAAAATCTATGGTTGCCAGCCAGCCATTTGTGATCAGTTTGATGGTAAGAACAATAAATAGTGGGATGAAGGTTGATTTGGTATCCCCATCAGTAAAGAAATCACCATGCCTCCAATGCTCCATTAAAGATGCATAGAAAGAAAAAATATAAAATACAAACCTCATCCTTTGTGAAATATGGTAGACGGGACCTCAAGAAGCCTTCTTCGTTACAAGCGTTATCAACTCGCTCCCGGACTAATGCTCACCTGCCACCTGCCTTGGAATATATTGGATGAGCAAACATTCCCACCTGACGACAAATTATTATTTTCATTTAGCTGCCTGATTATTTTAATATTTTTGGTACCTACTTATATGAAATTAAATATCGTTAAAGAGAATAAAAGGAGGAATTTATAGTAGAAAAAATAATATTGACAATGCATTTGTTTTATAGGGAACAAAGTTACTTAAATGCATTTCAAGATGCCGCTCTGCAGCTTCCTGGTCTTTTGGACTATTGTGAGTTTTAGGCATACTCCAGTTACAAAGATATGGCCACTTTTCTGTTTTAAAATCAGCAAATATGTCCTAATACAAATAAATGAACAGATTATTTGTCATAAGTTAAGATAATTACAAGTTTAAACATAACAGATACCTTTTTGATAGTGAAGAAATTCTCGTTGGTACAATTGGTAAGCTCGAGCGTGAGCCAACAGCATGTGATCAGTGCAAAGATATAATGCTACACCAGGCGACTGCAATCCTGGGACTGTAGTTCCACCATAAGACTAAAATAATAGAACAATTCATCATGACAAAATATTACAAGGTTACTTAGTAAAATTCGAGTCAAACCACACTCAAGTAGCCGCTCACCAGTCGTAAAAACAGAATATCATGACAACTAACCGCTGAACATGGCCATTATAAATTTTATTATTATCATCAACCGTTTGTGTCCCACTGCAGGGCAAAGGCCTCGCTTCCCTCCTTCAACTTATCCCTATCTACTACTGTTTGTTGCCAATCCTTATAAAAAAGTCGAGTTCGTCCCACTATCTCCTCCCGGGCCAGCGGCGTTGCCGTCTGCTCCTGTTTGGTACCCACTGTGTTGTTATTTTAGCCCATAGCTCCTCCGGCATGCGACAGATGTGGCTAGCCTAGGTCCATTTAAGCTTGAAAGCCGCACACGGCTTCCAAGCCGATGTAGGCAACGACGTAGGGACGTTGCTGACGTAGGTCACAACCTACGTCAGCAATTTCAGTTTTGGAACGCAGTATCGAGTTCCTTATACGATCAGTGAGTTTACTCCTAGGATACTATGTTCCATTGCTCACTGACAGACCCCGAGTGCGGACTTTTGACGCTTGGTTAGGTTAGCAAAGCAATCTTAGAAGTATCAACAATTCTATTAACTTACGCTAACACAATGTTGCTGAGGTTCATTCACTGTCAACCAATTCTTTACAAGATCACCAAAAAGATTGAAAGCAACTAGTGCATAATCTTCAAAATAGTCCACTATTTTTGGATTGCACCAGCCACCGAGATCCACGAATATTGTTGGCATGTCCCAATGGAACAGAGTTATGATAGGAGTAGTATTGGCTTTTAGAAGTTCTTTGAAAAATCTTCTGTAGTACTTCACTCCTTGTCTGTTTATGTAGTTATCGGTTCCGTTTGGTAGGATACTGCAATTAATTTCAGACACATTGATTGAAATGCGATGGTCAATAAATATTTAAAGCTTAAAGGGGCCTAATGTACTACGCGGGCCCGAATAGGCCAGTAGCTATTACAGCTGAGTGCACGATGTGCTTCGACTTGCTATAGTTTGACCTGGTATGTACGGTCATTGACCGTGGTTGGTGCGGTGTAGTGCGCAAGGTCCCTTCAACTAGAAAACATACGTACTGCGGTCAAGACATAGATGTTCTATAATATCCAACGCCAAGTTTCTTGACCATTTCAATATCTTCCATGTACGTGGTAGGAATCAGTTGCAACGTCAGCATTTAGACGATCCTTCGTATAATTTGGATGGTCATGGAGGTATTTATCCCATACACTCTCACCCGTACCTTAAATAACAAAGGTTTTATTAGATTTCTTAATTTCAACACAAAAGATGAAACAATAGTCATAAATGATTAATTTTCCCAAGTTTGATCAGATTAGACCAGCGGGCTGATGAAGTATCTTATAAATCTTATCTTAAAATTTATGTCGTAAGAGACGTGTCACGTATAAAAAACAAAACAATGAATTTGATAAGTTTGAAAGGAATTTTACACGTGATTGAAAATAATAATTTGTGACTTCGCCATTGGCTCGGATGGTACCGTGAGCTCCTGTGCTTGATACACATTCACAGCGTGTTTTTACACTTGGTAACTACAAGGAAAGCGCGCATCGCTTCTTGAGATAAAAATATTATACCGTATCTGGTAATTTTTTATTTTTTATTTTACATGTACTTACTACGGCTTGAGCGACTTGGGCTTTGGGCTCGTGGCTAAGTAATAACAGCCGCACGGGTCGATCGATCAGGTTAAGCTACACTTGCCGCGGTTGGTTTATGGATGGGTGACCATCTTTACATACCAAGGCCTTGGAAAGCACGTCAAACCGTTGGTCCCGGCTGTCATTCGTGAATCTTTGACAGCCGTTATGAGTCGACAGAACCCCGAAATTCTGAAATCCAGTCTTATCAGGGGGTATTGTGTTATCCTAGCAGTAACTGGGTTGTGTAGGTCATATAGGCAGTCGCTCCATGTAAAATACTCGTTTTCAGCTGCATCCAGTTAGACTGGAAGCTGACCCCAACTTAGTTGGGATAAGGCTAGGCAGATGATGAGGCAGATGACTAAGATACAACTTGGATGCCTGTTAACACAAAATGATTCCTTCTATCCTAATAATAGTCCCGTATACCTGTACAATTTCGTGCTTTCCGGCCACAATAGCCTCAAAGGGGTTAATTTAAATCTGAAAAATAGTATTACAATTTAAATAGCTTTTACCTCCTTCATTCCAGGCTCTTCAATTTGGTAAGCTGCCGTTGATACTCCAAACATGAAGTCATCGGGAAAATAAAAAAGTTTTCTTTTTATCTGACTGCAAAGAAGATTTTTTATCTTCTGCTTCCAAATATCTTCCTCTGGTTAACGGTAGTAAGCTGAATTCAGAATAACCACACACATTGACTTAAAATCACTGAGTTATAATTATCATATTGGAATTTAAAAAGAACATTTATTGTATTGAAATTTCACTCTTGGATAAACAAAGAAAGAAAGAAAGAAAAAGTATTGACCGTAACGGTTAGTTAGGGATTAACGCACTTTGAAATTATTACAATAGCTGAGCCAGTTGATCACATTTCTTACCTCAGACTTGCCAAAATGGCTCCATTTAAGATAACCACACTTGATGCCCGCATTGTGCAAACTAAAATATGAGCTCAGTTTAATTTATTACTTAAATAAGATGCAAAAATTACTAAAACAATGTAGCTTTAACACCTTTGGGAAAATTAAAACCCTCTATCTTTTTTTCTCTGTTATTTTGTATATAAAATATTATGTAAAAGTCAAGTCTATGACTGAATAATGATTACCTACATACCTACTTCTTATATTATAATGGGTGGTCCTGATTTTTTTAAGTTACAATGAACCGTGGTGCGCGGCGTAATTGCGTAACAAAAGAAGTGTTACAAAAATGCGCGTAGATGCATGATTTCCTCGTTGAAATTGAATACTAATCGTTGGTTGGTATAAATAACAATTACTTGGTAAAAATAGTTCGTATTTGCTTCTGCAATAATAAGAAAGCTATTGTTTAATTCATTATTTATTTATTTAGCAATAATCCTTTTTCTGATGCATGTTTAGGTAAAAACTCATGGAGAGCTGAATTGAGAGCTCTAAATTGCTGATTCTGTTGAATATAATCCATCAAACATATTTTTCTCATATTAAAAATATCGTTTACTTTTATAATAATAGAATACATTTTTAGTACATACCTTTTACATAAAGAAAAAACGTCTGGCCTAAATTAAATTTTCTACTGAAAAGGTTTATTTAAACTAAAATAATCTACAATATTTGCTTAAATAATACTTTTTTTTATTGCTTCTTTCATTGCTGTTATATTTCACAGCGCCGCGCCGGCGGGCGATATGCGATCAGTCATCCCCAACGACGTCATTACCCTCCTCCAGGAGAGTAGTAAGGCCACCAGTACTTTTAAAAAACACAATAATAGACCGCTCTACTCGCCGCTGAGACCCGCCACGACTCCCCAATCCATGTCCGCCCCGGCCCTTGCTCGAGCCATTCCGCGCCGCTGAGCCTGTAGCTTTAAATTCGTCTCTAAATAATAATTCCGACCCAACCTGCCCTTGCTGCCCTACCCCAGCAACGCCCTAAGCCATGGTACGTACTCCACAGTGGGTGTCCTTAGTCGCCTAGTTTATAAGTTTTTTTAACCCAGGCTGGAGGCCTTAATTTATTAAGGCAACCACAGACAAGCCCAGTTAAGCAGCCAACAACCTCCTAGGTTTTCTTGCGAGAAGCTATTTAGAAAAAAAAAGGATGGGCACTCAGTATCGCTTGAACGCTTTTCGAGGATGACCTACGTCAGTTGATTTCGTGCTCTTTGTCGTGCCGATACTATCATTCTGTGCGTCGCTTACCGTGTCAAAGCTGCTTTCGTGTGCGTGTTAGAACATCGTAAACTACGATCACTGTGCTTGATCGCTGCAGGCTTTTTGTGAAAAATGTGTAATGTCTGAAATTATCGACTCGAGAAAAGCTCGAACAATGCCATTGCGGGAAATATTTATCTAATAAAATAATTTGTTTATTGACTGTACCAAATAAAATAATAATGAGTTACATCTGTACGTTTTATTTATTTAAACAGGTTGCAAGTAGCAACCTTACTATCTATTCTTTACCCGTCAGAGATAATACAGACACATATTTTAGAATTAGATGGTAAAAAGATATTAATTCACCTTAAAAAGGACAGAGAAAAAACAAGACATAAACGGCTATTTAAAATTGAGTTGCCTTTAGGTGTTCGGCAGTCATTTTCGTAATTCTATACAGAGTTTTACGATGATAATATTAGCTTTTTTTTTGTCGTACTTGTAATTCATCACATCATCATCAGCTTACAGCAGTCCACTGCTGGACGTAGGCCTCTCCTATTGCACGTCATTCAACTCCATTTCCGGCAACTCTCATCAAGCTGCTACCAGCAACCCTGTGAAAATCGTCGCTCCTCCTAGCCTGAAGACGTCCTATCTTACGTTTGCCGATTCGCAGTCTCCACTCAAGATCACGTCTACCCCAACGGTCATCGGTTCTACAGCTAAAATATGGTTAGCCTATTGCCACTTCAGCTTGCTTATTCTGTGAGCCATGTCGACAACTTTGGTTCTCTGCAGGATCACCTCATTACGGATTCGATCCCTCAGAGAGACTAAGCATAGCCCTTTCGAGCTCGCTGAGTAACCTTAATTTTTTGGATCCGTCGTACCGCGAGTGTCCACGTTTCGGATTAGTAAGTCAGGTAGGACGCACAGATTGAAGTTAGTCTTTAGGCTCTGTGGAATACGTGACAAAGGTTCCCAAATGCTGCCCAGCCCAGCTGAATTCTTCTGCTAGCCTCCTTCCAAAATTTTTCTTACCAAACTGCAAAGTTTGCTGGAGGTAAACGCCGCGTGCTGTTAGTAGAATAAAATAGAATAGAATAGAATAGAATACTCTAATAATGCTCTCTGTAATCGCTTATACTAAATAAATTGTGGTAATTAATATCTTAAAGGTTAATAAGTACGTTTAGAAGTCACATTCCTAACCTTAGATTTCACCTTTTTGGTATTTTTTAAGGAAAAATAGGCAACGAAGAAGAACGAGCCGAGGGTTCTATAGACATATTTCATACATTGTGAACAAAAAATATACCTCCGTACTTATGGGTATTTATAAGTTAACAAAATAAGTATTATTATAGTCTTCGATAGTGCATGTCCAGAGAATCAATTTCACGCGCGTATGAAATCTTCACAATTCTAGACCATACAAGGAATTTAATGGTATTCCAGGTACTTAGGGTAGCCCCAAGTTCCTGGAATTATGGACTAGAGCTTAGTACCGCCAGTGAAGTGGCGTAGCCAAAGAGTTTGTCTAGATAATTATTGTGTTACAGTATTTTTATGTCACGAAGCGCCACGCGCTTTACTTGTGGTTACCAAGTGTCAAAACGCGCTGTGAATGTGTGTGTAATCGCAGGAGCTCTCGGCACTGTCCGAGACAACGGCGAGGTCGAAAGTGTGTGTGTGTATGTTATGTGCTGACGATGACTCTACTCGTCTTCACGCACACATTCACAGTGTGTTTGTTGGTTAACGCTTGGTTACCACAAGTAAAGTACGCGTTGCTTCGTGAGATAAAAATACTATACACGTATGACGTCCAGTTTTGTTACTAGAGTAACATTTTATTGTAAATTGTTCTTAATTTTAACCAAATAATACAAAGGCTGAAATATTTAATTTATGTCCAGAAAGTTCAGTTATATTTCGAAGATACAGTTCCTCCAAAGTTTGTTGCTTTGCATAAACTATACTGAATTCTTGATGCATACGATGTAGAAACTCTGCAATTCAATGTAGTTAAGTTTAGGTGCATTTTGGTAATCCGTTGATATATTTGTTCGACAATTTTATAAGATCATCTCATTTATTCTGCAGATTGTTTTGATTATTCACCAATAATCAAAAAACCGTGTGCGTCACAACCGTACCGTACTACCGTACCGTCACAATAGAGCAACGGATTACGGTTTTTCGGTTTTATTGTGACGTCACCATGTCAGAAATAATATGTCAAATAGGTACCATAAATTTTCATCAATTTATTATTACGTTATTTATTACCAGTCAGAAAGGTATTTTGCAGAGCAAGTGCTTATTTACCTACATTACGGTCAGGTACTCATGCTAGGCCGATAACCCCGTGGTTTTAGTCGATAGATATGTCCGACATAACCTTCCAATTTTCAAGACGGAGTCAATGCGTTAGGATTTCCCCTCGAGGAAAAAACCAATTGTGCTCCGATCAATGTTGTAAAATATACATATTTTAGAAATTAATTTTAGATTCCACTGATTGACCCTGCAACCTTAACATTCTGCTATTAGAATACCCTCAAAGTCGTTGTTATCTACGATCTTAGCATTAAAACGGTAGGTACTACTTATAATAGGTTCTTTGTTTAATTTTATGGATTTATTTAATTTCACACCACGAAGTTTCACAAATATTTAAATAAAAACTTTAGAACTGAACAGCAATTATTTTTCAAAACACGTCATACGTTTTACATATGTTTTGCGTATGTTATAATGATTGCCGTTATCATAATTTATAGCTATGTTAATCGGATTACCTAATGAAACATTTTACGAGGATAATAATCGCAGAAAAGTTCGATAACATCTTTTATGTAGCCTATTTAGTTTCATGAATGTTTTATAATAATAATGTTTTCATAAAAAATATTTAAAAATGTATCTAATAAGTATCAAAATAAATAAACGAAATAATAATAATAATCATTGAATGCAAGTAACAAGACTTAGTGTTAGTAACAATATACTTTCAAACTATGTTAGTAAAACATTAACACAGAAACAATTTGTGACATCACTGCTGCAAGTTGACAGGCCCAGCCGATACCCTGTAGCAGTGATTCACAAACGCACAATCTAGCCTGCTTGCTACCATAGATAGGATGCTGTTGGTGCTGCCCCGCACCCTACTAATCAGGGATGCACACCACTTCCGCATCACAGTGTAGAAACAGTCAACGCGCGCTTCAGCAAACATCCCTGATGCACTGCAGTATCGGGATAACCCCATCAGCACCGTGATTGCGTTATTGTACTGAACACGAAGGACGCTGTATGCTTTCTGAGTATAACGAGCCCACAAACTGCAAGAGTAAAAAGACGTGCAGTAAGCACTAAATATAGTGCGCTTGACCTCTTTAGAGGCACGCCTGAATCTACGGGCAATCATGTTAACTCTCACACACAGCGCCTTCCACTCCCTGTCAATATCCTCATCATCTTTGAGGCCTGTGGTCAATAAGTGACCCAGATATTTATTTTGTCCACCCTCACAAGGAGCCTAACGCTCAATTTCTCTGAAGGTACATCTTCTGGGTACTACCCTTGGCCCCAAAGACCATGACCACACTCTTCTTAATATTATATGCCAGACCATGAAGTCTGGCATATTGCTCGCAAGTGACCACGAGTGTCCTAAGCGCACAGATTGACGCGCTCAGCAGCACCGTATCGTCAGCGTAGCTTATGTTAATAACACACACGCCATCAATATAACACCCGACACGCATGCCGCTAAGCGCGCCAACCAGATCATTCACATATAGGTTGAATAGCGTAGGCGAGCATACCCCCCTGCCTCACCCCACACTCCAAACCATACGGCCTAGACTGGGCACCAGCCCACCTTACACTTTTGACCTGGTTTCCATACCAGTATGTTAGAGTATTTGTCACCTCAGGCGGCAAATTTACCTCATCCATCTTCCTCCATAAAATGTCGTAGGAAACCAAGTCAAAAGCCTTGCTCAGATCAAGGAAACAGGCGTAAACTGGGGTACGGTGATCCGTGTAGTATTTCACAGTGTTCTTCACACTCAATATAGCGCTGTCAGTGGATAACCCAGAACGGAAACCAAAATGGATAATCGTGAATACGTATATGACTGCTAAGTTGAGCGCCGAGCACACTGGCAAACACCTTTGCCATGAGTGTGGCAAGAGATATTGGCCTGTAATTGTTCTTATTGCCCATGTCACCGGTCACAGTCAGTTATGATATACAAAAAGATAATAGTAAAATGCTATTGTCAACATTGATTAGTCCATATACGTTAAGTAAGGGTGTTACACAAATGTTCGGGTACAACCAAGGGCCATAGTCGAATAAAAGTAGATAATAAGTTCGGGAAAAAGCCACTCGGCTTAGCTCAAATTGTGCCGAACCAACCCGAACATGATTAAGCGAGGGTCTATGTCGAACAAAATTTGTCGATCACCACGAGCCGAACTAAAGTCGAATAAATGTGTAGTACAGGCGTGATGTAATGGGGTGCTGGGACAGGAAACCTTCCCATGTGCCCATGGGCTGGAGTTTCCCCTGGATGCGTCTGGGGGAAAGGCCAGTCTCCGGGACGGTGCACCCTGGGATGCGGGCAATGACACCCCATTAGGTACTGTGAGCCTAAGGGGTCTAGTTGCCCGTACGCGAATATCCTGTCAGAGGAACGCTCCAATGTGAGTCTCTCTGTTTAAGCAGAGACGCACAGCAGCGGAGTAAGAGCGGGCTCGGTGTGCACTAACTCTGCCGCCGGGCAGGCAGGAAGGAGTCGTCTCCTTCTGCCACCGTTAGTCTCGTAGCCCCGAAGATTGTCAAGGTCAAGTCTCTGACTTTTGACGGGGGTTGAGAGTCTTAACCGCCCGGGCCGCGAAGATGATAACCTCTATAAAAAATTCCTCTAATATAAAGTATTGGTGCTCAGCGAGGATATGAATGGGTGAGGAGTAGTGTCATGTACAACTTTGTAGTTCAACTTTGTAGGTGGCGCATCAGTCGCGAGCGCACCCGCAGCTAGAGTACCAGTGGACCCTCTGGTTGCGTTACAAATGCTCACTTGCTTAGGGACAGGGGGTGAACCTAGGATGGACTTTTAACATTCCCCACACTCGTGGGAACAATTATGGAAACACAAAAACAAAAACAACAGGAAAGTAGTGGAGAGGAATGGAGTGATGCGGGGTTGGAGTCCGACGCCGCATCGGGCGCGAAGGACTCATTCAAGAGCCCGGAGCGCGTAATGATAGGGCTGCTGAGAAGAACCGTAGGCTCTCCAGAAGCGTCCCAAATCAGGGGATGAACAGGGGTCGTCCTCTGATCGTGGGAAGAGCGTCACCCACAGAAAACTTATTCGGTGGGGGAAAAAATGAATACATACAGTCAATAAAAGACAAGCTTTAATCAGACCACAATGTTTATTATAAAAAAGTTAAGAAAAAAGAAAAGATAATTCTCTCAGAAAAATGTTGTATAGAATTCATTAAAAAAATACATACGGACCAAGGTCACTTAGGAATAAATCAAATGCAAAAAACAATAAGTTCATTGTATACAGCACAAAACTTAACAAAAAACATTTAAAAAACCTGTAAAGTTTGTACAGTATGTATAAAAAACAAATCAAGAGGACAAAACAAATTTGGAATGATGTCACACTTGGGTCCGGCCACGAAACCTTTTGAGATATGTTTTATTGATACAATTGGAGGTTTTGGAGGTTCCCGGTACAAAAAAGTACAAAAAAGTACTTGCACCTGTTATCAGATCATTTCACGAGATACGCATTTATTTTGACATCTAAAACACAAAATCCAAATCGATTTTATTAAGATAGTGAAGGAGATAGCAGATACTAATGATATTGGCATGATTCTCTCGGGTCAATATCCAGGTATTAATTCTAAGGAATTCAAAAAATATTTAGAAAACAAAAATATTCCACTCATTTTCACGGCAGTCAATTCACCCTTTTCGAATGGTTTAAATGAAAGATTAAATCAAACATTGGTTAATAGAATCAGATGCAAAATTAACGAAAATGATACAAAAGTAGCATGGATAACGATAGCACAAAATTGTGTACAAAAATACAACGAAACAGAGCATACTGTCACTGGATACGCTCCTACGTATCTACTAAATGGCACCAATGTTACGATTTTACCAAATGAGCTAAAACCAAAGAAGACAAAGACTGATTGGATTCAAGAAAAGGAACGAAAAAAGCTTTAATAAATACACTCCAGTCTCACAATTATAACGAGACACTTTACGACAAAAATCGTAAACACTTCAACTTCAAAGTGGGTGATATGGTGTTTGTGGACAATGACAACAAGCTGAATGGGAAAAAGCTGGACGAATTAAGAATCGGACCATACAGAATTGTGCAAAAATTGTCAAACACGATTTACAGGATCAACACTGGCCATAAAAAAAACTGGAGAATAACTTTTTCCACATCTCGAATTTGCTCCAGCCCCAACGCTTGATGAAGAAGACTAAGAATAGTATAGAAAAGATATGTAAAATAAGTTATATTTAATAAGAAACTTTAATAGTGTCTTGTAACTAAGTTGTAAGTATTTACCTTTCCCAGGGGGGGTGATGTAAAGAAAATATATTTTCTTTAAATTAGATTAAAGGCCGCTACTAGCGCCATTACATTGCAGACCGCAATGTCGTCAGCCTTTTTTTATTCTGTGGTCGAATCATAACCGTTGTCGTGAAAACTATAGTTAGGTACTTGTTTATTAGGAAAAATTGATATTATAATAATTAATAGCATAAAATGTCGTTTCTTTTATTACAGGTAAGGTTTATATAGTTCATTGAATGTTATATTTTGTAATTAGTGTTAAACAAACATGTCAATAACAAACATAAATCTTCTATTACAGAGAAACTCAATTGTGTTTCATTGACGGTATCACCTCACCTAACTAACTGAACAAATACTCTTATATGTATTTAATCGAACCTCAAATAATTCCCATATTGTTTTCCAAAAAATATTAATTAACATTTTAATATAATGATTCCGCCTCTTTTTCCGAACTCCAAATAGTTCGTATTTTGGGGTTCTAAAAATACTAAATAGCAAATAACTGCGATCAACTGGGATGTATCGCTCGGCACCGCTCGCTTCACTCGCTTAGCTCACGCGTGGTTGGTCACAGTTCCAACGTAACCTAACCCATTGGGTTAGGATGCCCTAGCTTAGTTACTACGACCAACTGTGAGAAAATGCCAGAAACTTAAAAAGAGGTTTATTTGTTTGAAAAGTGTGCATCATTAGTAGCCCAAAAAGTTTTTATATGTTTATTATTATTATTATTTTTTGTTTTTTTACGTCATTCGACAGTCAATAAGTTGTTAGTAGATCAGTTAAATATTTCCTAATTATCCTATTTTAATGGCTTGGCGGTCCGTCCTTGATGCAACTTAAATATTTACTAGTATGTGATTGGTTGCATCGCGTACGGACCACTATTGAAATACTAGTGCTGTGACATTCTGGCTACTCATTGCTGATTTGAGTCTATAAGAGCGAGGCCCCATTAGTGCGTTGCGCTGCGTTGCGTCGCGTCATCGCAACGGAACAACGCATTGTATGCCACACCTGTGTTGCGTTGACGCTGCGCCAACGCAACGCAAGAGGGTATGCACGCCGACGCAGCTGCGTCTCAGTTCAGCCTTTGCAATGGATAGATACAAACGTGTTCTTTTGTTGCTTTTATTACGGCACCGCCGAAATAAACGTAGAAATCATAGAAGATTCTGGATATCTCCTTTGATAGCATTAAGAAATAGTGATGGTCAGTTTTTTATGCAGGAATATAGGGAGTTATTATTAGATGAAAAGACTTTTTTCAATTTTTTTAGAATGAGTGTGGCCAGCTTTAATAATTTGGTTGAAACCTTAAAACCACATATCAAAAAGCAGTATACCAAATTCAGGAACCCTTTAGAACCAATTGAAATGATTGGTATTACATTGAGGTAAGTAATTCAAATATCATAATACTCGTAATGTTAATCAGTTATTAATTTATTATCTTTAAAAACAGTTTAATTTAAGTATTACTATTAGGCAACAAAGCAAAGTTATAATCTTCTTCTTGACTATCATCAGTAAAATTATTAATCGTAGTGTTGGTTGAGTAGGTAGCTTCGAATTCATCTGTTCGATACGACGATGGCGATGGTGACTGGGCATGTTGTCCAGTTTGATATCCGCGTGACTGCAATGGTGTTGCTTGATACTGTTGTCCAGTTTGATATCCGCGTGACTGCCATGTTGTTGATTGAGTCTGTTCCCCGAACCGAATTTCGGTAATGATATTTATAACTTTGCTTTGGAATGTCAAAGTTTGTAATTCCGTAAAGCTGTCCAAAGAAGGCAAAATTCCTTTGAAAAATGATAAGTGGCGGTTTTCTTTCTCTTGCAACGCTTCTAATGCTTGCGCCTCGAAATCATCTATTGCTTGGTTTGATCTCTTACGGCTTGCAGGTACGTAGCGAGAAGGACCTGGGGGTAACGAGGACATTTCTTTTGTAGGAAATGGAGAAGATGATGCTGTGTTTTCATTTCGTTCCGTTTCTTCAGACACCATTTCAAGGCTACTGTCAGTTTTATTTTGGGCAACTTTCATCAAAAACAGCAACTGATTGTAATAATGATATTTTTTCAATTGTTTTGCCCCTGATCCAGACGAACTGTTTTCTTTTATTTTTTTTACGTATCGAAAAAAGTTGTCCTTCACGCTTCTCCATTTTTTCACAACCTCGTTACCTGCAAAGAAAGAAAAAAATGTGTAAGTACCTAACTTGTCTACACTGACCAATCTAAATGGGCCACCCTGTTTATTTTTTGTGTTTCTATTTCAGGTACTTAGGCAGCGGAAATTCGATAAACGACTTGCATTTCAAATTTAAACGTGGAAGAGCAACAATTTCTAGAACTATTTCGTCAGTTTGTCAAGCTATATGGAAATATGTTCGACCACAGTACATAGAAGAGATCACAGTAGAAAAACTACAAAATATTGCATTAGATTTTGATCTCAAAGCTAACTTTCCTCATTGCTTCGGGGCAATTGATGGGAAACATATACGTTTAATAAAACCAGACAAAAGTGGCTCTCTGTTTTATAATTATAAAAATTATTTTTCAATTGTTTTGCTGGCGGTTGTTGACTCAAATTATAAGTTTGTTTTTGTCGACGTGGGTGCATATGGTAAGGAAAGTGATTCTACTATTTTTAGAAATTCGACACTGTACAAGATTTTAATGAGAAATGAATTACCATTGCCTGATCCTCAACCACTTGGAAATGATCATAATAACGAGCCACCAATCCCTTATGTACTCGTCGGTGATGAAGCTTTTGGTTTAAGTAAGCATGTTATGCGCCCATACGGCGGATCCAATCTCAATGTGAAACAAAGAGTTTATAATTATCGCCTTAGCAGAGCTCGTAGATACGTGGAATGTGCATTTGGGATCATGGCAAATAAATGGCGCATTTTACATAGGCCAATTGATACGTCATATGATTTAACTATTAATATTGCGAAAGCATGTTGTGTTTTACACAATTTTGTTATACAACACGATGGGTTAAAACAACAAGACAATATGGCAATAAGTAGGTTCCCACAATTGAGACCCCATAGCAATGAAGAATCATTAGCCGAAAATTTTATCAGAGATCAATTTGCTAATTACTTTATGAGTCCAGAAGGGGCTTTACCATGGCAGTTGAAAAAGATATAAATTAACTTATGTATTGAATTTACAAATAATATAATAAATAACAACTCACCAATCTTGTTCTTTTTTTGGTCCTCAAACTCCTCGTAATCTTGAAATATTTTTTTACAAACAGCTACCCATTCATTCGCTTTACGAAATTTATCACTGTAATGTTCGTGTGATTTATCCCATATAATGGGTCTTTCTTGGACCAAGGATATGAGAAAATCTATATCAATATCCTGCTCACTCATGGTAAGATAAAAAATGTCGTTACGCTCGTCTAGCTTCCTCCTCTAGCAGTGCATCACTGTCCGTCGTCGCAGCGGAGCTCCGACAACGCAGCGCATCACCCTCCCTCCCGCTTCGTCTCTTGTCCGTCGATCCGTTGAAACGTCGCGCGCGACGACGCAACGGTCTAATGGGGCATGTCATAAAAAATGTATGGAAAACGACGCAGCGACGACGCTGCGACGACGCAACGCAGCGCAACGCACTAATGGGGCCTCGCTCTAACACGTTACTTTTGAGTAGCATCGTGAACAAGCTCATTTATTTTCGATTGTTTTTGAGTTTTTTGTAGCCAATCCACCTCAATCAATCAATCAAGCTATTCCATCGTTTGCATTAAGTCTGCCATTTATTAAGTCTGCCATTCATTAAGTCTGCCATTCATTAAGTCTGCCATTCATTAAGTCTGCCAACCATCTTATTTAGATTGTCGCCACTTTGGTTCATCTGGCTTAAAGGGCATGTTACGCTACATTTTGGTTATTTGCAGCTCCCACTTACTAATGGGGTGTGCACTACGGTAGCACATAACATATAACCTGATACTGACCTGAAAATTGCAAAATACTGTGGGCTATCCTGGCGCTTTCGCCTAAAAGAAGACATGCTCAGCCCTAAACCAGCTTTGGTCTTAAATGCGGCATTCGACACTATTAGACGAGATATGTTTACATTGTAGGTCGCAAAAACATGCCACTGGATTAATTCAGAAAACATAAAATACCAGCAACACAGCGAAAATGTTTGGAAAATATACTCGTATAAATGAAACAAATAAATAAATTCTGCTTAATTTTTACTAAATAAATTGCACTATAACTATATTTATAAATTATCTTAGGATCATAATAATCTACTCGAGTAGTAAATTATTTAGCTCCAAAGGCGGTTTTATGTAGTCGAAATCAATACGATGCGTGCGCGCAATGTTGCCATAGCTATGCGCAGACAGCTTCGGAGTACGCGTTTTTTCTGGACTATCGAAATCCACTTTGAATAAGCCGAATTTTGCCCTGAAAATAAAAATACAACATTTTTTCAATATACAACCAGTGTTCTTATTTAACATTTCCCTAAGAACTTCTCCCATTAGGTCTAACAATGAAAGAGGTTACTATTACCTACATAGTCATAAAATAATAAAAATTTGAACTGACTGAATATTAGATTTTGATAGTTTATTATTATATTACCTGATAGCCACCATAAATACTAATTAGTAATCGTATGTATTTCCAATGTACTGCTAATTACTATACTACATCTATTTGTTTTGAATATAATCTTTTAAAAACAAACACTTTACCTAATGTTGCAAACTAAACCGTAATTTATACTAATTACAAAATCCGAGTCCAAACGCAAATAGATTAATTGCACTGCAGTTTGTAAACATAAATATTTAGAGTACCGGAATTTTCAAATTAATTTGCATTCCAACGCCACTATCTAGAACCGGTATTAAATGCATATTGTTTGTTTGTTTAGTAATATTATTCATGCCAAAGCGGTACGGACAGACTGTAAGGCCTGCATTCCTCCTCACGGGCCCTATCAGAATACCAGCGCTGCGGTATTTATTTTTTAAATATCGCAGCATTACGCTGAGATAGGAGCCTTTTTGGCCTCGCACAGGTTTTTTTTACTTTTTAATTGTTAATTTTGTTAGAATTAAATGCTCCTGTTTTATTTTTACTCTTTGTATTTCCTGTGCGTGTCCCAAATAAAATATATTTCTTTTTCTTTCTTTCTCCTGCGCTGATGTTGGTCGCGTACGTCGGTCGCGCGTACGAATATACATTGTTTTCGATATAGCACCATACTGCGACGCTGACGTCAGCGGCGCGTACTTTCTTACGACTAGTACGCGACCGACCGTACCCGACCGGTATCTGCGTAGGAGGAAATCAGGCTTAAATGGACCACTGTTTTTATTTAGTTTTTTTTCTTCTAGCGTTTATGCGCTACAATGTGACTAACTCTTCGAATTATTTCTCAACGGGTGTGTAACGTTTGAAATAATAAGAAAAGTTCTAATTATCATATGACCCAATTTCATTTAATATGCTTTTTTTAATATAATGATGAAATGATATAATGAATTATTGATATAATTTCATTTAACCTAATTTTATATGGTTTAATGAACATTTTCTTTAATGCACATATAAATTAATATTCAATTAGTATAATATTCTGTTACAAAATATTTAAAATATATAAGTAAAGTTTAATATAATTTAGAAACGTACTTTGTTTTGTATATTTTTGCAAAAACTGGTCCTGACCTGCGTCAGATACCATCTACTGTTATTGAATCATTTGGGTTAGAATAGAACAGTGAACATTTTCGCGTGAAGGCGCGCGATTGAAGCGAGCGTGTCGCGGCAGCGGCCGCCGAGCGCCAGATCCCCTCTATTGTTGTTGAATCATTTGGGTTAGATGAGGTTATAATAGTATGATGTTTCCTGATATTTACTTATTCATTACATAATTTTGGCTGAAAATGAGTAAATATGAAAATTAGGTCAACTGAACTTTATATAAAAAGAACATTATACAGATTGGAAATGTTGTGAAATGAACGTTATACTAAATGTTATTAAAGCAAAAGAGGGTTATATGAAATATAACATTAGATCACATTAAATTAGGTTATTTGTTTTTATAGCATATGAAAATTATAACATGTGAACGTTATTTCAAGTGATATTATACTATCTGTTATTATGTCATATATTTCACACCCTTTTTCAACGGAGTCTCTTAAATAAGAGTATTTTTAAATCATGTTCTTCTTATATATAAAAATCAATTGCTGTTCGTTAGTCTTACTAAACCGATTTGTTTTTATTTTTATTTTGTTCGTTCTATTACAGGGGTGGTCTGGATAAAAAAGCATTGCCACGCATGCTAAGCATTAGCTAGTTGGTATAGTCTATTTGTTATAGGGTTAATAACACAAGAATCTTATATACAAAAATCAATAATGGTGCCGATTCTCTTGTCACAAAATTCTCTAAACTGGACTAAAAACCACAAAAATTTAGTTTATTCCTGTCAAACGACGATTTCCCATTCTGAAATAGACTAAAGTGACATAAATTAACTATATTTTAGTTTGACAGCACTAAGATGGCAATGAGTTAGTAATTTAGTGAAAATGGCAATTTTGCTATTCTGAATTTGACGTTTTTCACCAAAAATTTTGGTTTTTGGTAAAATTTTAATCGCGATTATAAATGTGTGGAATAACATTAGTTGTCATGAACTAAAATTCACCACAACACCTCGACTTCAGGTGCAAAAACAGTACTGTATCTTTTTTTTTTCCTTATATCTCGAAAATGGTATGTCCTATCGCAAAAATAATGAAAATTTTGACCCCCCCGTTATAGAACCCTTAAACAGCTAAAACTCTACATGTTGGTAATAATTTTTCATACATATCATTTTTTTTTTTATCCGTATAAAACATGTCGAGGCTGCCCTACATGCGCGCCTCCGGCTCTAAAAAAAATCACGGTGTAGGGCAAGCAAGTACCACGTTGAGTCACGATTTTCATAGTCAAAAGTAAGGAATTTTAGTGAGAGTTTAGTTCAGTGTACAAGAGAATCGGCACCATTGTTGTTCGTTAGTGTCGCTAAAACCCAAAAACGGCTTAACCGATTTGATTTTTTTTTGGTTTTGTTCGCTCTTTTACAGGGGCGGTCTGGAAGAAAAAAGGCATTGCAACGCATGCTGGGCATTAGCTAGTAGGTAATAAAATCACCCGATTTGTGAAAGGATTAGTAACGCAAGAATTAGCAGATTGGCTGTGAAAACTCATTTGATTGATAGACTAAAATAATTAATAATAATACCCAATCAAATCTTTAACGTAAAAAAATATTTTAATTTTGATAGGCTTTCAGAAACTGGGGTTTAACCAAAAGTGTGTAAAAACTAAATTATTTTACCGACTTAGCAGCACGTTAAAGTCAATAATAAATTGTATTCAATGAGACAGTATTTTACATAAAACGGTATGAGTATGTCAAGGTCTTTAATAGCATTCGATCTACTAATTGCGTGGTAATTGCGAAATTCACTAACATTATGTATGGGTTTCATTTTGACAATTCAATAATATTCATTGCGTTATTTACGTTGTTGAGCAGATTTTTTTTTCGAACATACGAAGCAATGGATTAGCAATATCCTTAAAAATGATTCAGATTATGATTGGTGGTTTGTTACGCAAATAGGGTGCTTTTCTGTATCTTTATGGAATAACAATGCAGTGCCCATTGACAGTCGTCACGGGGAGTAAGAAGCCCGAAAGCCTGACAACCAGTCATACTACGGGGTATCGTATTACTCAGTAACTGGGTTGTGGAAGTCAGATAGGTAGTCGCTCCATGTAAAATACTGGTATTCAGCTGCATCTGGTTAGTCTGAAAGCCGCCCCCAACATAGTCAGGAAAGGGCTAGGCACATGAAGACGTCTGCAGTTCACATTTATATCTGCGTATAGCAAATGACAATATCGCTTGCGCATACTTACGAATAGCCATCTATCCATTCGAAGTCATCCATGAGGGTCCAACTAAAATATCCCTTAACGTTGCATCCATCCTCATGTATAGCTAGCAGCACTTGGTAGAGGTAGTCGTTGTAATAAGAAACTCTCTCGTAGTCTTCTGTTTGGCCTTGGTCACACAATCCATTTTCAGTAATAATTATTGGGATTTTCTTTAGCATCCTGTAGTTATTTTGGATCCAGTTGATGAGTTTGCGGAAGCCAGGGGGGTTTACCTGCGAAAGATAACCAATATATGAATTGAAAATGTATAAAGCTGTTATCAGACGCTTCACTCGAATGAACGTTCATTTTGTTTCATTCCACTTTCATACGACACAAACCAAATTGCATAGGAATTAATATTCATCTCCTCATTTCATTTCATTTTTCGATCAATCGGAGCCCGAATGAGTTGTCAAATGCCGAAATCGAACATCTTTGGATCGTTTCACAAAATAATTATTTTTTCGCTTTTATTTCATTTTGTGTTCAAATGTTTAATTTCAAGTGAAAAATATCGAATGAAAGATATAAATGAACAAAAACTGAAGCGTCTAATGTCAGCCTAAAGTTGATAGGTTTTTTGTTTTATACATAATTTTAAATAATTATATAAGTATAGTTAATTTTTATGATTGTTTCTTTACAACTAGGCATATCAATAAAAAACCAGAAGTAATTTTATCTCAATAGCCGTATTCATAACACTTCGATCACGAAACGATAAAATTAAACGAGTTTTTATCCTGGTCACAATAATATGCATATGAATTACTCAATATATACTATATATACTATGCATATGAATTACTCAATATATACAATATACCTAATACCTTATTCACAGTAAAAAAAAATCTACTAATAAGTAATCTTTTGTAAGTTGCCGTCAAAACTGTTAAAGATTTAAGTACTTCTACATCTATTTTAAGATTTTATGCTATCAGTGATAATTATCTTAAACCTAGCTGCGCGCGAGACATAAAAATGTGAAGTTATTTTTATATTTTGTGGGGTTTTTCGATCAGACCAGTGGGTACCACTAACGGGGAGTTTTTTGCGCCACTTTTTCTTCCTAACTAAAGCACTAGGAAGTGGTAAAGGTAGGGCAGGGCGTCTTAATTTTGATATTCAAAAAGTGCAAAATCTCAGCCTAATTTGAATAAATGACTTTTGATTTTGTTCAGACAAATTTATTATGAGCAACTTCAGTCCTGACAGTGATAATAAATAAATCTTAGGTAGGTATTCCCATTTTCCATTTTATGACGTCACAGTGAGCAAGACGGATATAAATGGATATTATATGAAACGTAGTAAGGGATATAAAAATAACCTTTATTTAAACGATAGTGATTCACATTAGTACATGGTTAAGTGTTTTGTTTGAATTTGTGACGCATCTAATGAATAAAGAATAATTTTCGTATTGTTGTTCAAACATAATAGGCTAAGTTATTTTTAAGTACAATTCGGTGTGTAAAGAAAATAGTCCTATGCTGATTCCAAAACCATTTTGAGCTTTTAGGTTTTCGAGTTTATTTGAATAAAAACACATGAAACCATTTGATATTCATTGTACCTCCAAATGACGTCAAAAACTAGGCAGATTGGGAATACTTTTAGTGCTTCCCCTGATAAAAAATAAAGTAGGTGCCGATTCTCTTGTACACCGAACTAAACTAAACTATCACAAAAATTTCTTATTTTTGGATAAGAGAATCTTAAAAGCTATTCTGCAGACAAGATTCTCTAAACTTAAAAACAATTATTTTGACACACCTATAATCGAGTTTGACAATCGCTAAGTTGTGTAGATCATAGATTAAGATTTGTTGGAAATCAAAATAAAGAGTGAATGAAATTGAACGAAATGATCCGAAGTGAAAAAAGAAACTTGAGTAAAATCAAATAATTAACGTTTTATTTTTCTATTTTTTTAAAAACGTTGCCCCTCTCTAGAAATTTCTCCTGTATTGTGGGTGCATTTACAAACATTCAAACTCACATACACAAACAGCCAGACCCAGAACAACTACTTGTAGGTCATACAAATATTTGTTCCGTGCGGGAATCGAACCCGCGACACGGAGCGCAGCAGCCAGTCGCTTAACCACTGCGCCAACCGTGCCGCCAATTGTTTATTAATAATTATTTAAGATGCAATAACCTGTATTCGGTAACGTATTCGTAATGTAACTTCGGTGTCATTTTTTTCGGTTTTCAATAAGAAAATAAAAAAAACATTATTTTGATTAAAATCGACCAAAGATCGCATTTAAAAGTTGATTCAGGTAGTATGATTATCTTGCTATTTATTTCAGCGTAATAAAGGTAATCCTCACTTCCTAACCCTTATCCCAACTAATATTATAATCAATGCGAAAGTAAGTTTGTTTGTTTGTTACCTTTTCACGACTAAGCTACTGAACCGATCATAATGAAATTTTGCATCAACGTTGTCAGTACGTAGTGTGTACAGAAAAGGACATAGGGTATGTACCTTTCATCTAGAAAAAATACTGTTCCGGAGGGAAAGAACAATAACTGTCGACGGTCACAATTGCTTCCGGACGCTAGATGGCGCTACGTGTCTTTCGAATCATGATTAAGTTATATTATTAGAAACTTTAGTAGTGTGTTAGGATTTTTTTTTAAATATACGTAATACATTTTGTGAGTCTAGGGTGAACTCCAACACCGTTTGACCGAACACCATGAAAATTGGCACATAGGTAAGTATATATATTATGTATTTTTAATGGAGAAGGATTTACAGGATTTTTTTGACCTCCACGCCGGTAATGCTGCGGGAAAAAGCTAGTTTACTAATAAAAATGTGATCTCGAGAAACGATAATGCGGTTTCTCGTTCAGTACCTAAGTTGAAAATCTCCGGTATTCTTGTCGCCGCGCCGTTGGAAAGCCCTATCAAGGACATCTTGAATTTGTGTGTGGCTGTCCGTTTGTTATATAGTGAATCGACAACAGCTGCAATCACATAAGCTTCCGTAATGATTTCCAAACCCACAAGCATCCGAACTTTCAAGAACTTGTAGAGAAATGTGCTTTGAAAATTTTTGTTTATGATAATTAATTTTATTCCACATCTTTGTAATCGCGATTAAAAATAGTCTGATTTCTACATAACAAACTCACGCCTTCTTCCCATGGGTGTAGGCAGAAACTACAGAACGTCACCTGCAACGATCTTAAGTCGAGTCTGATTTAGTTTGACAATTAAAATTTTAGGTGAAAAACGTCAAATTCAGAATAGCAAAATTGCCATTTTCACTAAATTTAAAAACTAAAATGACATTAGTGCTGTCAAACTATAGTATAGATAAGTTGTGTCACTTAAGTCACTTTCAGAATGGGAAACGTATAGTTTGATGGGAGTAAACAAAATGTTGTTGATTTTTAGCCTAGTTTAGAAGAATTTTGTAACAAGAGAATCAACACCAATGTCAACTTTTGGGATGATCGTAATTATAATGCAGTCATGCGAAAAATTCGGTCTTTGAATCGATTCAAATGAAACCGTGAAAAACAATTCATACAAAAAATCAGAATCCCGAAACCAGAATGATCGTTAATCAATATGACGATAGCTTGAAGAAAATCCATTCTCTATTAACAATAAACATTTTAAAATCATTCGAACTATTTTGTAACTACTAATGGTGTTGGAAACTTGCAAATATAACTGCTATTTTTTGATTGGTTTGATAACAGTTTAGAAAGGAATCATTCACAGTCGTGCACCACATGATAGATAGTAGATACCTAGATAATAGATCCGTCTTCACTCAACAAGACTACTAAACTCGCATTTTTAACGACTAGTAATACAAAAGTATACGTGTATAAAGTATAAGTGTACTAGTACAGATTAGTGATACAAAATTAGTAACTATAATCGATTTACTGTAATCGAGTTACTAATTTCATAATTGATTAGTTTAAAGTAATAAGTATCGATTATGTCGATTATTCCCACCTCTAATTTCATGGGTCCACCAACCAACTGTCAAGTGTCACATTTGAAGTTTCTGATGTCAAGCAAAAAACGTATTATGTCATACGTGGAAAAGATATCGTACTCTTCAGCCTACTTTTCGAAGTAGAATTTAGAAAATTTATTTAAAATTATGGACTGCTTAATTTTTTTTTAAATTGATATTAGTTGCTTAATATAATTAAATGTATAAATAAAAAATATAAAACAATACCTGAATATAACTTTATACATATAGGTATCGAATTGTAAATTAGAAAAAAAAATATTCAGTCTATAGTTATTTAAATACTCGGCCTTAACAATCAGCCCCACTACCTACCTACGGGGAATTATTTTTTTTGACGACCTTCTAACTAAGACTAGCTAAAGTAGCTGTGGCCATTTTACTTATTTAGATTTTCTTCATTAGATTTCTGATAGTAAGTCGACCTGCGGGGTAACTGCTTAACACACTCACAGTAGGAATGGCTTTCAATTTGACAATGCAAGAATAGAATAGAATAGAATTGAATACTCTTTATTATGTACACCATCAAAATTACAGATATAAATGTAGACATTTTACACAGGGTGACACAATGAGCGGTCTTATGGCTAAAAGCGATCTTTTACAGACAACCTTTGGATGGATTCAAAGGAGAAGGAGAGACAATATTGCAGGTAGTCAGTGGTGTACCATTTACATATACAACAAATACATACATACTAAAACATATACTTATCTACATATAATATATACAATAATAAACATGAAACAAGAGCAAGGAAATTAAATGTAATGATGATGAACAACATTCATTGCGTTATTTACGTTGTTGAGCAGACAAATTTTTCGAACATATGAAGCAAGGGATTAGTAAATAGGCTTCAAAATTATTCAGACTGTGATAGAGTGTGTTACGCAATTAGGGTACTGGTCCTATTGAACTTATCTTAGCTTTTGGTCGAAAATCGGACTTAAAAAGCGCGAGTCACTAAGTTCGAAAAGCAAAAGACGACGTACTGGCCATATTGCATTATTATGCGAACCATTGTGATTCATTGTGCGACATTGGACCCTCTTATTTATTACTCCAAATTAATTTAATCTAACTTCATCGTCATCATCATTTCAGCCCAGAATATAGCTAGGTATAGGTCTCCTCTTTCTTCTGTCATAGGTCCCGGTTCCGTAGTACGTCTCTCCTCCAAACGTTTCCCACGACTTTGACGATATCGTCAACCCAACGCGTTTTTGGACGGCCCTGGTTTAATCAAACTTACTGTTAGCCAATCAGCTCCAGGTCTGGGCCAGCTTAAATTCTGCTCCATCCTAACGCCAGTGTCGTGGTCCCACGAAGGGACCTGCCAGTCTGGCTCCATTGAAGATGGAGTCATCAAAAATGTTGTGTAATGGTTGACAGCGAAGAAGTCTGCGCTGCCTTGAAGTGCTTCAAGCTGAAATATAAAGGATAGGATTAACCTTTTTCCTATAGTCATTTTATTTGAAGAATCGACTGCCATGCTGCCCTTTGGGTTCAGAGAAGCAGTAGCATGCACGGAACAAGTATTTTTGGACAATTTTTCTGATAGATTTACCATCGTAAAGAAGAATGTTGCAGTCACGAAATTCCCACAATAAACCAAGATTGACATGTTAATAAGTTATTTGGTTTGTCGTTGTACAGAATATACAAACCTCTTCATCAGAAAAATATGGGAGACGTGATCGCGAGAACCCTTGTTGAAGACTCATATTGTTAATCCGTTCACGAACAAAAGTAGGATAGTCGCCGACATCAGAGAATATTGGATGGGCATATATTGCCAACTGGAAAAAAAACAAAACAATCATTCTGAAGCATTACATGATCGGAAATGTCGATGCATCGTCTCATAAGTGAAAACGGCTTTTGGGACAGAAAATCAAAGTGTAGACCCTCGCCCGCTGTCCACTAACAACATAATTATTATTATTATATGCATGTGGGTGTTTGTGTACTGAAATCATGGTCCTCATAAATATTAAAAGAACTCACATGCATCTGAAGATAATCCTCTGCAGCCTGAACATCCTCAGGACTATTCGGGTCTTTAGGATCAGCCCAAAATGCATCTAGCGTTATAGCAATTTTTCCTGTAAAATATAATTGAAAATTATGTCATCATTGTTTCCATGAAACCCCTTATCGGGCTCAAGGCCCCTTGTCGGTGTTAAGTGAAAGCGAGGATAAACATTATCTCAGACAGTTAATTAAAAACAACAATGTTATCCAATTAATGCAATTTATAATACTAGGAGATGATATTGTAAGCAGCAAAGGATCAGACAGTGTTATAAAATATTAGATAACAGATTATTACCAAGCAATGCAACAGTGATAAAGAAAGTGAATTATATGAAGCGTTCAAAGTAATGTAAATCGGAATACCTTTCTGATAGGGTTTAAATTCCTTTTCATACATGCGGTAAGCCCGAGCATGCGATAGTAAAGTGTAGTGAGTGCATAAATAATCACCAACTCCAGATGACATTAATGCTGGTACGAAGTGATTACGCCCATAACCCTGGGGCAAAGATAAATAAAAATAATATAAATCAGTACCTTTCTGATAGCTTTTAAATTCCTTTTCATACATTCGGTAAACCCGAGCATGAGAGAGCAAAGTGTAGTGAGTACATAAATGGTCACCAATTCCACCTGACTTTAATGCTGGTACAAAGTAATTACCGCCATAACCCTGGAGCAGAGATAAAGATTAAGGAAATAATGAAAGGTATAGCCAAAGGCTACAATTATGAATTATTCTTGAGCCAACATTGGATCAGCATTCATGAATGATAAATTCTTATGAGAATGATCATTTACTAAATTATTTTGATATAGTAAGTAAGTAGTCAAAGTACGAAACTGACATTTAAACTATTCTTTACATGCTAATTCTAACATATCAATATTTTCCTGCTGCAATAACTTTAGCAGACACAGATTATCAGATATCAACTATTATTAATTAACTTACCTATATTCATTAGGGTTTCGTACGTCAGAACGAAAAAACGGAACCCTTACAAGATCACTCTTGCGTCTGTCTGTCTGTCACAGCCAATTTATTCCGATTAAATTTGGTACACATATGAGTTGCTGTGACCCAAATACGGACTTGTAACACAAACAAATGAATGTTGAATATGAGGGTCAATTTTGGGAGGCAAATAAGAAAATAAAAAAAAGAAGTTGTTCAGATTGTACCACGTGATATATCAATTAACAGGGCTTACTGTTAAGGTCTCGATTTCTTTTTAATAATTCTAAAATAAATAGTTATAAAATTATTTGAGAAAATACATTAAAATTAACCATTCTGTCCCACATTCACCCCTTATCTCCGAAACTACTGAGTCTATTTTTTTTAAATACAATAGTTCTGTACTTATAGATTACAGGAAAGCCTATATGAAGTCTATGGTCTTAAAATAACATGGTAAATGTCTCAATATCGTGCGTACCAACTTACATTTGCAGTTGGAAGGTATGGGAGAACATGTTTTTCAACTACAATGTTAAGTTTGTTCTTGGGATAAATTCATCCCAACTACGAAACCCCGACAGTACATAATCAGACTCTTATTTCCAAAAAGCGTACTGATTCAGAACATTAATAAAATGGGTAATCAAACAAAAAATTACTTACCGTCGCATATCTTCGTAATTCTCACGGCATGGCATTAGATCAATAGTTTTGATTCGACATCCAAATCCTTACAGCCCCTTGGCTATTCTAATTGAATAAACCTGTGTACTTACATTATAACACTGTTGATGAGGTTCGTTTATCGTTGTCCACATTTTGATTATATCACCATAGAGATTGAATACGACCCGCGCATAGTCCTCAAAATAGTCCACGATTTTTGGGTTGGTCCAGCCACCGAGGTCCATTAGTGGTGTGGGCATGTCCCAGTGGAATAATGTGACTACAGGAGTAATGTTGGCTTTCAGGAGTTCCTCAAACAATGTACGATAGTACTTCACGCCTTCTTGACTTATGTTGTTGTCCATACCGGTTGGAAGTAACCTGCGAGAAACATTTTCTTATTATGTATTTGGTACCTATTCATTTCTTTTGCAAGTGATATTTCTATAAGGAGTTATGGCTTCATGAAAATACTGAGGAGAAATTAAATATTGGGTACAGAATAGATTTTTATTGAATTCGAAATAGTGGTTCAAATTAAATTAACTGGCGAAACCTCACAGACTTTATATAATTTTAAGTACGTAACTAAAGCTGTGGAGGGTCAACGCAAGAACTGTGAGAAATATTATGTTTTTTTGGAACGAAGTTCCTTATCGCACGGTACGGACTTGGCACATGGGTGCCAGGCGAAAAAAAAATTAAGAGTTTTTTCCGTTACGACCCTTTCTTTAGTGTAGACGGTTATCCATAGCGCGTATGCGCCCAGTCATAGGTACGCGCTTATTGGTTCAAGGCAGCCAGTAACTTCGCAACGGCTGCGCAGGTATAGTCGTTTATCAATAATAATATACTACGAAAGGAACTGCGTTCCAACCGAGTGTTCCACGACACTCACCCATTTTTTCTTTGTAAATAATTACCAGTGATCGGAGTAGGTAGATTGAACTGGGGTCATTGATCCGAAACGTATATATTACTATGGACATTCCTCCGGAATTGGTGGATTATTAAAAAAAAACCGGAACTTATGTAGGAATTGTATTCTGCCAGAGTGGAAGGAGTCATTTGATGATTTGCCATCCTCAAAAAAAAGGTAGGAATTGTAATAAAATGAGCAATTTTATTCTTTATTATTCTTCCTATTTTTTTTTTTTGTCACGATTTGACAAAACCCAACGACCAATCAGAACAAACTTTAAATTTTGAATTGAGTAGTAATAATATCACTACCAACATTAACAATATTTAATTGAATCCGGAAATACCGGAATTACTTTCCGGAAAAATGGCTTATCCATGTTATTCTTTCTGTGTGCATTTATGATACAAGTACTAAAAATCAATCTACCTACTCCGATCACTGATAATTACTGTAATTAATGCAATTATTCGCCACCATAAATCTTTTGCGTCAACACAAAAAATCTACATATTTATTGAAGAGTATTGGCAAGGCTGCATATGGCCAAACAAGCTAATTGGCAATTTAAATAGAAAAGGATCAAAGTGCAAAGTTGCTAGCATCGTTAACCTCTAAACTCATCGATCTAAATGCAAATTTCTTAAATAACATTTTGCGATACAAAATGCGAATCTGCTAGCTTTAAAATATATAATTTTATTAATTAAGAGACCTTGGATTGTGGACGCGATGGAATTTCTGGTAAAGATCAATAGACCGTTATTAAACCAATAACTGTTATTTGTGGCTTTTTTTAAACTAGAAAAGAATATGTAGTCGGCAAACAAATACAGTAATATTAGTTTCTTTTCCGTAGTCTGAGAAGCAGTTTTTCCCGTAGGTATTACTCTAGGCAGCGTAGGTGTCAGAATAAAATAACGGGATTTTAATTTAGAATGATACACTCTGAATCCTACTTTCAATTTTGTAACTTTCTGATTAATCATGTTTTTTTTTAATAACAAAACGAATTTACAAGCGGATTTTTATTTACGTATTTATTAAAATTTACACAAAAACAGTACCTACACAATATTTTCATTTTGATTATTTGAAAAGTTAATCTCACAAAAATATCGAATTTTATATTGCTCGAAATTGTGGGGTTTACATTTGTACGTAGTTTTTATTAATAACCGACATGCCTTTTTGCATGCCCTGCACTTCAGAAATTTTATTTATAAATTTAATAAAATTCTTACCTGGGCCACGAAATGGACAATCTATAGTAGTTAATGTCTATGCTTTTGATCATTTCAATGTCGTCCATGAAGCGATGGTAAGAGTCAGCTGCAACATCTCCGTTTGACCTGTCCACGGTGTAATTTGGATTATTGTGGATGTATGTATCCCACATGCTTTCGCCTTTGCCTGCGAAAAAACAATTCGATTATCCCATAGCATACAGCTTATAATGTCCGCACTGCTGAAACATGGGCTTCTTCCCTGTGAGAGGAAGTGGGCCATCCACCACTTCGGCCCAGTATGGAAGTAACATTTCAATTTCTTGGTTCTAGGCTCTGTCTCGCATAGGGTCGTAGCATTATTTATTTATTTAAAATAAACACACCAACAGCACAGTCACTTATAATTCAAATGAAATACCAACTAAAATTGGCATTTCAGTAAGCATGCAAATAACAGGTATGCATGACATTGACATATGAATATTAGAGACAAAGGAAACAAAAATAAAGAGTGTCTAGAAGAAATAAAACTAGAACACTACAAAACTAACCAATTTGAGCTACAAAGACGTGCACTGTTCGTACTGTATAAATAGGGAACGTCTGTATGAAGCGAAACTCATAGAGAAAATATCAATAGGGTAATCTGTCAAGTTGGACCTATCATTATATTGCCTTGCCAAACATGTAAGGCGTCTATTACATGTGGTATTTAAGGTGGATTAGGCAATTCAAAAATACGATGATGACGCTTACTACGTTGGCTAGACCTAAAGTTAAAATAGTTTACTAATTGTGCGTCTATGGAACCGTTCATAATTTTATGAAGTACTAGCTTTTGCACGGGGTTTCACTCGCGTTAGTTTAGAACTTGACAATCAATTCGGGTTGTTCAGGGAATTATAGTTAGGAGGATGAAAAACCGATCTATCGGTCTCTTAAAATGTATTCAGTACTTAAATTTAATAAAAAAAACCCTTACCACACTACTAAAGTTTCTATAATAATATAATTCAATCATGAATCGTAAGACACGTGGCGCCATCTATTATCATAAGAACGTTATTGTTGTTTTTCTCGGGAACAGTACTTTTTTTTTGGGATGAAAGATATCCTATGTCCGTTTCTGTACACTTTTTTTTTTTTTTTTTTTTGGGTGGGAAGTCATCAAATGACCTCTCCCGCTCTGGGCGGAGCGGAAGGGCGTGTCAGACTCTTACTGACTAAAACCCACCCATGTTCCTTCAGTTGCCTGTGCGCCAGGGCCACAGTAACTCTTTCGAACAATCCGCGACCCCGGCAGGCGTTTCTGTACACCTGACAACCTATATGCAAAATTTCAGAAAGATCGGTACAGTGGTTTAGGCGTGAAAAGGTAACAAACAAACAAACAAACAAACTTACTTTCGCATTTATAATATCAGTTAGGAAGTTAGGATTAGTAAGTCAGAATGATTACGTATTTCTTTTAAGCTAATCATTTTAAAGTGCTTTAACCTGTCATTGTAATCAGGTATAGTTTTTCGGATCCCATATTCTTCATACATAAATAACTAACAAAACAGGCCTGAACAGATTCAACATTATTAGTATAAGTAGAATAATAGGGAGACCAATTAGTGGAACAATACTCCAAGGAGCTCCTTACTAGTGCGTTGTAAAGTAAAATAATGCTACTATAATTACGGAAAGGTATTGACATAAAAAATCACGGACTTAGTCACTATACTATCTATATGATCGCGGAAGATAGGGATGTATCGAAGAGAACCCCAAGGTCACGTATAACCGATACTCTGCGCAGTACTCATCTATCAATATGATAATCAAATTTAATGTGGTTAACTGTATTCGTGAATGTAATAGTCTGGCATTTTTTTAAATTGAGCGTCATTCTGTTGTTCAAGCACCACCGTTGAAGGACATAAAGATATCTTTGAAGCTTCATACAATCACTCAGGTCCGATATCCTACAGTATATTTTTAAATCATCAGTGTAGGCTAAACAATCGCAATTAATTAAATCTAAAAGATCATTTAAAAATACCAACAAAAAGCAAAGGGCCCAGTTTAGAGCCCTGCGGAACGCCAGAGCCAGGAGAAAAAGGTTCAGATTCATAACCCGCCAAGGCAACTATTTGAGAACGATTAATTAAATACCTCTCGAACCATCGCAATAGAGAGCCATGGATACCAGCGCAATTCAATTTCATAGAAAGAATAGAGTGATCAACGTGATCGAAGGCTTTTGCAAAATCTGTATAAACAGCGTCAACCTGACCCCTAGCCTCAAAGGTGCTACTATTATGCGGAGCGATTGCCGTTTTGCGAGCATGTGACGCATATTTCCTCCCAACTCGTTCTTTTTTGTATTTGTGTTTTTTATTTGCGTCACGTTTACCGCAAATAAACGTATTTTCTTTCTTTCTTTTCTACTTTTCACTGAGTCACCACAGCTGACCGCCACCACTGCTATTCCTTAACCTTTACTGATTTTTATATAGCAAATCTATATTAACTTTATCATGAGTTCATTTGATTGCCATGCCCTGGCATGAAAATTCTATGTACTGAAACATCGGTTTTCAGTTGGCAAATACAGCCTACTATGGTTCTTTACGTCATGGGTCTCTCAGTCCAAAAGTTCTTCCTTGATTAAACTGAGGCCTACGGCCTGGCTTAGTAGCAGTTACAAGGGTAAAGTTTAATTTCAACTCATTTTGCAGCGTCAATTATTATTATTATTTGGTAAGACACACTGGCAGCTACAGTACAACTATTTTCTTAATCTCCCTCGGGAATCATTGCATTTTCGTATACAAACGAATGCTAATTTCCATGTCCATCAATTATTAGATTTATCGTGTATAATAATTTGAATTCAGAACAAGTACTTTATCGTGTGTTACGTCAAAACAAAACAACAATAAAATACTTAGTTCTAGCTGATGCGTGTGTTTCAAATACTTTTGAGAATCTGTCCAGTCGGTTCTTGAAGCAGTTTTGTCAATGTAACTTGACAAATGTCAAGTACAGTAGGTATTTTGTTTAGGTACGTAAATACGTACCTAAACAAAATACCTACTGTATGTAACGTTTTACTTTACTTCGGTATCTATAAATCTGTATTGATAGGGTCACACGCTGACCGCAAATCTTTAAGGTATGTGAAAACCCCGCGATAATAATAGTACCTGATTAAACCAGTTAAGACCATGTTCACACAGATATAAAAATATCGCGGCGGGATTTTATCGCGCACTGGATTTTCAATTCTTGGTGTTGAGCCGAGCGTTGGAAATCTAACAAAGTGCATCCGAGCGCGTCCAAACAATACATTGTTGGATTTTCAACTCCCGGCGCTAAGCAGAGCGTTGAAAGTCCAGTGTGCGATAAAATCCCGCGGCGATATTATTACGGCTGTGCTAACGTGGGCTAAATAAATCATAACTCATTATTATCTAAGCACATTCTGTCATATAAGAATAAAATATAAATATGAGGTCTTAGGTTCGATTCCCAGGTCGGGAAAACTGCTATTGGGTTTTTCCATCAGGAATTTCTCAGTAGCAGCCCGGAGTCTGGATATGTGGGTATAGGCTCGCCACAAAGAGGTGGCGCCACCAATACATGGGACTTAAATATAACTTATTTCGGGAATTCCAGGCATTACGGCAGGCACAATACATTATGTTATCTGATAAGCTTAAGGTGATACCTCAGCTGTATCCCGCCAAATTCAAATTTTCTTTGGTTTTTTGCAAATTGCAGCTCAGTTTTACGTCGAATGTTAATTAAAATGCGGTTCGCAACTGTAGGGATGATAGATTTATTGAATAGTAATCATTAATTTCATATCAAATATTAAACTTTGGAAATTTGTTCCACCTAAGAATTTTTCTGAATATTTCACATGAAATTTTTTAGTTGGAACAAATTTCTAAAGTTTGACAATTGATATGAAATTGGTGATTATTATTCAGTAAATATATCGTTCCTACAGTCGCGAATCGCATTTTGATCAACATACAATATAAAACGGAGCTGCAATTTTCAAAAAAACAAATAATATTTGAATTTAACGGGCTACAGCTGAGGATTAACCTTGACCACAAAATGAAGTAGTAAAAGAAAAATATTAAACATAATATGAAAACATAATTTTACCTCCTTCGTTCCATCCTCCTTCAATTTGAAATGCAGCCGACGCAACCCCGAATATGAAATCATCCGGGAAAGAGTAATTGCTCACCCCAGAGTTCATTCCTAGGCTCCCACTTGCATATTGCAGCAAGCTAAACAATACAAAAGAATTCATTAAAATAGAAATAAACTGGAACAAAAATAAATTTGCTAGCAAAACTTCGCTAACGTGGTGGGTATCGATATCACATCATGATAACAAAATAAAATGATTGATACATTTTTTTGGGATCAGCAACTAACTACATTGCTGCATGTAATGTAGTTAATTGAAGTTTAAGTTTAGAAAATCAGTTTATTTTTTATTTTTATCATGTTTCCATATCGATATCTGTCACGTCTGTGAAGTTTACACAAAAAATAACGGTTTTTTTTTAAACTGTTAGGTATATTAATGAACTATCCTACCTGCCATAGATATAAGAAAGAAGCTACCTGACGTTGTTAACCCACAAAAAAAACAACAAATGTTTTATTTTTTCGTTTTGCCTTTTTTTGTCATTACTACGTCTGTGGAGTTTCGTAAGCTAATCTAATTTGACCTTGTAATTGTGAAAAGTATTAAAAAAAAATAATTCATTCAGTGGAGTGTCCTTTTAAAATTTCTTGTAATGAAAAGGATCAGCCATTGCCTATTTTTTATAAACAATAAATGAGCTTGAAACAGCTATTGTTTTTCTTCCACGGAAGGATGATGTTTGATATGATATCTTATAAAAACCTATACATTTTATAAAAAAATACAGTTCACAGGGCCTAGACAAAGTAACATTCGATTAGCGATGACGCTAGTAGGAAAGCTAAAGAATATATGGGGTTGATATAAGCTATTGAAATGTCACGTGATTATAGGTCAACAAATATATATTAGCTAGACAATGATACCGATATTCGATTATAAGAAACGAATCGACAGCGTCGAACGATTACTTCCATAGAGATGCGTAGCCAAGTGGCACTTTTTGACAAGCGTTATCGCTAGTTTTCGATTCGTAAGATGGAAACATTAGCGAAAGCGATAGCGATTGTAGAAATAGAATCGCTCCGAAGCGAATGCCATTTTTCTAGATCCTCTGGTTCATTTGAAGTTTGAGGCACTTTCAGGTAACTTTAGGAAGAAATACAAAAACGCGTTGAGAGCTCCAATACAGTTCAATATACTAAAAAATCCGCCAACCCGCACTGGGCCCGCGTGGTGAATTATGGCCCACTCCCTCTCACAGACAGAAGGCCTGTAGCCTAGCAGTGGGAAGATTATGGGCTGATTATGCTATACTAAAACAGTCGCACTTTTTGGTACGATCATTTAAAAGAAAAAATAAATAAAAATTGTTTTTTCTGCGTTTATGCTGCATTAAGTGATAAAAGGAATTCATAAGCGAATTGCAGTTTTTTGTTTGATGTGCAAATGTTTATGAATTACATCACCTAGTATTTATATTGTTGAGACATTTACAATCTACGTCGCCGCGAATATCTTTAGGGAGTATTTAAAAAGATTAGTATTATGACGGTACCTTGCCAATTAATTTATGAAAATATTATGTATGTATGAAACAATCTACTTTTTTTAGTCAAATAAGTGATAGACACAATTTTAATACTAGAAATAAAGATAAAATAGATCAACTATTTTTCAGATTATCTAAAGTACATAAATCTTATAAGGGGTACTGTGTTAAATTTTACAACAAAATACCTTGTGATGTATTGTAATTAAATGTAAGAAAATTTAAAACTTATATTAAAAGTACACTTTGTAAACAAGCATATTACAAATTAGAGGATTATCTCCTAGATAAGAATGCTTGGAAACATGCTGGTCCTGCTCCATACGACAATCTAGAGTCTCGAAAAAATCAAACTAGTTGCTAAATTAATTGTATAATTTATAATTTTTATGACATTGATTTACACACAGTACACACACTAAATTATTACTTGTTATTTTTTTTATTATCTTCTTTTCACTATTTGTAAATATGTGAGCACCATGTATCTATCACATGATTAATTTACCTGTCATTGCTTTATATTTCATCTTTTTACGTATTGTGGTATAGTAATTTTATTCTAGGTGCATCGTCTTCATATGTATATGTCATTATATAATTAATGTACCTATACATAATACTGTAAAACATTTTAAAACATTAATGGTGGAGTTTCCTGCCCATTCTTCTCCATACGAAACTACATTTTGGAAAGGGCAACTAGAATCAAATATATTTTCTTGTAAATTTAGGCGTTCGTAAGTGCCTTTTACGTGCCTATTTAAAATAAATGATTTGACTTTGACCTTGACTTTGAAAAACTCGAGCTTTTATAAGCTTTCTTTTGTTATCCTACTCAATAACCTTGAAAAAATGTTTTCTAGTACCTATCCCAATTTACCTCCTGTCAAAATTCGCCTTTTATTCTTTACATCTGCAATTTTGCCATACCACTTTCATCGCTGTTTTAAAATTCCTAGGTCAATTAATAGTTCAAGAGAAATTTGTGTGTAAGACGGACACCGAAGTAATTCTATAAGTTTTCCGCTTTTGCTAGTATTGGCACAGAATACAAAAAGTTATAAACACAAACACGTTCAAGGTTCCGATTAACATAACAAAACACCAAAACAACTTCTGTCCAAAAATAACAAATCCGTTACACTTAAATACACCAAATTTTCGCGCCCGTTACCATAACAATCCACTTAAAAAAACACCACACTTAATATTAAAAAAAACACTAGTCACTTTGTTCTCACCTAAGAGTCACCAAAAGTGCTCTGTTCAGGGCGACTCCACTCGAGCTCTGCATTGTACTAACTAAAACAAGGCACAGGTGCGTCTACCTGCTTGAATGCGACAATCTTAATTATAACCTTTTAACTACGGAATAACCTTCTCGGGGTTTCCTGCCAAAGGAACTACCTGCAACAGCCAGCAAATCGACATTAATTTAAAAAAAATATGTTTGTGACCGCGAAGTAGGCATAATGTTTGTTTCCGATAAAATTTATTGCAGAGATACATTTTCCTGTGGTTTGTGCGTCAATTTAGGATACGTTTACGTCAGGCGCATAAAATTTAAAGTAACTCATAATTTCCGGATTGCACCAGTCACCAAGGTCCACCACTCCACACTGTAACAGAGTTTTAAGGAGTATGGGATTCATAAAAACCTTCGGTAGGTACATTACTCCTTCCATCCTTCCCTATTTATGTTGTTAGCAGTCTCATTCGGCAGGATACTTACTTTAATTAATTTAGTTTAAGATAAAAATATTAGTCTTACAATCAGTTCAATACTACTGTAACTCATATATAAAAATTAATTGCTGTTCATTGTTTTGTTTTGTTTCATCTAATGAAGGGGTGGTTTGTAAAAAAATTAAAAGGCATTGCAACGTATGCCGGGCATTAGACAGTATTTAAAAAAAAAAAAATTACACACAACTGTAAGACAGTATTGAGGCAGTTAATTTCTAAATTTGATAAATAAATATTATGATTTAAACCATATACACCAGCATATTATTGTCCCATTGAAGGCCAAAGGCCTCTTCTTATTGCTATAGAGAAGGCACGAGCATGAATGGACGCAGCACGCTTGCTCAAGGCGGACTGGCGATTTCTGAATTACTTATTTTTATTATTAGCTGCGCCCCGCGGTTTCACCCGCATAAGTCTCGATTCCGTGGGAATATCGGCAAAAAGGTATTCTATGTCCTAATCCAGGTCATGGTCTACCCATGCCAAATTTCATCCAAATCCGTTCAGCCGGTTTAGCGTAAAAGCATAGCAAACAAACATACAAAAAAAAAAATTATAATATTAATTTCGATAAGTCTAGGTTTCCTCACGATGTTTTTCACAATTTCAATGATATCAAAGATAAACTTATATAAATTGAATAAATCAGGTAGATACTTTCCGGTGTTTGAACCCTCAACCACGTGCATGAGAAAGAAAGAAAGAGAGAAAATACGTTTATTTAGCACAGTCTACGAAGCACACAACACAACATATACCTACAAGTAAAAAAGAAAAATAAAATAAACAAATAAAAAGTGTAAAGTGCGTTGTGAGAAATTAGCAGGAAAGAGTGCCTCGCGGCTGCGCTAAATAGGTCCAGTTCAGCAAACATGTCAGACAACTAGTGCCTGACGCTGGTTTTCAACTGAACCTGAAGTGTGAGGTGACGGATGTAAATCATTTTTATACTGCAATGTGTGTGTGTATGTATACTTATGTAAATAAAATAAATGATTGGAAAATAATAATAATAAACGAATATTTAAATAATTAGTATAATATTAAATAAAATTGCATAACAAAACATAAACAAATTGACAAATAAATGAGACAGACGTATGATAGATGACATGACGCATGATCTAGAAATCTTTTCATTTTTATAACATGAGAGGGGAGGCTGAAGGCCTTGCCTCTCATGCACGAGATTGAGGGGCTACTGCACTATCAGGACCATAGGACCACAATATAATGGTAAATTAAACCATTTAATTGACCATAAAGGAACGCATTGTATTTATTTTGAATAGCAACTTGATTGTTGATATGAGATTTACCAAGAAATTGTATAACATGTACTTACCTACTGCGATATATTTATTTTTTGTAGAATAAAAAAGAAACTCAGTGAATTATTTATGAAACAAATAGCGAAGTTTCGTAATAAAGGCGAAAAATTAGTTATTGTTGTCTTGCTCTAAGTAAGTAAACCCTACCAAGATATTTATACCAAATTGTGCAAGAATTACCTATCAGCATTATTTAGGCCAATTTCTTCGTTTCCACCATGTAATTAGAACCAAATTAGGACTCGTAGCATCATCAATGCTAAGTTGTTACTACCAAAGTACATAAATTTACACGGCAAGAGATCGTTAAAGTATATAATAACGTACCTTATTAATCAATTACCTACCAACTACATTAAGGGACAAAATAACACAGAAAAACATAAAATACAAATTAAAGCAACATTTTTTACAAAATATAAATACCTAAGATATATTATACATATATATTAACAAAAATATATTTTTTAATAAGTTATAGTTAAATAGTTTAAAACATACACAATAAAGAAAAAATAATACCTAAAAATGATATCATAACACAAAAAAAAAACAGGATAATTAACTACATATTACTAAAAACGCATACTTTTAGGAACAACTTCAACTTCACTAGCTCGATGCAAAACATAATATATGGTTGTCCTCAAGGCTCAATTATTAGCTCATTGTTATTTCTAATTTCCATAAATAGCATTGATAAAATAGGACTAACAGGACACCTAACGTTATACGCGGATGACACTAGCCTTTTTTACTTCAATAAAACTTTACAAAATATCATAACTGATGCTCAAAAGCACCTTGACCTACTCAATGAATGGTTAAAATATAACTTGCGGACTATATTAACAGGTCAAAATATCATTTATGTACTTCTCCGCGAAAAATATGTTGTAACCGAAGTTTTCACCTCTTACGATTAACCAAATAGTTTAATAACTACGATCAATGGAGAAATAGTCAAACGGTCTAGTCCCGAAAAGTACCTCGGACTGTGAGTAGATGACAAACGTACTTGGAAACTGTCAAAACAAAATTAATGTCACTATTAGGAGCGTTACGACAAGTTATAAAATGTATCCCGAAAAAAGGACGTCTAATTATATATAACTCTCAAGTAAAATCAAACCTTGAATACCTAATTGAACTGTGGGGATCAGACGCTAAATGTAATCTAAACCCACTACAAAGAATACAATACAAAATTATCAAAGTATTATTTCACTATCACTACGTATATCCAACAAAAGAATTATACGAAAAAACTAACTTACTAAATCTCACACAACTTTACACATATTACACCTACATTCTCATAAATAAAATCTCCACGAATTCCGTAAAATCAAACATACAACTACATAAAAAACAATAACATACAACCCAAGAAGTAAAAAGTTTGAACTAATGACTGCACGTGCACGGACTAATTACGGCAAAAAAACAATATGGTTGAGGGAGCACAGCTGAGCAATGATTTACCGGAGGATTTAAAGAAATGTGATAGTATAAACTTAATTAAAGCCCTATTATGTACCCTGTAACGTCGCCAAAACCCCAGAGGCAAAATATGATACTATTATTTAGATGTTAAGTGCTTTGTAATATCTAATTTTTTGTGAACTGTTGTTTAAGTTCTTGTGAGAAATAAATTATCTTTAAATCTAACAACCTGTAATGCAAAAAAAAATCGTTCATCACTTTTGTTGTAAGGACACCGATGGTCACCGATGTTCGCTCGCTGGTAAATGATAATATTTTGCTTATACCCGTTGCAGTTTTATTTGTTGTTTCTTTTTAATTATTTACCTACTTCAGTGGTTTTAATTCTCTCAATTATGTAGTCAATACAAATAAGAACCAACTAACACAACGTGCCAACATATGTTTGCACTAACTTAAATGTTTACAATGTATGTGTACTGCTGAATAAATAAATAAATAATATTTAAAATAAATAATTAATATAAGAAATATACAGAACAGATACTACAGCACACAACAAAAATAACAGGTGGTTGCACAATGACAGTTACATCATCGCGACCGACAGGTTCTCACCACTATTGATACTATTAGCTTCGACTGTGGAACAGGAGAAACCCTAACCAATAGTTCCGTTTTCCGAATTTCATTTCTATGTGCAACCTAATCCAACTTTTTGTTTTAGCGCACCACTCAGCAAGAATGCGCTTTGCTATGACTATTAATAAGGCACAAATTTATGCAGAGTTATCATGTGAACTCACGAATCATCTCTTTCATAACAACAGATAGGTACTTGTGTTGTATAATTTTACATTAGATGGTCAGTCAATTTACTAGTTTCATTCCCATGCTACATTTACTGATTAAAACAATAGACTCATGGGCCCTTCTGCTGAACAAATCTTTTGGAAGACAGGTCTTATTGGTCTTAGTCAATCTATTGTCCCACTTGTTGACTTCACATGAGGATAACGATGACTACAGTTCTATTTCTGTCAATTTTATTCATTCTAGTTATTACAGCTAACATATATATTGTCATGATTATCATCCTCTTGCTCGCTCCCAATTACATTGGCTTCGGTGCTGTATCAATGTCTTCATGTTTAATACATCTCTATCAAACGTCATCACAGAATTCATCACATTCCTAGCCATATCTCAGTTCTCATAGCCATATACTACAGAAATTGCCATTAAACTTTCTTGTATTCATGTGTTCTATAAGATATTTATTCGGACAAATTGACCCCTAGTAAATGTTTTATCTAAAGACAATCCATCCATTTCGTTCGCTATCTTCATAGATCTTAGCAGCAGTGGGATGTAAGCTGGGCCATATAAATTATAGAGCGGCGTGATTGACTGTCCCACCAAGATGTTTATTGCTCTGAGGATGGATAATAAATAGCTCATTGGTTATTATTATTGCTTGCGGGCCTCTTACCTTTACTAAGGGCAATTCTGAAGTAGTGCATTCAGTTTCCATTAGGTTGGATGCGTACCGTTACATTGGAGTGTCACACGTCATACCTAGCTATAGTCAACCCGCGTAGTAATAATTTGTCAGTGTCTTTTTTTTTTGGAAATACTACTAAAATAAGGATAATACTAATAAAATAATTAAACTATACGCAGTGTTTTTTTCCTGGAATAGTAGGGTTAAAGTGTATGAAAAATATTTGATAAAATTTAACCGACTCCTGCCGTCCAGATTGTTTTATTCGCATACATTGAAATGATCCATAAATGTAACAGAATCGATCCGCATTAAAAAAAAAATGGTAAATTTTAGTCAACTCTCTCACTTGACCAATAAATTACAATGTGTAAATTAAGTACGCCATTTTCTTTTTTCATGAAAGTTAAGGTAATCTTTCCTAGGACAGTTTCCCCATATTTCTTACGGATTCTGATTTTCCTCAACTGTCCCAGTAAAAACACTGTATTTTATTAAAGTCTGGACTTGTAGCCAAATGACATAGTGTGCCAAGTGTAACAATGTGGTTCAAAACCCGCTTAAATCTTTTAGTTCTAATTCCCGTTACTAGATGTTGCTGTGCGCTGGCGCAGTATAATAATTTGGACTGACGCACTGGATCTAGCCTATTATAGCTATCTGTCAAAGTATTTCTAGCTAGAGAAAACAGGCGTTCTGAACGCACGGATGTTGCAACGATTGTCAGATACATCAATGCCAAACAGCTTAAATCCGGTTCCCACAGGTACTATGTCAAAATGTCATCCAGTCTTTCTTTTAATATCTTGATTAGTTTGTGAAACTAACTGCCTATGAAATTTCCAAATGTTTTCATCTTCCTCGGGCAAAACCATACCATCTTGCGCAGTCGTTGATGAATCTTTATGGTCTTCCAATGATTTTTTTAAATCGGTGAAGTCATTTAATTTTTTTGCACATAATTGAGCGTCAGTGAAATATATCTTTTTGAATTGGGGGTCTAAAATCGTTGAAATCGCCAAAATGTGTAGATTTTCGATATTTTTGAAGCGTTTATTAATTTCGCCGAGTATTTTCGCTTTAAATTCTGAACCAACGTCAGAAAAATCGGAAGTGGATGCGGTATTTGGGAGATTCGATCGATTTGGTTAAACAAAATATAATTGTTATGATAATATTACTCGTTATATAATCTTGACCTGAGATATTTTTGGTAACGTTTTCGATAGGAGACAAAACGTTAATATTAAAGGTAAATATTTTATGATGGCAATTTCATTGTCACCAAGCATCTGCTGAAGCGATTTAATTCCTACTTCTCACTGAGCAGTAGGTTATTTAAGGGTTTGTATAGACGCGCAAATCGTGCGATTGATTCGGACCGTATAAACAAATTTTTTTATGCAGTCAAACTCTAATGAGCCCTTACAATTAACAACGTGTATGTATTTATTTATTTAATTCGATAAATAATACAAACGACTATTAAAAAAATTAAAGCAAGCTCACCAAATATTTAAATCGTTAGATTCCTACCGCGTCAAAAGATTTTCGCGAGTCTGTTTCGTTTTGACATCACTGTCACACGATAACGCAGTCACTTAACTTTATTTTCCTGGTAACGCCATTACTATTGTATAAGCTTACTCTTCTCCGTATGGATATTTATCGCGCGAGTATGCACGGTAAAGGTAAATCAAACGATATGATTTTTTGAAGCTAGTTTTTTATATATTTGTGTGGAATATATAGAGTGCTTAGACTGGAGGATTTGCATCTAATGTACTCGAATTCTGGACCGCGGGTTGCTTAACGTAGTCGTAGTCAATTCGGCGTGTGCGCACAATGTTGGCATAGTTGTGCGCTGATAGCTTCGGTGTCCGCGTTCTGTTTGGGCTGTCGTAATCCACTAAGAATAAGCCGAATTTGGATCTGAAAAGGACAAAAAATATTTGGATCAGCCCAATTTGAATTGGTCTTAGCTCCTTTATGATTTGGATTAGCACCTCTCAATCATTGGTTTTTATGTTTGAAACCTTCATTAGTTTCCTTTTTCCTTTATCATATCAGGGCACATATCACCTTTTGTAGCTTCCGCACTGAACAGACTATTGCATGAATGAATAAAAGAAAATTACTTCTATGTTCCCAGTAACAATTCAGTGGACTATGGCTGTTTTGCCAACGGCATACAAATTTCCTCGTTGCAGAATAAAATATAAATCAGATAAATAATAAATTAATCATTTAAGTATTTACAAAAATTAAGTTATGTAGGTACACACAATATACATATTGTGTATTTTTTTTGTTGAATTGAATATTATTTAAGCTAAATTACCTACATAACTTACAAAAAACATACATATTCATGACTTAATAAATTTTGTATCCTACTAGCTGACCCGACAGACGTTTTCTAGTCAAAATTTTAAAATATGGTCTTGAGTTCATACAAAAATCCCATCCCATAGAAAAAGGGACTTTCAGTTTTTCCCGATTTTTTCAGATTTTTCTTTCCATGAAAATCTAATTCGGACTATTATGAACATTTTAAAACAAAATATAGCCTAAACAGTCCAACCGTCCTCAAGTGATGTGCTTACCAACGAACAGCATTTCAATTTGATTTACACAGATTATTATTATCACTAAGGAATTCGTCTAAATTATAATTAGTATCACATTTATGCATTAGAAAATGTGATAATTTCTTCTCAAAGCTCATGATCGCTCGTGCATAAAGTACTATATTTAATTACTAGTTATCAAATATCAAAATATGTAGCATACGACCTTGACCAATATCGAGTTCATTCACATCAACCTAAAACATTTTTAATGTCTTCGCCCTTTTTTGTATTAAGTTTTGTTTTTATGGTCAGATCTGTCACGGTCACCTTTTTATTCAGTCTGACATGTAAAGAAGATGGCTAAATGACATTCTGTGGTATTGAAATTACGAAGCAATATAATACTGAGTCGATAAAGCAGATTTATCGTTCAAGGAACAGACAAAAATAGCCCTAAACGACGCGTGACAAACGTATTTTTGCTATTTATTGTTAATTAAAACGGTAACACCAATTACATTAATTAACATAGAGATTGAAACAGGTATAGTAAACAAAAATATTGCATATACTAAAAAATAATGGAGGACACCCTAGCATAGTTTCTCTCGCAAAACATCAGACATATACGCATAATTCTACTCCATTCATCAGCAAACAGGTCACATTCAGGATTGGTGGTCAGGAGGGCGTGGAGCATCCTATGACTTGAGGCTATGACTGTATAGCGGTGATGCAGCAAAGATTATCAAAACTTACGTATAGCCATCTGTCCATTCGAAGTCATCCATAAGACTCCAACTGAAATATCCTTTAACATTACATCCATCTTCATGTATAGCTAGCAGTATTTGGTAGAGGTAGTCATTGTAATAAGAAACTCTGTGATAGTCTTCTGTTCCATCAAGACCAAAATCACACAATCCATTTTCGGTTATAATGATTGGGATTTTCTTCAATATTTTATAGTTGTTCTGGAGCCAGTTGAGGAGTTTGCGGAAGCCTGGTGGATAAATCTGTAATATTTTTTGTATAAACTATAGTTTCATATTTAAAACTTGGGGTCGAAAGAGGGTTGATTACTAGCTGTTGTAATCTATATGTCACTTTTCTGAGCTTGGTTATAAAAAAAGTTGCTAGTGAATAATCCAGGCTATTTGTGTATGCCTTTTTACGAGCAAGATATGTAAAACTCATAACTCGCTGAATGCATAGCCTCTTCCTGATTTGAATTCGGTGAAAAATATATTTTACCTTTATTATAAAGATTTGTATTCACATTGTATAATGGTTGACTAATTTGTGGCACTAATGCTGCATACCGAAAGAATAATGCTCTTATTGTTGCTTCGATGGCTAAAAATACATTGAATGAATAATAATAACCATCATAAAGATTTGTATTTGATAAATGATGATAACTAACCTTAGTTATGTATATACACATAAACCTTACGGAATAAATTCACCACATGATGTTGCAAAACGCAATAGAATCCATTGAGTAGTTTAGAAGAAATAACCGGTCACACAGAAACTCACCAAAAGCGACTTTATTTAACCCTTAGCACAGCACGCTATATCCAGCCTCAAAATTACATTCGTGGGGGAACTGACTCCCCCTTGCACATACAGACTATTAGGAGATTGATTGCAAAAACAAAATAATTGGCTTACTTTTCGTAAAATAAATTAAATACGTGTTATAGATGAAGGGAAAAAGTATTTTTTTTTAATTGAAATCAAAACTATGACATTTCTAGCGTCTAATAAAAAAGTGGTAAACTACCCTGTCAAATTTTCAGTGTCTAGTTCAAAGGCCAAATACTAAATAAATTTAGTAACTAAAAACAAACTTAGTATTTTTTTCTTAACATTCATATAATCAAAATAAATAAAAAACAATCATAAAATTCTGTGATTCTCTTAAATCATGCGAAATCACAGGAGTAACGTACATCTTTGTTTACTTTTCAAGAAATAATCACTTTTTAGGAACATTATTGATCACGATAGCGGTATTTTTGCCCAAGTATACCAGTTATTTTTTTGCACAAAAAGCGTTATAGCGATCACCCTGTTCTTATATGATCTCTATTTCTTCATTTTCTAAGTCACTTTCAAGCATTGCCTCGATTTCTGTATTGCGGTCACTCCTCGGATTCCGCGTCACTCACGTCGGATAATGAGTCCAATAAAACCTCTTAATTTTCACTATCATCCAACTTTTGATCACATCATGTCGGAACTTCAAGGTGTTATGGATTCATATTGTATGTAGTGAAAGAAAAAGAAAGAAAGAAGAAGTATTTATTGAGACAAACACATACACACCACAAATCTCCGAAAACACAAATAAATAAAAAAAATAAAAAATTACTTACGTAACTATACTTGTGGGGGAGCTAGGTCCTAGAATAGCACGAACTTGCTGAACCATATGCAGTACCCCGATGCACTTTCGCCACTCGCGAGCTCTCTGGCGCCCCGGAGATTACATGATTACGGGACGGTTAAAATAACAAAAATATTCACGCAAATGCGTGTTATGGGGGACCCTACTCCCCCAGGAGAGGTGTTAAGGGTTAATACTATTTCTAAATATAGATTTATTTACCGCTAGAGGACCTGGTGTGGGCCAAGATGGATCGTACTCCATCTTGACGCCAGTGTCATGGTACCAAGAAGGCACCTTCCAGTCAGGTTCCATTGAAGATGGTGACATTAAATATGTTAGGTAGTGGTTGAGACTGAAGAAGTCAGCGCTTCCTCTTAGTGCTACAACCTGGAAATAAAATAAAATGCTCTCAAACTCAAACTTTCTCTCGCTTTGTATCTTTCACTATGAAGTGTTTTGTAGCGACATAAAGACTTTTTACGAGCTATTCTTATGGCCCCCATTAACATCGAACTTAAACATAACTAGTGAGATTAGGTATATCATACAATGCACCTTTGCATATTCCTTCGAAAAATACTGGCGTCAACACCGAAATCAATTCTTGAAGAGTAAAGAATTTGCTTTTCCAGCAGCAGAGCATTTCACCTGGGTACGCATTGCCGTGGCCGATTTGGAAAACTTTAAACAGACTTCGTACTCAGGTCAGTCCCAGCAAAGATAATTCCCAGGTGGGGTTTCTCGGATGGTTCCGTTGCTCAATGTATATTCGGCATCTCCCCGCAGATCATGGCACACTTTTCATCTTGCAGCGCATGCCCTGCCTGTACAACTGAGGACCTGATGTCTACATCAGCGAATTACGTTAGCGCTGTTGAGTTCTGGGCCAAACAAGAAATTTAACCTCTAACGATATTTACCATCGACACGCTAAGAAGAAGAAGAAGAGGCAAACAAACGCTTGGACACCAACTATAGATTTTTGTAACTCTCAAATTAGTAAAAATTACTATCAATTTATTTAGGAGTTTTGTCATAAGATATAAAGTATACAAACCTCTTCATCAGTGAAATATGGGAGACGTGACCGCGAGTATCCTTGTTGGCGACTCATGTTGTTAATCCGTTCACGAACAAAACTAGGATAGTCCCCGACATCCGAGAATATTGGATGGGCTAACATTCCCACCTACAAAGGAAAAAAATATAATACAGAATCATTGCACAATTTCTTTCCTAATGGGCAACAATAACTACTTATTGAGATTTGAATTTTGAAACATTGATTTTATTCAGAAATTATGTGTCGTGTAACAAATGTGTGGGAATTTATGTACAGTCACGAGCATATAAATATATTACTATGGACAGCTCGGAAATAATAATATTTATGCTCGTGACTCTACCTAAAGTTGAACAAAGTACTTGGTATACAGGTAGGTAACTTGCAACAACTTTTAAACAACGTTGTAAGTGTGCTGAGTCACCAATTTTTTTACTTGTCTTTCTTAAGTATGCTAGTAAGCTTAAAAAGTACTTCGTACCCATTAAAAATTAATACTGGCAGTGAAGTGAAAAGATGAATTCAATATTTTTGCCTGTGCACCAAATAGTTTGTTCACTTGTACAAAAAAAAGTGATATTGAAAGTACTGACATGCATTTGAAGATAGTCCTCTGTCGCCTTGACATCTTCAGGTTTTTTGGGATCTTTTGGGTCAGCCCAACTAGCGTCTATCACTATGGATACTTTGCCTGAAAACAAACGAAATTAAATTTATTACGTGCCGTCATCGTATTCTTAAAGGTGCCCAATGACAGCAATTTATAACCACTTCGTTTATCTAGTTGTTGCAAGCGCGACTGCTGTGCGTGAGGTCCTGGGTTCGCTTCCCAAGTCGGGCATAGTGTTATTAGGTCTTACCATTATAAATTTTCCAAGTACTAGCCCGAAGTTTAGATCTGCGCCCGGTTGATGGCAAAAGGCTCGCCCCCTATTTATTTCATGGGACTTAATGCGAGTGTTATTAAACACCTCTGCAGAACCCGTCGGGGAATACAGGCGTCATGTTTTATTATGTGTTTATAAAAAAGGAGATGATATAGAAGTAAAAAAATCACACATTACCTTTTTGAACTGGTTTAAATTCCTTCTCATACAAGCGGTAAGCTCGAGCATGGGCTAGCAAGGTGTTGTGAGTACATAAATACACTCCAACTCCGTGCGATAGCAAAGCTGGTGCCAGTATATCAAGCCCATAACTCTGAGGATATATAAATGTCATTTACCTTTGATAGATAAACCCAACATCTAAAATGATTTTCACCCATTTTCACGATGTAAGTTACTTGCCTGTGGCATACAATAAAATTACTAATACTTATATTGTTGCTTCAAGTTATGATATGCCATGGGCAATTTAATCGCTCTGTGTAAATCAGGCTTTGGCGACCGTAATCTGTCTAAAGACAGTCTCCACACAACAAAAAATAAGGTACGGTGCGGTAGGTAGGCCTTTTAAAGTATAAAACCCTAAAAGTACGGTGTCTTTGTTAATCAATCATAAATTAAGAGGGCGTTCAACGGTACGCTAGCGCCACTCTTTTAAAAAAAAAAAAATCTCGTGACTGAGAAGGAATTATGAATAACTGCTCAATAAGAACCCTTGGTAAGTGTGTCTAGAATTTTCTATTACCTTTTATAAAGTTTCATATTGAGACATGAAGCAACAAAATTCGATCTAAAGAAAAGCGGCCACATTCCTCTAGATCGTATTTTGTTGCTTCGTGTCTCAATATGAAACTTTATAAAAAATATAAGAAAATTCTAGACACACTTACCGAGGGTCCTTATTAAGCCGTTATTCATAATTCCTTCTCAATCACGAGATAATATTTATTTAAAGGAGTGGCACTAGTATACCATTGTACGCCCTCTTAACAGTAAAGTTCCAAATAAGGAACCAGCAGAACGTACTTACATTAATGCAATGTTCATGAGGTTCGTTTATCGTCAGCCACGTTTTGACTAAATCGCCGTACAAATTAAATGCTACTCGCGCATAGTCCACGAAAAAGTCAACAACTTTTGGGTTGGTCCAGCCACCAAGATCCATAAATACTGTGGGCATATCCCAGTGGTATAACGTAACTACAGGAGTGATGTTGGCTTTTAGGAGTTCCTCTAAGAGTGTACGATAGTACTTTACGCCTTCCTGGCTTATGTGGTTGTCAGTCCCGTTTGGGAGAATCCTGCGAGAAAAAAATGTCTAAGTGTGTGAAATTGTCTCTGGACTGATGAAAATACATTTGAAATATGTAATCATTATGTAAGGCAATAATGGAAAATATTTATTTATAGGTATAAGAGACACCGTCTGCTGACTGGCTAATATGCTTGACGTGAGCTATAATCTCATATAGCTCACGCCGATACGATAAAAATTAAGATGAGCTTTACCAAAGAAAAAACTGGCGGTCGGCAAAATTAATAGAGACAACATAAACATTTAAGAAGATGATTCAATAAATATCTTACCTGGCCCATGAAATAGACATTCTGTAGCTACTAACGCCTAAACTTTTAATCATTTCAATGTCTTCCATGTACCGGTGGTAAGAGTCAGCTGCTACATCTCCGTTCTTATGGTCTTCTGTGAAAGTGGGGTGATCGTGGAGGTATGTGTCCCATATACTTTCGCCCTTGCCTATAAAGTTGAACCTAATACAATACATACATAAACTCACGCCTTTTTCCATAGGTGAGGCAGAAACTACAGAACGCCACCTTCTTCAATATTATACATACTCCTTAATTTTACTTCGTTTACGTTCATACATCTGCCCATACACGCACGCCGCCGCTGGTTAACTAATATAATACTCTATACTCTAGAATAAGGTGTAAGTATACTAAAACTTATTAACTCATTAACACTTAGTCTCATTAACTTATTAATACTTTGCGGGGTTGGATGGAGTGTAAACTTAGGGGCACAATGGAGCCAGGACATAGATTTTTTATTCGTTTTTTTTTTAATTTACCTATTTTATTATAGTATCTGGTTAACCTTGTCTATAGAAAGTATTTAGCTTTCAGAAGCATGGTCCTAAGATGCACCGTTTCCGAGAAATAGGCATTCGAATATATTTTTAACTTGCTGAGGAAAAATGAAATTTTGAAACAAAAAAAAATTGTTTTCACAAATCGTTAGTTTCTCGATTCAATCGTAAAGAGGCTAAAAGCGTCTTGGTGTTTTTTGTCTACGACCAGCCGTTTGTCATAAAAATTATGTCCAATGAATCCTTTTAGAACCTAGGATGCAAGAGCGAGCAAAGCGGGCTCGGGACTTGGAGCACAGCAAATCGGACAGGGAAGGTTCGAAGGGAATGGTGGGGTCTAATGAGCGAGCAAAGCGAGCGGACAAAGACCTCATCGTCCCCATCGTGGTTATTATTTTTAACCATCCAGAAGTAGGACCCCGCCGTGCGGGGCTCCATCGAGCTCTCCTACGTCTTTGTGCATCGTAGGGCCATGATTCTCAGAAACTAAATAGTTTCTATGGTCAAACCCGATACTGCAATAAAATTGGGAGATTTCCGAAAAAAGTCTTTTTCCGAAAAATCGAGTCCCAATTTTTTTTTTTTTTGTTTTCTTTACTCCTCATAGTGCCCCTAAGCTTATACTGCAACTCCTACTACTCCGCCCCTAAGACGACCCACTGACCGTTTGCGAGACACTCAACACCCCCAGACGTAATAACAATAAAAGTTCTATTATGTCTCGTTCAGTGTCTTACAACCGATTAAATAAATGATGACGGTGATAAAAAAGAAGCATAACTATATCTCTAAATGCATTCAAAATCGCGCTGACGATTTCAGAGCGTTTCGGTACCACAAGGTAAAGAAATATAATCACTATAGTCAACCAAACAGATGGTAAATGGATGTCTGAGGTTTTCTGAAAACTGTCAATAACTATGGATTCCACGAAGTCATTTATGTTTTTATTTCTTAACTGAATGTTTAAAAAAGCTATACCGAGCCAATTGATAAATCGAATAGATAAACTCCGATTACCTAAAAACCCGGGCATAAAAAGTTCACGAATGAAAACGTATTCTTACCTCCTTCGTTCCATCCTCCTTCAATTTGAAATGCGGCCGTCGACACTCCGAATATAAAATCATCTGGAAAGGAGTAATTGCTCACCCCAGAGTTCACAACTGGATTTCCTCTTGCTAATTGCAGCAAGCTATAAACAATATAAAGCAATGTGTATAGACCTTAATTCAAAATTGAACTCTTCACCTACTTTGTCTAATACAATCTATCTCAACAAATAATTTAATTATTTTATTAACAAATGATTACGTCAACCGTATTCCATTTGATTACCGATTTTCCTTAAAATCTGTATGACGATATTATTTCGATTTGTCAAGTTTGACACGGAACATTAAAAACTTACTGTCAATCCGGAGTTTGAAAAATAAATGACTACTAAACAAACTTTTGTGAACGGCAATATACCAAAATGGTACCCATAAATTAAACAAGAAACACAATGGTCACTTCCGCCTTACCTTAGTGTTACCAGAAGTGCTCTGTTCAGGGCGACTCCTCTCGAGCTCCGCATTGTTGTAACTAGAACAAGGCTTAGTTGATTTTACCTATTAAATGCTAAAGACTAAATCAATCATATCGTCTACGGAAAAATACAAGTTACGTACAATGCATTGGAACAAAATAAATTAAATAATTAAACATGAAATCTATTTACCGTCAAATTTTTGTGCCTTACGTCTCAATACCAGATAATGTATACCCATCTACTGTGGATAATATATGTCTAATATATTATAGATGGTACACTACTTACATCATAATATTAATTTAAAATTGTGAGTTATCGACGACTGTGCAAAACTGGCACTCAAATCGTTCGATTCATAGTGCACTTAGAACACGATGCCACTTATGATTCTAAAATATGGTTTAGCTCCTTATCCATAGCAACATATGCGTAGCGGTAAAATTGTGATAAATCATGAATATCGGTCTTTGTTTATCTAAATAATGGTAAACTACTTACAACGTGCAGAATCATTTATTTTGAGTTTTATTACTTCGTACTTGTATTTTCAGTCTGTAGCAAACCACTTCCATGTTGCATTTCTTCAGATATATTTCTGTATTATTATTTATTATTAATTATATACCTATTAAATTTAGAGTTAATGGTACTTTATAGATTAGTTAGTTAGCTTTATAGGTTAGTTGTTTAGCCCAGAATACAGAAGTATCGAATACTATACTATAGGTACTAATACTAATATAATATATAATATCATAAAGACGTAAAATTTGTTTGTTTGTTTGTATATAGGGGGTAATCTCTGGAACCACCAGTCAGATTAGTTTTTTTTTTTGTATATAATAGCCCAATTTTTGAGAAAGGTTGTAGGCTATTTAATATCACGCTACGACTCTTAGGAGCCGAGCAGAAAGGAAAAAGTCAGAAAGAACGCTAAGCGAAAACGATCTAATAGCGCGAGCGGGCGATGCTATGCGACGGGGTGGCACGGGGGTACAAGAAATTTCATGCGGGCGAAGTCGCGGGTAGAAGGTAGTATAGAATAGATTACCTGAAAGTATAAGGTCCGCTAACACACTATGCAATATTTAAAGCTAGATTAAATTCTACTCTAACTATACAGGGTTATTGGTAAAACACCAGCAACCTCTTAAGGGGTCATTGTGCTCATCATTATAAACAACTTTTACTATGGACCAAACCTGAAATCGCGAAAAAAATATCAGCTGTTCCCTACGTTTTGACGTGTTATGCGAATATAAATGTAGGGAAAATCGTATTTTTTTTTTCATGATTTCTGGTTTGGTCCATAGTAAAAGTTGTTTATAATGATGAGTGCAATTACCACTTAAGAGGTTGCTGGTGTTTTACCAATAACCCTGTATAGTAGGTACTCTTAGAAAGAAGTTATAACTGGAGACCGGATATTATGATGCATATTTACCTAAACTTAATTTTTAGGTATGAAAGTATTGAAGCGGCTGCTTTAACTGTTTTTTTTTTTGTTTTTTAAACCCGTTGTGCCAGGAACACTGGGCATGCATAACTAGTCGAGTGTACAGTATGGAAGCGACTTCTAAAAAAATATTTATTTAAAAAAGACCCCGTGATCCTTGGATTGCATAACTATTCAGATGCATATTTATTTAAAATTATTATTTAACCCCCGATCCAAATATATGTATACCATATAGACCCTGGTGTGTGTTAGTAAAAATTAAGATTTTTTCGATATAAAAGCGCATTCCATATTAGCCAACATTGCAACTTTAGTTGAATATGCATCCGAATATCAGATCTCTGGTTATAACAGTATTACAGAATTTATGGCCGATAAGTCTCAGTAATATATGTTAATTCAATATTATGTTAAATTGTTTAAAGTACAGTAGTTGGTGCCTTACAGTGCCCTGCGTCTCCAATACAATAAAGCGTTCAGAATGTTGATGGGGTTGCCACACTTTTGTAGCGCATCAGGTATGTTTCCAAACGCTCAAGTGGATGGCTTTCAAGCGATACATCGCAAAAGAATAGCGTCTCTGATGAACCGCATACGGGACAGCCCCAACAGTTTCCTGTAGCTTATTATAGGGGGAATGGGTGTGGATTGCTCCTTCATGGAGCATTGGACAAAACCACATGTACGAGTAGTGCGGTCCTGATCCAATGTTTCTATTCAAGTAATAGATATACAACAATGCATTGTTATGTGTCTATTTCTTGTGTCCTTAGTTTATTTATTTAAAAAAACATAACATGTACGGATGATTATAATAATTACTCACGATTATAATTTATCTGAAATGAATGAATTGAATTGATAGTTAAATCAACTTATTGCAAATCATTCATTCATTCATTCACTGACAGACAGTGCACATCTTAAACCGCTTGGTGTAAAAGCATGAAATTTTTCACAAGAGTTCCTTATAATGATATAGCGAAAGTGACCACTAAGGTAGATTTTTGAAAACTCACCCCCTAAAATTATGTCAAAGAAATTTTGTATAAAACTTCGTCAATTTTGAAGTTAGAAATGTGGAAACTGGTACTAGGACTTCTGATCAACGTAAAAGTTAGTCGTATCATCGTTATTAATTTGAAAACTCATCTGCTAAGGCTCCTGAGAAGTTGCCGATGGGAAATCCAATCGGGTACTCGGCTTGTATTTATATACAGGGTGACTAGTATTTTGACGTATTCCTTCCAGGACATAATTGTGTTACCCATTTGCAATAATTAAGCACACCATAAAGCATAGGCGAAAATTTATGGGATACGAGAAAACCAGAATTTTATGAATTAAAAAAAAAAAAAATTTAAATATTGGATTTCAATTCAATTCATTCTATTTTCAGATAAATTACAAATCTTTGTTATAACCATCCATACACGTTTTACTCGAATTAAATGAATTTTGTGAACTATATCTGTGTGTTAAATTTCATCCAAATCCGATCAACCGTTTTTGCATGATTGAGTAACAAACATCCAAACATACAAACTTTCACATTTACTCGTATAATATAATATCATTATATTATAATATAAGTGGTATTAAAAAGAGATATATATATATAAATATATATATAAAAAAAACATTGTTTATTTCAATTACAAAAGGCATTTAGACACACTAATGTTGGAGATCACCTTTTAAGCAAGGAATTATAATATATATACATTAAGGAAAAGTAGTATGTAAGGATCGTAGCAGGTGGCATTCTGTAGCTTCTGCCTACCCCCATGGGAAGAAGGCGTGAGTTTATGTATGTATTTGTCAGCGAAAGTTCCCTAATTTATATAAATGTTGTGATATTACTTAATACGCAGTATCCTATGTGCCATAACAGGGTCATGTACTCATTAGTAAAGCCTAGTCTTAATAGCCTGTAATTTTATGTACACTGTGCAATGAATGAATAAGTAAATTAACTTTAATAGTACCGTCAGTGGCGTCCATTATCTCTTCACAGTGGGTCATGTTCCGCACTTACATTGGGTGTCGGACGGACCTGTAATACCCTATTTTGTCAAGTTGTGTTTGCAGCAGCCAACCACGGGGTACCTACCTAGCAGGGTACGCAACCGATTGAGTGCAATCAGCCTTTCGTTTATAAGCAAATAGGCTATTTGGTTCATGGCGTGGTTATGCAGGGCTCCAGAGAGCACCAAACGTATGTCAATCATTTATTCAGCGGGGTAATTGCGTAACACAGTAACAGTAGGAACAGCTTTCATTTTGACAGTTCAACAACATTCATTGCGTTATTTACGTTGTCCAGCAGACAAATTTTTCGAACATTATGAAGCAATGGATTAGCAATATGCTTCAAAATGATTCAGATTGTGATTGATAGTGTGTTACGCAATTAGGGTGCAGCTCTAGGTTGTGGTGCCTTTTGAAGCGCTTGTTGAAATTTGGTTGGAGCAAGTCTACGGTCAACTGATTTGGATGGTTTTTAAGTCTCCTTTAATGCATTTTCTACCATCAGTACAATTATTCTGCTTTATTGTGTTTACTTTTAATTGTCTGTTTATGTCCAAGAGGTAGATAGGTATTCCTGAGGTTACAAAAAGTCTGGTGGTGGTGGGTGCAGTTCTGCCCACAGTTTGTTTCTCACTACGGGTGGTTGAACTTGGATGGCCTGTGTACAGCGAAGAAAACGTCGTCGTATTTTCTCGTCACCATCCCCTATGTGCTGAGTTAATCTTGACTGGACAAGACTGACTGGGCCTAAGCACCAATTTCACCAATCTTTGCTGTTACTAAATGCAATGTTAAGCATATTGCGGACTATTTTTCGTAGTGAGACAATCCGACAAATGGCATAACGGGACATTTAGAATAATCAAAGTATGGTGAAACTGGCCCTAAAGCCACCCTGCTCGGATTTAGCTAGCAGAGATGATTTGGTATGCTTAACCGACTTAAAAAAAAAGGAGAAGGTTCTCAATTCGACTATATGTTTTTTTTTTTTTGTGTTTGTGTTAGCTCAGAACTTTTTTTTGGGTGAACTGATTTGGATGATTCTTTTTTATTTGAAAGCTGGTGCTTCACATGTGGTCCCATTTAAATTTGATTAAGTTTTGACCAGTAGTTTTTGAGTTGTCTTTAATACAGCGTATTTTTTCCAGTTAGTTTATATTGATGATATTTTAAAAATTTCCTGTCACTGTTATTTACATATCAAGTAGTGGTATAAGAATTTGTGTGGGGCAGGTACCAGAACTAAAAAATGAACAATAAAAACTTTTTACAAAAAACAACCGATTTCCATAAAAAAAAACATTAAAAAACGTGAAAAATAACTTTAATTTCGGAAGTCGGCGGCCAAAAACGAAAATACAAAACCAAAGACACCGACTTCCGAAATTAAAGTTATTTTTCACGTTTTATAGGGTTTTTTTTTTTTTGGAAGTCGGTTGTTGTTTATAAAAAAGTTTTTATTAGATAAACTACTTTACGAACAACTTACTTTACAAGAGGTACTACTACTACTTAAAATACTTAGGAAAGATAAAGAAAGATGAATACCTACGGATTCCTTTTTAGACGTATTATTGAATCAAGTTTATCCCTCTAAAATTCTAACTAATATTATAAATGCAAAAGTGAGTTTGTTTGTTTGTTTGTTTGATAAATGATAAATGATTTTATTTCTGTAAGTAGGTTTGAACAAACACTTTTACACGTCAATCATATTTTAAAAACTAGATGAGGTCGGAGTTTCCTATCTGACTACTCTGAGAAGAAAGGCCGAAACAAACACAGAGATCACAGTCTCTTTTAAAGTCCAGACATAATCTTGGTCTGATCATGTGAAGACCATGTAGATTTGTGTCTGAAATGGTCTTTTGAGGAAAAACCACACGGATTGAGTGGACCTGTCCAGTCAGTGCACGCATTTGCCAGTAATCGTGCAGCTCAACTCAGAACATAAGGAGCTTAACGATTCGACGATCAATACCAAAGAAAAGACATTTGGGTATGCCACACAAAGTACTCAAACTGCCGACCATGATTCAAATTAACTGAGGAGAAAATAAAAAGCAACAATGACCTACATAGTCTTCACATGCACACAGCGCACACAGTTTGTTACGCTTTGACGCTAATCCCATTTTTGACTTAATCAAGTTAAGGTAGCTGAGTCGCAACACAACAAAATTACGCGTACGCATACATTGAAACGGCTGTCAGCTCGATTTTATACATTACTTAACTACTCTTGGTACTTGAAGGTTTTTTATTTTTTTATTTTACTAGCATTGATGACTAAAGTTAGTAGTAACTTTACTTTATTGCATTTGGTAACAGTAATTAAGTATTATCTGCATGATCATCATAATTTTAGGAAGTTCGTTAAATTCGTAGGTACCAGAAATATTCAAGCCATATAGAAAAAAGACCGGACACGTGCGACTAGGAGTCACGCTCTGAGGGCTGACAATAAAATACTATAAATATTATTTTTGGCTACCATTTTTGGAAAATGACATTAAATAAATGTGCAGACCGATAAGCGTAGATTATCGTTTACAATGAACAAGATATTAATACCCTTAAGAAAATGATGTAAACAATGTGTGACATCGGCATCCTTTGATATTGGGGCGTGGGTTCAGAATTTTTAATAAAAAAACTACAGTGACAAGTAAAAAGTATAATATTTTGTATAAAGGTGTTTTTCTTTAAACGCTATTACCTATTAATCATTCCAAATAAACGACTTATTTAAATAGAGAGTTTTATGAGTAAGTAAGTAGTAAGTAAGTTTAAATAGAGAGTTATTGAGAGTTGATAACTAACTTCACTTCCAAAAATTTAAAGCAAGTAAAACCTTTTCGATTTATATAAAAATTAAAAGTGACATTTAATATTGATGATCATACTACCAAAACTCCCAAAATTTATATCCATGTCGACTATCCATTAAAACATTACATCCGCCATCTTAAATTAAAAAAACTTTTTTACAAAAAAACACTAAAAAACGTGAAAAATGATTTGAATTTTGGAAGTCGGTTGTTTTATTGTAAAAAAGTTTTTGACATACCAGAATTCTATAGCCACTAGTTAATTTTTTTATTGTTCTGTTATCACTTATTTTCTTAAATTTAAGAAAGAAAAGAGAAGAGAGAAGTATTTATTGGGACATGTACAGAAGGACACTAACACAAACTTAATATTATGTCACCATTATATGGCTCTGTACGCTGGTTAACAAGTTATTGGCGACTGTGAAAGTCCAAGGCTATTTGTTATCTATACTAATAATTTTGTATATCGAGATACTATTATTAAACCCAAATTAATTAATTAATAAATATTGGCAGGTCGCGGCTTTAGCGAAGAAAGACTAAAATCGTAGCGTTGCCGAAACCCGGAAAGTATTCCAATCGTTAGAAGTCTTTCTCCACAGCTTGGGAATGTTCGTATTGTGTGGTGCGATTGTTGTTGTTAAGGTCTTCATTCTTTTGAAGAACCATACCAGATATATGTACATGAAGTGCGTTGATGTTATACAGTTTCTAATATAACATTTAAAACAAAAACTTATGTGGAAGTTGTAGGTTCTATATCACTAAATTCTGCATTAACACTCTCCGAGGGCTTCTTCCGGTTTGCCTTTAATAAGTAAAACCGGGTTCTAAAGGAACTTTTGTTGGTTAGATTTGATTGCAGCACTTACAGTCACGAACATAAATACGTTACACTTACGCAAAATTCAAAAGGGATTTTTTCTTAAACTATAAATGAATTTTGTGGTTGTCATCGCCGACTGTTTAAAGGATGCTAATTATTTGGCATTATGTTCGAGGGTTGTCTCAGAGCCATCAGCCCATTCCTTGACGAAATTGCCGTCAGCGTTAGTTTCGCGGTACCTCCACTATGCTGTGAGCCTGAGATTAAGAGACTATTCAATAGTTTTTGTGTAATGAAAACTAACGTCATGTAGTTAAGTTGAAAGGAACGAACGGTTGCAAGGAAATATTGTGTAATTTCTCTTAGGATCCCCTCGTTCAGCAGGAGACATAATGATGCTTTAATTATTACAAAAAACCAGATGGAACTGAATCTTTATGGAAAAATATTATTGATGGTATTCATCATACATTTAATGTGCAAGCGTACTGTACTCAATTATAATAAGAACTGCAGCTTAATTTTATCTTATACTAGCTGACCTACGTACTTCATACTACCTAACAGACAATGAATGTCCTGTTACCTTTTAGCTGTACTTTATTTAGGCTTTTATGAACGTAATACAATGAATGCAAAAGAAATATTAAGTTTAGTAATTTATTATAATAGTACAGAAAGAGAATAAAATTTAAAGATTCAGTTGGATAATTAGTGGCTTTGTCTTCGTTTGTTACACAGTCAATAGATTTGAATGAATGCAGAGCACCAACGATTTGATTCTGAATTATAAAGTTTAAGTCATCCAAATCTTTATTTTTAGCCGCCAAAATCGCTCCCTCACTCAACCATTTGTTATTTTTGTGGCTAGCAGTGATGTCCGGGAATAATTTGTTGATAAGCTCGTCTATTGATAAGACGCAATTGCAAAAATTTGGAGGAAATGAAATCAATTCGCTCGATTCGACGACAGGAACACGGTCTTTACCGATAGTCAGAATTTTTTGGAGAAATCTTCAGCAGATGGATCGTTCAATTGCAATGTTACATGTCGGTTGTTCAGTAGTTTTAAGGCTTGGTGGCAATTTTAACGCTGAATGAGCCGTACGGCAACCGTCTAACTATGTGGCCGCTATTCCAGAAGAAGCAACTGCTACCGCAATTTCTGACCTCGCACGAACAGTGGCCAAAATCAATGACATGAGGAATGAGGATGAGGATGTCTTTCCAGTTCCACCGGGGGCATCCAGGAAATATAAGAATCACTGACAACATGAAAAAGAAATTTACACTTTCGAGATATAGATAATAGTTTATATACTGCACTTTTTAAACTTTGTAATTCATCTTTGAAAAAAATAAAAAGCAACATGAAAAAGAAAATACGCTTTCGCGACAATAGTTTATATACTGAACTTTTTAACCTTTGTAGATAGATCTTAGAAATTGTTTTCAGAAATATAAACTATTTTAAGTTGTTTGCACAAAATAAATTTCTGAACGCACGCATATACATTTGACAGACAAAAATATGTCACATTTTACAAATCTAAAATACGTGATAATCTTATTATTGTGGATATATCTTGTCGATTTGAAACCCTTATTAATTTGCGGTTTACCGTATCGACAGCATGAACATCAAATGTTTGACTGTTACGAAACCCAGGAACAAATTGGGAAAATGATGTTACTTTCACAATTTTTTTTTACTAAATTTTCAATTGTTTTTAATATTTATTCGGCTATTCGAGGTATTCGAGGCTGAGACAAATCCAAAAAATCTAAAACCATGAAAATTAGTCCAGCAGTTTTCGAGTTGTAAGTGTTGTAACAAACCCGACTTTGTTTTATATACATAGATTTGACTTGAGTTATAAATATTTACTACACAATTACAAATTATTAAATATATAAGGTCACAACTTAGTAACAAGTGATGTATTGGACTCCGAGGGTTGCTTTATGTAGTCGAAGTCAATTCGGCGTGTGCGCACAATGTTGGCATAGTTGCGGGCTGACAGCTTCGGTGTCCGTGTTTTATTCGGGCTGTCGAAGTCAACTTTGAACAATCCGAATTTAGTTCTGAAAGTGACAAAAAACATTTGGATTAGACAAATTTGAATTGGTCTTAGCTCCTTAAAGGTTCTATTTCACCGAATTCGTTAAAAAATTGTTTGAATTTATCGTACGGACAAGTTTACTGGCTGAAACAGACCATAAATGTATACCAATACAATTTTTATTTATTTAAAGTATTTACATAATTTATAGGATTAGTCGAGTTTCAAGGTCAATGGCGCTTGAATAACCTTCAAAACTCATTGGTCCAATTTTACAAGGCAGTACTTACTTATTATAAAGTGCAATACTAATGTCACTTGAAAGAACGCAAAGACTCACAGGTATCCTTCAACCCATTCAAAGTCATCTAATAAAGTCCAACTGAAATATCCTTTGACATTGCATCTATCTTCATGTATAGCTAGCAGCACTTGGTAGAGGTACTCATTGTAATAAGAAACTCTCTCGTAGTCTTCTGTTTGACCCATGTCAGTCAATCCATTTTCAGTAATAATTATTGGGATTTCCTTTATCATTTTGTAGTTATCTTGTATCCAGTTGATGAGTTTGCGCATTCCAGGAGGATTAACCTGCGACAGATTAAACAATAGTACATTACTGCAGCGGCCGACAACAAAGGCATGGATGGACGAAACCGAAAATATGAGCCGAGGCGACGCCGAGGCAAACATTCGTCAGTCCATCAAAGCCTGGATGCGGCCAAGGCTTGTATAGTAAATTTCAAATTTCAAATTTGGAAATTCAAACTAAGTAAATTAATTATAAGTTTCAAAATCAATGACAAACAACGATAAGTTTTCTCGCGCCAATATGTTAATTTGTTTCTTTTTCACTGTAAACAGCTCTATTTGCTCAGCCAGTTCGAGATTTAAATAAAATCTTTGATAAGTTATCCCAAGGTTGCCATGGGTCGAAGTAAAATTACCCGACCGTTATGAGTTGTCATAGTAATTTATTAGGCCGCTAAACACGACAGATATGGATTTTCATACTAAGATTCAAACTCAAACTCAAACTCAAACTCAAAGCTTTTATTTCAAATAAACCAATTACAGGCACTTTTGAATTGTCGAGGGGTCGGTCAGCCAGAAAGATGAAGCTAATTGCCCATTCCAAAGCGTAGTAGGTACCTATGGAGAAGAACGGGCAAGAAACTCCATGGACACTCTTTTAAATCAAAATATGGTTACAAATTATTGGTTACATCATTCATGTTGAAATTATGCATGTGAGAACGATGCAGAACGTTAAAAGCGTCCGTAATAAAGAGACGACAACAATTCCAATATTAAATTAAAATAAGCCGTGGCAGCCAAGAGATGACCAGTCCCCACTGACGGCGCCCGTTCACGAACATGACGTATGGATCAGCACCATTTAGCTCAACCATTTTGAAAGGAACTTAATGATCCAACACACACGCCACCTCCAGCGAGACATTTGAGTGAGCATGACATACTCTCAGCCGCCAGGGCACATTCAAGTCAATGAAAGACAAACCTAGAAAATGGTAGCTTTATAGTAGGTACATAGTACTCACACATGTGCTATGCAATTATACAATACTACAAGATTGAATTTATACAATGTAAAGACAGTTTTTACAATCTTCAGTAGTTCCAAATGCTAATCAATTAGTTAATGCGCCCTTGTGGAGCAGGACCAGCGTTGAGCCAAGCATTTTTATCAGCGATGTAATCCCCCAACTTATAATATGCTTGACTGCATAGTGTGCGTTTTATACAGGATTTAAATTTCGTTTCATTCAATTGAAGTATATGGGGAGGTATTTTGTTGTAACATTTTAAACAGTACCCCATGAAAGAAGAGTCTACTTTAGCCAGCCTGAAACCTGGTTGAACTAATTGGTCCCTATTTCTAGTGATATAATTGTATCTTTCACCTCTTTTACTAAAACTATGTAGATTTTTCCTTACGTACATGATGTTTTCATAAATATATTGACAAGGTACCGTCATGATGTTAATATTATATCTTTAAACCGTTCCCTTAGAGAGTCGCGCCTGCGGAGGCCATATATGGCTCTGATGGCTCTTTTCTGCAGAATAAAAATAGACTCAACGTCTGCAGCCCGTCCCCATAGTAAAATACCGTACGACATAATACTATGAAAGTAACTAAAATAGACTAGCCTCGCGGTACCTACATCAGTAAATTGACGGATTTTTCTCACAGAGTATGCCGCTGAACTGAGCCGTCCTGCAAGGGATGTTAAATGAGGACCCCATTGAAGCCTTGAGTCGAGCGTGATCCCCAGGAAAACAGTTTTATCGACGAATTCTAGTTTCTCTTGATTTATTCCTATCTCACAATTAGTACTTTTGACATTTGGTAAAGAAAATCTTATACATTTAGTTTTTTTCCCATTTAATACTAAATTATTAGCTGTGAACCAATTTTGGATCTGCAGTAGGGCGTTATTTACGTCGTCAAGATTTGATGCACGTCTATTAATTTTAAAAATTAAAGAAGTATCGTCAGCAAATAACACCATTTGTGGTTGGGTTTTCAACAAATGGGGTAGATCATTAATATATACTAAAAAGAGGAAAGGCCCCAATATCGAGCCTTGTGGTACACCCATTTTTACTTTTTTGATTGCCGGCCGCTGCTGCATTTATTTGACCAGTACAGCATTTTCGATTTATCTCGAAACAGGTTGTCAAAATAATGCTCGAATTTCCAAGCACGTTTGAGAAATCTTTATTCAGTAATCCTTTAACATCCTTTGAGGGATCTTTGGAATTTTTTACAGGTTAAGAAATGATAAAAAGCTTCCTACAAGTAGGTATATAAATAGTCAGGTAAACCCGCAACAAACACGTAAGTAAATATCGCAAAACATGAATTATATAAAACCTTTATGGAACATAAAACCTCCACGGTTTTGATTCACATTCTTCGCCTAATTTGAAACACTAAATGCTGTTTTAAGATTAATATTCCTATTGTTATTCAAATATTATGGCCTTAAATAGCCTTTACATAAAACTAATAGGTACATTAATAATATTTATTTCATAAAAGAAGTTATTGTACACCTTTCTCTTCAATTCATTTGCATTAAAACTTCATTTCTTTGATTTGTTCCGACCACACAGTGAAGGGTATGTTTGCTGCCCAACGGGACGAAACACATGAAAATAATTTCAAAGATAGATTTTTCGGATAGAAAATTTAACTTACTGATAACCAGTTTGTACCAGGCAGGGCCCAATTAGGGTTCAGCTCAGATCTGACTCCAGTGTCATGGTCCAAAGAAGGGATCGGCCAGCGTGGTTCCATTGATGACGGAGTCATTAAATAAGTTGTGTAATGGTTGATAGCGAAGAAATCTGAGCTTCCTTGAAGAGCTTTAATCTGAAAAAATTAAATAAAATGCAAACTTTAATTCCTTAAGCGAAATGGCATTCGACCAGTCAATCCAATATTGTTTCTCGACCTCCACGCAGACGAGTTGCGACTTGCGGACACAGCGAGTTAAATTATAATATTGTGATTTGTTGTAACATACCGAGTAAGTACACAAACCTCTTCATCCGTGAAATATGGGAGTCTTGACCGCGAGTATCCTTGTTGGCGACTCATATTGTTGATCCGTCCACGAACAAAACTAGGATAGTCACCGACTTCCGAAAATATTGGATGGGAATACATTGCCAGCTAATAAAGAAAAAAAACCAAAACATTATGTTGAAAGCGAGACGATAAACTTGCAAATAAACAAAATTATTTATGTTTTTGTGTGTTATCAGCTTATCATGTTTGAACAACCAAATAGGTCGATTAAGCTTAAAATAATTTTGGTATGCGAAGATGACGATATAATTGTGCGATCTCACCCATCGCCACGTTGCATGAAACATACTTGCATGTCGGTGTCTGTTTACTAAAGCATTGTATTATTATTGTCTGGCTCCTGAAATACTAATAATAATAATAATATTTTTACTTAGTTCAGGAGCCAGCTGTCCAAGCTGTTTTCTGACCTCCACTTGTACAATCATGTTTAGTGTATGATTAACTTTAAGTATGTGTTTTCTCTTGTACAATAAACTTATTATTATTATTTTATTTTAGGAACTGACATGCATTTGGAGATAATCATCTACTGCCTTAACGTCTCCAGGATTGTCAGGGTCTTTTGGATCAGCCCAAAATGCATCAAGCGTTATAGCAATTTTTCCTGAAAAATAAGCGTAATTTTAAATTATGTCAGCTCAATTAAAAAGTTCAAAGCAGTTTGCAAAAGTGGTGACAATCTGTTATTATTATATAAACTGCATTAGTTTACTTATACTATTTACGGACATATAAATAGTAGGATTTAGTGAAAGATAAAGAAAATAATGAATTGACTAATAACATTCGAAATAAGGTATAATTATGATTAAAAACTGCATACCTTTCTGGTGAGGTTTGAATTCTTTTTCATACAGGCGGTAAGCCCGAGCATGAGCTAACAAGCAATAGTGAGTACACAAGTATTCCCCAACTCCATGTGAATTCAATGCTGGGACGTAGAGTTTGACGCCATAACTCTGGGGCAAGCATAAATATTTAAAAAAAAATGGAATTTATACCAAAAGGCAATAATGAATTTGTTATTGTTTTTGATCACCCTAATTAATATTACTTATGGCGGTGAAAAACAATCTAGAAAAAGTCATCATAGAGCTTTATTGTTACTTTTATTTTATTGATTTATCAATATTCACTCATCGGGAACACGGATTTAATAAAATACGGTGCTCTGCATACCTATTGTAGAATCGGGAGAGCAGAAAGAAGGAAAGAAAGAAATTATATTTGCTCGAACATACTGAATTAAAATAATACATATATGCAAGATCTTAAACAAGAGTGGCTCACGAAATGTTTGCCATTTCTCATGGCGTGCAAATATTTTAGATACAACCATTATTATTTAATCAATGATTTTTAACTTTTACACTTATTCATTAAATATCAGTCACAGTTAAACAAATTTCTAATATTCAATTATTATATTTTTCAATTATTTATGATTTATTTTCCTTGTCTAATATTACAGATTGCAATTATTATCACAGTGACGATTTACAACATTTTTAATAGGTATTCAAATATTTATAATATAGGTATATTTAAGTTCTCCAATAGTATATGACCATAATTACTATAATGTTAGTCATGTTGATTTATTTATATAATCACCATGAGTCGTTTAAAAATTGTGTAATATTCCTATAATATGCTTTTTGTGCCAAAAACAATGACATTGTTTGTTTAAGTTTAGGTATAATCTGTTCTTTCCAATTTTCGGGCAATTTATTGTAGACAATTGGTGCCATGCAAAAAACACTTTTGCGCATAAGTGCAGTTTTTGATCTATGTAAACATATTTTGCTATAATCACGTCTATTTCTTAGAAATTAGTCTGCCATACGAGGAAACAAATGTGGATTTGTTCTTACGAACATTGCTATTTCAAATATATAAAGTGAAGGTAATGTTAATATATGATATTTAGTGAAATAAGTTTTATAGGTATCGGTAGTTTTGAGCTTAAACATAGATCTTACGCAACACTTTTGTCTTTATAGATTATATCCCTATCTGTTGAGTTACCCCAGAAGATAACACCATATATAATGACGGATTCAACTAAACCATAGTAGGCCGTTAATAGCGCTTCTATATTTAGAGTACGTGATAATTTATGTAACACATATATGCACCACTACTTATTGTTTTGGCTAGACCCTCAATATGTGCTTTCCAGTTTAAGTTTCTGTCGATTGTTAGGTCAAAAAATGTTGTAACATTAGCTGTCTGTACTTTATTATCATTATATTCGATGTCAAGACTAGGGAATAATGATGATAGTTGGCTAAAGTGCATAATCAAAGTTTTATATATATTAATTTTTAAATTATCATTATTCAGCTTCAATTAATGTATTTTTCATGTCCGTTTCATATGTATTCTTATTATGGTATGGAATTGTTATCTTACTGTCATTCGCAAATTTAATGGATTTAGGGAAGTCGTTAATATAGAATGTAAACAAGGGTCGTCCGAATACACTGCCTTACGGAACTCCATGAGGGACGGTACGCTCACATGACGTGAAAATCTCTTCACGTTTGGAGCTCATATTTATTCTACTAAGTTGCGTTACTTGTTTTCTGTCTTATAAGTATGATTGTATTAGATTAAATATGTTTCCTCTTACCCATATGCATCAAGTTTATTGATTAATATATTATTTTGGACATAATCAAATGCCTGTGTCATGTCGCAGAAAATGTCACAGACCGATGTATTTTTATCCATGTTTGTCATAACAGTATGCAAGAAATCGTATACGGCCAAGTTAATTGTTTTTCTACCTAAATCCTTTCTGTTCATCACAGAGTACACGTTTTTTTTCAAAATAGATATAGAGTTCCCTGTAAATACATATTTCGATAATTTTTGAAATTATTGGAATTAATGATATTGGCCTATAAAATTCCATTAGCTGCCTACCCTATTTCTAAAATAGTGGTTTTACAGAAGATTTTTTAGCGCATTCGGAAATATGCCTTCACTGATGCTTAAATTAATAATGTAGCTTATGGGACTACAGATTTCATAAGCTACAGTCTTAACAATTTTTGTACATATGCCATCGTATCCTACCCTGTTTGTAGTTTTAAGGCCACGATAATTTTTAACATATTAAGTACTAGACTTGGGGCCATGAACATTGAGTCTTTTCTGGATAAAATATGTTTAGTGTCTGTTGTTCCCGAGCTAGTCATAGGTTTAATTTTATCTATAAGAATAGTCGTTAAATATATAAGCAATTATTTTGGGGTCGGTTACAGTCTCATTATTATATCGAATTTTGTCTATAATGTTTTTTGGTATATTTAGTTTTGTTTGGTTTATTTACAGATTTTATAAAGCATACTTACATTAGCGCAATGTTGATGAGGTTCATTTATCGTTGTCCACATTTTGACTAAATCTCCGTACAGATTGAATATGATCCTCACATAGTCCTCAAAATAATCTACGACTTTCGGATTGGTCCAGCCACCAAGGTCCATAAATGCTGTGGGCATTTCCCAGTGGAATAACGTAACTACAGGAGTGATGTTGGCTTTTAGGAGTTCCTCTAAGAGTGTACGATAGTACTTTACGCCTTCCTGGTTTATGTAGTTGTCAGTCCCGTTTGGAAGTATCCTGCGAGAATAAAAAATAAACTATTTAAGTCGCTTTTTTTTCGCTGCATTGATGAAACTACATTAGACTAATGAAATGTTATACCGTTAGATCGACATAAAAGTCATCACTTAAAATATTTTACTATAACCTACCTATTTACCTTAAAAATACAAATAACCTCGTTACCATCTTACTGAAAAGCTAATATTTTTGCCACGGCATAAGCTATTGTGATTGTTCGTGCCGACTCGGGAGAAGAAGACGATCAAACATATGATGAATTTCACAGAAATGAAAAAAAGAACTGTCGGTCTATTCTGTATAAATATCACCGTGAAGACTTAGGTGAAGTGAGCTTTTCACCTGTTGCTAGGGATTGCCACTAGTGACAGCTCACTACACGCTCACTGCACTTAAGTTATCACGGTGAGATATTTACAAGATAGATCGGCTAGTGATCTGGTGGTTCGACAACCAAAATATTGTAGTATTATTGTTGTCTTGTATATTCGTTGTTTTGTTTCTTGTTGTTTTTGTTGTATTCTTGTTGTTGTGGTTGTTGTATGTTGTTTTATGGTGAACATAAAAAAGAGTATTCAATTTTATTCTGGAAGGGGGTTTAACAAATATCTTACCTGGGCCACGAAATAGACATTCTATAAGCACTAACGCCTAAACTTTTAATCAATTCAATGTCTTCTATGTAGTGGTGGTAAGAGTCAGCTGCCACATCCCCGTTCAAATTATCCTGGGTGCAATTGGCGTGATTGTGGAGGTATGTATCCCATATACTTTCGCCTCTGCCTAGAATAACATTAAAAAGAAATAATACATTATTTATAAAAACGTAGGCCTTGGTTATAACGCATTCAAAATCTCGCTCATGATTTCGCAGCGTATCAGCACTTTGGTTAAACCGTACACAGTGTTTTAGTTAACCAAAAAGTGGGAAACAGATCACAGTCCACTTTCTGAGGTCTTCAGACAAAATCGTCATAGACTCATAGCTATTGTATCGACTTAGTTATCTATTTAAGCGATTTTTTTTCCCTAACTGAGTGTCCACAAACGCTATATCGCTTAGATAGGATCCGGTAAATATATCTCAAAAACTGGGCATATTTACGAATGATATCGTAATCCTACCTCCTTCGTTCCATGCTCCTTCAATTTGAAACGCGGACGTCGAAACTCCGAATATGAAATCATCCGGGAAGGAGTAATTGCTCACCCCAGAGTTCACAACTGGATTTCCTCTTGCTAATTGCAGCAAGCTATACACAATAATATAAAGATTAGTCCCTCAAATCAGAATTTAAATTTTTATAGACATTTTATACATAAATATATTGCTATCATTTGGCTATCACCATCTCTAGACGATTCTACCTATATTTTAAGCAAAATCGATAATCCACGTTATGTCAAAATCGGCACGGATCACCTAAAACCTAATTACAGTCAACAACTAGTTTAAAAATAACAACCTAGCGCCAAAATATGTTTTTTCAGTGGCAATATGACAAAATTGCCTTGGGAAGTATTTGAAAAATCACTTGTCGCTTGGGTGATACCTTAGTGTTATCAAACGTGCTCTGTTCAGGGCGACTCCTCTCGAGCTCCACATTGTACTAACTAAAACAAGGCTTACGTGACTTCATTTAGTTAATGCGGAAAACTTAATCAATCATAATGATCGATTACGGAAAACTATTTTATTTTCTCTCATATCGTAAAGTTCTAATTATGAAATCAAAAATAATGCTGTAATGAGTACATCCAAATTAAACTCTAATAAAACTTAGATAGTAGTTTATCAAACTGGTACGTAATAGTTTCACACGAGTACTTTAATACCTAGTTTCATGCAGTTTCATACACTACTTCATATAAAGTTAAGTTTTTTCATCAAAATCACAATATACAGGATAGACTTTTGAGATAGGGCAACAAGGGCAGATACCTTAACTGTTGTAGCTACAGGAAAACGATCTTAGGAGACTTTCCTTAGCTTTTTGAGAAATTTTGATTTATATTCACAGATTTTGAAAAAAAATACTTTCAGCAGGAAAAAGGGCAATTTTCACAAAAACTTTTTATGCCATTCGATCATGTTTCTTAGACGGATCAAAAACCTCTATTGGACCAACTGAGGTTTGAGTAGTAGAAAAGTCAGGAATCGCAAAAAGTTTTTCCTAATTATGTATATATTTTTTAATTATAAAGAAACTAGCTTTCGCCCGCGGGTTCGCCCGCATAGAGGTCGGAAATTACCCCACGGGGTCGTGCTACTGGGATAAAAGTATCCTATGTCCTAACCCAGGTCATGGCCTATCCGTAACCTACCTATCATTCAAATCCAGCCGTTAAAACGTGATAAAGTAACGGACAGACATGCAGATAATAAACGCTACCTAAATATTACCTCAAGATACGGACTCTGACTAAATACCATTTCCTTTAATCTTTAAAGGCATGAGGAACAGGGTGTACAGTTCACTCATACTCCATAGAAAAGGGAGGACCCTCCGACCAGACGGGTGTTGTGTCTGGTGGGCAACTGCCCGACGATTGATGTCGGGAACTCTTATATATGTTGATCGCGCGGTAGTCTCTGCTTTCGCGATGCAGGATTTGTATGACGTCAAGCCTTTGAAGCATAGTTCGCATGTGGCGTTGTAGATGCAGCCACAAATATTAAAAAAGTGGTAAATAAAAATTTCAATAACCGTGTGAATTTTAAAATCATCTCCTATTTTACCAAACGCTGAAACACGTAATTTTTATTTCTTACCAAAAGCATAACTTAATTTTTTCATATTCAATCAATCTGTCTAGCCTTCTCCCAACAATATTGGGGTCGGCTTCCAGTCTAACCGTACGCAGCTGAATACAAGTATTTTACATGGAACGACTGCCTATCTGACCTCCACAAACCAGTAACTGTGTAATACGAATGGGTAGTAAAGCAAATCAAAATCGTTTATTTAGATAAATTAGGTACAGAAGGTTGGTAAAATGTACAAAATTGTTCTGTTATTCTGTCTTTAATTTCGGCGTGCAAATATAAAATAACGTTAAATATTTTATTTAAATTAATTGTTGACCATAATCATGCAGTCATTGAACAGATAATCCCATTAAAATTGTATTACCGAATTAAATAAATGTTAATATAATAATGCAAAAAATTACAAAAATAATAATCATAAATGTCAATAATAATCATGTCAATAATGGAAGAGATTCACCACAATGATAATAACAATAATAATTTAAAATGATCGTGCAATTTACAAAAACTTACAATTTATAATCTAAAAACTAATGTAGGTACACTATAAAAGCATTTTTCAATAAAAACCTCGACAAATTATTTTTAAATCTGTTGTTACCTGTAAATGTGAGATTCGTCTTCAGTTGAAATAACTTATTAGTATACATAGATCGTGAGGCATAGTCGCTTGTCGCTTGCTGAAAAAGTCTCTTCGAAAACAAATATACAGGATTTTAATATATAAATACATGGTAGAGTTAGTATTTTATATTTACTAAAGAATGGACGACATGACTATTTGATTCAACCCAAATTTAGTTCTTAGACACCTTTTTTGCATTACGAATGCTTGATCAGTCTCCACATAACGACCCCACAGGATAATACCATACCTTAGATTGGAGGTTATTTAGCCATGGAAAACCGTTATTGCGGTATTTCTAGATACCTCGCAGTTAATACGCCTCAAAGGGTATTTAAAATTATTTATTTTAACACAAATTTTATTTATATGATTTTTCCATGAGCAAAATTTATCAAAATTATACTCGAATAAATGTACATATATAAAATCAAAATTGTATTCCAAGAAACTTAACAGAGTCAGTCTCTGCCAGGGCGACCCCTTAATAAGATATATTTAGGGCCAGCGGTTTTGATCGATAGGTATGAAATTGCATAAATTTTGTTTTATTAATATTAACTTTTAAGGAAGACTGGTTGTCAGAAATTCGGGCTTCTGACGACCCGTAACGACTGCCAAAGATCCACGAATGACAACCGAGACCTACGGCTTAACGTTTCCGAGGCACGGAGGAGTCTCGGTATGTAAAGATGGTCACCCATCCACGGCTTAACTCCGGCAAGCGTAGCTTAACCTGATGAATCGTCCCGATCCGTGCGGCTGTTATATACAACTTATTCATGAGCTCCTCACATGTACTTACTTATAACATAATATAACATCAAGCGTTGTTTCCCTGAAGGGTTACGCAGAGGTGTACCTGTAGTACACCCACATTTCGCCAGTTATGTTTTAAGTCCCATGTATTAGGGGGCGAGCCTATTGCCATCAACCGGGAACAATTCCAGATTCCGGGCTGCTATTGAGAGATTCCTGTTGGAAAAACTCAATAATATTTTGCCCGACCTGGGAATCGAACCCAGGACCTCATACTCAGTAGTAGCGCTTGCGACCGCTACTTACTTATAAATGGAAATATTAGTTCATAGTAATATCAGTTACATATTTGATACATCTTGATATCTTGGTTAAGATTGGACACCGGTAATGACAATGATTCATTAAATCTTTTTATAGACATAAGTATACTGGCATTATCAATGACGCATATCACGAACCAACGCGAAAATCGGGATGTCACATACATATTCCAGATACACCACTACCTCATAAAAATCCTAGTTGACTCTGTTGGGGGATGATTTTAGAAAAACTGTGATACACGTGTCTCATCATTTTAATTGAAGAATATGTGTACCAATTTCCGAGTCAGTTGACACAGAGAAAAAAAGTTTCACAGAAAATGCAACCCCCCATTTCACCCTCTTAAGGAGTGAAATTTCGAAAAACCCTTTCTTATTAGATACTTACTCTTCATAAAGAACACACCCTCCAAATTTCACGTCTCTGGGACCAGCGGTTTAGGCTGTGCGTTGATATGTTGTCAGGACTTTGAATTTTATTTAGATAGACTAACTGACCGGACAGACGTTGTCCTGTCTGCTAGAACTCGATCGCAGCGCCACCTATCGGGTCCAATTGTGAATCTAAACCATCCAGGGACCCGCACAAACACACATTAAAAATGTCATCAAAATCGGTCCAGCCGTTTAGGAGGAGTTCAGTGACACACACGTACTGTAGAATTATATATATAAAGAATAGGCAACTACAAGTTTCCATGTTTGCAATAGCTCTATCAATATAGAGCTGTTGCAATCATGGAAACTTGTAGATCTTGTTGTACTTGGAGACTTGTGATTTAATGATCTCATCATCACGCGCATCGTAATTACGAAGATAGACGATGATTCCCCAGTTATCGTTTATTGAAAGTAATAACGTGCAAACCTGACACTCAAATCATTTGATTTATAGTGCACTTATTACAATAGTACCTAGGTAAAAATATAAAATGTAATTTTGCTCATTATTCTTAGCAACACATGTTTAACAGTAAAATTATTATTGTAATAAATCATGAATATCAATCTTTGTTTTTCGGAAATGAACAATGGCTAGTGTGATGACATCTCAGTTTGAATACTATAAGTAAAGGCTACCACCGTACATGCTCAGTTCACTTCTACCGATAGATTGGTCTGATCTAACCACTACCGCACTAATAACGGTCTTAAGGTGGATCGCCTACGAATGGTCTGTTCCAAAAGTATTTGATGTAGGTGTCAACGAACCCTGTTGAGGTCAAATTCTTACGCAATCACTCACTAAATGGACTTAGTAACACATAAAAAAAACAAAAGGAACGTACTCCTATTGAGACGACGAGAATGAGGATATAATAATATATGTTAGATTAAACTAGTAATTCTTCGCCCTGAAGTTTTCTCAGCTTATTCATGATAATTGCAGAAAACTATAACACAATACACAAGAATTCAGCTAAATAGAATTCATTATTGCTGGATTTTAATCGATAAATAATTTACAGTGTCACTTTAAGATTTAAATATAGTTTAAGTTACAGACAGGATAATTTATAACTAACCGGGTAGTGGCTATTACCTATTGCAGCGTAGAGCTGGCTGCTAACACGCCGGGGACTCGAACCCCGACGTGAGCTAGCTAAAAAATCAAACTCACGCAGCTGGTACACGTAAAATTTATTAATAAAAAGAACAACCGAAATAATTAAGAAATAAGTCAAAAAATTTAAATATTTAGTCGTTGGAAATTGTATAAGGCTACCAAAAAAAATATATCACAAGAAGATTTTTGGAGAAAAAACTTATGGATGTTTCCAAATTTTTAGGAATTTAAGTATATAGACGAATTTAAATTCGATTGCAATCGTACGAAATTCGTGCCACTCTATAAATTATTTAACACAAATAAGCTCAAGATTAAAGGTTTTTCTTTACATAATTTCGTTAATATAAATTTGAAAGAGAATAAGATCTGATATTAAGAATTTAGGAAAGCAACTTAAAATTAAAATGTCACACGACGGTATAACACAGAAAACTTCTATTATATTGATGGTTGGGCGTTATTGCGCCACACAAATGTCTTATTTAGCACCTGATGTGTCCGTTAGGCACCTGAGTCGTCGACCTTGCTCGGCAACGATCCTGCGCTTCTCTCCGCAAGCTCGCTCGGACTTCTGCGGCCGGCAGACGAAGGAAGAAGACAGGCGAACAATAAATGGCAGGGTAAGGCCAAAAAAAGGTGGCCTTTCAAACAATCTAAGAAAAAGGAAATCTTCTTAGATTAAAGAAGAAGGCACAAGTAACAAGAATACGGAACCTATAAAGGGATTACTCACCAAAGAAAAAAAGTGACGAGAAATTCCAGGGAACGTATCCGCTGACTACTCACATATAGTGGTGGTTAAAATTTGAAATTAACTTTCGAAGAAATATTAAATATTATTGAATAAAATATCCACACAATAGGAATTCCAACGACAGAATGCGTTGCATTTTTTTCTTCTTGACAATGTACAGAACAATTGTCAATTTTTTGAATATTTCAAAAAAAACGAAAAAGTAAAAAAGCTGACCGAATGACTCGTAAAAAGAATTTAATCGAAATGACAACAAAAAGTATCTACTTGCAGGAATTATACTGCATCACACCCATTCCAGCAAAAAAAAAAAAATATGTCGATAAAGGAACAACAACTCAATATGAGTCGCATCACTAAAATTAGGAACAACACCAAAGGATTGTTATTATGAAAAAAATAGGAATATCACTATAAGAGTGACAATACCATAGAAGAATGTGTACGAAGTATGTGAAAGAGGGAAGAAAAGAAAAAGAAAAAAAAATAAGGAATTAAATATGTCTAGTAGATAAGTTACATAAACCTAATAAGCAGCATCGAAGTGCAGCAGATAAAGAATAAATTTGAAGCGCCTCCAATCTAAACATTACCAATGCGAGCTCCTGACGTGTCCTCTAAACCTATGAATAACCTAAAAACTAACGACTTAGGAACTAAAGGATATAAATTAATCTAGAAGTACCTAACTAGCCTAATTAAATCATAGTATCCCTTAGATAAATTCAAAAACAAAGAATTAAAATACGACCTCAGTCATAATATCCACCAAACACAAATTAACAACATCAGTCAAAGAACTAATAATAAATTGTGAAAAAAAAACTTCTTCAGACGAAATAAGAAAATAACAGGATGATAAAGAGTGTATGATAAGTTTTGATGATAAAAGATGAAAGGTTTAGTAAGAGAACATTGTTATACAATTTAAAATTATCGACAAAAAATTATCGACATTGTCCCAACACTAAACACTTTGTTATAGAAATTCAAATCATCGACAAAAATCTATCGACAGTGTCCCAACACTAAACACTAAAAGTAACGCCTTATGTGGGCGTGGTCAAAATAGTGGCAGTAAACAAGAAGTTGTCAACAAAAAGTTTATTTTAACAACTAGATGTCGCTGTCTATTTTTAGCCTTAAGTTAAAAGTAACGACTTAAGTCAAAGTCACAACTCAAGTTGAAGTGATAACTCCAGTAGAAGATACGGCTTCTGACACAAAAAAGACTGGAAATCAAAGGGTCAAGCAAAGGACTTGAGTCAAAGATAGGACTTGAGTCAAAGATAGGACTTCAGTCAAAAATAGGACGTCAGTCAAAAATAGGACGTCAGTCAAAAATAGGGACTTCAGTCAAAAATAGGGACTTCAGTCAAAAACAGGGACTTCAGTCAAAAACAGGGACTTCAGTCAAAAACAGGGACTTCAGTCAAAAATAGGGACTTCAGTCAGACGACTCAAGTCAAAGGAACCTTAGATTGACATAACCCATAACCGAAAGCCTAGAGGAAATAATATGTGGGTGGAGCTAAAGAAAACTAGTCAAGATACGGTTTTTAATAAAGCGAGGAGCCAGCTTGCCAACCAAAAAAATAACCAATAGCAAAAATCTAGAAAAAAAAAATTACGTCTCCATAGAATACCATTAACCAAGATGTAGAGTGATGGAGAAGAAATAAAAAAAATCAACGCATGCTGAATCCGACTTTCAGCTAAATTAACGCTTAGAGTCTGACTAATTAGCATGAGTAGAATCTATAAAAAATTCTTACCAAACATAAGAAAGTTTGGTGTAAAACCAGTGGCAAAGTTAATGCATGAATTGAGATATAGTAGGTAACAATTTTGACCATTATCCTTTATAGAAAGGATTTACGAAAATGGGCGTTATCCTTTGTAAAATTTTTTGATTACTGTTGGAAGAAGAATATTTACGTAAATAGAAAATGAAAATGAAAATCGTATTTACGTAAGTATTTAGATAATTTTGGTATCCCGGTTTACAATTATATGTAAAACTAATATTCCGATTAAATACGGATAATTAGGTAAGTGCTAAACGCATAAAAAGGGATAAGATTAATAGAAGGGAAATTGGGAGTAAAACAAGCTCTAAATATGCGAACCTCCGTGAAACAATGTGGACAAATATAAAAAGCATGTTATTTGTTGATAATGGATCAGGAACAGAACAGACGTCGAAAAAATGGGCAAAAAAAAGAAGCCATAGTCTGCCCTGTTAGATCACAAAAAGACACAACAAACAAAATAGAGCAATCTCCTTGTACGAAGCTGGAAAGTGACCATGTTGAGGTTTATGGCTGATGAAGGAATGTTATGGCCACACAACAACAAAGAAAACAGTTGGGCTAGTAATCAAAAGACAAATAGATAATAGCAAACAACCGCCAAAGAAAAAGGTATGCTAGCATCAAAAAATAAATAGACACTAGCAAAAAAAATATCAATGGACAGCTGGACTAGAATCAAAAAATGAAATAGATACAAGCAAACAACCGAGCAAACAACCGAGCATACAAAAGCTTACCTTTGGTCACGAGGCCTAAAACATTCACACTTCAGACACACACTACGGGAAACGAACTACAGCTAAGTTACAGGGGAGAAATTAAACTCAGGATTAAAATATATTTGTGGGGAGAAAAATAAATAGTCAGTTATGTGATATAGTTACAGGGTTATTTTATAGAAATAACACTTCAAAAATAAACAGGTAATGCAAACTGGTCGAAGTACTGTCCACAGCACAGTGCAGCGCAAAGTTCACGGAGCATCCACTTTCTGCTGAGCAAACGCAAGGAGTGTGCAGATTCGAATGAAAGAAACAGTATACAAGCTAGTCGGATTCCAGAATCTGTAAATAACAATGGTGACACGGGGATTAAAATATTTTTTGGCTCAGAGGGAGCACCACACACGATATAACAAAAAAAAATATGTAAATAGTACTTACTTTTAAAAATCGGGCGCCATATTACAGCATAGAGCTGGCTACTCACATATCGTGGTGTTTAAAATTTGAAATTAACTTTCGAAGAAATATTAAATATTATTGAATAAAATATCCACACAATAGGAATTCCAACGACAGAATGCGTTGCATTTTTTTCTTCTTGACAATGTACAGAACAATTGTCAATTTTTTGAATATTTCAAAAAAAACGAAAAAGTAAAAAAGCTGACCGAATGACTCGTAAAAAGAATTTAATCGAAATGACAACAAAAAGTATCTACTTGCAGGAATTATACTGCACTATGTATCATCTTAGTGTCCCTTACGCCTGACGAGTTACTGTTCAGTACGCCATTGAGCGTCGGCATTGTACTAACTAAAACTCCGCTCAGGTGCGTTCACCTATTCAAAACAATAATTTTAATCACATCTTTTTAACCAGGGAATTCAAAGGAGTAGTTGCAGCTGCAGGTCTGCATTCCAGTCGAGATCTTATAAAACTATTTGACAGCGAACTAGTCACCTCTGCGTAGGTATTGTATAACCCATACACATTTTTTTCTTCCCACAAAGTACACTGCACGTTATATACTGCACGTTCCTTATCAAATACGTCATGAAGCATATTTTTTTTTTGTATTGTTTACCTTTGGTTCCGCACCTTTTAAGATAAGTAAGCAATAATATTGTAGTCGTAATTACAATTGTCAGTAAGTTTTTTTTTTTTGAGATTTTACTTTAGATACTACACACATCAGATATTATATTTTTTGTAACTCCAATGGATACTTTTTTTAGTAAATTTCGTCATTTGAAAAGGGAATTATTTTGAATTTCGGTCAAAAGATGAAAATCTTCTGTCAAGTCGTATTCCTATATAATCCTGCAACGGGTTTGAGGCCAAATCAGTGTGCCATACTTCTGAGTGAATTAAATACAAAAAAAAACGTTATTATGGAAATAAAACGTCATTTGAGTCGAGAAGAAATGATCAGAGCCGTGGGAATGTTGGAAGCTGGTTCTCGGCAACGTGCTGTGGCAATCGCTCTGGGCGCTACGCAGAGTGTCATAACTTTATGATGTATACCAATCTACTGTGGATAATATATTATTATAGATGATAAACTACCTACTATCGAGAACAGTGCAAAACTGGCGCTCAAATTGTTCGATTCATAGTGCACTTAGAACACAATATTACTTATGATTCTAAAGTCTGGTTTAACTTGTTATCCATATAAATATCGGTATTTGTTTGTCTAAATAATGGTAAACTACCTACAATGTGCAGAATCACTTATTTTGAGTTTTATTACTTCGTACTTGCATTTTCAGTCTGTAGCAAACCACTCCCATGATGCATTTCTTCAGCTATTATATTTGTGTATTATTCTTCTTCTTTTCGAGTCAATGATACTTTATAGATTAGTTGGGCCCAATAGGTGGCCAAGATATTTATAAAGAAATATATTAATATAATATTATATATTTATTGATATTTATAAATTAGAACTAGCCACATTTGTTAAGAAAACTAGTGGCTCTGTGAGCTGTGTACTGTTACTTGTTGTTCGTCTGTGACCTCGCGAGTTTGTCCTTGAAAATTTTCGAAATACTGAATCGACAAAACAATCCAAATAATTATCGAATTTACTCACAAAATTTCACGAGAATCAGTTGAGAAATGCGATCTGCAGAGAACAGCCATCCACCAGACATCCGGACATATGAAAGTATTTTTGCCCAAGCTGAAACGGAGACGGTTCGCGCTCGCTCGGTCAAAGATAGGAGGACTATTTAATTTTGATAAGAATGAGCGCCGTAAAACCAAATTTACTCTACCAGCTCCTAGACTAGAGATGTATAAAAATAGCCCAGAATACAGAAGCATCCAACTCTATACTAATACTAATATAATAATGTTATAAATAGGTATGTTTGTTTGTACGTAGGGGGTAACCTCTGGAGCTACCACTCGAATTTGAAAAAATATTTTTGCAGTAATAGCCCAATTCTTGAGGAACGTTATATTTAACATCACGCTACGACCCTTAGGAGCCGTGCAGAAAGAAAAAAAAAACAGAAAGAACGCTAAGCGAAAACGAAGTACTAGCGCGGGCGGGTGATGCTATGCGACGGGATGGCACGAGGGTACAAGAAATTTCATGCTGACGAAGTCGCGGGTAGAAGCTAGTATACAATAAGGGTACACTACATAAATACGAAAACTTTATTCCGTCAGTCACAAATACGAATATCAAAATACCGATTTTCATAATTCCGAACGGTTCTAAATTCCTAATATAACAACTCCGGTTTATCATTCCCCCCAATTTTTATAATTCCAAAATGTCAATATTCTTAACGTTTATAATTACTATTCTCAAAATACCGAGTTTCAATAGTTCGAATAACAAAAAGTCCGAATTAATGATAATTCGAAACATCAAAAATACGAATTTCGATTATTAGAGTACCGATTAATTAGAATTCCGAAATAAAAATATTTTCTTTCGTGGGTCTCAGTTCCAACCTAACCTAACCCAAATGATTCACCAACAATAGAGAGGGTCTGGAGCTCGACAACCGCTGCCGCGGCGGGCTCGCTTCGCTCGTTCGACTTCGCGCTTTAATGGTCACAGTTCAAACCTAACCTAACCTAAATGATTCACCAACAATAGAGGTCATCTGGCCTTAATGGCCACTGTTCTAACCTAACCCAAAGGATTAAATAACAGTAGATGGTACCCGATGCGGATAAGGAGAAGAAGAAAACACAAAAAAAAAAAAAACAAAGTAGACGTTTTTAAATGACATTAAACGTTACTTATAGATTTTGAATTTAGGTTACTGAATATTATACTAATTGAATCAGAATCCTAATTTTAGTAGTTATAACTCAATCACAACATTTCCTATTAGATGTTAAAGAAAGGCCTTGCACTTGTCTACATACTCGTACCATACTTTAGAGAACCTTTTTATTGTTTTTTTTTTTTTCCGCCTTTAAAATTAAGCTTAGTTTCCCTCATTTCAATATGTGCATATTATGAAGACTCACACTGTATAATAGTAGGTACTCTTAGATTAGTTATACAGTGTGAGTCTTTATAATCTGCACATACTGAATCGAGGGAATCTTTGCTTAATTATATCGACGGAAAAAATGATAAAAAAATTCTAAATATTTTATTGAAATTTTTAATGGATTTTTTATTTATTTTTTCGCTTCTGTGACTCCAGTGTATACAAAACGGTGTAACTTTTTAACTCGATGTTTTATCACGATGAAACAAACTCCATAATGATTGGAAGTAATTAGGTGTCCGCATTAAATGAAAATTGTGTAAAAAACTGCCACCAATTAAAAATTAACACGTTTTTTCCGCAAAAATCTGATTTTTTTTCATCAATTTTTGCAATAATCGTAAAATTTCTCAATAAGATGCCCCGATTACCTTCATTTTTTATTACTTTAAATTATTCTTCATCGTATTAGCTATCCAATAGTAAAAATTGCAAGGGTTTAACTCAATCCCATCATTTCTTATCAACAGCCAAAGAAAGGCCTAGAGCACGGCTACGCACTAATTGTTTAGCAGGTAGACGTCCTTTTTTGTTGAGAATGTGCGCGGGTCGGGGTGCGGGGAGGTAGGGCCAGCTGAAGGGACCAGAAGGGATGACAGACAGGCAGTCGCTCCGAATTATTCGCCGCTGCTACATGTGTTTCGTTACTTTCATTCACTGCTACCTGAGTTTCGTGACTTTCGTTCGCTGCTACGTGATGCCGCGCTTAAGTGAATTCTCCCCGGCACACATTGCCGACATTCATTTTTACTATGGGATGGGACGAGGAAGTGCCAGAGCTGCGCGCGCAGCTTACATAGCTGCGTTTCCTAACAGGCAACCAGTGCCATCTGCCCGCAACTTCCAGGAAGTTCACAGAAGATTGTCGATCACTGGACTTGAATCAAGTAGAGATCGTCGCGAGCCGCCTCAAATAATTATTGATGTGGTTCTGGAACAAGCAGTACTGAGCGATTTGTTTGCTGATCCATCCATAAGTACTAGACGACTGGCTCTTCGTCACGGAATATCACAAAAATCAGCGTGGCGTATTTTAAAGAAAGAAGGATTGCACCCTTACCACTACCAAAGAGTGCAACATCTACATGAAGACGTAGATTGGCGTCCAAGGTGTGTGATGTCCACCTGGATTCAAAGAAATATCAGAGCAAACCCAAACTTTCCGAAAACCATACTATGGATGGACGAATCAACATTTACCAGAGATGGTATTACTAACTGTAGAAATTTACACAGATGGTGCCCTGGAGGTCAAAACCCGAAATTGAAACGTTCATCGACTTTTCAAGTAAGATTTTCAATAAATGTTTGGGCTGGTCTTATCGATAACATGTTGATTGGACCAGTCATACTGCCGAGAACTTTGAACAGTGAAAGATTTTTAAGTTTGTTGACTGACGATCTACCTGAGTTATTGGAAGATGTACCACTGTCTTTGCGTCGAAGGATGTTTCTGCAGATGGACGGATGCCCTGCCCATTATGCCACAAATGTGAGATCATTTTTAAACGAAAATTATCGTGATAAATGGATTGGACGACTAGGACCTGTAGGGTGGCCTGCGCGTTCACCCGATTTAACGCCCCTTGATTACTTCCTGTGGGGGACCATGAAGCAACGCGTCTACAGTACTCCCATCAACAGTGAGGTCGATTTGCGTGATCGCATAATTAACTGTGCAAATGATATTCGCAATGATCCCGAAATGATAAGGAGAGCGACACAACAAATTTTAGTTCGCGCGGCTTTGTGCCTACAACAACGAGGTGGACATTTTGAGAACCTAATGCATTAAATTTTCTTTAAAATAATAAATGTTTTAATTGAACTCTTTTTCATTCATTGAACCCAAATAAATCATCCTTAAGAGAACAAAAATAGCGCGTTCGAAGTGCCATCTTTAACACTTGATAGAAAGTGTTTTGTCTGAGCTAAAAGCATACAATTTTTATTATTAGGTAGCTAATACGATGAGGAATAATTTAAAGTAATAAAAAATGAAGGTAATCGGGGCATCTTATTGAGAAATTTTACGATTATTGCAAAAATTGATGAAAAAAAATCAGATTTTTGAGGGAAAAACGTGTTTATTTTTAATTGGTGGCAGTTTTTTTACACAATTTTCATTTAATGCGGACACCTAATTACTTCCAATCATTATGGAGTTTGTTTCATCGTGATAAAACATCGAGTTAAAAAGTTACACCGCTTTGTATACACTGGAGTCACAGAAACGAAAAAATAAATAAAAAATCCATTAAAAATTTCAATAAAATATTTAGAATTTTTTTATCATTTTTTCCGTCGATAAAATTAAGCAAAGATTCCCTCGATTCAGTATGTGCAGATTATAAAGACTCACACTGTATATACAGTATTACAGAATTTATGGACGATAAGTCTCAGTAATGTATGTTAATTAAATATTATTTTAGTTTGTATAAAGTTAAATCAACTTAATACAAATCTTAAATTCATTCATGAATTCACTGACAGGCTGTGCACATCCTAAACCGCTGGGTGTACTAGCATGAAATTTCGCACAAGAGTTCCTTATAATGATATAGCGAAAGTAACCACTAAGATAGATTTTTGAAAACTTACCCACTAAAAGTATGTCAAAGAAAGTTTGTATAAAACTTCGTCAATCTTGAAGTTAGAAATGTGGAAACTGGTACTAGGACTTCTGATCAAATTAAAAGTTAATTGTATCATCGTTATTAATTTGAAAACTCATCTGCTAAGGCTCCTGAGAAGTTGCCGATGGGAAACCCCAACGGGTACCCGGCTTGTATATATATATATATATGACGGAATGTTCGAGCGGCTGAGACACCACGTGTCGTTGCTGATCCGTCATCTGTTGGTCTTTCATCATGGGCGTGTACGTGCAGGTGTTTGGAAAATAATACTCGAAAATAACGCACCTAATTTTCTTTCAAATATCGCAACGAGACTTAACTATAGAATTTTATGATTGCAATGATGATCACTGATTAATTCTAATCACAACAATTGTTAAACTTGCATTTAGAGCCAATGGAATTGTGCGTGTGCACCACGTGAGGATCGCATCACAAAGTGCTCGCCATCGCCGCCATGACATTCACAACCCCATTCGGTGTTACCCGCTCTAAGTTAAAAATACCACTAAATAAATAAATTCTAAACCACAGAGTAAAAATAATCGATTACAACTTTTAAAAAGTGTTAAAATAAATTGACTAAATCATCACGCGCCGTCATATATATATACTAGCTTTTGCCTGCGGCTTCGCCCACATGGTTGTCGGAAAATATCTCACGGGAACGTACTACCGGGATTAAAAGTAACCTGTGTGTTAGGTTATAAACTTTATCCGTGTCAAATTTCATCCAAATCCATTCAACCGTTTTTGCATGATTGAGTAACATCCAAACATCTAAAGATACAAACTTTCACATTTATAATTTACAAAATAATAATATAACATAATGTAATATTATTATGTATTTTAAGTGGGATAGTAGGAATAGTAGGATTAAGGAAAAAATATTATGTAAGGATCGTATCAGGTGGCGTTCTGTAGCTTCTGCCTACCCTCATAGGAAGAAGGCGAGAGTTTATGTATGTGTATGTATTTGTCAGTGAAACTTCCCTAATCTATATAAAAGATGCGATATTCAAAAATCAAAATCAACATAAATTTTATTTCATATAAACCTGCATGTACACTTATGAAACATCAGAAGCTAGGTGCACGGTTCCCATTGTTCGTTTCCTATGGAGAAGAGCCGGCAAGAAACTCCTCGGTTACTCTTTTTAAAATAAGTGACTTTTACAATGTTTTCAAATTACAGTGTTAATACTCGTAGGTATGGGCGGACAGTGTAGGCCTGTCAACGAGTAACAGGTACTCAACACAATAGAAAAAGGTCTTCAAATCTACAGTCCACAAGTAAGGCCTACAACGTTCTCACATTTACAAAATATAGAAAGATCTAAAGAAAAGATAAATAAAATAATTAAAATAAAAGCCTATTTAAACCAAATGACATGATTGCCATTACAACAGTAACAAATCTGAATTTAAATCCTGTCTACAAAAGCCATTAGTAAAGAGTTGAAATAAGAATTGGAGGTACATAATGTCAAATAATGAGAATATTGTGTCAAAAAAGAATGTAAAATTAAAAACAAAACAAAAACTTCGTAATTTGGGAGCAGTTAATAGACATTTACGTAGTGATGCCAGTAATGAGGTACCAGGGAAGCCACATGTGGAGAAGGAATTATTGCCAAACTTCCATGTCTTCAACGTAGTCTTTAATATTTATGCATTTTTGATAAGGATACGTTTGATGTGGGTTTTGAAGGTTCCATCGCTAAGTTCTATAACTGACTTTAGCAACTTGTTATACAAGCGGATACTGTTTATAAGAAATGACTTCCTTGTTTTAGCTAATTAAAATTTTGGGATATTACAATTTCATATTTGGGTATTGCTTATTAAGCAGTATTGTATGTTATAATATTAACCTAGTTATTAAAGTTAACGTGCTGTGCCATAACAGGGTCATGTATTCATTAGTTAAACCTAGTCTTAAAAGCCTGTAACTTTGTGTACACTGTAAAATGAATGAATATGTAAATTAACTTTAATAGCAGTGTCAGTGGAATCCATTATCTCTTCCAATTGGGTCATGTTGCGCACTAACATTGGCTGTCGGACGGATCTCTAATACCCCATTTTGTCAAGTTGTGTTTGCAGCAGCCAACCACGCGGTACCTACCTAGCAGGGTACGCAACCGATTGAGTGCAATCAACCTTTCGTTTATAAGCAAATATGCTATTTGGTTCATGGCATGGTTATGCAGGGCTCCAGAGAGCACCACACGTATGTTAATCATTTATTCAGTTCGAGGCTGTAGTACCTTTTGAGGCGCTTGGTGATATTTGGTTGAAGCAGGTCTACGACCAACTGATTTGGTTGGTTTTTAAGTCTCCCTTAATGCATCTTCTCCCATAAGTACAACTATTCTGCTTTATTGTGTTTACTTTTAATTATGTGTTCACGTCCAGGTGGTAGATATTCCTGAGGTTTCAGAAAGTCTGGTGGTGGTGGGTGCTATTATGCCCACAGTTTGCTTCTCACTACGGGTGGTTGATCTTGGGTGGCCTGTGTACAGCGAAGAAAACGTCGTCGTCTTTTCACGTCACCATTGTCTATGTGCTGAGTTTGTTGGAGGACTTGACTGGACAAGACTGACCGGGCCTAAAGCCACCTGCTCGGAAATTAGCTAGCAGAGATGTTTTGGTATTTTGACATACTAGAATTCTATAGCCACTAGTTAACTTTTTTTTATTGTTCTGTTATTACTTATGTTTTTTTTAATTTAAGAAAGAAAAGAGAAGATAGAAGTATTTATTGGGTCTTGTACACAAGGAAAATTACACAAACTTAATATTATATCGTTCTGAACGCTGGTTAACAAGTTATTGGCGACTGTTTAAGTCCAAGGCTATTTGTTATCTATACTGATAAGGGTTATTTTTAATTTTTCAACTTTTTATTACAGTAAACTTTTCTTTATTCGGAATTTAAATTATATGTACATAAATAACAACTTAGATCTAATTAATTAACCTAACCTAACTAAAACTATTAACAAGCTCAAAAATGGCGTCAACAAATTCTTCCGCATCGCTGTCGACTGGTAATGTACTCAAGAGACTGGTGGCATTGCCACGTAGTATGGCAATACTTAGCCTCTGGCCAAGGTAAAGGCCAGCCCTTGGGTCACGGGAAGTGTCAAACAGGCGTTTAGAGATCTCCTTGAACAAAACATGGGCACTCGGACCCCACGGCCCGAGGGTTTCAACACCAAACGGCTCGAAAATATAATTACCAACAAGGTTGTTATACTTACGCCGCTTGAGGCTTTCTGCAGCCGCAGCAGCGGCGCCAGCATAGCACGCCGAGACAGGAAGATGGGATGGCGCAAGAGTATCGACACATGTTGCGTCCCTCACTAAAGGCCTACCCACCTTCCAAGGAAATAAAGACATGGCGTCCGGTCTCTTGCCATCGTCGCGTGCCAAGCCATTAGGTTCTAATAAAGCTGGAACGCCGACGGTGACAAGAGCTCGTCGGATGATGTTGTTAATGTTCGCGTGCCACGGTATGCGACCCGCACTACGGCTGCAAGACAGACCGTGGTGTCCGAGGCTGTTGACAACTTCTCCACAGTGACAGCAATGAGGAGAACAAAAAGGAGCTACTAGACGCAGGGAAGCAGCGAGGCGGAAGGTAGTGTCGTCGAATAAAGTGCCTATGTTCAACGAAGGTAGTGCATGAAGCCAAAGACCTGACTCCCACTTACCCACAGCCAGTAGGCGCGCACGCTCCACAGTAGTAGCAGATGTGTCAATTAAATTATTCTGTACTACTCTGCAGAGTGGCTCATCCCATCGTCTCTGGGAAGATGGATTGTCGGGTGGATCTGAATTCGGGCAAGTGAGACGCCAGGCATCTATAGCCTCGGTGAAGCACGGCACATCAAAATCAATCAGTGTGGATGCTAGGATTTTCCTGATTAATTTATCAGTGCTGTAAACCGAGGATATGAAAGCCGGTAAACTAATACTACAAATTTTGCAGACGCCGAGGCCTCCCATACGAATGGGAAGAGTAGCTTGTGTCCAAGCTCGGTCGTCCATGGCCACATTTAAGTCCATTTTGTCTAAAAGGTGAGTGTGCTTCCATAAATGGGAAGCGCGAAGGAAATATGATAATTTAGGGCCGAAACAGCAGTAACGGATTAAGGTTATGGCCGAATGCATGCTAATTTAGGACAATCTTTCCAAAACGTCATTGAATTTTTTTATTTTTTCCTCAATAAAAACGGGAAAGGAATTCTCAAAGATTGGACACCCAAGGAGACGATGAGAGCTCTTTTCAATAATTTTTATTTTTGGAGCAGTCGCGTTAAATTTGGGAAGTGTCAGATGTCTATCAGTACTGTCCGCTAAGTATAGTTCACATTTCGAAAAGTTGAGATCAAGGCCAATGGAATGAAATTCATTTTTTAAGAATTTAAGGTCATTTAAAACAGTTTCTACATCGCCTCCCAAGGTTCCATCATCAAGATACCAAACGTTAAATTTGGAATTTAGGTGTCGAATAATAGGGTGAATGGCTAAACTAAAAATCACTGGCCCGAGGGAATCACCTTGTTGACAGCCAACAGAAGATTCCAGAAGGTTGTCCCGATACAGTAATTTAGACGGGTGTCTATAACATTGCCAAAGGAAACTAAAGATTTGGGGTAATTCTTTTTTAGTTTCTGCCAGCAAGGTGTCCCTATTAACAGAATTGAATGCATTCTTTATGTCAACCTTCAAGATGACCTCTCCTTTGCTAGAATTTAGATAGGTCGACAAGGCGTGTACGGCAGTCTCGCAGCCCGCTTTGGAGCCATAACCTAGCTGATAATATTATGTATACAGATACTGTTAGTAAACCCAAATTAATTAATTAATTAATATTGGCAGGTCGCGGCTTTTGCGAAGAAATAATAAAATCGTAGCGTTGACGAAACCCGGAAAGCATTCCAATCGTTAGAAATCTTTCTTCACAGCCTGGGAATGTTCGTATTGTGTGGTGCGATTGTTGTTGTAACGGTCTTCATACTTTTGAATAACCATATAGTTGACGTCACGTAAAAAAAACGCTGAGCCACAATGGAGGGGATGTGTCTGGGTACAGTCGCGTTCTAAGGTACTATGCTATTGTTTTATAATATAATTGTAATTTTGTTTTATTGTAGAATCATAATAGGTACTTTACTAGATACCTAGTACTGTGGAATAGGCGGGAATTAAAATATTCACTCAGTGCGCAGGTAAACGGCCAGCGTTATATTTACGTGACGGGACCTATACCAGATATATGTACCTAGATGAAGTACGTTGACGTTATACAGTCTATAACTAAACAATAAGAAAAAAAAAAATGGGTGGTGTAAGTTCTATAGAGGTTTCAGGAACAGGGTGTAAATTTCCCTCATATTCTATGGAAAAGGGAGGATCCTCCGACCAGACGGGTGTTGTGTCTTGTGGGAAACTGCCCGACGATTGATGTCGGGACATTGTATATATGCTAGTTGCGCGGTAAACTCTGCTTGCGAGATGCAGGATTTTGCGTGACGTCAGTGTGACGTGTAGCTCGCATGTGGCGTTTGTAGATGCCGCTACAGTTCTATAAAACTAAATTTTGTATCAACTCACTCCGAGAGCTTCTCCCGGTTTGCGTTGGTTAGATTTGATTGGAGCACTTACAGTCACGAGCATAAATACGTTACACTTACGCAAAATTCAGAAGGGATTTTCTCTTAATATATAAATGAATTTTGTGGTTGTCATCGCCGACTGTTAAAGGATACTAATTGTTTGGCATTATCTTCGAGGGTTATCTCAGAGCCATCAGCCCATTCCTTGACGGAATTGCCGTCAGCGTTAGTTTAGAGGTACCTCCACTCTGCTGTGAGTCTGAGACTATAAGACTATTAAATATTGTTTGAGTAATGACAACTAACTTCATAACGTTAATTGAAAGGAATTATTGGTTGCAAGGAAATATTGGTAAATTTCTCTTAGGTACCCCATGTTCACCAGGAGACATAATGATTTCTGACTAGCAAAGTCAGTACTTATATCGCACTCAAGACTATGTTTTCATGTAATATTCATAAGATACTTGAAATATGCTACAAACAAGGATTTGGGCGCCAGTATAGGAGCATATATTTCTGTAACGATCTTGCAATGAACTTGGATAAAGTCCTTAACTCAAAATATACTTAACGAATTACAATAGTTTCTATAACAATCTTAGCCTAAGCAGATACGGGTGGGGTCGTCTTGGCGGTGTCTCTAGACATCGCCAATGCCTTCAATACCCTGCCCTGGAGTTGCATCCGGGAGGCATTCCGGTATCACCGGATGCCGACCTACCTCTGTCGTGTAGTCGAGGCCTATTTGACAGATAGAGCGGTTATCTACCCCGGTCACCAGGGAGAATGGAACCGGCGAGAGATGTCGTGCGGTGTCCCACAGGGATCGGTCCTGGGGCCGCATCTGTGGGACATCAGGTACGACTGGGTGCTGCGCGCCGACCTCCCTAGTGGCGTCAGCGTGGTGTGCTACGCTGACGACACGCTGGTCCTGGCGCAGGGGAGGTCGCACCAGGCGGCGGCCGAACTGATGACACGCGGGGTTGCGACAGTCGTCGAGAGGATCCGGCAATTGGGACTCGAGGTGGCCTTGCACAAGTCCGAGGCCATGTGTTTTCATGGTCCTCGGAAAGCGCCACTGTAGGGTTCCCAAATAACGGTAGGAGGGGTTCACATCGGCGTCGAGTCGACGATGAAGTACCTGGGACTCGTCCTCGATAGCCGGTGGAACTTCATCGAGCATTTCCGACGTTTGGCTCCCAGACTGCAGCGGGCCGGGGCTGCCTTGAAGCGGCTCTTGCCCAATCTGGGGGGACCAAACGCCTCCTGCCGGAGGCTCTACACGGTGGTCGTGCGGTTCATGGCCCTTTACAGGGCACCGGTATGGGCGCGTTCCTTGAGGCTCCGGCCAGCCCGCCGGTTGAACGCGTCCCAAAGGGTCATGGCCATCCGGATGGTACGGGGATACCGCACGGTCTCCTGCGAGGCGGCGAGCCTCCTTGCCGGATTGCCGCAGTGGGATCTGGAGGAAAAAGTCCTCACGCACGTTTGGGAGTGGCGCGAGGAGGTGAAACGCCGGGGCCGAACTCCGCTGCCGCGAGAAATCGCGGCACAGCGGACAGAGCTCCGGCGGGATTTCATGGCGGCATGGAGAGTGCGACTGTCGCAACCCAGCGCAGGGCACGCCACAATTGCGGCGGTAAGACCCCTCTTTGAGGAGTGGCTTGAGAGGCGCCACGGCGTCCTCACCTTCCGACTGACGCAGGTCCTCACCGAACATGGCTGTTTCGGGAGGTTCCTGTTTCGGATAAGACGGGAGGAAACGCCCGGGTGTTATCATTGTGCGGATCGACCGGAGGACACGGTGGAGCATACGGTGGAGGTCTGCCCGGCTTGGGTGGAGCACCGCCTGTCCTCGTGGCGGCGATCGGCGGCGGCGACCTCTCGCGTCCGACCCTGGTTCAGGCCATGGTACGGAGCGAGAGGGAATGGGAAGCCGTCACCTCCTTCTGCGAAGCAGTAATGCACGCGAAGGAGGAGGCGGAGCGCGAGAGGGAGAGGCAATCACTGCGCCCTCGCGCCCCTAGTCGCCGCAGGAGGAGACACCCTGGGCATCGGGAGTCGATTGCCGACTCCCGGCCATCGTAGGCGCGGGCTTGCGGCCGGCGAGCAATGGGCAGCTCGCCGTCCGGTAAGGACCAGGCCCGGGTCAACGGCGTGTCGTGTTCCACGCGCGCCTCAAAGAGATGTCAGCAAAATTGACGGGGTCCGACAGGACCGATGCCTGCCGGGGCTGCGGATTGTTCGAAAGAGTTACCGTGGCCCTGGCGCACAGGCAACTGAAGGAACACGGGTGGGTTTTAGTCAGTAAGAGTCTGACACGCCCTTCTGCTCCGCCCAGAGCGGGAGAGGTCATTTGATGACTTCCCAACCAAAAAAAAAAAAAAAAGCCTATGCAGATACAGGCACTACATTAAGTATCTTTTAAAAGCTATTATTTTTATAACGCGCTTGTAACATACTGGGTTATTTCTTATAAGTACGTTTAATGGCATGAAAACCATCGACCCTGGCCTCGGTGAACATCCCGGAAGCGCTACAAAAGCGTGGTAGACCCAACAGCATCCTGAATACATTGTTATACTGGGCACGCAGGGCGTTGTATGCCCTCAGCGTATACTTGACCCACAGATTGCACGTGTAAAAGGACTGGCAGTATGCTCTGAAAAGGGTTATTTTGACTTGCGACTTCATGCACGACTTTTATTTGTTTTTAATAAAGTTCGTGCATTTTTGGGTGGAATGGTTTTAATTCTTTTGTTCAATATTATTGATATTTCATTTGGTGCCTAATGCGGTATATTACATTTTAAAGCCCAGCTTTGTATATCTTGAAGTAATTTATGATTCTTTTCATACTCTGTGCTTTCTTTTATTTCTGAATCATATTCATCCTCAACCCTTTTTCTTCCTGTTCTTCATGATCAGAGTAGCACTCAACAGGCACAACATTGTTTTCGACGGAACCCTACATTACATAATCTGTTGCACTTGACTATGAGTTGACAAACTATGAGTTGACAAAATAGCTGACGTGTACTTACAAGGTGCTTGGTCCGGTAGTTTATAAGCTTGTTTGTTCTCATAGCGTATTTGTAAAATGCTAACAATCGTTTAAGAGACTTCAGCAAGACGATACTGTCAAATAATTAAAAGGATCAATATACAAAACAATAAGACTAAGTTATAGAAGCAAACGCTCCTGAGTAAATTAAGGCTTGTGAAATGTAAAATAGTCTACACCAATGCACTTATAAGAATCTTATAAGTGTTAACAGACTTATAATATTTTATTATAAGGTTACTTTGCTGGTTGCGGATACTCTAATTATTACAAAAACCCGAGTGAAACTGAATTCTTATGGCAAAAGAAATATTGTTGATGGTAATCATCATAGATTGAATGTGGTACCTAGTGATTATTAAAACAAATGCAGCTTAATTTCATCTTATATTTGAGTCACAAACATTTCTAACACAATTACAAATTATAAAATATATAAGATCACAAATTAGTAACAAGTGATGTATTGGACTCCGAGGGTTGCCTTATGTAGTCGAAGTCAATTCGGCGTGTGCGCACAATGTTGGCATAGTTGCGGGCTGAAAGCTTCGGTGTCCGTGTTTTATTCGGGCTGTCGAAGTCCACTTTGATTAAGCCGAATTTAGTTCTGAAAATGACAAAAAACATTTGGATAAGCTAAAATGTATTCGGTCTTAACTCTTTTATGGTTCTATGTCACCGGATACGTTTAAAAGTTAAACAAAATTGTTTAAAATTATCGTACGGACAAATTTACCGACTGAAACAGAACATAAATGTATACCAAATGTATACTACAATTTCGTTTTTGAAGTTTTTATATAAAGGATCAGTCGAATGTCAAGGTCCATGGCGCTTGAATAACGTTCAAACCTCATTGGTCCACTTTTAAAAGACAGTGCTTATTATAAAATGCAATACTAATGTCATTTGTAAGAATGCAAAGACTCACACGTATCCATCAGCCCATTCAAAGTCGTCTAATAAAGTCCAACTGAAATATCCTTTGACATTGCATCTATCTTCATGTATAGCTAGCAGCACTTGGTAGAGGTACTCATTGTAATAAGAAACTCTCTCGTAGTCTTCTGTTTGACCCATGTCAGTCAATCCATTTTCAGTAATAATTATTGGGATTTCCTTTATCATTTTGTAATTATCTTGTATCCAGTTGATGAGTTTGCGCATTCCAGGAGGATTAACCTACGACAGATTAAACAATAGTAGAAAAATTTAAATTTTAAATTTAAAAATTAAAACTAAATTAAAACAAATTAAAACAACTGCAGCGGCCGACAACAGAGGCATTAATGGATGAACGTGAAAATGTGGGCCGAGACGAAGCCAAGGCACACACACGTGAGTCTTTCAACGCCTGGATGCGGCCAAGGCTTGTAGGTATAGTACTTTTCTCAAATACTGCGCGGAAATTCAAACTAAGTTAATTAATTACAAATTTCAGAATCAATGACGAACAACGATAACTTTTCTCACGCCAATATGGTCATTTATTTCTTTTACACTGTAAACTGCTCTATTTGCTAAGCCAGTTTGAAATTTAAATATAATCTTTGATAAGTTATCCCCTTGCCTGCCATGGGTCGAAGTAAAAAGTTCGTTCCATTTTTAAATTAAACGACAGATATGACTTTTCATACAAACATTGCCGGCCGCTGCTCGCATGTAGTTGACCAGTACAGAATTTTCTATATATCTCGAAGAAGGTTGTCAAAATAATGCTCGAATTTCCAAGCATGTTTGACAAATATTTATTTTGCATAACATCCTTTAAGGCTGTTATGCTGGATCTATGGATTTTTTATGGGTTATGAAATGATAAAAAGCTCCCTACAAGTAAAACTAGTCAGGTTAACCCGCAATAAACACAAAGTAAATACCGCAAAACATGAGTTATATAAAACCTTTATGTAACATAAAAACCTCCACGATTTTATTTCAAATTCGTCGCCTAATTTGAAAAACTAAATGCTGTTTAAAGATGAATATTCCTATTGTTATTCAAACATTATGGGCTTAAATAGCCTTTACATAAAATTATTAGGTACATTAATAATTTTTATTTCATAAACGAAGTTATTCTACACCTTTCTCCCAACTTCATTTGCATCAAAATTCATTTCTTTGATTTGTTCCGTCCACACATTGAAGGGTATGTTTGCTGCCCAACAAGACGAAACATATGAAAATAAAATCATTCCTATTTCGGATAGAAAATTAAACTTACTGATAACCAGTTCATACCAGGCACGGCCCAAGTAGGGTTCTGCTCAGATCTGACTCCAGTGTCATGGTCCAAAGAAGGGATCGACCAGTCTGGTTCCATTGATGACGGAGTCATTAAATATGTGGTGTAATGGTTGAGAGCGAAGAAATCTGAGCTTCCTTGAACAGCTTTAATCTGAAAAAATAAATAGAATGCAAATTTTAATTCCTTAAGCGAAATGGCATTCGACCAATCAATGCAATATTGTTTCTCGACCTCCATGCAGACGAGTTGCGACTTGCGGCCACAGCGAGTTAAATTATAATATTGTGATTTGTTGTAGCATACCGAGTGAGTACACAAACCTCTTCATCAGTGAAATATGGGAGTCTTGACCGCGAGTATCCTTGTTGGCGACTCATATTGTTGATCCGTTCGCGAACAAAACTAGGATAGTCGCCGACATCCGAATATATTGGATGGGAATACATTGCCAGCTAATAAAGAAAAAAAAACAAAACATTATGTTGAAATCGAGAAGTTATACTTGCAAATAAGTAAAATTATTTATGTTTTTGTGTGTTATCATCTTATCATGTTTGAACGACCAAATAAGTCTAGTAAGCTTAAAATAATGTTGGTATGCGAAGATGACGATATGATTGTGCGATCTCACCCATCGCCACGTTGCATGAAACATACTTGCATGTAGGTATCTGTTTACTAAAGCATTGTATGATTATTGTCTGGCTCCCGAAATACAAGTATCTTTTTACATAGTTCAGAAGCCAGCTCTCCAAGCTGTTTTCTGACCTCCACTTGTACAATCGTGTTTAGTGTATGATTAACTTTAAGTATGTGTTTTCTCTTATGTACAATAAACTTAGTATTATTATTATTTTATTTTAGGAACTGACATGCATTTGGAGATAATCATCTACAGCTTTAACGTCTCCAGGATTGTCAGGGTCTTTTGGATCAGCCCAAAATGCATCAAGCGTTATTCCAACTTTTCCTGAAAAACAAGCGTAATTTTAAATTATTTCAGGTCAGTTAAAAAGTTCAAAGCGGTTTGCAAAAGTAGTGACATTTCTTAACCAGTTATTAACTATCAATCTGTTATTATATAAAATGCATTAGTTTACTTATACTACTTACGGACATATAAAGTAGTAGGATTTAGTGAAAGATAAGGAAAGTAAATGAATTGACTAATAACATTCGAAGTAAGGTATACTTATGATTAAATACTGCATACCTTTCTGTTGAGGTTTGAATTCTTTTTCATACAGGCGGTAAGCTCGAGCATGAGCTAACAAGCAATAATGAGCACACAAGTATTCCCCAACTCCATGTGAATTCAATCTTGGTACGTAGTTTGCGACGCCATAACTCTGGGGCAAGGGTAAATATCAAAAGTAATGGAAGATATACCAAAAGGCAACAATGAATTTGTGATTGTTTTTAATCACCATAATTAATCTTAATTATGGCGGTGAAAAAAAATCAAGTAAAAGTCATCCTATAGCTTTATTGTTACTTTAATTTAATACACTTAACAATATTCACTCATCGGGAACACGGATTTAAAAAACATGCTCTGCTCTGCATACCTATCGTAGAATCGGGAAAGCAGATCTTATAAAGCATACTTACATTAGCGCAATGTTGATGAGGTTCATTTAACGTTGTCCACATTTTGACTAAATCTCCGTACAGGTTGAATATGATCCTCACATAGTCCTCAAAATAATCCACGACTTTCGGATTGGTCCAGCCACCAAGGTCCATAAATGCTGTGGGCATTTCCCAGTGGAATAACGTAACTACAGGAGTGATGTTGGCTTTTAGGAGTTCCTCTAAGAGTGTACGATAGTACTTTACGCCTTCCTGGTTTATGTAATTGTCAGTCCCGTTTGGAAGTATCCTGCGAGAACAAAAAATAAACTATTTACGTTGCTTTTTTTTCGCTGCACTGATGAAAATAGATTTGAGAAATGAAATTTTATATTTTTGCTACGACACGCTATTGTGATTGTTCGTGCCGACTCAAGAGAAGAAGACGATCAAATATAATATATGATTAATTAAACAGAAATGAAAAAAGAACTGTCGGTCTATCCTGTTAAATATCCGTTAAATATCCCATGACACTGTTTGCGGATGACAGTACGATAACGATACCATGCCATAATAAAAATACTTATGAAACAGACATAAAAAATACATTAATTGAAGCAGTAACATGGCTAAATGATAATAATTTAAAAATTAATATTAATAAAACTTTGATTATGCACTTTAGCCAACGATCATCATTATTTTCTAATCTTGACATCGAATATAATAATAATAAAATACAGACAGCTAATACTACAAAATTTTTGGGACTAACAATTGACAGAAACTTAAATTGGAAAGCGCATATTGAGGCTCTAGCCAAAAGAATAAGCAGTAGTGCATATGCGTTATATAGACTATCACGAACTCTTAATACAGATGCTTTACTAACAGCCTACTATGGTTTAGTTGAATCCGTCATTAGATATGGTGTTATCTTCTGGGGTAACTCAACCGATAGGGATATCATCTTCAAAAGACAAAAGTACTGCTAGAGATCGATGTTTAATCTCAAAACTACTGATAGCTGTAAACCTTATTTCAAAAAACATCAGATTTTAACATTACCCTCACTGTATATATTTGAAATAGCTATGTTCGTAAAAACAAATCCACATTTGTTCACCCGTATGGCAGACAAATTCCCACGAAATAGACGTGATGATAGCAAACTATCTGCACACGCATCAAAAACTGCACTTATGAGCAAAAGTGTTTTCTGCATGGCACCAATTGTCTACAATAAATTGCCCAAAAGTTGGAAGGAGCAAACAATACCGCAAATTAAACAAACTATGAAATCGTTTTTGGTACAAAAAGCTTATTACAGTATAAAAGATTTTTTAAATGACTCCTTGTGTTAGTAAATTAAATAATAAATATAAGTGGATGATGTAATGATAATGTGTAAATGACTAAAGTAATATTGTTTAATTTTAATTTCAATTTTTTTATAATTTAATGTATAAATGTAATGTATTCGTATAATTTGAATCTGTACCTAACATATTTGCACGCCTTGAAATAGGCAGACATGTCATGACCCACGCCTATTTAAGATCTTTCATGCATGTATTATTTTAATTCTGTATGTATACACATGTTTAAGCAAATAAAATTTCTATTCTATTCTATTCTATTCTATCCTGTAAAAATCTCACCGTGAAGACTTAGGTGAAGTGAGCTTTTCACCTGATGGTAGAGATTGCCACTATTGACCGATTATTATTATTTATTACTACACGCTCACTTCACTTAAGTTACCACGGTGAGATATTTACAAAATAGATCGGCTGGTGATCTGGTGGTTAGACAATCAAAATATTGTAGTATTGTTGTTATATTGCATTGTTGTATTGTATTGTATTGTTGTTTGTTGTTGTTGTGGTTGTTGTATGTTGTTTAATGGTGTACATATTAAAGAGTATTTTATTCTATTCTATTCTATTCTAGAAGGGGATTTAACAAATATCTTACCTGGGCCACGAAATTGACATTCTATAGGCACTAACGCCTAAACTTTTAATCAATTCAATGTCTTCTATGTAGTGGTGGTAAGAGTCAGCTGCCACATCCCCGTTCAAATTGTCCATGGTACAATTGGGGTGATTGTGGAGGTATGTATCCCATATACTTTCGCCTCTGCCTAGAATAACATTAAAAAGAAATAATACATTATTTATAAAAACGTAGACCTTGGTTATAACGCATTCAAAATCTCGCTCACGATTTCGCAGCGTATCAGCACTTTGGTTAAACCATACACAGTATTTTAGTTAACCAAAAAAGTGGGAAACAGATTACAGCCCGCTTTCTGAGGTCCTCAGACAAAATCGTCATAGATTCATAGCTATTGTATCGACTTAGTTATCGATTTAAGCGAATTTTTTCCCTCAGCGAAAAAAAAGTGGTAAATATATCTCAAAAACTGGGAAAATTCACGAATGAAATCATAATCCTACCTCCTTCGTTCCATGCTCCTTCAATTTGAAACGCGGACGTCGCAACTCCGAATATGAAATCATCCGGAAAGGAGTAATTGCTTACCCCAGAGTTCACAACTGGGCTTCCTCTTGCTAATTGCAGCAAGCTATACACAATAATATAAAGATTAGTCCCTCAAATCAGAATTGAAAATTTTGTAGATATTTTATACATAAATATAATGTTATCATTTGGCTATCATAGTCTCTAGATGATTAGGTACGTAATATCGTCGCTCGCATGACTAAAAGTCCTATCTCGTTTTAGTTGATTTGTGTTAGGACAACAACATTTTTCACATTTTTTTTTTTTAAAACGTTGCCCCACACTTGGAATTTCTCCTGTATTGTGGGTGCGTTTACAAACATTTAAACTCACATACACAAACAGCCAGACCCGGAACAACTACTTGTAGGTCATACAAATATTTGTTCTGTGCGGGAATCGAACCCGCGACACGCAGCACAGCAGTCAATTGCTTAACCACTGCGCCAACCGTGCCGTCATTTGTGATTCTTTAAATTTTTCAATATATCTTTTGAGTTACTTTGAGATATGTTGTCTTTCAAAATGGTTATATTTTGAGATCTAAATAACATAGAGAAACGAAGGTTAGTCAAAAATGTAAAGAATCATGAATAGAAAAATGTAGTTGTCCTAACTCAAATCAGCTAAACACTAATTGTTTAGCTAAAATGACTAAAAGTCCTTTCTAATAAAGGACTTTTAGTCATGCGAGCGACGATATAAATACCTATCTATATTTTAAGCAAAATTAGTAATCCGCGTTTTGTCAAGTTACAATCAACACCCACTTTGAAAATATCTAACTAGCACTAAAACATGTTTTTCAATGACAATATAGCAAAATGGTCTTGGTACATTTGAAAAATCACTTGTCGCTTGGGTGTTACCTTAGTGTTATCAAAAGTGCTCTGTTCAGGGCGACTCCTCTCGAACTCAACATTGTATTAACTACAACAGGGCTTACGTGATTTCATATATATAATGCGGAAAACTTAATCAATCATAATGATCTATTACGGATAACCATTTTATCTTCTCTCATATCGTAAAGTTCTAATTATGAAATCAAAATTAGTGCTTTAATGAGTCAATGTGACACCCACGTTCAACTCTATTAAAACTTAATCAATAGTTTATCAAACTGTTACTTAATACTTTCACACGAGTGATTTAATACCTAGTTTTATGCCTTTTCATACACTACTTCACCTAAAGTCAAATTTTTTCATCAAAAACACTTATTTATTTATTTGTTAACGTAGGTAAAGAAATACAGATCTTATGTTTGATGAACAGAGCGCTATGTTATGCCAGGAGGCGTACAATTATGGTGTGCAAATCTAGCTGAGGATTACAAATTAAAATCTACTAAAATAGGTATATGAAAATCATGCATAACTATGGTATTAAATTAGGAAATAAATTAAAAAATTATATAATATTATCTAATAGTCTAATTATGTCAGACCTAAGGAAGGAAGTCAAAATAATTAAAATGTCAAAATTATTTAATATCAATATAAATAATTGTAATTCTAAATTAATTCGTCCATCAACTATTCCCAATAATATAACAATAACATTTATCAATTAAGAACTATTTTTTTTTCCGAAATTGTGTAAAATTTAATTCCTTTATGGCGTCTGGAATTTTATTATAAATGCGTGGAGCCATGGACCCCAGGACACTGGTTCTTAACTAATGTAGTTTTACATTTATAATTACTCAAAGAATTTTTGTACTGACTACGAATTGGAACATTTCATACCATTGTAATTTTTTTCGAAAAGGTTGGGTTTGTTTTGACGAAGACACTAATTTATAATATGTACCTGTATCGGCTGTATCGTAAGTATTTTTAATGATTTAAAGTACGGTGCACAGCTGTTATCTATTTTAGACCACACATGGCTCTAATGCACCTTTTTTGTGCTTTAAATAGTAATCCCTTATCCGGGGATTTACCCCAGAAAATAATTCCGTATCGTAGAAGTGAGGCTACTCGACCATGATAAGCAACAAGTAACGCGTCTATATTTACTTTTCTAGCCAATTAAAAAAATGCATAGACAGTTTTTTTTTAAATGGTCGCTCTATATGAGCTTTCCAATTAAGGTTATTGTCAATATGGATACCTAAAAACACACTTACTTTTACTTCTTCCATTTCGTTGCCATTGTAATTGACAAAAAATTTTGGAGCTTCAATTCTTTTGTGGATATGCATTACTTTGGTTTTCTTAAGGTTGATTATTAAATAATTCATGTTAAGTCAATTAATTATGTTTGTAAGAGTATTTATTATTTATTTATTTATAACAATCTTATCTTATCTTATTATAAATGACAAATTGATAAGTATTTAAGTCCTTACATTTTACTATGGCAGTACTATCGTCTGCAAACAAATTAATTTGTTCACACATTAATTTGTTAATTTGTTGACACACTGTCACTTCTGGCAAATCATTTATGTAAATGAGAAATAAAGGTGGCCCAAGCACGTTACCTTGAGGCACTCCGTATTTTATACTCACACATGTTTACATACGTTCGTTCCGTTTTGGTTTTTGTGCATACTCTTGTGTTTTCAGTACATTGCAATATATTACTTAGATATGATTCTAGTAATTTTAAAGTGTTCCCTCTAATGCCATAGCAATGTAAATTTTTTTAAGCCTTCGGGGTAGATGCCCTCGATAATACCTATATTAATAAACTGTGCTAGGGGCAAGTGCTATAAGCTCAATTACATATTTAGTTTCTTTTCTAGATATACCGTCTGTACCTACAGTACCAGTATTTTTTAAGCATCTTTGTGGCTAAAATAATATCAGATTTTAGAACAAATCAAATTCAGATTTTTGGGTGCCTAAACATTGATCGCATTGATAAATGATCGAGCTTGTTGTTTATTTTAATGTCATTTATTATATTATTCTCAATGTCATGTATAAAGTAGTCGTTAGTTGCATTTGCTATGTCATGTGTTTGCGTAAGTCAAATTCCCTGTTTTTACTGTCAGTAGCTGTTCTTTAGCCAGGTTAGTTTTAGATCTATTGACTATCTGCCATATAGCTTTGAATTTATTTTACGAGTTGTTTATAAAGTAGTTATTTTGTGCCTTCTGAGTTTGTCTAAAATTTTTTTAATACTGCGTAGTGTATTTTTTATAGTTAATTTTGGCAACTTTTTTGGGTGTAGTCTGTAAGCCCACAATAACCGTCTCTGCTTCTTACTACATGTTTTTATGCCATGAGAAATCCATTTTACCTGTTTGCTAGTGTATATAGTTATTACTTTCTCTGGAAAACATAGATTGTAAAACAATGAGAAAATATCAAAAAGGTCTTATAAGCTACGTTAACATCATTACTTTCGTAGATTTCTTTGAAAGAAATGTTTTGTAGACATCATTTAAAATCAAAGTTCTTTTTGGAGTATCTTTTTTTACCGTTTTCCAAAATTTTAAGCCACACTTTTTATTGACAGGTATTTTAAGTATAATTGTGATATGTGATCTGATAACATGAGGTCAATCATTTCCGTTTTCCATCCTTTTCTTAGATTACGTGCAAAGTTATCAATGTACATTTTACTATGAGCCCTGATAGGCTACTTTAGAGCTAGAGTCAAGTTATACTTAAATAGGAAGTGTTCCTAATCCAGAGTAATCTTATTTCTTAACAGTACATTAATGTTAAGATCACCATACAACACAACATTTTTATTGGTTATTACCCAAACTTTTTAAATACAATATCAAGTTTTATTTATAACAATAATTGAATAGGATATCAATTCTATAGCACAAATTTCAAACACGCCTGATACAGACTGTTTAGCAACATCGGAAACACAATATGTATATAACAACGTAAATATTGTACCTAAATTCAACATTCCATCGTGGGGGTACGCGCCACAGTAGCCTCAACCAAAAAAAACACTAAAACAATAACAAACTGTAATAAAAATAAATAATACAATTTTATTTATTTATTTATTTATTTTATTATTTATGTACACACAGTAAAATAGATACAGATACGGCATATTAGTATTAAGTACAAAGGTACTGCTTATTTCTTAAGAAATTTCTTCCAGCAGACCTGCGAAAGGAGAAATGAAAAAGAAATGTAGACAATAGTGTGTGAGATCAAGAAGAGAAGAATTTGATTCGTGACGTCTTAAACTAGAATATTAAATATACTTACATATAATGCAAAATTTAAATAAAAATAACATATACTTAAATAAATACATAATGCTAAAATAAATAAGCTTATATATATAAATATATAAATTCTCACAGTTAAAAGGAAAGGTAATGCTCTTTTACTCGGTATTTGAAATGAGAAATAGATTTTAAATCTCGAATGCTAGGCGGAAGTGAGTTCCACAATCTTACAGCATGAACAGAAAAGGAATAAGAATAGTAGCTGGTTTTATGAGGATGGGATTTAAGGAGGGATCTAAGATGTGATCTACACGGTGCGTCGCGAGGGCGTGCGTACGAAAAACGCTCACGCAGATAGGAAGGATAAGATGGGTTGTGTAAGATGTTGAAGAGGAGACATAAAATCCGAGTGTTCCTGCGTAAGCGGATCGGGAGCCACTTGAGTTCCTTGCGAAGGTGAGAAACATGGTCATACTTTCGCAGACCGAAAACAAAGCGAATGCACAAGTTTTGCAAGCGCTCAAGCTTGTTTAATAGCTCCTCAGTAGCATCCAAGTAGCAGGCGTCGGCATAATCTATAATCGGCTGAATAAGTGTCTGTGCCAAAGAAATTTTAGTCTTCAAGGGCAGGAGACTTTGAAGACATTTCAGCGAATGAAACGAAAAATGTACCTTTCGACTGACCTCATTGACCTGAGCACGCCACGAAAGATTGGAGTCGATAATTACACCCAAGTCTTTGGCTGTTTCGGTATAGTCAATTCGAACACCACCGAGATATAAAGGCAACAGAGATGCAATATCAGCCGCATTGCGAACGAATCTGCTGCCTATGATCATGGCCTGGGATTTAGAAGGGTTAACTTGCAAACCAAAAGACTGCGCCCAAGCGCTGATACAGGCCAGGTCATGATTCATAGCAGCAATTGCAGAACCCGCGTCAGCTACAGTAAAATGTCGGTATAGCTGCAAGTCATCTGCGTAGAGATGGAAACTAGAAGAAATTACTCTGGTAACAAAGTTTATGAAAATTGAAAAAAGGAGAGGGGAGAGAACGCTACCCTGAGGAACGCCCTCTGTGAGGCTACACCAATCAGAGAAAGACTCCTCAAGGTGAACACACTGAGAGCGGCCCCGAAGATAAGAATTGAACCAGGCTAGGGCGGATGAAGAGAAATTGATAGATGTGAGGATGCCTAGCAAAATGTCGAAATCCACTGAGTTAAAGGCGCTACTAAAGTCAAGCAATACAAGGACAGTAAGGGACTTATTCTCCATTGCCCAGCGGATGTCGTCAGTTACTTTCAGAAGCGCTGATACAGTACTGTGACCTGGGCGAAAACCGGATTGAAAAGGGGATATTATCGAGTTTGACGTCAAGAAAAATGATAATTGTCTATGAACTATGTGCTCAAAAACTTTAGAGAGAAATGGGAGAATAGAAATAGGTCTAAAGTGGGTTACTAAAGAAGGATCGTTAGTTTTAGGTAGAGGTATAATGTGAGCCTGTTTCCAAACTGACGGAAAGGAGCAAGAGGAAAATGAGTGATTGAAGATGTGAGTGAGAACAGGAAGTAAAGAGGGAAGGATAAGAGTTATCATTCTTGAACACAACTTATCATTACCGACTGCTGAAGAAGTAATCACAAGTACAGATTTCTTGACGTCATCCTCAGTAACATCGCTAAGCTTAAATTTAGAACATTGCGGTAATGGCAAACTAGCAAGACTCGCCAGTGTCGTAGCTTTGACAGACGGATCAAGAGAAAAGGGAAGAATAGAGAAATACTTATTGAGATCATTGAGGTTCACATCCTTACATTGGTTAGTAGGTGATTTGCCTATGCCTACAGATTTGAGAAATTTCCAAACATCGGAAGAACTGCGATTATTGAGTTGATCGTGGAAATAGCGTCTCTTAGCATCTTGACACAGATGACTGCAGCGATTACGTAAGGATTTGTAGAGAGACAGATTCAGCTCTGAAGGTCTGCGCTTATATCTGCTCTTAGCTTTATCCCTGCGAGCCATAAGCTCTTTAATTTTTAGCGTTATCCATGGTGCAGGGTTATGTCTTACTTTGACACGTCGGATAGGGGCATGCTGATCATACAAGTTGAGAACAGTAGTGTTAAAGTAATCTACCTTACAGTCGATGTTATCGTTCTCAAGCAGAGGGGTCCAGTCGATATCGCCGGCATCACGTTGCAAAGCTTCTAGATTTATGCCTTTGTAGTTACGGAGATATAAGAGCTGGATCTTACGCTTCGGAACGCGGATACGATACGAGAGATAAATGAGATCGTGATAAGAAAAGTTAGCCGTAAGTTGACCATGGTAAGATACATTATTAGGAGAGGAAACAATCATAAGATCTAGAAAAGAGGGTAAACAATTAGGAAAATAGTGCGTTGCAGAAAGAGGCAAAACTTGAAGATTGAAAGAAGACAAGAGTGAAAGGAGTTTAAGAGAACGAGAGTCATTTTAATCAAGCAAGTATTGAAGTCACCCATTAAAATAACGTGCTCATACATAGGGCAAAGATCACTGAGAGTGGAGTCAAGGGAATTGAAGTAGTCAATATGTAGATTAGGACTGTAGAGCACTGCAAGCAAGACTTTTGTGTGATGCACTGTAATCTCGAGAAACAAGTATTCAGCCGATTCAGAAAACCGTGAAGGAGATGAACTGACCACCCTGTAGGGTAAATCAGCACGCAGGTACACAGCTACACCTCCCCCACCTTTACCAGTCCTATCGTTGCGGATCAATACGAAGCCGGGGAGTGAGTATTGAGTAGAGCGAAGAGACGGCTTCAGAAAGGATTCTGATATCAATAGAGCATCTAGGTGAGCACTGCTAAAGGATGCCAGAAGGTCAGAATAGTGACCAGGAACACTCTGAGCATTTATGTGTGCTATAAGCAGATTCTTAGGGTCATTGGAAAAAAGAGAAAAGATTTTATCACGTAAAGTAAGTGGAATGGAAGAGTCACTGTCCGCACTAACAAAACTAGCAGAAGAAGAGCACGAGAAGAAGCTGTCGTTAAGATCAGCTACATCATCCATGAATGTAGCTAAATTATAATATAAATATAAAAATAATATATATATATATATAAAATACAAGTGTAAAAATGATTTTAAAATACCGTTAAATACTAAAACACTAATCTAGATTTTCCTTTGACCAGAAAACCCTCCCCCACTCGCTGGTATATTGGCAAAAATTTTACAGCAATAACTAACAAAGTAACACAAATGAGTAAACAATAATAAATAATGGGTAATGTAAGAGAAATAGATACAAAATGATAATAATAAAAATAAAATAAAAACAAGTGATACACACATCGAACTTTTCGAGAAATGGAACGTGACCCGATGACGGATGATGAGAAGGAACAGTGACATTGACATCTGGCACTTCGTCATTCCGTCAAATTGTTGAAATAACTAAATTGTAATACATACCGGCACTATTTTATTAAACAAAAGTAAAATGATTAGCGGTGAGACAAATAAAATTACTTAATTAACTACCGGCTCAAAATGATCGAATGAGAAAGTGATTATGCAAAGCGGCCAAGTTGAGAAGTAGTGAAGTAAATGGATTGACAAAAACAATAGCAATGAGTGTGTTACTTGCGCAGACGCGTCTTCCTCGTTCTCTTACCGTTTTATTTTAATTAAAATATACTTTCCCTAACAAAAAAATGCCTTAAAATATACTTTTTGCTATTAAAGTACAGTTCGAACAAAGAGTTCTCAATTTATAGGTTTTAGTTGACGTCGACGAATATTTTTATTTTTTTATTTTTATTACGCAATTTAATAGTGATATTGCCTATAGTTGAATAATAATAATGTACCTACATGAATTCAATAGAGAAAACAAAAATTATCACAACAATTAAAACATCATTTTCAGCATAATTGTGGCCCAATATTTGTGAATAATGTGCATATTAGACGATGTATTTCTTCATTATCTGTGGTGTCACAACAGCTGATCGGTTGCTTTTGTGGCGCGTAATCCCCGCGGTGATATATTCAATTTGGGCGCCATAATTAAAACATTATTTATTGTGGTTTTGATGATGAAACTGCATATAGCTAAGTATAAAAACACTAGGGTGATACTATTATAAAACTCGCCTGCTGTTCGACTTATATACTCCGTTCGTATTTTAATAACCCTTGATATGTAACAGTTTCATAAACTACTAATCAAGAACAAGTTACCTAGTATGAACAAAATTAGTTTTTGTATCTGGCTTTGTGAGCAATTAGTTTTTATAAACTATGGCGTCCACAATGGTTTTGATGCGGCTTTCACTATGATTTAGTTAGAGAATAAATTCCGGAAGGTTTTTTGTATAATTTATACATTTCATTGTATATTTTACTTAGTTATAAAGAAAGTAAATAGGACCGAAACATAAATATTTGGTATACGCACAGGAATTGCCAACAATATAAAACAGATATAGCACAGAAACCTGGGTTTTAAATATAGTTACAAAAACTAAATAGAAAAAAAAAATAACACTGACCTCCACTTCCTTACATGCAACATCCGTCATATTGATTTTACTCGTATAAAATGAATTATATACCTATGTCACCGAGACCATAATAAATTACGAATCGATTGACACTTCATTCATCAAAATCGGATGAGTAGTTTAGGCTCTACGTCCACTGTAGCGCCTAAACTACTCATCCGATTTTACATACTTAAACAAAAACATACATACATAAAAAGCCCTTCCTTCCTTTTGGCTTCGCCGTAGTCGGATATAAATTATTTGCTGTGTAATGCGTCAAAAACATAAATCTTTCTTTACTAATGTTTCCTGTGTCTGCTGTGTGTACATTAATAGTTAATAAATTATGTTATGCGTATGAATCAATTAACGTGTAACTTTCCAAAGAAAACTATGCGCTTCGGTAATCTTCGTGTTTCCAAATTAGCACGAACGACGTGCTATAGAGTAACCCCCACAGACGCAGGCAATGCTTTTCTTTTTGTGTGGGAAATCATCAAATGACCTCTCCCGCTCTGGGCGGAGCGGAATGGCCTGTCAAACTCTTACTGACTTAAACCCACCCGTGTTCCTTCAGTTGCCTGTGCGCCAGGGCCACGGTAACTCTTTCGAACAATCCGTGACCCCGGCAGGCATCGGCCCTTTCGGACCCCGTCAATGATGCTGACATCTCTTTGAGGCGCGCGTGGAACACGACGCGCCCTCGACCCGAGCCTGGTCCTTAACGGACGGCATGCTGACGCAGGCAATGCTAGCTTTTATACTACTGCACTTTGTAGTAGTGCACCTACAAGTATAATCATTTATTTATTTGGACCTCCAACAGAGGCTACACAATTTCATGGAAGTTTACAAGAACAGGGCCATATAATAGTGTGCGCTACCAATTACAGGAGACCACATCATTCTCTTATAATCTAAGTAGATGCAGTCAGTTTGACAAAGCGAAAATATTAAAATAAATTAAATTAAATAACACGAAAATCTAGAAAACAAATTAATATTAAAAAAATATACTTAACCATGAAAGACAATAGACAAAAATAACGATAATTATGAGTTGGATATTGGTAATGGACTTTAATAAGTTTTTTAAACTTTGATATTTTGCATGTAATATCCAGTTCATTAAGCTTCGATACTTCGTTATACTGCCTACAGAGCCTTGCGCGTTTGAATCAAGTTTTAGCTGTGACGAGTTACCTACTCCGAGTCTCAGATTGTCATTTGTCATTCAAAAGTATCGAAAAGTTTTTGGAATTGCATAGAGTTGTTAATCTTTGTAAACATGGTAATATGTATAAAATAGGTAACTACAAGTTTCCATGGTTGCAATAGCTCTATATTAGACTCATTATTGCGCGCATCGTATTTCCGAACATAGACGATGATTCCCCAGTTATCGCTTATTGCCAGTAGTGACGTGCAAAACTGGCACTCAAATCATTCGATTTATAGTGCACTTATTACAATAGTACTTAAAAATATAAAATATAGTTTTGCTCATTATCTTTAGCAGCACATGTTTAACAGTAAAATTATTATTGTGATACATCATGAATATCGATCTTTGTTTTCCGGAAATTAACAATGGCTAGTATGATGACATCTCAGTTTGAAGGCTATAAGTAAAGGCTACCACCATACACGGTCAGTTCAGTTCTACCGATAGATCGGTCTAATCTAACCAATACCGCAACAATAACGGTCTCTAGGTGGATAGCCTACGAATGGTCTGTTCCAAAAGTATTTGACGTAGGTGTCAACGAACTCTGTTGAGGTCAAATTCTTACGCAATCACTCACTAAATGGACTTAGTAATACATAAGAATACAAAAGGAACATACTCCTATTGAGACGACAAGAAAGAGGACGTAATAATATATGATAAACGAAGCTAGTAATTCTTCGCCCTGAAGTTTTCTCAGCTTATTCATGCTAATTTCTCAAAACTATAACATGATACACATGAATTCAGTTAAATAAAATGTATTACTGCTGGTTTTTAATCGATAAATAATTTACAGTGTGACTTTAAGATTTAAATATAGTTTAAGTTACAGACAGGATAATTTATAACTAACCGGGTAGCGGCTATTACCTATGCATCATCTTAGGCCTCGCCGTCCCTTACGCCTGACAAGTTACAAAAGTTGCTCTGTTCAGTACGCCACCGCTTGAGAACGGCATTGTACTAACTAAAACTACGCTCAGGTGGGTTTACCTATTCAAAACAGTAATTTTAATCACAGCTTTTTAACCAGGGAATTCAAAGGAATAGTTGCAGCTGCAGGTCTGCATTCCAATCGAGATCTTATAAAACTATTTGACAGCGAACTAGTCACCTCTGTGTAGGTATTGCATAACCCATACCCAATGTTTTTCTTGCAACAAAGTACACTGCACGTTCTATATTTATGTTCTTTATCAAATACGTCATGAAGCGTATTTTTTTAAATATTGTTTACCTTTGGTTCCGCGCCTTTTACGATAAGTAAACCATAATATTGTAGTCGTAATTACAGTTGTCAGTTAGTTTATTTTTTAAGGATCTCAGTTTAACCACTACACACATCAAAAGTGTCTAGGGACAACACGATTTTGCTAGTTACTAAACAAGGAGTTTCTCTTAAACTATAAATAATTTTTGTGGTTCTCATCGCCAACTGTTAAATTGTTTGTTATTATGTTGCAGGGTTATCTCAGAGCCATCAGCCTATTCCTTGACGGAATTGCCGTCAGCGTTAGTTTCGAGGTACCTCCACTATGCTGTGAGTCTGAGACTATAAGACTATTTAATATTGTTTGTGTAATGACGACTAACTTCATGACGTTAATTAAAAGGAATGAAGGGTTGTAAGGAAATATTGTGCAATTTCTTTTAGGAACCCCATGTTCACCAGGAGACATATGATCCCCGACTAGCAAAGTCAGTACTTATATCGCTCAAAAGACTATTTTTTCATGCATTTATAAGATACTTGAAATATGCTACACACAAGGATTTGGGCGCAAGTATAGGAGCATATATTTCTGTAACGATCTTACACCGTACTTGGATAAAGTCATTAACTCATATAATTTACTTGACGAATTACAATAGTTTCTATAACAATCTTAGCCTATGCAGTTACAGGCAATAGTGCTCCTATTACGCTCTGACTCAAGTATCGTATAAAAGCTATAATTTTTATAATGCGCTTGTAACATACTTGGTGATTTGTTATAAGTACGTTTTATAAATTGTAACGTGCACGTGTTTAGTAATAATATTATAAATTTTATTTCAGATTTACAAAACCCATAAGTTGTTAGTAAAGATCTTAACCTAATGTTAGTAAAAACACACTCTATACAAAATTGAAATGACTGACACCTACGTGTGCAGCCGTATCCAGTGAGCCAGCATGGGGCTGTCCCTCCTATCACACAATACACTCAGGATGCTGTGGGAGCTAGCACAAATTCTACTGAGAATAGACGCACACCGTTTCTGTATAATGGCATGAAAAGCGTCAACCCTGGCCTCGGTGAACATCCCGGAAGCGCTACAAAAGTGTGGTAGACCCAACAGCGTCCTGAATACATTGTTATACTGGGCACGCAGGGCGATGTATGCCCTCAGCGTATACTTGACCCACAGTCTGCACGTGTAAAAGGACTGGCAGTATGCTCTGAAAAGGCTTATTTTGACTTGCGTCGTACAGCGTGCATGTCTGCGGATCAGCATATTACCTCGAACAGCCATCGCCCTGCGTTCCCTTTCTATGTCCAAATCATTCAGGTCAAGAGTGACCCAGTGACCCAGGTACTTTAATTTTGTTACTCTAGATAACGGAGTATTATTTATGGTCACATCTGGCACGTTAGTGTAACATTTGGTGCCCGCCTTGAATACTAATAATTCACATTTTTTCGCATTGTACCTGAGTCCCTGAGTGACAGTGTAGTCTTCACACACCTTAATAAGACGCCTGAGTGCGCTTATTGATGGACTAAGCAGCACCATGTCGTCCGCGTAACTTATATTGTTAATGCAAACTCCGTCAATGTGACAGCCTATACGGGTGCTACTGAGTTCAACAATCAGCTGAATAATGTAAAGGTTAAAGACCCGAGGTGAGGTTATACCCCGCCCCTGCCTCACCCCGCACTTCAACCCATAAACACATAGAATGAGTTCCACCCCATCTGACATAGTTCGTCTGATTCTCGTACCGAAACTTAAATAAAGAAATAACAGTACAGTCAACGCTGCTTTCCTTTCGCAGCTTTTCCCACAAGATATCGTATGACACCTGACCAGGTCAAATGCCCTTGATAAGTCCAGAAAACATGCATTGACCGGTGTTTTTTTGTATTTGAGAAATTTATTTTCTTATATAGAATAGAATAGAATAGAATAGAATACTCTTTATTATGTACACCATAAAAATTACAGATATAAATGTAGACATTTTATACAGGGTGACACAATGGGCGGTCTTATCGCTAAAAGCGATCTTTTACAGACAACCTTTGGATGGATTTTATATTCGTTGCTAATATAAATAATTTCATCAGTATTCATTAGTTTTTAATATAGCTAGTTACCTACTTTGTGAATATAGTGAGGAAACTGATGGGGAAGTCAAATATACTGTGAATGTGTACCGTTTATTATTATTTTCTTAACGCTTAGAGCAAAATTGAACATTGTGTCAATTTAATTTCAATGATTCTTGTGAATATTCGCCATGTTTTAGAAATGCTCTGCATTGAGTACTTTATACAGAGTGGGGCAAAAACTAATTGTGAAAACAATTAACAACTAACAATTAAATTGCCAAATTTAGTTGCAACTAACAACTAAAATAATTAATTGTAATTGTAACGTATCGCAATTAACAATTAATTAATTGTGCTTGTAAAACTTTGCAATTACAATTAAATTAATTGTGCTTGTAAAAATTTGCAATTACAATTGATTAATTGTTAATTGTTTGATACACGTTTACAATTACAATTAACAATTAATAAATTTCAGTAACTAAAAAACATAATGCAAACAATACAAGAGCATTCTCCTTAATATTCTCAAAGGTATGTAAAGCCTGGATTTAAGCCAGAACATTACTACGTAAAAGTGTAGCACAGGTGCCATATACAGGGGCCACCGGAGGCGCGGGCTTGCGGACGGCGAGCAATGGGCAGCTCGCCGTCCGGTAAGGACCAGGCCGGGTCGACGGCGCGTCGTGTTCCACGCGCGCCTCAAAGAGATGTCAGCACCATTGACGGGGTCCGATAGGACCGATGCCTGCCGGGGTCGCGGATTGTTCGAAAGAGTTACCGTGGCCCCGGCGCACAGGCAACTGAAGGAACACGGGTGGGTTTTAGTCAGTAAGAGTCTGACACGCCCTTCCGCTCCGCCCAGAGCGGGAGAGGTCATTTGATGATTTCCCGCCCAAAAAAAAAAAACCAAAAGGTGCCAATATTTACATTCGTCAAATACTTACGTAGTTAAATTAAATATTAATTGTTTAAAACAATTAATTTAATTGCAAATAAAATTTTAATTGCAATTGAATTAATTGTAAACCACAATTAACAGATTTAATTGCAATTGATTTTAATTGCATTTCACAATTAAAAAATAATTGAATTAATTTAATTGCAATTAATTTAGTTGAAATAAAAATTGTAATTGTTTGCCTCTACAATTAAACAATTAATTCAATTGTGCCCAACACTGACTTTATAGAATCACTATAAGCAAATTAGTACTTATTAGAGTTTTGTCAAATATCACTTCTGCTCCATTTTAAAACAACTTAGGGTTCCTCATGAATCGTTTATCAACCTCACCCGTTAAATCTCGCTCGATGTGGGCGAGTTGACAAAAACTAAGCTTTGATTATTTTTTCGTCCGTCTACTGTTTATGCAAGTTTACAAGACTTTTATTTGTTTTTAACAAAGTTCGTGCATTTTTGGGTAGAATGCTTTTAATTCTTTTGTTCAATATTATTGATGCCAAATGCGGTATATTAAATTTTATAGCCCAGCTTTGTATATCTTGAAGTAATTCATGATTCTTTTCATACTCTGTGATTTATTTTATTTATGAATAATATTCTTCGTCATGGCCGTTTTGTTCCTGTTCTTCATGATCAGAATAGCACTCAACAGGTACAACATTATTTTTGACGGAACCCTCCATTACCTAATCTGTTGCACTTGACTATGAGTAGACAAAATGTCTGACGTTTACTTACAAAGTGCTTGGTCCGGTGGTTTATAAGCTTGTTTGCTCTCATAGCGTATTTGTAAAATGCTAACAATCTTTTAAGAGACTTCAGCAAGACGATACTTTCAAATACTTAAAAGGATCAGTATACAATACAATAAGACTAAAATATAGATGCAAATGCTCCTGAATAAATTAAGGCTTGTGAAATGCTACTATAAGTAAAATTGTCTACACCAATGCACTTATAAGAATCTTATAAGTGTTAACAGACTTATAATATTTTGTTATAAGATTACTTTGCTGGTTGGGGATGCTCTAATTATTACAAAAACCCGAGTGAAACTGAATTCTTATGGCAAAAAAAAAACATTGTTTATGGTAATCATCATACATTTACTGTGGAAGTGTACTGTACACAAATTAAAACAAATGCTGCTTAATTTCATCTTATATTTGAGTCACAAATATTTCTAACACAATTACAAATTATAAAATATATAATAAGGTCACAAATTAGTAACAAGTGATGTATTGGACTCCGAGGGATGCCTTATGTAGTCGAAGTCAATTCGGCGTGTGCGCACAATGTTGGCATAGTTGCGGGCTGACAGCTTCGGTGTCCGTGTTTTATTCGGACTGTCGAAGTCCACTTTGATTAAGCCGAATTTAGTTCTGAAAATAACAAAAATCATTTGGATTAGCTAAAATTTATTCGGTCTTTGCTCCTTTATGGTTCTATTTCACCGGATACGTTTAAAAGTTAAACAAAATTGTTTAAAATTATCGTACGGACAAATTTACCGACTGAAACAGGCGATAAATGTATACCAAATGTGTACTACAATAAATTTTTTAAGTTTTTATATAATATAAAGGATTAGTGTCAAGGTCAATGGCGATTGAATAACGTTCAAAACTCATTGGTTCACTTTAACAAGGCAGTAATTATTATAAAAATGCAATACTAATGTCATTTGAAATAATGCAAAGACTCACACGTATCCATCAGCCCATTCAAAGTCGTCTAATAAAGTCCAACTGAAATATCCTTTGACATTGCATCTATCTTCATGTATAGCTAGCAGCACTTGGTAGAGGTACTCATTGTAATAAGAAACTCTCTCGTAGTCTTCTGTTTGACCCATGTCAGTCAATCCATTTTCAGTAATAATTATTGGGATTTCCTTTATCATTTTGTAATTATCTTGTATCCAGTTGATGAGTTTGCGCATTCCAGGAGGATTAACCTGCGACAGATTAAACAATAGTACATTACTGCAGCGGCCGACAACAGAGGCATTAATGGATGAACGTGAAAATGTGGGCCGAGGCGAAGCCAAAGCACACATACTTGGGTCCATCAACGCCTGGATGCGGCCAAGGCTTGTATAGTACTTTTCTCAAATAATGCGCGGAAATTCAAATTAAGTATATTAAAGTTACAGAATCAATGACGAACAACGATAACTTTTCTCACGCCAATATGTTCTTTTGTTTCTTTTTCACTGTAAAGATTTCTATTTACTAAGCCAGTTCAAAATTTAAATATAATCTTTGATAAGTTATCCCCTTGGCTGCCATGGGTCGAAGTAAAATGTTCGTTCTATTTTTAAATTATGCGACAGATATGACTCTTCACAGTAATTTATTCAGCCGCTAAACACGACAGATATGGATTTACATATTAACATTGCCGGCCGCTAAACACGACAGATATGAATTTTCATACAAACATTGCCAGCCGCTGCTCGCATGTATTTGATCAGTACAGCATTTTCTATATATCTCGAAGAAGGTTGTCAAAATAATGCTCGAATTTCCAAGCATGTTTGAGAAATATTTATTTTTTATAACATCTTCTAAGGGTGTTATGCAGGATCTTTGGAATATATTTATAGGTTATGAAATTATAAAAAGCTCCCTACAAGTAGGTATATAACTAGTCGGTTAATCCGCAACAAACGCATAAGTAAATACCGCAAAACATGAATTATATAAAACCTTTATGTAACATAAAAACTTCCACGATTTTAATTCACATTCGTCGCCTAATTTGAAACACTAAATGCTGTTTTAAGATTAATATTCCTATTGTTATTCAAACATTATGGGCTTAAATAGGCTTTACATAAAACTATTAGATACATTAGTAATTTTTATTTCATAAACGAAGTTATTCTACACCTTTCTCCTAACTTCGTTTGCATTAAAACTTCATTTCTTTGATTTGTTCCGTCCACACAGTGAAGGGTACGTTTGCTGCCCAACGAGACGAAACACGTGAAAATAATTTCAAAGATAGAGCTTTCCTATTTCGGATAGAAAATTTAACTTACTGATAACCAGTTTGAACCAGGCAAGGCCCAATTAGGGTTCAGCTCAGATCTGACTCCAGTGTCATGGTCCAAAGAAGGGATCGGCCAGCGTGGTTCCATTGATGACGGAGTCATTAAATAAGTTGTGTAATGGTTGATAGCGAAGAAATCTGAGCTTCCTTGAAGAGCTTTAATCTGAAAAAATAAAATAAAATGCAAACTTTAATTCCTTAAGCGAAATGGCATTCGAACAGTCAATCCAATATTGTTTCTCGACCTCCACGCAAACGAGTTGCGACTTGTGGACACAGCTAGTTAAATTATAATATTGTGATTTTTTGTAACATACCGAGTAAGTACACAAACCTCTTCATCAGTGAAATATGGGAGTCTTGACCGCGAGTATCCTTGTTGGCGACTCATATTGTTGATCCTTTCACGAACAAAACTAGGATAGTCGCCGACATCCGAAAATATTGGATGGGAATACATTGCCAGCTAATAAAGAAAAAAAAACGAAACATTATGTTGAAATCGAGGAGTTATACTTGCAAATAAGTAAAATTATTTATGTTTTTGTGCGTTATCTTATCTTATCATGTTTGAACAACCAAATAAGTCGAGTAAGCTTAAAATAATGTTGGTATGCGAAGATGACCATATGATTGTGCGATCGCACCCATCGTCACGTTGCATGAAACATACTTGCATGTAGGTATCTGTTTACTAAAGCATTGTATTATTATTGTCTGGGTCCTGAAATACAAGTATCTTTTTACTTAGTTCAGAAGCCAGCTAAACAAGCTGTTTTCTGACCTCCAGTTGTACAATCATGTTTAGTGTATGATTAAGTTTAACTTTGTGTTTTCTCTTGGTACAATAAAATTATTTTAATTATTTTATTTAGGAACTGACATGCATTTGGAGATAATCATCTACTGCTTTAACGTCTCCAGGGTCGTCAGGGTCTTTTGGATCAGCCCAAAATGCATCAAGGGTTATAGCAATTTGTCCTGAAAAACAAGCGTAATTTTAAATTATGTCAGGTCAGTTAAAAAGTTCAAAGCGGTTTGCAAAAGTAGTGACATTTCTTAAACAGATAATAACAACTAATCTGTTATTATTATATAAACTGCATTAGTTTACATATACTACTTACGGACATATAAAATAGTTGGATTTAGTGAAAGATAAGGAAAGTAAATGAATTGACTAATAACATCACATCGAAATAAGGTATAATTATGATTAAATACTGCATACCTTTCTGGTGAGGTTTGAATTCTTTTTCATACAGGCGGTAAGCCCGAGCATGAGCTAACAAGCAATAGTGAGCACACAAGTATTCCCCAACTCCATGTGAATTCAATCCTGGTATGTAGTTTTTGAGGCCATAACTCTGGGGCAAGGAGAAATATCAAAAAATATAATGAAAGGTATATATATGCAATGATGAATTTGTGATTGTTTTTGACCACCATATTAATCTTAATTATGGCAGTGAAAAACAATCAAGTAAAAGTCATCATATAGCTTTATTGTTACTTTATTTTAATTGATTTAACAATATTCACTCATCGGGAACACGGATTTTAAAAACATACGCTGCTCTGCATACCTATTGTAGAATCAGAAAAGCAGATCTTATAAATCATACTTACATTAGCGCAATGTTGATGAGGTTCATTTAACGTTGTCCACATTTTGACTAAATCTCCGTACAGGTTGAATATGATTCTCACATAGTCCTCAAAATAATCCACGACTTTCGGATTGGTCCAGCCACCAAGGTCCATAAATGCTGTGGGCATTTCCCAGTGGAATAACGTAACTACAGGAGTGATGTTGGCTTTTAGGAGTTCCTCTAAGAGTGTACGATAGTACTTTACGCCTTCCTGGTTTATATAGTTGTCAGTCCCGTTTGGAAGTATCCTGCGAGAACAAAAAATAAACTATTTCAGTAGCTTTTTTTCGCTGCTCTGATGAAAATACATTTCAGAAATGAATTTTTTTACTAGTAGACTGACATGAAAGTCATCACTTAAAATATTTTATTATTACCTACCTATCTACGTTAGAAATTGAAATAACCTAGTTACCAATTTCGCCACGGCATAAGCTATTGTGATTGTTTGTGCCGACTCGAGAGAAGAAGACGATCAAATATAATTATGATGAATTACACAGAAATAAGAAAAACCTCACCGTAAAGACTTAGGTGAAGTGAGCTTTTCACCTGATGCTAGGGATTGCCACTATTGACAGCTTACTACACGCTCACGTCACTTAAGTTATTATGGTGAGATATTTACAGAATAGATCGGCTGGTGATCTGGTGGTTAGACAAATATCTTACCTGGGCCACGAAATAGACATTCTATAGGCACTAACGCCTAAACTTTTAATCAATTCAATGTCTTCTATGTAGTGGTGGTAAGAGTCAGCTGCCACATCCCCGTTCAAATTGTCCATGGTACAATTGGGGTTATTGTGAAGGAATGTATCCCATACACTTTCGCCTCTGCCTAGAATAACATTCAAAACAAAATAATACATTATTTATAGAAACGCAAGCCTTAGTTATAATACATTCAAAATCTCGTTCACGATTTCGCAGCGTATCGGCTCTTTACGGTGAAATCATACATAGTACAACCAAAGAAGTGGGAAACAGATTACGGCCCGCTTTCTGAGGTCCTCAGACAAAATCGTCATAGACTTATAGCTATTGAATCGACTTAGTTATCGATTTAAGCGAATTCTTCCGTAACTGATTGTTCATAAACGCTATATCGCTTAGATAAGATTCAGTAAATAAATCTCAAAAATAGGGAAAATTTACGAATGAAATCATAATCCTACCTCCTTCGTTCCATGCTCCTTCAATTTGAAACGCGGACGTCGAAACTCCGAATATGAAATCATCCGGGAAGGAGTAATTGCTCAGCCCAGAGTTCACAATTGGGCTTCCTCTTGCTAATTGCAGCAAGCTATACACAATAATATAAAGTAAAGATTAGTCCCTCAAACCAGATTTGATAATTTTATAGATATATTATACATAAATATATTGCTATCGTTTGGCTATCATATCTCTAGACGATCAGGTACATCATATCGTCGCTCGTATGGCTAAAAGTCCTATCTCGTTTTTTAGTTGATTTGAGTTAGGACAACAACATTTTTCTATTCGTGATTTTTTACATTTAATTTGAGATACGTTGCCTTTCAAAATGGTTATATTGCCAGATCTAAATAACTTAGAGAAACGATGGTTACTCGAATATATAAAGAACCACGAATAGAAAAATGTAGTTGTCCTAACTCAAATCAGCGAAACAATGAGATAAGACTTTTAGTCATGCGAGCGACGATATACTCGTATATACCTACCCATATTTTAAGCAAAATCAGTAATCCACGTTTTTTCAAGTTCGGCACGGATCACCAAAAACCTAATTACAATCAGCAACAGTTTGAAAATAACTGGCTAGCATTAAAACATGTTTTTTCAGTGACAATATAGCAAAATGGTTTTGGTACATTTGAAAAATCACTGGTCGTTTGGTTGTTACCTTAGTGTTACCAAAAGTGCTCTGTTCAGGGCGACTCCTCTCGAGCTCCACATTGTTCTAACTAAAAATGGGCTTACGTGATTTCATTGTTATAATGCGGAAAACTTAATCAAACATAATGATCGATACGGATAACTATTTTATCTTCTCTCATACGAGTATCGTAAAGTTCCAATTATGAAAACAAAATTAGCGCTTTAATACATCCACGTTCAACTCTAATAAAACTTAATTTGTAGTTTATCAAACTGGTACTTAATAGTTTCACACAAGTACTTTAATACCTAGTTTTATGCCTTTTCATACACTACTCATCTAAAGTTAACTTTTTCATCAAAAACACTTATTTATTTATTTGTTAACATAGGTAAAGAAATACGGATCTTATGTTTGATGAACAGAGCGCTATGTTATGCCAGGAGGTGTACAATTATGGTGTGCAAATCTAGCTGCGGATTACAAATTAAGATCTACTAAAAATATTTTAGTTGAGTTGAGTTTTGAGTTGGCAAAAGCATATCAGTGTGGCAGTTACACGTGTTCGTAAGCTAATGTTTCCTATGAAAAAACTAAGAAGAGTAGTTTCCGACCGACTGTTAAAAACTATTTATTTTGCCTTGGCTCAGTCACTTCTTACCTATTGCATATCTGTCTGGGGTGGTGCATATAAAACCTATTTGCTTCGCCTTGAAAGGGCACAAAGAGCTGTCTTGAAAGTCATGCTTCACAAACCTTATCGGTACCCGACTACCCAGCTCTATAAAGACACATCTGTACTCACTGTCCGACAGCTCTGTGCACTTAACATCACTTTACGTGTACACTCATCATTGACCTATGACCCAAGGTTACTGCAGCAAAATAAACGACGCAAAGACCCTGTATGCCCACCTGTCACCACCAAAACTGCTCTGGCGTGACGAAGCTACCCGTGTCTTAGCAGCCACCTTTATAACGCTATAAACGAAACCTGCAACGTATATTCTTTACCTAGATTTAAATGTAAGACTGTAGTTGGTCATTTTCTTCAAAAGTTGACATACGATGAGACTGAACAACTCTTTGCAAAAAAATCCTACTAGCGCATCTAAATTCAGATCTAAATTGCTCCTTTATTCTCTATTTTATACTGTTATATTCGAAACTCACAACTAAACACACACACCCACACCACACATACACCCACACCACACATACACACATTCCTTGCATACATACATTTTAATAAGTGTTAAGTAAATATGTTACACTAAGGTTTAGGCTTACCAAAACTCCAAGAAAGTGCAGCAAATATTCAATGAACTGTAAGAGGAAGGCGCCTGTGTCTGTAACACAGTTTATACTAGCACAGACACAGACGTTCACTCTGTCTCAAATAATGCATAGCATTGTACTTCTTTTTATGTTTGATTGAGATGGACGAATTGTATTTGGCTTTTGATAATAAAGATTATTATTATTTCATTTATTTCGTATATATATACATATAAATTATATTTTTAAACATTAGAATATAAAAATATAAAAACATTTAAAAATATAAAAAATAGTGGCCCACCGGTATCGGGAACAGGGTCCAAGCTACCGGCGGTCAGGGCTCCAGAGAGAGAAACCTCCTAACAATGCGGGCCGTGTCCAAAAGTACTGCCTTCTGAATCAAGCCCTTGATCCAGCTACCCAACGAGAGCCTCCTTAAGTGTTGGTCGAGGCTCTTGGCTATTAATCCATTGGCTGTCACGACTATCGGTACAATGATCGCTGAGTCCACATCCCACATGTCGACAACCTCGCGAGCCAAGTCAAGATATTTGATTTGTTTATCTTTCTCGGCTTTCACGAGGTTCCCGTCATGTGGGACCGTTATGTCAACAATCATTGCACGCCGCTCTAATCGATCCACCACCACTATATCAGGCTTATTGGCAACAATAGTCCTGTCAGTGATGATGGATCGATCCCAGTACAATGTGATATTTCCATTTTCGAGAACTGGGTCGGGCACATACCTGTAGTACGGCACTTCCGATTCTACAAGGCTGTATTTGAGAGCAAGTTGCTGATGGATAATCCTGGCTACAAGGTTGTGTCTATGCAAGTATTCTTCGTTAGCTAGACTAGAACATCCGGAGATAATGTGTCTGATTGATTCACCCGGACGGTGGCATGCCCGACAAATGTCAACCGTGCCGTCTTTCACAATAAATCTCCGGTAGTTGTTTGTCATCATAACTTCGTCCATAATTGCACAGACAAAACCTTCGGTTTCTCCAAAGAGGTCACCGAAACGCAGCCAGGCTACGGACGCTAGTTGATCTATATCGGGTCCATGTAGGGCCCGAAAAAAGCGTCCGTGAAGCTCCTTACTCTGCCATACTTCCATGTGATCATTAGTGTCAAGCAATACTGGCTTGCGCCAGTTCTCTTTAGCCAAGGAGAGCGGGGTGAGGCCCTTGTCCACTTTGACCACATCTCGATGCATCCCCACGTCGGCCTCTAAGAAATATTCCCTGAGACTGCATATCTCGCGATTGTGGAGGGTCTTAGCATTTAAAAAGCCTCGACCTCCACATTTTCGCGGGATATACAGCCTCATTACCGATGACTGTGGGTGATGCATTCGATTTGCAGTCAGCAGTGTACGGACCTTCCTATCCAGGGCGTCGAGTTCGATCTGAGTCCATTTGAGTATGCCAAAAGAGTACATCAAAACCGGCATGACCCAGCCGTTAAAGGCGCGTACCTTGTTTCCGCCTGATAGAAGACTATTAAATACTTTTTTCAGGCGGCCAAAGAAGCGTTCCTTTAACGATTGCTTCATGTCAGTACCATTGATGCCCAATGCTTCCGACATACCCAAATACTTATAGGTTTCGGATGCAGAGAGGGTTCTAAGGTTTATGGAATCCGAGAGTTGGGTTCCGACGGATTCCACAATCTCCCCTCGCTTTACATGCATGACCGCACATTTGTCCACACCAAATTCCATTCTGATGGCACTACTGAACATTTCAGTTACTTTCAGTAGCTCCATCAGTTGCAAATTGTTGAGGGCAAAGAGTTTTAGGTCATCCATGTAAAGGAGGTGAGATATAACCTGACCACCTCTCCTCAGCCGATAGCCTAGACCTGAATCTTCCAGCAGTGTGCTAAGAGGATTCAAGGCTAAGCAGAACCAAAGCGGACTCAAACTATCACCCTGAAATATGCCTCGCTCGATCCTTATTGGTTCGCTATTCCTCTGGATATTTCGACATCCTGGGTAGTGAAGGACCGTTCTCCATTGCCCCATACATGACATCAGGAAGGTGCGCAGAGTTGCATCTACTTTATACAACTCCAGCACCCTCATAAGCCATGTATGTGGCACCGAGTCATAGGCCTTCTTGTAATCTATCCAACATGTCGACAGATCCTTTCGGGAACGACGAACTTGTTGGCTAATGGCCATATCAATGAGGAGTATCTCCTTAGTACCACGGGACCCGTTCCTACATCCATTTTGAGAAGGAGACATGATAGAGTTGGTGTCTATATGTTTGTTGATTTTAGCTCTCAAAATGGATGTAAGAACTTTATAGACCGTCGGTAAACACGTGATCGGTCTATAATTTTTGGGTTCCGCAGTGCTACCTGATTTATGGAGCAGGTGGTTAACTCCTGTTGTTAGGAACTGGGGTAGCGAACCAGACTCCAAAGCAGTCTGGTACTGAGCCGCCAAGCGAGCGTGCGACCCAACGAACCATTTATTATTATTATTATTTATTTGAAAATCATGCATAATTATGGTATTAAATTAGGAAATGAATTGAACAATTACATAATACTCTAATTATGTCATACTAAATTGTCATATTAAAATGTCAAAATCTATTTACATATAATTAAAATGTCAAAATTATTGAATGTCAATATTAATTATTGTAATTCGAAATTAATTCGTCCATTAACTGTTCCTCAATAGTATAGTACATTTATCAATTAAGAACATTTTTTTTTTTTTTCTTAAATTGTGTAAAATTTAATTCCTCTATGGCGTCTGGAATTTTATTATATATGCATGGAGCCATACCCAGGACACTTATTTATTACAAATGTAATTTTACATTTATAATTACTCAATGCATTTTGGTACTGACTACGAATTTGAACATTTCGTACCTTTGTAATTTTTTCGAAAAGGTTGGATTTGTTTGACGAAGACAATTTCTAATATGTATATCGGCGGTAGCGTAAGAATTTTTATTGATTTAAAGTACGGTGCAGAGATGTGATCTGTTTTCACACCACACATGGCTGTAATGCACCTTTTTTGTGCCTTAAATAGTAATCCCTTAGCCGGGGAATTACCCCAGAAAATAATTCCGTATCGTAGAAGTGAGGCTACTAGACCATGATAGGCAACAAATAATGCGTCTATATTTACTTTCCTAGCCGATTAAAAAAGTGCACAGACAGTTTCTTTTTTAAATGTTTGCTCTATATGAGCTTTCCTATTAAGGTTATTGTCAATATGGATATTTAAAAACACACTTACTTTTACTTCTTCCATTTCGTTGCCATTGTAATTGGCACAATTTTTTGGAGCTTCAATTCTTTTGTGGAAATGCATTTTTTTGGTTTTCTTTAGGTTGATTATTAAATTATTCATGTTAAGCCAATTAATTATGTCAGTAAGAGTATTATTGATATCAAATTGATAATTATTTAAGTCCTTACATTTTACTATGGCAGTGCTATCGTCTGCAAACAAATTCATTTGTTGTTGTGTCACTTCTGGTAAATCAGTTATGTAAATGAGAAATAAAGGTGGCACAAGCACGTTACCTTGAGGCACTCCGTATTTTATACTCACACATGTTCACATACGTTCGTTCCGTCTTCGTTTTTGCACATACTCTTGTGATTTCAGTACATTTCAATCTATTATTTAGATATGATTCTAGTAATTTTAAAGTTTTCTCTCTAAAGCCATAGATAGCAATGCAAGTTTTTTTCAAGCCTTTGGGATAGATGCCCTCGATAATTACCTTTATTAATAAACTGTGCTAGGGGCAGGTGCTATAAGCTCAATTACATATTTAATTACTTTTGTTGATATACTACAAAACTAAGCAATCTACAAGCAAGCTATTCAAGCAAGTTATTCTAAGCAATCTATTTTTAAGCATCTTTGTGGCTAAAATAATAGAAGATTTTAGAACAGGCGGCCTAGACATTGATCGCATTGACAAATTATCTAACTTGTTGTTTTTTAATGTGATTTAGTATATTATTCTCAATGTCATGTATAAAGTAGTCATTAGTTGCATTTGCTGTCATTCAGGTTTGTGTAATTCAAATCCCTGTTTTAATTGTCAGTAGCTGTTCTTTAGCCAGGTTAGTTTTAGATCTATTGACTATCTGCCATGTGGCTTTGGATTTATTTTACGAGTTGTTTATATAGTAGTTATTTTGTGCCTTCTGAGTTTGTCTAACATTTTTTTAATACTGCGTAGTGTATTTTTTTAGTCACTTTTAGCAATGTTTAGGGTGTAGTCTGTAAGCCCACAATAACTGTCTCTGCTTCTTACCACTTATATGTTTTTATGCCAAGAGATCTACATTTCACCTGTCTACTAGTGTTTATAATTATTATTTTCTCTGGAAAACATAGATTGTAAAACAATGAGAAAATATCAAAAGAGGTCTTATAGGCTACGTTAACATCATTACTTTCGTAGACTTCTTTGAAAGAAAATGTTTGTATACATAATTTAAAATCAAGGTTCTTTCTGGAGTATCTTTTTTTACAGTTTTCCAAAATTTTAAGCCACACGTTTTATTTACAGGCATTTTAATTATAATTGGGATGTGTAATCTGATAATATGAGGTTAATAATTTCCGTTTTCCATCCTTTTCTTAGATTATGTGCAAAAATATCAATGCACGTTTTACTATGAGCCCTAATAGGCTAGTTTAGAGCTAGAGTCAAGTTATACTTGAATAGGAAGTGTTCCTAATCCAGAGTAATCTTATTTCTTAACAGTACATTAATGTTAAGATACCAACACAACACAATTTTTTTATTCTATAATACACAAACTTTTTTAATACAATGTCAAGATTTTTATAAAATGTCAAGATTTTCATAAAATGTCAAGTAATTATATTTTGGTACTCTATACACACATTTATAACAATAATTGAGTAGGATATCAATTCTATAGCACAAGCTTCAAACACGCCTGATATAGACTGTTTAGTAACATCGGAAACACAATATGTATATTACAACGTAAATATGGCGCCTAAATTCAACATTCCATCGCGGGGTACGCGCCACAGTACCCTTCGCTACAAAAAACACTAAAATAATTACAAACTGTACTTTAATACAAAAAAAGTTTTATCAAAACATGCTTTCCCTAACAAAACAATGCTTTAAAACATTTTTTTTTTTCTATTAAAGTACAGTTTGATCAATGAGTTCTCAATTTATAGGTTTTAGTTGCCGTCTACGAATTTTTTTATTTTTTTACGCAATTTAATAGTGATATTGCCTATAGTTACCAGTTAATAGGTAATAATGTACATGAATTCAATAGCAAAAACAAAAATGATCACAACAATTAAAACATTATTTTCAACATAATGATGTTCCAATATTTGTGAATTATGTGCATATTCGACGATGTATTTCTACATTATCTGTGGCGTTAAATGACGGTGTGGCCTCACACATCTGTTTTGTGTACATAAATGGTTAATAAATTATGTTAAGAATCAATAAATGTGCAGCTTTCCAAAGAAAACTATGCGTTTCGGTAATCTTCGTGTTTCCAAATTATCACGAACGACGCGCCAGAGAGGTACTCCCAATGGACAGAGGCAATGCTAGGCTTTATACTACCGCACTTTGTAGTAGTGCGCCTACGAGAATAATTATTTATTTATTTGGGTCTCCAACAGAGGCTACACAATTTCATGGAAGTTTACAAGAACAGGGACCTATACTAGTGTGTGCTTCCAATTACAGAAGACCACATCATTCTCTTATAATCTAGGTAGATACAATAAGTTTTACAAAGCGAAAATATTAAAATAAATAAAATCATACAACACGAAAATCATAAAAAGGAAACAAAACGAACTACAAAACAAATGAATATTAAAAAAATATATAATATAAAAGACAGCAGACAAAAATAATAATAATTATGACTGGGATATCATGCCTTTTATAGCTTTTTTAAAGTTTGATATTTTGCATGTAATGTCCATTTCGCTTCGATATTTCGTTATACTGCCTACAGAGCCTTGCGCAATTGTATCAAATTTTTGCTCTGTTGAGTTACCTACTCCGGTCTAAGATTGTCATTTGTCATTTAAAAGTTTTGAGAAGTTTTTTGGAATTGCATAGAGTTGTTAATCGTTGTAAACATGGAAATATATTTCATAGATATATAGAAAGGAGAGCGGTAATAAACCAAGTTCTTTAAATATTGGCCTGCAAGATTCATCAGGTTGAAACCCATATAATGCACGAATACACTTTTTTTATGCATCAAATAGCTTATTTTTGTCGGTACTATTACCCCACATTATGAACCCATAGCGTATTAACGATTCAACATAAGCATGTGATACTCGTAGTAGTTTTAATGTTTGTTATATTTTTAAGCTGTCTGAGTGCGTATACGAATTTATTTATTCTTTTAGATATATCATCTACTTGTGCTTTCCAGTTTATGTCCTGATCAATTACTCTAAGAAATTTCGTTTGTGTAACTTCATTAAGTGTTGGTATGTCAAGTTTCAAATTGTATTTATTATTATTAAACTGTTTATATACATACTTATCTAAATTAATTTTTAAGTTATTCATGTCAGGCCATTCAATAAATTTGTCAATTGTGTTGTTAATTTCTATTTCATGGTCGTAAATTGTAGTATTCTTGTTGTCGGATGTCACTATAATGATGATGCCATCTTAATTTTCCTTACACCAGACAAGTTACAAAAGTTGCTCTGTTTAGTACGCCACCACTTGAGTACGGCATTGTACTAACTAAAACTACGCTCAGGTGCGTTCACCTATTCAAAACAATAATTTTAATCACAGCTTTTTAACTAGGGAATTCAAAGGAGTAGTTGCAACTGCAGGTCTGCATTCCAATCAAAATCTTATAAAACTATTTAATAGCGAAGTAGGCACCTCTGTGAGGTATTGTATAACGCATACACAATCTTTTTCTTCCAACAAAGTGTACTGCAAGTTATACATCTGTTCCTTATCAAACACGTCATGAAGCGTTTTTTTTTAATATTGTTTCCCTTTGGTTCCGCATTTTTTAGGATAAGTAAACCATAATATTGTAGTCGTAATAGTGGTCAGTATATTTTTTTTATATCTTAATTCAACTACTACACACATCAAAAATGTCTAGGAATCAAGCACGGTTTTGCTAGTAACTAAAAATCTAGTTTTTAAAGTATATTTTTTGTTACTCCTTTGAATACTTTTCTTTGTAAATTTCGTAATTTGAAAAGGGAATAGTTTTTGTATTTCGGTCACAACATGAAAATCTTCTGTTAAGTAGTATTCCTACATAAACCTGCATCGGGTTTGAGGCCAAATCAGTAAAACTTCTGACATACTTCTCAGTGGAATCAATACCAGAATTCGTTATTACAGAGAGTTGACGTCATTTGAGCCGAGAAGAAATGATCGGAGCTGTGGTTGCAAGTTAGAAGCTGGGTCTCGGCAACGTGCTGTGGCCATCGCTCTCGGCACCACGCAAAGTTTTATAGGTCGACTTTAGACACTTTACCGCATCACTGGCAATGTGGCAGAGTGACTTGGAGGACAAGCTAACATCACCACATGCAGACAAGACCGTTACATACAAATTACTGCTCGACAAAATCGTATAAGGACCACGATGATGTTGGTTATGAGGCATCATAGCTCTTCAAGGATGTTAATAAGCAATCAAACCATAAGAAGTCGCTTGCATGAAGTCAATTTCCATTCTCAAAGACCGCTACGTGTACCACCTATTGAGCCCCGCAATCGCAGAGCCCGTTTAAGAAATTGGGTTGAAGAAAAGTGGCGTTTCTTGTGTCTTTCTGACGAATCTCGCCTTGGTATGAGGCCAGAAACTAGACATACACAGTATTGGCGGATCCCTGGATGCCAAGAACGTTTAAAATCATGCCAGGAAACCCATTGCATACAGTGGTGGAACAATCATGATATGGGCGGTATTTGGATCGGTGGAAGAAACTGATTTGGATCAGAAGCAATCTCATTGCACAAATTTACGCTGAAACGATTGTATCAGATGTTATCATGCCTTTGCAGACCCAATTTGGTGCTTCATTTCTGTTTAAGCATGATAATGCACGTCCACACACTGCCAGAGTCATTGCAAACATACTTGCCCAGCTAATATCAACGTCCTACCATGGCCTGCTCAATCGCCAGACTTGAATCCCATTGAGCACACATGGAATATGCTTCAAAGAAGAGTTCTGCCAAATATGGATGCCATAGACACACCAAAAAATCTTTTTCGCCAGTTACAACGGACGTGGGCGGCCATTCCGTAACGTGATTTTGATGCACTCAGATTGAGTATGCGATCGCTGCGATTGTGTTATACGTGTTAAAGGCGGAAATACAGACTACTAGTTGCTTATTTTACGCAATAAAAACCTTTAAAAAAAATATTAGCATCTTTTTATCACATTTTAATGTCAGGATTAACTAAGGTGAAAAATCCAGCATAAGCAAAGATCGCGAAAAGTCTTTAATAATGCAAAAACAAAGAGTACTTCGTCAATATACACATACGAAAACATTTTATTGAATCTATCTAAATAGACATTTTTATTTAATTTCAATAGGGCAATAAAATATATTTTTAAATACCTCGATCCCTACACACTTTTGTTGTGGTGACTGAATGACATTGACAAGTTGTTGGTAAACCTTTAGAAAATTATCATAGAAAGTGAATTAAAAACAAGATGGCGGCGTTCGTTCCGATTTTGGCCACGCGCCAAAAGATTCTGGTACCGTTGTACTAGAATACAATTTGTTACACAGCTCAGGTTGAAAACACCTTAGGTATAACTTGAGATATAATGTTTTACACTATTGTTGAGTGCACATACGCGGTTTAATCGAAACTCGGGTAACTAACTTTACTTTGACTAACTTTACAAATCCTATTCAAGCTCTGCTGAATTAGTAACGCGCTTCACATGCATGCTGTTAAACTTTTTCAATCAACACCATTTTAACTGTTCTCCCCTTTGAACCGATAAAATACGTGATTAGTTTAGATAGTTGCCTCTATTCAATTCCGTTATACATATAAGGCATGTGATAATGTGAAACAAAGGTAGGAGAAGAAGAAAAAGAGAAGAAGGCTTAGATAAAAAATATGTTACCTATATTAAGAACCTATATTGAATAAGACGAAGGAAAGAGAAAAGAGAGAGAGAGAGAGAGAGAGAGAGGAGAGAGAGGTGTTTGAAAGGAAAGAGGATGTATTGGTGCGTGATGTGGAAATAAATTATAAGAGTGTGGAGCAAGCAAATGAGTCTGTATATTTGGGGAGTCTATTTACAAGAGACGGAAAGATTGATGAAGATGTGGAAAGGAAAGTAAATGCGGGAAATAAAGTGAATGCTTCTATACATGCGATTATGACCAACCAATGGGTGTCCAAAAAAGTTCGACTGACTATTCACAATAGTGTGCTGGTGCCTACGCTTATGTATGAAAGTGAATGTTGGGTGTGGCAAAAGAAACATGAAAGTAGAATAAATGCTGTGGAAATGCGTTCCTTGCGAAGCATGTGTGGTGTGACTATGAATGATACACTGGAGAATGATGTATTAGGGGAATGGTGCGGTTTAAAAGAAGACGTAGAGGCAAAAATTTAAAAGAGTATAGTTAGATGATTTGGTTATATTGAGAGAAAGAATAAAAGGCAAATAACACAAGGTATTTACAAAGCAGATGAGAGAGAAAACGCCGAGAGGGTGCTAGGATGACTTATATATAGTGACCCTATTGGTGATGTGCTTCAGAAAGGTCAAGTGCGTAGTACTCTCAACAGGCGTGCGTGTATGACCAGATGTATGAACGTAAACGAAGCAAAAGTAGAACGTAAGGATCGTAGCAGGTGGCGTTCTGGAGTTTCTGTCTACCCCCATGGGAGGGCGTGAGTTTATATATTTATGTATGTGTTGCCTACATTTTGAAAGAAAAGAAAGAAAAATAGGTTTATTTGTCTCAGAAACACATGCATACAAAAAAGGTAATTAGCTCTGGTAACAATGTTAAATAAAAACCAACAAAAGAGATCTATAATCAAAGAAAGCTGAACGTGCGAAAATTCGGAATAAATCTTTTCGCCAAAATATTATGTTTTCATATAGTTCTCAAAAATTAAGACTGCCCGTGTTTTAGAAGAGCTCTAATGAACATGTCTTTTTTCTTCTTTTAGGTAGGTACCTAGTTATGAAAAGTTACTTTTTTTACAACTCCGAGACTGTTGCTAGTCTAGAATAATTTACTTTGATGATACAAAATACCGCAAACTCAGTCTTTACGTTTTCCCGGAGTTTTCAAATTAAAGTCGTGGTTGTTTATTTTTTGTATGCATTATTTGAAAATATAATGTTATCGGCGTTTATTATTAAATTACCTACAGTTATGTTTCATTATAAGAAATACCTAAAGGCAAATAAAATATGAAAATATGTACTTAAACTAAAAAAGTAACAATTTATTATTTTTCTTGCCTTATTTTTTTATAATACATCTTAAAGCCACTTCCATTCTTAGGTACCTACTTGATGTTCTACCAAGATTAAGCTCTTTCAACAGTTACATTAGCCGATTCACAACTTTTGATAATAATGCCCACATAATCTCCTTTATACAACATTGGGACTAAAACGCCAGCAGATTCAGTCAGGATACCATGGAAAAGCCATCTGTTTTATCCGGGAAACTTATGGTTCCCGTGGGTTAAGTTACAACATAATTTCAGGTGGGCAAAGCCGTGGGCAAAATAATGCAAGAGATAGCGACTGTAAAGTACGATCTCTATGGCGGGTTGGGAACGATAAAAATAACATATAAGGTGGTGTCACCTGTTCCCTAAGCAGGGACATTAAGGATATACTGCACATTGTAGTTTTTTTTTAAGATAGTTTTTGTCAAAATATTACATCCGTCCAAAAACAATTCATGCTGTAAATTCTGAATTTTTCAGATTTGTATGCCTTACCCCGGCGGGCGTCCTAACCAAAATGATTGTTCGCGCGAATACGCAATCGTTACGTTCTTATGTCAATAATTTCTCCGAAAAGTCGGAAGGCACCCTCTGTCGGCGTGACTACGCGTTCGGGTCCGCCGAACAAACTGAACGCGACGGTCGCGTGTTCGCGCGACGCTCGTTTTGTTTAGGACGCGGCTTTAGGCGTTGGTACATTATAAGCGAAAGTAAAACTACGTAGTGTCTACGCATGATCAAACCAACGTCAACGCCTACGGTAGACAAAAGCGAACTTTACGGTGCTTTTTATTTTCCAGGGAATTGTTTTTCCTGGAAAACATCTCAAGTCACTCGATAAAAATAGAATTATCTACCTAGACTGCTACCAAAAAGTTTTTTTTTAAATACATTAAGAGTTTCTTTTGCTGCAACATTTTAGAAGAAATTAAGATTTGAAGACCCGAGCAACATGCCTAGGAAAGTGATGTTTTGTTTACGGAATATTAATATTTCATACATCTTGAAGGTTGAGTCCTATACTCCATTACTCTTCACCGTTTAGCTGTCATTCCCTGTCTGGCTGAAAGTAGACGTAACCAAACACTTTATAAATATTTTAGTATGAGCTAAGTTAAATGCTTGCCAGAAAAAATAATGGATCAGAGAAGTAGGTTGGTTTTTTATTCACCAATAAATTTTCTTTTATTTACGGGTAATTGGCAAATTAGCTAACAAAAGACGTTGAGATAAAAGTCACGAGGCATTGATAGGATAAGAAGAAAAATTGGCACGTGTATAGGCAAGTGCTGATAATATTAAAAATAGAAAAAGAACATTACATCATCTAGCCTTGTTTCCCCGAAGGGTTGGGTAGATCTGTGCGTAAAGTACACCCACATTTCGCCAGTTATGCTTAAGACACATGTAATAGGGGGCGAGCCTATTGCCATCAACCGAACACAAATTCAAACTCCGGGCTGCTATTGAGAAATTCCAGATAGAAAAACCCAATAACACTTTGCCCGACCTGGGACTCGAACCCAGGACCTCATGCTCAGCAGGAGCGCTTACGACCACTAGCCCAAGCGGCAATCATAGAAAAAGAAAATACTTATAAATAGAAATATGTGTGTGTGAGTGTGTACGAGTATAAATGTTTACTAATATAGGTATTAACTTTAATTCAGATGAAATTATGGATTTCAAGAAATTAATTGACTATATCTTTTTTTTTTTTTTTCGTATGAAATACTTTTTCAAATATTTTTTTAATAAAAAAGATAAAAACATTTAAAAATATAACAGATAGTGGTCCGCCGGCGTTAGGAGCAGGGCCCAAGCTACCGGTGGGTAGGGTTTCAGAGACAGGAACCTACCTTCTGAATCAGGCATTTGATTATTATTATTACAAATGTGCCCAGACAGCCACGTGTCGTGACTAATACCAAAAAAACATGGAAAATATGGAATGATTACTTGCGCCTGTAGAAAAATATCAGGCAATTTCTGTGATTATTGGATTTGAAAACAGTATTTTTATTTCGTTTGTACATTTTCATTTTAAATTCTAAAACTCGTTATTTTTTTATAAAAAATACTGTACTATTGTTTTTGGAATTATACTTATAAAGGTTTCATTAAAATCACAATCCGTAATGGTACAAGTAGACGCATACCTAACTAACTACTTGTAAATATTTATTTAAGTAACTAGTAATCACAACCCTCACCAATTGTGTGACAATAATAGATTATATTCTAACCCTAAAAGATTTCCCGACTTCCAAACACCCAGATTAATGTTAATTTGTAAGACCAGTCGAGGTGCCAAGCCAAATAAAAGGTTATTCGTCGAAAAAAAAACTGAAGGTAGACGATCGTTTTCTACTCGAATAAAAGCCTTTCATGATCAAGAAAGTCTCATAAGAGCTTCTGTCTTCAACTACTTCAAACGTCTTGGAAGTCATCCAAAACTATTTATGGCAAATTTTCGGTGACTAGCATCCTAGACGTCTTGCAGCACAGTTCGGCGCATCTCTGGAGAGCCAGCAGGATAACTTTTAGAAAATTTAAAATCCAAGTTTTTTCACAACGATCTCCTTCGAAAACTTATGCATTGAAAAAGCCACTGGAACTCGACTACCGCTACGGTATCGTATCGTGCTCCTCGTTTCGAAGGTAGAAATAAAAAGTGGAATTAATCAGCCGCTAAATGTGCACCTGAAAAATAGACAAGACTGGATGTCCTGTGGCTATGGAACCGTAGTTGATAAATGTTTTGATACCGAATCCATTCACGATAAAAGATATGAACTATCATTTCAACATCAAAAACCTAACCACGTATATGTCTTTAATAAAACATAACCCAAACAAAAATCAAAGTAATGTCCGTCGAATAAAATCAAAGATATGAAATTGTAAAGTAAGATTCAAATTGAAAGCGAAATAAATTTTCACAAATATTTTCCAAGATGAGAACATTTCAAATTCCAATCTTGCACTTTAGTCCGATGGTAGACATGCAGATGGGCCGAGAATTTTCAACGATTTGCATCGGTTGCAAAACTAAGTTATGGTAATCTGGCTATAAGTTACAAGCTTGAGCTGGTATGTAAGCTTTTCAATTTTATTGGGAGATTGGATATTTTGAGCCTTAACTCCTTAGGGAAATGAAATCTCCCCCGCTTTTAGTAAAACGAATGAATTAATTTGCATAGCGTTCGTTGAATCATATCCTTTGCTTTTGTACTTGTCGGTCAAAGGAATTATTCAACTGGTTTCCTTTGACGCCTTTTGTTAATAAATCTTACTTCTGATTTTTATAATTAGCCTAGAGTCTTACCTACTTACATGTTTACATCGTTTTTATAAAATAACACTCTAAGATCTATTGGGGTCACAAACGTTTTTTCGCAAAAGAACCAAATCTGTGATTGGAATACCGAATACATAGAGAAATATGTAGCAATATTCCGTAAAGTTGCAGATTTGTATCGGGACCAACACATCACTCTTATCCCGGAAATAAACTTGCCAGGACAACACAGCTCTGTGTCAACGAAAACTCAGCCAAGATTTATTGCAGCTTACGACCAACAATATTGATATTCAAAAGCTTTGATAAATATTCTGCTGCTTTTGAAGTTTTATGAAAAATTTGAATGTTTGGTTTGCATTTTGTTTCTGAAAGAATGTCTATCTGTAAGTTCCGTAGGGATGTTCGCATTTTATTCCTTGCTTATTATACCTGTTTACCATTTTTTTTTTATGCTGGAGTATATTTAGAAAATTAAAGGAGTACAGATAATTATCGCAACTAAACTCCAACATGGTTTGTACGTTATATGTAAGTATGTAGGTACCTATTTGCTTTCTGGAAAAATGTGGGAATCCAAGTAACACAAATTTACTGCATAAAAGCTTTGGAGCCAACCTGGTTATTCCCTAAGGTGCTAAGATCCAAGTGCAAGAGCGTACTCTGCAGGCCTAATGCAGCAACTCTAGCGCCATTTTGGGCACAATTTGATGCAGCTCTTAGAAACATTTCAACTGCACAACAGTTGCACAAAAGTTCCTCAAGTGCTGCAACGAATGATTAGCGGCATACTAACGAATTTATGCCGTGACTTTTGTGGATACGAGTGAACGAATGAATGTATTGTATGAGATTCCAGTTCAGTATTTTGAGTGTGTCCGTAAAATAAAACGGTCAAGCGTTTTTATTGCAATCAACCATCAACGCCATCATTGAAATATTATTTGTAAAGTTTAAAGGACAATGGCAACCGGCCAAACAAAATTTTGTTGACATTTTTTTTTGCGTCTGCCTATGAATAATATGTAAAAATACAGAGTTCGAATCCCTAAACAGTTTTGTCTTTAGACATGCTTTTATAGGAAGTCAGGAATTAAAGATATTCCAGTTTGAAGTTCTAGAGGTTATGTCTAGTCAACAACAGACCCTAATCGAAAAAGAAATATAGAAATACTACTTACCACTTAAAATATAATTCATAGAAATGCATTTTTTTTGCAAAATAAACTACGCACTACGGCTTCAGAATTATAAGTCTAGCCGATCGCGACGTGCGAAGGTCTGCCACATAGCCCACATGCGACGTAGGTACTTTACTTTGACTATCGGGACGCCAACGCCACCAGGCAGTGCTCGACAGAGTCTACAATATAATGCTCGAGTAAAGAGGGTAAAAGCAGACCAGTCCGATCACTATGTATGGCTAGCTGATCCCTTAGGAGAAGCGAGCTAAATACCTAGATGTGGTCCTCGACCACCACCTTACCTTCAGTGAGCACATAAGGATGGCTCGCTCGCGCGCCGCCTTCGCTCTCGGTAGACTTCAATCCCTATTAACCGCTCGCAGTAAATTGTCTCTCAAATCCAAATTGCGCATCTACACCGCAGTCATCCGTCCCATCATGATCTATGCCTGCGATGTATTTGCACACGCAAAGCCCCACCATCTTCATAGTATGCAGACCCTACAGAACCGTTTCCTCAGAAAGGTTACGGGAGCCCCCGTCTATGTCCGAAGTGTGAATCTTCACTTAGACCTCCGAATTCCCACCATCCAACAGTTCATTAAACGCCTTTCAAAGCGTTTCTTCGACTGCGGCATAAAACACCCAAACCCCCTAATTAAAGCAGCCGCCTGCTACACTCCCTCTCGCATTAGTAAAATTCGCCGCCCGAGGCATACCTTAGTCGACCCCGACGACGCCACTACCCTCCTCCAGGAGAGTAGCAAGGCCACCAGTACTTTAAAGATACACAAACACAGACCGTCGTCCTTCCGTCCTCGCCGCCGAGGCCCGCCGCGACGTTCCAATCCACGTCCGCCCCGACCCTTGCTAGAGCCAGCCCGCGCCGCTGAGCCTGTAGCTTTAAATTCGTCCCCTAATAGTAATTCCGATCCAGCCTGTCCCTTGCTGCCCTCTCCCAGCGTAGCCCTAAACCGAGGCTCGTACCCCGCAGCGGGTGCCCTTAGCGTGTTGTCGTCTAGTTTGTAAGTCTTCTATGGCAACCACAGACATGCCCAGTTAAGCAGTCGACAACCTCCTAGGTTGACCTGCGAGAAGCCAATCACAAAAAAAAAAGAGTAAAAGCAGAGTTGGTCGGTGGCGGTCAAGCAGTGAACACGTTTAGAAACGGTCGCGTGTTCTGCACAGAACACTATTACTCCTTGGCGTTGTGTACTTATAGTTGTGTCGTGTCCCTACAGTGTGTGATTCGGTAGTGTGATTAATTTGTTCGTAAATTATAATTTGGTTTGAACAGCAAACGGTCTTTCTATTGCGCAATAACCAACACTTCCCATAGTACGCCCATAGTACGCCCACAGTAGTTAAAATATGGCTAATGACAACGAGAGAGACGTACCTTCTCCGTCATATATATATGATTCATTATATGATACGGGTATAGGGGATAGATTAAAAAAACAAACTATGTATATTTTTTAATAAATATTGCTCATCATTCACAACATCATCAAGAAAACCTGCAGGTGCTAATTTATTTGGGTAATGTCTGGCCCATCCTAGATACCATAATTACAGTGATTGTATAAGTGCAACATCCAACAGTTCGTCTTGCAACTAAACAACTACCACAGTACTCTATTATTCCTGCTCGACCCCCTTGTACTTGGTTCAGCTTCTTCTCTGCCAGAAACTTCTCTTTCTAAGTTATTATTAACTGCAGCCATTGCAAGATTTCTGCATGCCTCGTAGACATATTCATCTACCAAAATCTAAAAAACATAAACGATAATACTCTTAATAAGTTAGAATGATTTATTAATATTTCTAGACCAATGTCATAGACGTACTTAGTAATTAAAAACTTGTCAATTGTAGTTCAAGATATTTATGGTAAAAGCAAAATACGTTACTCGTATTAAAAAAAAACACTCCTTTGACCTTTATTTATTACAAAGCTTTAAACGGCTACATATTTCATTTAAAATCATGATTTTTAATAGTTGGCCACTAACAGAAATCAAACAATGTTTTCAGCTAGGGTAAATAATCTTTTACTATACTTGTTACACAGTTTTATGCAATGTAGATAATCACTATCTTGTAACGACTAGTCGCCAGAAATACTTACAATTTGAGGGTATACCCAGCTGCAGATTAAAGCAGCGACTATCGTGTAAGTGCCAATGTCGGGTATCGGCGCAATTTATTTACACATGATGTTGCAGTAGACATACATGATGCGTGTAAGCTTGTAGGCCTTACACGGCTTCCCATCGTGGTAAACAAATAGATGCACACACAACAAAATCCAAGATATCAGGCAGAATCATAATCCAGAGTCACAGAGAAATGTCGTCGTATAGGCAAATAATCAGAATCCTTAGGTAAGCACTAGTTAACAGTAAATCTCAGAGTCCATAAGCAGAAGCAGTCGATAAAGTAGAAAATCACGGCAAATCGATGGGAAACACAAAATAACGAGAAACACGCGCAAGCAACAAACGACAAGTTGTCAGAAAATTGTACTCTGTGGTTGTAGTCGAGCGGTTGATTGACAGAAGAAATGTCATCTGTTTTTTATTGGCGATGTTGCCATACTCGAATTACACTCATTTCCGTGATGTCAAATGATGTCAAGTCAAATGATGACCGCTTTATTCTAAGCACAAACAATTATATTTATCTTCATATTTATATTCTGATGCAGAAATGTATTTCCTAAGTATATTAATGCAATACGTAAAGCAAAACATTATATGTAACTTGCCAAGATTTTTATTACATGGCAACATTAAAAGTTCAGCTTAGCCAAAAGTCATGAAGTCAAGCCAGAAAAAGAAAACTAAGCCATGATTATTTTTATCATTAAGAAACTAGTCAACTAAGTATTCATTAATGACGATTTTTTTGCCAGACTTCGATAGGCCAAAAGCTTGATTTGATAAAACTTAGTAAATTATTTCGTCGGTATCTATCACGGTCACATAAGTAGACGCTTACTAATTCTATCAACAATTTCCTCGCCATTGTTCTTTCATGCATTACTGTTTCATATGTCACTGGCTAAAAATGCTTCCAAGTTTACTGTGCATATAATGACGTTCTTTGAGTATTTTTTAAGTGCTTTTATGATAACATCAAAACGTAAAAACGTATGTAATAAATTTCATAAATTTTTAAATGTTTTCTTTAAGTATGTTAGTTATTGAAAGTGTTAGAAAAAAACATTTAAAAAGTGTATGAAATTTATTACATCACTTTTTACATTTTGATGTTATCTTAAAAGCACTTCAAAAATACTTGAAACTGGCCCTCATTAAGGGCGCCCTGTGGACTCTCCGTCAGCTTACCACCATCGTGCTGCTCGACGAGATCGGCAAGCTCTTTGAAAGAGTCATTGCAGACTGCTTCGTCGTGCGGCTGGTGCGGGTGGGGCCGGATTTGGCGGAGAGCCAGTTTGGTTTTTGCAGGGTGCGCTCTACGGTAGACGCCATCAAGCGCGTGCGAGTCCTCACGGTGACGATACTGTGGCCCGGGGTGGGGTCGTCTTGGCGGTGTCTCTAGACATCGCCAACGCCTTCAATACCCTGCCTTGGAGTTGCATCAGGGAGGCACTCCGATATCACCGGATGCCGACCTACCTCTGTCGTGTGGTCGAGGCCTATCTGGCGAACAGGGCCGTCATTTACCCCGGTAACCAGAGAGAGTGGAACCGGCCAGAGATTTCGTGTGGTGTCCCACAGGGATCGGTCCTGGGGCCGCATCTGTGGGACATCGGGTACAAATGGGTGCTGCGCGCCAACCTCCCTATCGGCGTCAGCGTGGTGTGCTACGCTAACGACACGCTGGTCCTGGCGCACGGGAGGTCGCACCAGGCGGCGGCCGAACTGATGACACGCGGGGTTGCGACAGTCGTCGAAAGACATAGGACACTTTTGGTCACGGGAAGACTTACACGAGGGTGAAACCGCATGACGCAGCTAGTATTAACTTATAACACTCGTTTTTTTTTTGCAGGTTACAGTTGTTTCTGCTCCAACAATGCAAAATTCTGAAACTGTTTACTTGCATGCTGCCGATAGAGTATACTTGGATACAAATTTTAATCTGGAAGTAGCTGCAGTTGAAGAAAATGTATCGCTGAATTGAATAATGGAGTCATCACCATTATTTTTTTAATAAAATATTTGTGCAGAATCCTCGTCTGTATATTTATAACTTGACGCCTCAAAAAATCTATTAAAGATTTTAAGGGTTCTTCAAGAAAATTGCAAGAATTACGCTGAAATCCGCGGAAACATGGAAAAGTCGAAATCTCAAAAATATGCAGAACGTAGGAACCAATTAATAAATAATATACTAGAAAAGTACAAAAGTGGCTTTAATTCTCTTGGTCACTGTATAAAAAAGCTGCATTTTTAATAAAATAGTCATTGACAATATTTAGCCACATGTAAGTAACGTATTTTTTTTTTTTGTGGTACCTTTAAAATTATACTTGTGACGTTTAATCTATGTTTAAGTATTTTATATTTTTAAATGGTTATAGTACATAAGAAATAACTCCAAACTGATTCTACAATGGAAGTGCCAATTATTAATGTTTGTCATATCAAAAAACGTTAAGATGGCAAAAGATTACTAAGAAGAGAAATAATCCTAAATAAACAAAAAAGTCTTTGTTTCTAAATTATATTAGTACTCAAGGCTAATTTTGCAATACATGTGATTAAGGAAACTAATTGTGATATTAAAATGATTAAAAACATAAAGAAGTTATATTTTAATCGAATTTTTGATTAAGACGTCCTAAAATAAAATAAACGTCCCAACACTAGTACATACTGATCCGTAGGTGCCATTTGTGGACTAACATTTTAAATAACAAATTATGCCACTTGTGGCACCTGCGAAATTTTTCGATACGTGCCGTATGTGGGATGCCTCAGGTGCCATTTACTCAGATGCCGTTTAAGCGGATGCCCAATGTGGAATACGTCAACTCTTCTGTGCAGTTAAGAGGCGTTTAACAGTTATAAGAGAATCCCGTAAGCAGCTTTCAGTGACCAAACGCGTTTTGTAACTCTCTGTTGCAGTCGTAAATATATCAACGAGCTCTAGAATGGACTATTATAAAGGCAAAGTTAGTATTTGGGTTCATTACTGCCACTCTTAGATACGTTTGTAGCCACAGACGTCATCGGAAGTAAATATATCAACTTAAAGTTATAAAACATGCTGCAATTTCCACCAGTTTGTTGGTTGGGATACTATGCATCTCTGCCTACCCCTTCGGGAAATATAGGCGTGATGTTGTATCATAAGAGTACGGACGACACTTCTGTCTTGGCATTAAAATGCATTTATTCCAAAACCAAAGGCGGGCTGCGGTCAGCTCTTTCCACCGATAACATAAATATTAAAAACCAATAATGAAGCTTTTTGAATAATGTATGTGTATCCCATGATTTATTACGCTTACTTATAAATTTCTACAAACACGTTTTTAAATGAAAAAAGTTGCATACACTGTATGTAATTGTATTCTCAATTTATGATTTAAAGAAATTGCTATCAGGAAAATTTAAGTCGATAAACCCTCACCATCCATCAAAGGAAAAACAGCGAAAATACTTACAATAAAATATTTACACCGTTCAATTTTTGCCGCCACTCAAAGAGCTTTTCATACTGCTGACGTGAGCATAGTTAAAGTAGTCAGCTAAATAGCAGGTGTCTGTCGAACGAGGCAAGTTTGCATCTCTTAAATCGTTTAACAGTTGGGTTTCATTATCACTTCAGGCACTCGACGAAGCTCGCTCGTCAGGGTTATTATTCGCATGCGTAAACCTCGCTACCGTATCAGAGCGAGTCAGTGCCAGTCAGACACCGGGGCGGGAACACGTCCCGTCCCTGGGATAGCCAACGTTACATATTACGCGATCGCGAACCAAGTCAGACTTGAAATGTTTGTGATAACTCAAATCGTAAATAAAAGTGAATGTGAAATTAACAATAAAACTTGACAGTGATTTTAAAATATATTATTACCTACGTAAATTAAAAAAAAAGTAAAATAGTAGTTAAAAACATTTTGTGACGAATTGTGGTGTAGATTTATGATACAATTTACACTTAAAATTGTGAATAGAAAAATTAAAGGTAAAACACACATGTCAACATGCAGTCAATCAGAGTGCATTCGACTGAAGCAAGACATATTTTGATATGGATTATATCACTAGAAAATTTAAGTGCTGCGATAAAATCTATAGCAATGTTAAACAAAAGCTATTTTCCATTTTTACGTAACGTTAAGGTTCATCCATCGCATCGCAAGCCGTTTGCACAGCGATGATCCCCTACTTGTCATTCTCTTCGCTCACTACTTTATCACCGCCTTAATCTATCTATTGTCATTCCGATGTAGTAATCTCGACAAATAACCACTTCTGACAACCTTTTATTCAAGACCGACAAAATGTTCTTTCTCCCAAAGGAAATATCAAGCATGCCAGTTGCTCAAAACATTTTAGCAAAATTGTCCCGAAACACAATAGTATTTTCAGAACAGAATAAGTTATCTCCCGTTTATGAAAATGCTTTTGAAATTCTTACGGGAAATGCCTTCACAGTTACACTCAATATTATAAGCCCTTTGAAAGGGTCGCGGAAGGGATTTGGGCAAAATAACGAAGGTATATATGAAAATAGCATTTTAATGCTTAAAATATTAGGTGCTTTTGTGCGAGTTGTAAATGATGTTTTGTTTGCCTTTTATAAATATACGAACATATAACTATAATTAATGGTAACGACGGTTCAGGCATCAAATTTTCATTATACAAATTTAAAGAGCGGAGACAAATCGTGTTATCTTTATGACATCCACAATTCAACGTTTTTGGTAAGCGAGCTCGCAAAGCGAAATACTGTTATGAGTTTTGACGTGCCGATTAGCAAACTTTACACAAACAGCCAACTCCAAAACTTTGCAATACCCGTATTTGAGTAACGTTCTAAATTGTACAGAAATAATGTTCTCTTATTCTACTTACTAGCATTTTCTCGGCTCTTTGCCAAAACTTGTGCGGGCGTTCGATTTTTTTTTCTCACTTTTCCCAACTTTGGTGCATTCAGTAAATTAATTCGCTGCATGTAGATTGATTAAAAGGCTTTCAATGCGTCAAATTCAATGCCAGTCAAATCAAATGCGGGCTATAAAAAATCTATTTTACAAATTGAACAGAAAGATGGACGCGGAAAATCTTCAATAATTTGATAAGGGCTGAAATCGAGACTATCACGGCCGACAATGTAATGTAAGGAAAAGAAACTTTGGGGCAAGATGATCGGTTTGATAAACATAATTAGTTTCCTGTTTTATGTCTATTTTGGTTTAGGAAAATAACAAATTTGAATAGCCCCTCGGAATCAATTTATCATACGACGACTGAGGGCCGCAGTATTGACAAAATCAGAACTACAAACTGAATTTAGAACGAAGATTTTTCCTGTGATTTTTACACAGGTTGCACTGTGACTACGTAATAACAATTGATGGAGGTGTATGGGTAAATCGTATAAGCCTTATTGTCTAAGTCTTATATTATATTATTGATTACCATGCCACATTTTGGAAATTTTCGACCATTAGGGCCAGTTTCACCATACTGTGTTAATTCTAAATGTCGCGTTATGCCATTTGACGGATTGTATCACTACGAAAAATAGTCCACCAAATGGCATAGCAGGACATTTAGAATTAACACAGTATGGTGAAACTGGCTCTTATTGCTTTATATTAACTTAGAGAGTACATTATGTTTTACGTTCAAGAGAGACTGAATTCTTCAGAAGTAGGTTTTCATACATATGCGTGGGTGGTGTTTTATAAAAATGGGGGTACTTTTTGTTTTTTACGGAAAAATACTTTCTACCATTTCCAGTTCCAGATAATAAACAACAGAAATTTACCATTTAGGTTTGATAGGAAAGTCTGACAAACCAAACATTGAACAGAGAGGAATTCTTTAAAACAAATTATTGACAATGCAGAAATTATAATAAACCTACGGTCAAGAATCGTACGTATTGAACTTTAACAATTAATTGCATAAACTTTCAAAACACCAACAAACGAAAATACTTGAAACCACACAAGCTGTAATAGAATTTTAAATTTTGCTGAAACGTACTACATATATATTACTCAAGCGAAAAAAATGAAAGCAGTATAGAACAAATAAATAGATTACTCTCCCGACCACAGAGACCTACATTCAGTCAACAGACCGACTATAATTTAATACCATGAACTCGACGGTACTCCTGGTTAAAATTGTGCAGGTTTTTTAAAAAGCTGAACAAATTTTTCGTCTGTGTGTACTCCTGTACGTGTAACACGAAAAGTCGTGGCACGTAAATTTAATATTTCACTCCTAATTCAGCACAAATCCCCTCTGAGATACTTTCCGAGAATGAAGGATTATTTAGCTGCTGTACTCTGACTGTAGAATTTTTAATGGGTCAGTGGTAACAATTTGACCTTGAGCAGGCCCATCGTAGTACCGTCAAATGGGGTGAATAGAGACGCAGGGGTGAATCGGAACGAAACTTTAAAAGGGTTTTAACATTGAAATAATATAATTTCTTACCAACTAGGACACTTCATCGTTAATTATAATGCAGTAAACACATTAGAGTTCCTTTTGACAACAAACTATATTATTTCAATGTTAAAATTATTTTTAAAGTTTCGTTCCGATTCAACCATTTTTTTTTTTTTTTTTTTTTTGGGTGGGAAATCATCAAATGACGTCTCCCGCTCTAGGCGGAGCGGAAGGGCGTGTCAGACTCTTACTGACTAAAACCCACCCGTGTTCCTTCAGTTGCCTGTGCGCCAGGGCCACGGTAACTCTTTCGAACAATCCGCAGCCCCGGCAGGTCCGATTCACCCCTGCGTTCCTATTCAGCCGGTTTGACGGTACGGAGTTTTAATGGAAAACGAGGCTAGCTTATAGTAGTTTTGTTACCTTTGACGGGTGGCCTACTATACCTATTTTATGTGTATCTGTGACTGACAAGTTGACTTACTGACAGACAACAAAAACCACTGAAGACAGCTGTATCTACATGTAGAAGACATACGCTAACTATGTTAAGACACTCTACGGATTTTCAAACCCAACTTCTAAGAGGCCCTAGAGTACTTAGATCTTGTTTAGTCCTATATAATAAATTAAGTTCCAAATCTAAACTAATATTATAAAGAGATGAACTTGTTTGTTTGTTTGTAAGGAGTAATCTCTGGAAGTGCTGTTGGTATTTCAAAAATTGTTTTACTGAAAGAAAGCTTCACTATTGCCGAGTGCAATAGGATATATTTTATAGTATAGATGAATTTCACGCGGACGAATTCCCGGACAAACCCTAGATATATTTTTCCAAGTAGATTGCCAAAGACATTGTAAGCATAATCGGTTTTCAAAAGCATTGACATCACCTGCCCAGCCTCCTCCAAACTATATTGGGGTCGGCTTCCAGTCTAACCGGATACAGCTAAATACCAGTATTTTACATGGAGTGACTGCCTCTCTGACCTCCACAACCCAGGTACTTTGAAATACGATACCCCTTGGTAAGACTGGTTGCTAGACTTTCGGGTTTCTGACGACCCGTAACGACTATCAAAGATTCACGAATGATAGCCTGGACCAACGGCTTAACGTGCTTTTCGAGGCACGGGGGGGTCTGGGTATGTAAAGATGGCTACCCATCCACGGACGAACCGCGGTAAGCGTAGCTTAACCTGGAGCGGCTGTTATTACTTAGCCATTAGCATTAACTTAGACTTAGGGCCAGTTTCACCATACTGTGTTAATTCTAAATGTCCCGTTATGCCATTTGACGGTATATCTGACTACAAAAAAAAATAGTCCGTCATATGGCATAACAGGACATTTAGAATTAACACATTATGGTGAAACTGGCCCTTACATGAATAAATTGTTATATTAACAATTACAGTATTTCGTTACGTCATAGAAATGTTCATATCTCTTCGCTGGCTTTATGGCATTCAACGGAAGCGGCTTCCGTTCAAGCTGTGAAGCGAGCGAACAATGTGGTTACAACAATAGCATTGTCGACACCTTGTCCGACTTTGGGCTCTTAGTAAAAGTTGTTCTTCTTCTCTTGACAATATGTTCGGATGGCCATCAGCTCTACATTTCCTTCTCTATTATTTACCAGGAAAAACCTTTTGTCTATGCTTGTATTTAAAAACTCATCTCAAAGCGTACATTTCGGTTAAACCAATGACCAGCACCCTAATTACGTAACACACTATCAATCGCAATCTGAATCATCTTGAAGGCTATTGCTAATCCATTGCTTCTTAAGTTCGAAAATTTTACCTGCTCTACAACGTAAATAACGCAACGATAGTTGTTGAACTGTCAAAATGAAAACCATTCCTACTGTTACTGTGTTACGCAATTACGTCGCAGGTACTTTTGAATTGTCAAGGCCTCGGTCAGTAAGAAAAATAAATCTAGTTGCCCATTTCTATGCGTAATAGATTCCTATAGAGAAACACGGGCAAGAAACTCCATGAACACCCTTTTAAATCAAAACATTGTTGTTACAAAATATCTGTTACATCATTCCTGTTGAAATGATACCTATAAATTTTTGAAAACGATTTAGAAAGACGTACACGTTGAAAGCGTCCATAGTAAAAGTATTTGAAATATTAACAATATTTCGAATAAATGCGATACTGGGCGTATCATACGTTTGATACGAAAGCTGCGCTTACACAAAGTCATAGAAAAATACATAATGTCTTTTTGTGACTTGCTATGCCTGACGAGTCTCTGGTTTTTTTCAAACTGCCTACACAACTTTCTTTTTATTAGGTCTTCGGCATATTTCATATCCACACGTTGTGATATGTGCCTCGCATCGTAATAATCCTTTCAACCCACAAACGGAGCTAAATGTACTGCCGAATTTTATCTGACTTCTTAACAATAGTTTAATGGGATAGTACTTGACCTGGTGACCTTTTGATGGCCATTCTGCTCCGTGGCCATTAGGAATATTATTGCCTATACGCTGTATCAATGTTTGTTGACCCCATAACCTTATTAAGTACAAACGAGTAAACTTGAGCTGAGTGTAGTCATCAATTGATTGATGTTTGACGATGCAATTTTTTAAATTAAGTATGTCACATTTTTGAGAAAATTACCCGAAAACATATAATTGAAGGGTCCAATCAATGATAGTTTGAAGAGATTTTTTGTTCAATTAATATTTAGGCACGTAGTAATATCGTTAAAAATAGGTCATCAAATAGACTGAAAAGCAATATATTTTCCTTTTAAGTCTATCATAAAATGCAATAACATTATAATAAAGTAGGTAGCTAGGCAGTTCGTTTCAACGACTAACCGTCTTATTCATAATAAAGCCATTCGCTTCATAAACCTATTTTAGTTATCGAACTGTGTTGTCCCTTTCTGTCAAGTTAAAAAGAAGTTTGACAGAAAAGCACAAAACAGTTCTATAGCTAAAATAGGTTTATGAAGCGAATAGTTTTATTATGAATAAGACGGTAAGTTTTTATCAGGTCAATAAGAAGTCTAATACCGACAATTTCTTTCGATATCTTATGATCACCATATAAAATTATGGAAAAACTTTACTCGTGTGCAAATTGTAGCATATATTGTCATAGCAACTTAAAACTAAAACTATGGGAAAATAATTTCCTTACTGATATTTTCATAAAAGAAAATAATCACTCATTTTTACCAAACCGCAAAACACTAGGGTTTACATGACCAATAATGCGGTTTGATACTATAATGCACTACTTTACCTGCATCTAATTGTCCTATCCCCTTTCCCACAGAGAACGAACAAAAGCACTGATTACCACGCTTGCTCAAAGCACGTGCATAATAATCAGTCCACATGTTCTGTTATGTACTACCATTTTCTGTTATGTACCTGTGCTGATACGATTTTTAGTATTAGTGAGCGAGACAATACTATTCAAATGTCATTGTGAACGAAACAGAAACGTAACTTTCTTTTGACATAGTCGGGCAAATCTAACGATTTATATCTTTGGTATAAAAGGTACATCAGAACTTTCTAGGCCTCCATCCTATACTTGTACTACGTATCTGTAGTGTCTGGTTATGTACATGATAGGTCAAAAAATCTAATTTTACACTATGAGTATTTGAAACTTAAAAAAATGCTACAAATCGGAATAGTTACGTCTGTTGATCAAACTGTTACATTTACTTATAGCAGCAGGAGACTTATAAAGAATAGACCAGAAGAAAGCAAAAAAAAAAATGATTATTGGTGATACAAAAACAGAAAATGACCAATTTTGGACTTATCGTGTTACCTATACAGGCTGGCCCATAGAGTGACGTCATAAAAAAAATAGATTCCTCATGTCCAATCCGAAAATATCCCAGTATATTCCGTGATTCTTGATAGTTATAGAGTTTAGAGTTATAAATACATTTTTTTCATAACAATGAAAATTGCAAAAATAAAGAGTGTGAAAGACCCGTGTAAAAATAAAGATAGATTTTTTTTTATAGAGCCTCCTATATTTTCAAGAAATTAAAAAAAAAACAACCGTAACTCGTAAACTATCAAGAATCGCCGAACTACATTGCGTATATTCGGATACCCCTGGGCATGAGGAATATTTTTTTTTATGACGTCACTATTTGGACCCATATACGAAACACTGTATACCAACCCAGAAGGCAATAAATATTTGAGTTAGAATTTGGTTTGAATATTTTCGTAATACCAAAACCACATATTTGCTTTGATTGATTTTTTATTCAATTCTGCGAGGCATGCATTGCTATCGCGATATATAAACCATTGACCATCCGGCTTTCCAAACTAAACAAATGAAAGCCGACTGAGGTAAAAATAAACACTAAATGGAGTTAGTTTTGTCCTCTGTTCCACTGATACTGTTTTCAGTAAATATTTCGATGTTCGCTTCATTCGTTTCATGAATAAGTTGATTCTTTGTTTTATATTATATTGCAAAGAAAATAGCCTCATCTTTGTACGATAGATATTTTAATAGACAAGTCAAAGGTTACATCAAAATATCGCTGTACTGAGATTACTAATTTGTTATGCATGTTTAGTACGTATTAGGTAGGCTTAATGACTATTTAAATTAATTTAAACCAGTAGCAATGTATAATGGTGCCTGTGACAGCTTACAAATGATAAAAATACAGCATCGATTCGATAAATTACAAAAGGGAACAAAATTTGACTTTTTTTTTGTTGCATGGAATTTGATGGCTATTGTTTACTAATTTGAGGTCGCTGATTTCAAATCTACCCTCAATTTATCTCTAACAGCTCTAGTTTTTGGGATACAGCTAATGGCCATATTTTTGGACTAATAACACTTAACTTTTATAAATCGAGCGGTTTTAAAAAAGAGTATTTTTTTATAATGTCTACCACTAGTGCCTAGGGATCGCACAATACCACCTTTGCATATCAAACTAAGGCTCATGAAACAATTTGTCAAAGCTCTGAACATGGATGGTGATTGTTTTAAATAGATCTCTAAAAATGTCCATAATTTAAGTACAGAGAAAACGGACAGCCGGATTTTTTTAAGGTCCACAAATAAGAAGGTTGATAAAGGATTTAAACTTTAATAGTTATATGACTGATATTGAAAAAAATGCCTGAAATGAATTCGTTTGGATTGTAAAAAAAAATCTGGGAACAAGGATGAAAGCTATGCGGAGCACATTGAAGAGATTTGTCGCACTTCCAGCAGCTTGGTTGTAATATGAGCATCTAGGTACACTTCCTCCACAACCATTTGGACCATTTTCCTGAACATCTTCGTGATCTGAGTGAAGAAAAAGGGGAATGGTTCCATCAAGATATCCGGACTATGGAGGAGCGATACCAGGCTCACTGTAATGCCCATACGATGGCGGACTTCTGTTGGAACATTAAAAACAGCCCTTGTGAACCAAGTCAAGCAAGAAAATTTTATAAAAGTTTTCTTTTTTTAAGTAGTGATTGTTTTTCTAATGTCTTTTTTTTTAAATGAAAATGTGTGTTCCTTGAAAATCACGTTTTCATTATATCTCGAAAACTAAAGCTGATACAAAAAAATTGGCTTCAGATCTAAAATCAGCACCCCGAAAATGTATAATATTAGTCATAATATTTCATGCAACAAAAATGCTGTTCCCTTATGATAGTTCCAGCAGTACAAATTTATTGCAGCCCGTAAAACAATTACTACGGCATCTGATTCCTCACATTTAGCAGTCAATATAATATATGCATTGAAGTCATAAAAAAATGCAAACTTCACAAGGCACTATACAGTGCCGCCATTGTAATATAGTAAAGTATAAGGAAGCTCATCTTCACCGGAGACTATGGACAAGTGCCTATGATTAGCTGAAGTATTAAAATTACGATGACGTCTACACAAACATTTTCTTTTCATTAAATTATGAAATGAGATAGTGGGAACATAGTAAACCGTATACTTCATAGTTATTACCAAAACAAACGAATTTGTACGTGTAACAACAAAGAGACAAAAAGCAAGTTTTATTTCAGCTCGAGTTACAAGAGAATTTATCTTTAATATCAAGCCGTATTCATACTTTTCCGGGTTTTCCCTAACCAACCCGTGCGGGCAAAATGAAACAAAGTTACAATGACACAATATTAGTTGGGACGTTTAAATTATTCATAATAATTCAAACGTCTGTACGTTTGAATTATTATGAATAATTTAAGTCAGATGTGAAAAGGCTGTGTTTTAAACTTTAATGTATGCTGTTCTTGTATTATTTATTTAATTAGTTACATCTTATAAGTATTTCAATTAGTAATTTAAGTTAAATATACATAATTCATACTGAAGACTTCTTATCATTTAGACTAGTCATTGCACGTATGACTGACGGGAATGGATTAACAATAGTTCCAATTAGTTACTGCGCTTAATCAGAAGCTGCAGCTATAGGGAATCTTGTATTAGGGTACTGTATGCCGCACGTCAGTGGTAACGAAACTAGTATAAGCTGGCCTCGCATTCTATTGACACTCCGTACTACGCTAGGCTAACTCAAGGTTAAAGTGTTACCATCGACGTGCGGTCTACTGTACCTATAGAAATCATGGGTTAAGCCACGTCATAACCATACTGACTAATCGGTGTAGCTAATTAGCCGTCGTGAGCTAATGGTAGTAATACCTAACTAATCCTTCAGAATCATATACAATTAAATGAACGTCACAAATCGCGATAAGTACATGTTTCAGGGCAGATTTAACATTTGGAATGTTTGTGCCAAGACTAACTCCATGATGTCATCTATCTATTTAGCCCGTAATGTCCCAATGCTGGGCAAAGGCTGCCCATTCCTTTTTACACTCTGGAAAAGCTCTCTGGCTTTCTGTCTCTGGTCTGTCCATTGCCATTGCAGGCCATGCCTGTAAGGATGTACTCAATTTTTCTTTCTTTTTTCATATAAAAAAATTTATTAAGACTAATTATTTTTACCACTTTTGACCACAATTCCCAGTCAAACTCAAAACTCAAACTCAAAGCATTAATTTCAAATAAACCGATTACAGGCACTTTTGAATTGTCACGGGGTCGGTCAGTCCGAATTATGAAGCTAGTTGCCCTATTCAAAGCGTAGTAGGTACCTATCTAGAAGAACGGGCAAGAAACTCCACACACTTTTAAATCAAAATATTGTTACAAAGAAGTAGTTACATAATTCATGTTGAAATAATACATGTGAGAACGATGTAGAAAGACGTGCACGTTAAAAGCGTCCGTAATAAAAAAGACAAAAACAAAAAAAAAAACAATTCAGAAATTAAAATAAGCCGTGGCAGGTAAGAGATGATCGGTCACTACTGACGGCGTCCGTATACGGACATGACGTATGGATCAGCACCATTCAGCTCAACCATTTAGAAGGGAACTTAATGATCCAACACACACGCCAACACCAGCGACACATTTGAGTGCACATGACATACTCTCAGCCGCCAGGGCACATTCAATTCAATGAAAGACGAACCCAGCAAATAGTAGGCGTTATAGTAGGTACATAGTGCTCACACATGTGCTGCTGTTTGCATGTGTAAATTGAAATTTCACTAAAGATTTAAAATATCTAACTATACAAAGTTACATATCATACATGTAAGTGAAAAACCTAAGGGTGGTAAAACAGGGTCGACTATATATGTATACATTTATACATGACATAATATTGAAGGCAACACTACACATACATACATAAACTCACGCCTTCTTCCCATGGGGGTAAGCAGAAACTACAGAACGCCACCTGCTACGATCCTTACATACTCCTTTTGCCTCGTTTACGTTCATACATCTGGTCATACACACACGCCTGTTGCGAGTACTACGCACCTGACCTTTCTGAAGAACATCACCAATAAGGTCACTTATTATATATGTCTTCCTAGGGCGCCCCCTTCCGGTGATTCTACTCACATCTGCTTTGTAAATCCCACAGTACTAGCCCATAATTTATTGTTTGGGGTGGGGATGATGTTAATAATTTCACACTGAATATTTTTTAAACAAGCCCTTTAATAAAAAGGTTTCTTTGTTCTTATGTATTCTAACACTGTTAACCAACTTTAGTTTTCCAGCTAACCCGGCTTTTTTCTCATTTTGTGCCGCGACAGCAAAAAACTAAAGGCTTTAGATGAGATTCCCTAGCATTTGTTTGGGACTGAAATATTTATCAGACGTAAATAACGGACTTCAAGGACGCGTTTAGCTTTTCTTATAGTTTGGGGGACAGACCATGTCTACATTTACATTAAACTTTGTTTTCAGACTATAATTTCAAACATGCGAATTTCGAATTGAAACTTTGACCTTGGGAAAGGGATAATTCCGTTGTACGATGGGTACAGTTCGCACAAAACTTTATGAGCTCTCGGAAGTTGCACACGAGTGGCTGCGCAGTGTGCATAATATAGGTGCTTGAGGGAATTCTCTCACTCTCACTCAACTGTACCATGTGCGGTTTCGTTCTCGGGCCTAGGGTAGGGTGCCCCAAGTCTGCGCACTTATGGTTTGATAAGCTGTAGAATAATTAAAAAATAATCTAGTATAATCATCTTTATTTTTATTTAGACTTACATTAATGTAGTTTAATAATTTTAATTTTAATCAAATATTTGGTAACAACTTTGGGAGTAATTAAAGAAAAAATACAAAGATGGAAATGCGCAATCTTACCACTACGGGTCCCTGGATATTGCGCACTAGGATCGTTAAGATTGCGCATAGAGAACATAAACATAAAATCAAGAATTAAACAAGAAAAAGTTATTTTAAGCACATAAATCGCACTTAAACTGTCCAATGCCAATGTAGGCTGTACATTTCTCATGCCACCATTCAGAACAAACAGAACAATCGATCCAATCTTCTGTAATCGGCTCCTTATACTCCTCATTACAACCACCGCAAGACCATTTCTTTTTTTTAGGTTGTTTCGTAGGCTTTTTGCTAATTTTTTTTCATTTTTTTGTTAGGAATCTTCATCATTTTATTCTCTTCTAAAAGCTATTGTTTGTACGGGGAACCACTAAGTATTTCAGATTTCTTATGTTTTCTCTTGTTTGCTCTCTTACTCATGACTCTGCACAGTTAGGGAATAGCTCCATCTGGAATAATGAGACTCCTAACGCCATCTATTGAAAATATCGAAATTATAGCACTCTCCGGCTGTATAAGTAATAATTACGCGAACGAAAACAATGACCAGATCTTTGATAGTACTTTAAACTTTTACGTAATTATAGTTTCAAATTGAGAAAAAATAACATCGAAATCAATATTTAACTTCAAACTTACCTTGCGACTCCGTTTTGATAGGTTTTTGCATTTCTTTCCGGCAGCGCACTCGCTCATGGCAATGGCTCTGAACACGACTGAAGTTAGCCGCAAATGTCATGTCGCTTTCGAAATATGGGTACTGCGCAATCTTACCTCCTGCGCAAACTTGGGGCACCCTACGTTCAGAGGGCTCATAAAGTTTTGCATGAACTTTACTTAGTCAAAGGTCTAATCTCTATCTCTAAAATTTATTTCTTAATCTATAAAGTGAACACCCTCTGAAAAGAAGTATTATAATCTTATTACACGCACTCTTTATTCTTGACATTTAATATTTAATTTATAAGCTCGTAAAGTATTTTTAGCTTCAAGCTAAAGTAATATAACACATGATATTTCTCGAATAATGGTGCCGATTCTCATGTCACAAAATTCTCTGAACTATACTAAAAATCACAAAAATTTAATTTATTCCTGTCAAACAACGATTTCCCATTCTGAAATAGACTATTAAAGTGACACAACTTAACTATATTTCAGTTTGACAGCACTTTTTTTTTTGGGTGCGAATCATCAGATGACATAACCCGCTCTGGGCGAAGCGGAATGGCGTGTCAGAGTCATACTGACTAAAACCCACCCGTGTTCCTTCAGTTGTCTGTGCGCCAGGGCCTAGGTAATTCTTTCGAACAATCCGCGACCCCGGCAGGCATCGGCCCTATCGGACCCCGTCAATTATGCTTACATCCCTTTAAGGCGCGCGTGGAACACGACGCGCCTTAAAGACATGTCCTTACCGGACGGCGAGCTGCCCATTGCTCGCTGTCCGCATGCCCGCGCCTTCGGTGGCCGGGAGTCGGCAATCGACTCCCGACGCCCAGGGTGTCCAGGGTGTGGCGACTAGGGGCGCGAGGGCGCAGCGATTGCCTCTGCCTCACGCGCTCCGCCTCCTCCTTCGCGAGCATTACTGCTTCACAGTAGGAGGTGACGGCTTCCCATTCCCTCTCGCTCCGTACCATGGCACAACTTATCTATATTTTAGTTTGACAGCACTAAGATGGCACTGATTTAGTAATTTAGTGGAAATAGCAATTTTGCTATTCTGAATTTGACGTTTTTCACCTAAAATTTTGGTTGTCTAACTAAATCTGACTATTTTTAATCGCGATTAAAAAGGTGTGGAATAAAATCAGTTGTCATAAACTAAAATTCACCACAACACCTTGACTTCAGGTGCAAAAACGGTACTGTATCTTTTTTCTTTTATTTTGCCTCAATCTCTAAAATGGTGTGTCCTATCGCAAAAATAATGAAAATTTCAACCCCTTTTATGCTCTTAAACCCATAGAACTCTACATGTAGGTAATAATTTTTCATATTTTCCATACAAAATGTGAAAAATTCCATAAAAAACACGTCGGCTGCCCCCCGTGCGCGTCTCCGGCTCTACAAAATATTCATGGGGTAGGGCAAACAAGTTCCTACCATGTGGAGTCGCAATTGTCAAATAAAATTTTTGTTGAGTCAAAATTATTTTTTAATTTAGAGATATTTTTTTTGCAGAATAGCTTTAAGATTCTCATAGCCACAATTAAGGAATTTTAGTGATAGCTTAGTTAGTTTAGTTCGATGTACAAGAGAATCGGCACCAATTTCTCTTCATTCTTCATAATCCTGCTAATGATGTCTGCAATAGTTAAAAATATATATATTTTACTAGCTTATTATCAGAATATCGACAAATGCAACAATCTTACTTTAAATTTTATACTAGCTTCAATAATTCCCAGTGAAGAGGAGAAAAATCGTCGCGTATATTGATTTCGGAGAGCTAAGCGTGTAATCGAGCCCTTGGGAACTTCAAAACCCGATAGCCCAAAAAATATTCTATCCCAGTAAAGTGTTCCATCATTAATTTATTTGGAAAGAGAATTTCGACGATTGGTTGTGACGAATTGATATTTTTCATGAGTCCTCCACGGTAAGGAGGGCCATTTATATCATGGGTTCTGCAATTTATTACTCTCATTTATCATTTCATCGAGTGAGAGCGCCCCAACATATCGCAGCGAAGAGCCGTCTATTGTGCGTTCCCTTTTATTTATCCTCCCTTATATCGCCCTAATTAAGGCTGTATGTCTGATAAGTCCTTTCAACTCGTTTGGGATTAAATTGGCTGGTTTGTGATAAATAAAATTTGGTACAATATGTCAGCAACATCAACTTTAAAATCGAAAACATTTTGTGAATTTTTAGTTCATCATTCAGAGCTTTGTGCTGGTGAAAATTACGGCAGTAATGAACTGTCCATCATTATATTGTTTCGTAATCTATTATTTAAATAATCATCATTTACCTGTCAGTAGGTAGGTCCTATTTTCCATAGGTTGAATCATTACGCAATTTTAATTCAAATTACATTTCAGCAAGGGCATCAGGGAGCTTCAGTGTCTGAATTCACATGAAAAACTATAAAATAATACCATTAACAATTGAATAACAATAAAAAAATTAAGTATCAGTACCTAATACTCATTTAAAATTCTGTGTCATTTGCAGTGTAGTGAAAATGAAACCAAAAATCATGTGAAAGTGAAGTGTCATACTAAAAAACAAAAACTATGTTTATGAACTGCTAAAATAACAATAAAAAAATCCAAAAGAATTGACGTCATAAAGGTGAAGGATAATTTTCGATGAAGGGTAGCGTGTTATGGTGGCAGTAGTAGTCGCAGCATGACCACGTGGATGGCGCTATTCGGGCTAGTGTGGCTGCTCCGCGTGCGTGGTTCGCTCTGTGGCTGCGCAGCGTGCAGGCGCGCGCGCCACGATGCGCAGGAGTCACAGAGCGCGCCGAGCCCACGCGCGCCCAGCCCGGAGGAACAAGCCCCGTTTGACGTCATCACGCTCGAACATTACACGCGTGACGTCACCGTCCAGACCGACTTCGATGATGAAGATGTTGAAGATCTTGATAAAATCGAGATGCAGATTTCTGAAGAATGTAAGTAGTTTTTTCGATATCAACTTAAAAATACCAAATAGGCATATTTCCTAATTCAGTTCCAGCTGGCTACACGCTCTATCAATTCTGTTGCCCAGTCTAGGTTAGACTTATCGCCAGTCGACGACAGTTTATAATTTACCAAAAGGGTTAAGGCTCCCACAGACAGGCGCGACGCTACAGCGCGACGCGACTCTAGTAGAACAATTTCTATGAAAACTTCATGGAAATTGTTCTTCAAGAGTTGCGTCGCGCTTTATCATTTTTGTTTTGGTCTATAAATTAGCATCATTGTTTATTAGGTTCTTTTGCCTTCTGATGTGATTTGATTATGTGTAAAATGTTATTTAAATAAAGCAATAAAGTTAACCATCAAACTATTGCTGAATCTAAAACAATCATATAAAACAACACAAACAATAATTTGAATGGAAATGTATCAAAGAATATTTTATGTCATAAAAGTCAACTATTCTCAATGTTTGGCTTTTTCTACTTTTTTGTTTACAATCTAGATTTCAATCAATTTAAGTGTACCGACTAGGCTTCTAAAATAATTGGATATTTTTTTTTCTTATTGTACCATTTGATTTCTTTTATGTTTAATAATGGAAATAACTATTCTACTTTTGGAATAGTAAATATTATAAAAGTATATTAGATGGCTTTAAAAGTTGGTCTCTGTATCTTTGAGACTTACACAGTCGGACGGTTACCTACATACAGGCCATTATTATGTTTAATTATTTGCTACGTTTTTAATCCAAAAAAAGTACTCCTTTGGTCCTTTTTCATGATTAACATTGGATCCTACGTACCTATTTTCCGTCTCGATAGCAAAGAAGTTAAAAAAGTGGTGAAGCTATCCAGTAAAGATAGTATTCTATGACTTGAAGCGCCAACATTTTTGCTTGAATGCAGCCGGATATTTTCCTACTCCAGCAAAGGGGACACTTTCCTTGAGCCTGCCTACTTACACTGGTTAAGCAGTACTTGGCAGTGACAAAACGTTGGTTCATACATTTGGAGCTGAATTTTTCTCGGGTTCCGTCCAAATTCAAATACTCGTAGAGTAGAGTAGAGTAGTACTTGTGGAGTAGCATACAAATTGTATTTGCTACTACTAGCGGCCGCCTGGACGAGATTAAAATTGGTGGACTTGAAACACAGTTTTTCTTTTGTTCCTTTATAAATATGAAGAGATCGCAGAAAGCGATAAGGCCGCCCATTGTATATTTTGAAGAGTTTTTTTTTTGGTATATTTTGTGGTATACGATAAAGAATATTACAAATAATAACATAAATAAATAATAAGGAGAAGATACGGAATGTGACTATCATTTATTATTTGGGTATTTAGTTAGCTGTTATCTTAATCTACCACCATATCAAGATAACCTCATAGAGAACCACCTATCTTCATTTCACGACTGTCAATAGCTGGATTTGTTTTTATTTATACAAAACTTAGTGCAATTTTTTTGATTTATTCTGTGTAGTTTTATAGTGTAGGTAATCAATTATAACTAAACAGGAAATAAATAGCTCTAATTAATGCTTGTTATTAAATTTAAAAAGCTGTGTACCTAATTATTAGCTAAAATCCAATGTACACTAATGATTTGCCTCGAATAAACACAATTTAAATTAATACTAAACTAAAACATATATTTGGATTATCAAACACCGCTTTGAAATGCTGAATTCAGCAGCAGTGATGATATTTATTTATTTATTTATTTATATAACAAAAAATAAATATATATGATAAATTATTATGAGGACAGACTATGAACTCGTATGAAAATATTATTTGAATTCGTAATATGTCACATATTTTAGTGCTGGCACCAAGTTAAACTTGCAAGTATTATGAGGTGCATAATTAATGAAACGAGGTATTGTGTTAGCGCCGACCCTCCATTACATACGAAGGCAAGCGTCTACATACTTGCAATGTACAGTAATAATCTATTTTTATACATAATATAAATTAAATTAGTTTTTCGCATCTGCCTATGTGACCGCTTTGATTTTCTAAATTCGTTGCGCAATTTAGTAGACGAACGCGGTTTTCACCATCCTTTAAGGCTCCCACTGACAGGCGCGACGCGACAGCGCGATGTAACTCTTGTAGAACAATCTCTGTGAAGTTTTCATAGAAATTGTTCTAGTAGAGTCGCGTCGCGCCTGTTTGCGGGAGCCTTTAGAGAATTTATTTTGGAAGGTTTATGTGTTAAACTTACACACAACAAAGAATTTATATTATACTTACACACATGATAGAGAAATCTCAATGTTTTGTCAAGTCGTTAAAACCGTGCGAAACAGGGGCGAGTCGCTAATATGTTTATAAAAATCAGTCAAAAGTTTGCAATTTAAACCCATAAAAGTATTCAGAAGTCAGAATTGATTCAATTCATGAATTCTAATACCTAGACATTTTTTTTTTGTTCGACAAATCTAGTGAAGACTAATATAGGCAATACACACAAAAATACTGAACAGATAAGGCTCCTTCAAACAGGCACGACACGCGATGCGATACGCACGCGACACAAAGGCACTGCTCATCGCGCTACTGGCGGTGCCTTTGTGTCGCGTGCGATTCGCGTCGCGTGTCGCGCCTGATTAAAGGAGCCTTAATTCGATTTTTCACAAGATTTTTATCGTGACATATATATCACAGTATGTATTATGCACACGGCTTCAAAATATCACTGGTCACCCGACCCACTTCAGTTTGAATGAAGCAACTGAATGGAATCATTCAATGTCGAACCATAGATTGGGTCCGTATATTTTGCCATTAGTTTTGACTGCCGCTTTGAACATGCAAGGATTATGAAGTGCCTAGTGAATGAAATAAGAGATGGTGCTATTGCTTTCTCTCTCCCTCTAATTATATATAGGTAGGTAGTTCTAGCCTCGGCTCTTTTCCATTTCCCTCGCTTATCCGCTTATATACTGTGTATTAGGTACGACATAAATCTCTCTTTATATCGTGAAAGTGGAACAGTTTTTTATACCTTTTTATCAGGTATTATGAGTCTCGGATCTTGCGAAGCAGGAGTGACTTGCTGGTGTTAAAGTAAATTGCTGTCTATGGACAAGTGGGCTAGGAAAAAACATTATTATTTTCTCTGCATTTGGTATGTATTGATAAAAAGTCTTGATGGAACACATTTTCTTAAGAATATACTAGAGTGGATGGCTTTCTTAGACTTCTTGCTTTCAATTTAGTTCTGGCTTGCCACTGTTATTAATTAGTAACTCAGTAATTGCATTATTTTTTTGTTAAACTTGCCACCCTAAAATGTATGAAAGTTAATTTAAAACTTTTAAAGCTTTTGTTGATTGAAAGTTATTTGTAAATACTAATAAGCCAAAAAGGCTAAGATCAGAAAATAGATTTAAAAAAAAAATGTAAATTAATAATATTCTATAAACGCAGTAAAGACAGAGAAAGTAAGAGGGAGTCATTTCAGTTACACTTTACAGCAGGCACCTTTTTTTGTGTAATTTATTTCATCACCACTGCTCTCCAAACGGTGAAGGAAAACATCGTGAGGAAACCGGCATGTCCTAGAACCAAAAGTTCGAAGACATGTGACATCTACCAACCCGCAGTGGGCCCGCGTGGTGGATTATGGCCCACTCCCTCTCACAGAGAGTGTGCCTGTGTCCAAGGAGTAGGAACATTATAAGCTGATCATGCTATTCTGTAAAAATTTGCATTACTATACAGATTACTCAAAGTGATACTCACTAAACCTAAATATCAGTATCAATCTATGAAACGAGCCTAATTAACCGCTGTTAGGTAATACCTGGTATCGAATAAATTTGTATGGGGTTTTATTTAATAATTACAACGAGCTTTAATACCAATGCTTATTTATTGTAGAGGAGCCTTCGTTATTAATTTTCTTAGCCTATGCGTAGGGATGGCAGGTGGAGTAAGGCTCTGACAGTGTTTATGCAGATAGGAGAAAATTGATGTGTGACTGTGAGTGTCAATATTCCACAACAATGATAACACTGACAGCTCGAATGTGGTTTCATTGGTGAAGTTTTCGACATGAATGGTAGGACAATGGTAGGACAATAAGGGGGAATTTCGCAAGGTAATGAACTAATGTGGCTGAACGCGATCAGTACAGAATATAACCGTGTTCAAGAACTGTGAGTCTCAATATTCCACAACAATGATAACACTGACAGCTCGAATGTGGTTTCATTGGTGAAGTTTTCGACATGAATGGTAGGACAATGGTAGGACAATAAGGGCGAATTTCGCAAGGTAATGAACTAATGTGGCTGAACGCGATCAGTACAGAATATAACCGTGTTCAAGAACTGTGAGTCTCAATATTCCACAACAATGATAACACTGACAGCTCGAATGTGGTTTCATTGGTGAAGTTTTCGACATGAATGGTAGGACAATGGTAGGACAATAAGGGCGAATTTCGCAAGGTAATGAACTAATGTGGCTGAACGCGATAAGTACAAAATATAACCGTGTTCAAGAACTGTGAGTGTCAATATTCCACAACAATGATAACACTGACAGCTCGAATGTGGTTTCATTGGTGAAGTTTTCGACATGAATGGTAGGACAATAAGGGCGAATTTCGATGGCTAATGAACTAATGAGACTGAACGCGACCAGTACATAATATAACCGTCTTCAAGAACTGTCAGTGACAATATTTCACAACAATGATAACACTGACAGCTCTTGAACGTGGTTTCATTAGTGAAATTTTCGACATGAATGGTAGGACAATAAGGGCGCATTTCGCTAGGTAATGAACTAATGAGACTGAATGCAATCAGTAGATAATATAACCGTATTCAAGAACTATCAGTGACAATATTCCAAAACAATGATCACACTGACAGCTCTTGAATGTGGTTTTCTTGGTGAAATTTGCACTAAGACGATTGCAAGGTGATCGGATGGATTTAGGCAAAGAGGAGATAACTGAGTGACCCTAGACGGGTGAAAAGTTTATCAATACAGCAAATAAAATTAATACAAGAAATCTGATAGGTACCACAACACAGCATTCACTGTCAATTATAGGTTTCTTACAAACAAAACGCACGCATAAAGTTACTTAGATTGACCATACCGGTACTTTGTTTTTAACTAGGTAGGTACATTAGAAGACACGGGTCAGTCCATGCTCTTCCAAATTTGTTTTTCGTTTCATAAATATGGTCTTACTATATGTTCATACATAAACTCAAGCCTTCTTCCCATTGGGGTAAGCAGAAATTACAGAACGCCACCTGCTACGATCCTTACATACTCCTTTTGCTTCGTCTACCTCGACACACGCACGCTGGTTGCGAAAATTACGCACCTGATCTTTATGAAGAACATCACCAATAAGGTCACTATATTATGTCTTTTTAGAGCGTCCCCTCGCGGCTTAGTCAGTTGCAATCCTTGATAGAATAATAAAATAAGAACAATACCCGTACTTAAATAAATGACTGTTCATGTACTAACTATTGACCTTTCCCGTACTGACTAAGCTGACATAAGACTTTTACTACAAAGTAAAAACGATAAACAAAAGAACAAAATACTTTCTATCGGTCGTCGCTGCTCGGAGTAACAAGCATATTTTAATGAAGCTCCGAAGCAAATACCCCGTCGAGAGAGATTGCGACTGACTTAAATAAAAATTGTTGTTGCTTATAAAACTATTGAATGACATGTTTGTATAAAAATAATTTATGTAGTTGTTCCGAGAGTTAACGAAAAACTTTTTATTATTTTATATTAAAACCCGACGACCTGCCCCTGTTATGCACGGTTTTTACGACGTGAATAAACATTGAGATTTCGTATATTTTATGTAAGTTTCATGTTAATGTATTTACACATAAACCTTCCGGAATAAATTCTCTAAATGATGGTCAAAACTGCATCAAAATCCGTTGCGTAGTTTAGAATAACAACGCGGACACACGGACAGACATGAAAAGTGACTTTAATTTATAGTAAGTGTATAGATATAGATATATTAGACACTGCAAAATATTTCTCGAAAATATTGATTTCTCTATAAATAAAAAAATTATGACTCACTGCAACTTTGTTTTAAAGTTATATAAGGCTATTTTATTCAACTACAATATTTTCCAAGAGAGTACCAAAAATAAAGGAGACACTCCCAAAACAACATAAAACGAAATTTTTCTTATAAAGAGTAAAGTGAAAAAGTTTCAGCACAAAATAAAATATTGCCTCCAGTAATAAAATATCTTGACAAAATCCATTTTACTCTGTGGTTAATATTAGGTACTTATAATAAAACCACTTACAATGAAACTTAACCGACGACGCCAGTTATAAATCACAATTCCGATTTCTCAAATTATGAAATTCTTTGAACAAGGAGTAAATTGATACGAGTGATTAACTTTGTATTAAATATAATAGACTCGTGTTTAATGTACTGAATTTATTAGAACGAGAAAATTTCAATTATCGCTACTAAAAATAGAAGTAGTCCAACACTCTTTTGTTGGACTACTTCTATTTTTAGTAGGTACTCGTATGTTTAATAATAAAAAATAATAATATGTCCGGGTGAGTCCATCAGACATATTATCTGTGGTTGTTCTCGTTTGGCTAACGGCAAGTACTTGCACAGGCATAACCAAGTAGCCAGGATTATCCACCAGCAACTTGCTTTGAAATATAAACTAGTGGATTCTGAGGTACCGTATTACAAGTATGTGTCCGACCCAGTTCTCGAAAATGACCAAATCACGTTGTACTGGGATCGGTCTATCATTACTGATAGGACTATTGTCGCCAATAAGCCTAATATAGTGGTGATAGATCGAATAGCGCGCCGCACAATGATTATCGATATTACCATTCCACATGGCGAGAACCTCGTGAAAGCTAAGAAAGAGAAACAAATTAAATATCTCGACTTATCACACGAGGTTGTTGACTTGTGGAATTTGAGCTCGGCTGTCCAAATGGCCAATGGTCTGCTGGGCGAAAGCTTCAATCAATATCTCGAGGGTCTCGTTAGGCGATTGGATCAAAGGCCTGATTCAGAAAGTAGTACTTCTCGATACGGCTCGCATCGTGAGGAGATTTCTGTCTCTGGAGCCCTAACCACCGATAACTTTGACCCTGCTCCCGATACCAGCGGACCACTATTTATTATATTTTTAAATGTTTTTATAAAAATATTTAAAAATGTATTTACTAAGTATGAAAATAAATAAATGAAATAATAATAATACAATTTAGTCAAGTATAAAGTAAAATAATTACACATGATACAACATTGTGTGTTTAACCAGCATATAATTCATGTATGCATCTATTTTAGTATATCTATATAATTGTATTATTTTTCACCAATGATAGCCCCATTTTTATTTCCACGCAATCACTCTTCATTCCAAGGTTGCCTGGAGGAGATCGCAGAAAGCGATAAGGCCGCCCATTGTATGCGTTGTAGAGTTATTAAAAAAAAAAATGTTATGTTTTTCTGGTGTACAATAAAGTCTTTAATAAATAAGGTATTCTTGAGTAAATGAAATCGATGTACAAAATTATGAAGCAGCACTTTGAAAATATATTATGTAACTTGTGTAATTTTGTTTTATTGGTGATGTGGAGTTCCTGTGAGGTTTGTGGTATAACGTCATATGTGGTATAACGATATATTGTGAAAAGTGCTATACCGTCCTAGAACTAGTATCTTTTATATCCATTGTCGCGAGTATTTGTAAATGTATCGAGTTTTCTAAAAGAAGTATTCATGTTTTTCTTTACTTCTTGTAACTTGATAGATCTTTTCCGCTTCAACGTTACCAGAAAAGCGATTATATTACGTGTAAGGCAGATAATATAAATACACGGTTATATTGATAAGCTATTCGTGTTTTGACAAGCACCAAAAAAACAGGGGTGTTCGGTAGTTATTGGGTTATATTTTCTTTTCATCTCCGTAAGAAAGTCGTAAAACTTCAAGGCTTATCCTTTGAGCTCGTTGTTATGTAAACCTATAATATTTCCTACATGAACAACAGGATATTTCGACCTGGTTTTATCATAAATATTATTATCTTTGAGTGTGAAATTGCAAGCATGAAAGTACCAAACTGCATAAATCTAAAAGAAGATGACAACTTTTTATGAGTTGTCATGTTCTTATTATTATTATACAACTTCGATTTTTTTCTAAAGTTTTTCCTGACTACCTGCTCCGTCGTCATCTATTTGGCACTAGACAGGGTCAAAAGAAATTAACTAACGAAACTCCGCAGACGTGATGGGTTTCCATATCATTCTAAATATGATAAAACAGAAAAATACTTGAAAAGATGTTTCTTTTTTTCTGGGTCATCTATTTGAGTTGGGTCAGTTACTTGAAATATCAGTTTAAAAAATGAGTTTTTATTGTGTAAGCTTCACAGAATGGGTATCGATATCTAAACACGAAAAAACAAAAAAAGTACTGATTTTCACAACCCATACTTCAAATAACACTAACAACGGTCGTTGACCCCAAAAAATGTTTTCAGCAAATAATTTATTTTTGTGTTATCATATAAATTCTACGAGTACTAGTACAGAATCGAAACAACTAAGTAAATATGCGAAATAATGACAGCACATAATTTAGAATAGAGTCGTTACTTTAAACAATTTCCTGACATTACAAACAAAAGAAAGAAAAGTGTCAAAAGAAAGTTCTATCACACTTTGAGAATCGAATTACAGTAGGTGTCAAATATTTTGGCGCGTTTTTCCTCGAAACGTCAAAGAAAATGCCAATGCTGGTAAATTTCGCGCAGGAAACTCCGGGTTGCCACCATTACGAATCGTAGTTTGATCTACACCGTTTTTTGTTGATCTGGGTCAAACTTTGTGATCTACTTATGTGACATTTTGAAACATTGGTAGGTGCGTATCTTTCATTTTATAAAAAGCACTGTTGTATATATCTCAAGAACTTCATAATTTGTTTTACCAAGCCAAACTACTCAGCTCAGACTTACTTATATTTAAAGCAGAATATGTGTCATGTGGGATAAACGTTGAAATAGTAACAACCTAGTTCAGAAACTAGATCAAACAACTTAGTTTTGCATTTACAATGTTAGCGGTTATGTTGTCCGCCACGTACTTAGCAATTGTCGGTCTAGCAATGTCTCTGGGTCGTGCTTATGTGGCGTAAAAGACGAGTAGTTTTAATTTTTAATTACAACTCTCAATGAAAACTTTTTCAGTCTTTTTAGGGTTCCGTACCCAAGGAGTAAAACGGGACCCTATTACTAAGACTCCGCTATCCGTCCTTCTGTCTGTCCGTCTGTCACCAGGCTGTATCTCATGAACCGTGATAGTTAGACAGTTGAAATTTTCACAGATGATGTATTTCTGTTGCCGCTATAACAAAAAATACAAAAAACAGAATAAATAATTAAGGGGGCTCCATACAACAAACATGATTTTTTGCCGTTTTTATAGATAATGGTACGGAACCCTTCGTGCGCGAGTGCGACTCGCACTTGGCCGGTTTTTTATGTAACAGCTGACTGTCCTGAGTATATGAACTCTTCCTTATACCACAGGTTCTATATCTATACTTATTATACATTTAAAGTAGCTTTTCGTGTCCGATTATGTGACCAAGTTGTTCTTTTTCTAAACTACTGATTTTGATGCGGTTTTCTTCACAGTATTTATTAAACTTGCAAATAATCAAGAAATCTTGACGTTTTGTTAAGTTGTAAAAACCGTGCCAGCAAGAAGCGGGTTGCTACTATATGTATGTATAATTCTGTGCCCTTGTCAAGTCGTTCCGGGAACAGGTGAGGCCACAATGGGCCATAGATCGTGAATATTACAAACGTCTGGTAATCTCGACCACGAGAAAACAATGGCGAACCAGGGTATCGTTATTGTGTGGTTTAAGTATTCAATTATTCAGTTGATGTTTCACGTAGAAGCGAAAGGCTTTTGACGTCGAACCATCTCACTTCACAGACGTCTTTACAATAATTGACTTGTCTATCATCGGATGTTTCTGTATAACTAAAATAATATTTACACACAACAATGATTATTACGTGTAGGTATTTTTTTAGTTATTTGTTTATATTTAAGTTATAAAATAAATGTTTATATTGCAGTTTTGTTTTCGTTACCATAATTATTATGGTAACGAAAACAAAACTACATTATATTTTTTTTTTCCATAACATTTTCACTCTCATTTATTTTTATTAATACAATACTAAACTTTCTTATGCATCATATTGCATTTCCAAGAGTGACCTTTACTAACAGTCTCGTTTTGTCTGCAGCAAACGTCGGGAATTACGAGTGCGGGCGAGAGCAGTCGACAAACAGTCCAGGAAGTGGCCGGCAAGCGGCTAGCTACCAGGTTCGCCCCATAGTATTATAGCAACGAAACATATCCTGCCTTGTTTTGACGCACTATTGTCTAGCGTTTTAACGTTTTTCGATTTCCTTTAGCTGTGGGTAGCAATAATAGTTCTGTTAACGTTTCGTTATTGGTTACTTTGTGACAGTTTTGCTGTTGCTGTGTCGTGTTGTGTTTTGAATTGATTTTGTAGCATTTTTGTTTCTATTGTTGGGATTTATTGTACAGTGTTTTAAACAGATCTGGGTTGTTTCTATTAGGGTTAAATTACTGTGATCTAAATTTTCATTAGAATCATTTTGTATGGGATTATACAATTTTTGGCAGCTGGGACCGCATTATGCTGTTTCTGTTGCAATCTGAGATTGCCAACACAGTTTTCGGCATGTACCATCAAACGGGGTGAATAGGGATGCAAAGATGAACCGGAATGAAACTTTAAAAGCGATTTTAACTTTGAAATAATATAGGATGTTGCCAGCAAGGGCACTTAATCGTTAATTATAATAAAGTAAATACATTAGAGTCCTTTTTGGCAACAAACTATATTATTTCAATGTTAAAATCCCTTTTAAAGTTTCGTCTTGATTCACCCCTGCATCCCTATTCACCCCGTTTGACGGTATATTATAAAAAAAACAAAGGTAGTTGGCATAAAATGGTCCAAATCTATGCGAAAAACGGATAAAATTGTGATGCAGGTACCTACACGTTCTTCAAATGAAAATTTATAAACGAAAGTAGTTAAAACTAAAACTCAAAGTATTTATTTCAAATAAACCAATTACAGGCATTTTTGAATTGTCTAGGGGTCGGTCAGCCAGAAAGATGAAGCTAGTTGCCCATTCCAAAGCGTAGTAGATACTTATAGAGAAGAACGGGCAAGAAACTCCACGCACATTCTTTTAAGTCAAAATATTGTTAAAAAAATATTTTAGTTACATCATTCATGTTGAAATTATGCATCTGAGAACGATGCAGAACGTTAAAATCGACCGTATTACTTTTCTAAAAACAATTAAAATATTAAATTAAATTAAAATAAGTCGTGGCAGCTAAGCGATGACCAGTCCCTACTGACGGCACCCGTTCACGAACATGACGCATGGATTAGCACCATTCAGCTCAACCATTTTGAAGGGAGCTAAATGGTCAGAAACATGCGCTACCATCAGCGAGACATTGGAGTGAGCAATTGAGCATGACATATTCTCAGCCATCTCAGGCATAATCAAGTCAATGGAAGACGTACCCAGTAAATGGTAGCTTTAAAGTATGTACATACTTACACACACATGTTCTTTAGAATTATACAATACTAAAATATTAAATTCATACAATGCAAAGATAGATTTTAAAACCTTCAGCAGCTCCAACAGTGTTTCCAAATGCTAATAAATTAGTTTATGCGCCCTTGGGGAGCAGGACCAGCGTTGAGCCAAGCATGTTAAAGGCGCAAACAGGCGCGACGCGACAGCTCTACGCAACTCTAATAGAACAAATTCTATGAAAACTTCATGGAAATTGTTCTACAAGAGTCGCGTCATGCCTGTCTGCGGGAAACCTTTATCAGCGATATAAATGTTAATAGCATGAACTTCACATTACACTTAAAAGGAAGCACCTTAAGGGTGAAGCCCCAGATTTCCCGCGAAATTAAATTTTTCTTACGTGTTTTGTAATTATCGTGTCGGTGTCAGGTTGTATGTTGAACAAAATAAGATTTGCGACCGTAACAAATATGTATTTACAGAATTATAATCATTAAAATTATCAATACATCCCTCTAAGTTCATATAATCCTATTGATTGATATTTTATGAAATTGAATGAATTGAATTGTGTGTTATGTGTTTTTTTTTTGTAATTTATCTAATTCTCTGTGGACCAAGAAATTAGCGCTTTATTAAGGAGGAGGATCGTAGCAGGTGGCGCTTTGTAGTTTCTACCTACCCCCATGCGATGAAGGCGTGAGTTTATGTATGTATGTGTAGTATTAAGATATTTTCTCCCTGGTGTGAATCATAAAAAAAATACAAAAGCTTTATGGCAAAAAAGAAAAGGCGATGACAGACAATAATCTTACATCTAACACAATTAATTTTGTACATCACAATCTTTTGATTTGTCCGTTGACCCCCAAACTAAGCAGGGCTTGTATCTTGGGGTTCGGAGTGCGATTGAGCAGAAGGGAATATGTCGGTTTACAAAGCTGGTTTAGTAAAGCGTATGTGTAGTGTGTATGATTGTATGTTTGTGTTTGTGTCTGTGGGGGTGAAAGTTGAGAGAGGGATGCTGTTTGCTGGCACCTTAGCTTGTCGAAAAAAGTTAGAAAAAAAGATTTGGATGCTAGTTGCAGAAACCATTTCTTTAGAACACTAATTATAAGGCGAGCCGCTAACAAGTCCTAAGTATTTATCTAAATGCACTTGTAATAAATTGTCACGCTCAATATGCTTACAAAACTTGTCTTATATCTTTTCTTTAACTCCGTGCATAGTTCATGTGATCTATAGTATTATGCAGTCATAGTACGTGAAATGTTGTTCTGCAAAGCAAAATGTTATTGTATTGCCTCCAAAAGCATAAACACGATAATTTGCATATCGAAATAATATCAGTTACAGACTTCCCACCAACACAAACATGTTGGCAATTCGGTTTAGCCGCGGTTTCGACTGCTGATTTCAACTAGTCGCATTTTTATTTAATTATAATAGCTAGATATAAATGCACACAGCTAATACAGTAAACTCAAACTCAAAGCATTTATTTCAATTAAACCATTTACAGAAACTTTTGAACTATCAAAGAGTCGGTCAGTTTTTCAGAAAGTTGAAGCTAGTTGCCCATTCCAAACTGTAGATCTCTATGGAGAAGAACAGGCAAATAGCTCCTGCAAGGACACTCTTTTAAATCAGGATATTACAAAATCCTGGGTACATTATTCTTGTTGCGTTTATATGTGAGAACAATGTAAAAAAAAATGAAGAAAAATTTAAAATAAAAGATTAAAACTAAATAAATTAGCTTTCTGGTGACTATGGTTTAATTTTTTGACTGTTTTTATTAGCTGTAAGTCTGCCATGTGCTAAAATAAATAAATAAATAAGCCGTGGCTGTTAAGAGATGACCAGTCTCAACCGATGGCGCCCGTTCACGAACATGACCTGTGGATCAGCACCATCCAGCTCAACCATTTTGTAGGGAACCGAATCTATTAATAATAATAGTACTAATAGTCTGTTTGTTATTACAATAGTGAAAAGTTTGCTTTAGTGTTACAGCACAGCAAAGGTTTATTATTTTACATATTTTATATTTTGGGTATCCGATACGTAACAAAATAATAGCAAAATGTTTGGTCATCAGAAAAGTCTTCTGTTCAAATGTGAATACTATTTGGTAGGCACCTAATTAAATGGCTAAATAGCCATTTCATTAAGTACCTACCAAATAGTACCCAATCATTTTTTTTTTATATTTTGATTGGTTTATTACAAATATATTAAACCAATCCAAACTAAGACATTTTGATTGGTTTAATTTAAAAAAGCCTAGAGAAGAGAACAATTGGGTCTCCCCATTTGTTAAAATTTGCATAAACATATTTCTGCCAAAAAAAGAAGAGGGCAACAAACTCCTTAGCAACACGTATGTGCTTACTAGGCTTATGTTTTAGTACCTAAAAAACCGCCAGTTAGAAGGGTCGATTTTTTCCACATAATTTATCGGAAGGGGTACTGTGGTATCATCACAATTTATTTATTTTCCAAATAAAAACCGTCACATAATGTATTCCCGACATGTATAGAATAAACTCACAATTTGATGGTGAAAATTGTAAACTGTTTTTCAAAATCACAAGTAATTAATCACGTAGTATTGACTTTTGTCTGAAACAGTATTTCAGTAGGTATAAAAATCAATACAACGTTCAGACTTCAGCAAAAATTGCTGTTATGTTAGGTCAGATCAACAATCTCGTAGATATAATTACGAGCTATTTCAAGCACGTAAGGCTTTGCTTAATGTAGCTCGCGAAATTCAAAATGTCTTACGTCTTTCGCAAATAAATTATGAGTTTAGTGGGTGTCACCTTAACTAATGCAAAACTAGATTTTGACAAGGCCTCAACTTCAAATTCTCAAAGTAGAAAACGGTCCTAAGGGCTGTCTGCTCGCGATTTCATGCTGACATTGGGCACGACAATAATTGTCGCACTATGAATAAGATTACGCTGAACAACTCAAAGCCTTTATTATAAATAAACCAATTACAGGCACTTTTGAATTGTGAAGGGGTCGGTCAGTCAGAAAGATGAAGCTAGTTGCCCATTCCAAAGCGTAGTAGGTACTGTTATACCTTTCTCAATTATGAAAGTGGGGGTGTAAGAGAAAGGAAACTATATTTAATATTTAAATAGATTATTATATTTTATCAATGAATTTTCCTAATACACCGGCATGCCCTAGCTCTGCCTATCTGCTTCTCTAAACAAACTACCATCACTTTTCCTTCTAAAGCTTATTTCAAACTTGCTTGACTGTTCGAGAGTAACCATCGATAATATATTACTAGCCAGTCAACATAAGGTTGACACATGCAGATAACCTCTACAGTACCTATGGAGAATAACGGGCAAGAAACTCCACGGACACTCTTTTAAATCAAAATATGGTTACAAAATATTGGTTACACCATTTATGTTGAAAATAAGCATGTGAGAACGATGCAGAATGTTAAAAGCTTCCGTAATAAGAAGATAAAAACAATTCAAATATTAAATTAAATCCGGGTATTAAAATAAAAAATAAATTGTCCGGGTAATAAACCCAGATCCTCTTTATGCGCGTAACAAAAAGCTGTAGTATATTCATATTAAGTCCTTGTTTGACGTTAAAATAGCATTTTTCTAGGATTTTCTGGCACGTGGAAAATTCTCAGAAACCTTTCTCGCATTGCCGCAGGTGTGATTGTGTTACTACATTTTCGGTTTCATTTCGTATGTTATTGGAATGCTTACTACTGGCTGACGAAATTATTATCTTTTTCGGGTGGAAATCCACATGGATACTCTCCATGTCCGGAAGGCAGAGGGTCGGATTTCTACCGACTTAATCACATAAGAAGGGCACCGGAATCTCCGGTAGTACGCTTCGGTGCCCTTGATACGCTTTTGACACGTCCTTGGGGAAACAAACTCGTTGCCCCCGTCATGAACATAATTGTAATTTACCTTTGTTCGTTCGTGAAACCCACGTTGTAATTAAATATTTGTTTAATCAATCAAATTAGCTTGGTACACAAAATACAACCCAAGTTTCTCTACGAAATTCGGTCCACCATTATTAACGTTTACTGGACAAATAATATCGGCTGCTTGTTTAAATAATTCTGAGAACTTCTATCTAGCATTTGCTACGCGAAGTTTTTTAATTGATATTCTCCGTCCTGCCAGTCGGCTCCATGATCCGATACATCATGCGGTATTACGAATATCTATATAGAAAGCCGATTCAGCTGAATACCAGTATTTTACATAGAGCAGTCGCTCCAGTAACTTGGTTGTGCAGGTCAGATAGGCAGTCGCCTATCTGACCTGCACAACCCAGTTACTAGGTAATATGATACCCCTTCGTAAGACTGGTTGTCAGATTTTTGGGCTTCTGACGACCTGTAATGACCGTCAAAGATCCACGAATGACAGCCGGGACCACAACGGCTTAACGTGTTCTCCGAGGCACGGAGGGGTTTTGGTATATAAAGATGGTCAGCCATCCACGAACCTGATCGATTGACCCGTGTGGCTGTTATTACTTAGTCACAAGTAAATGTATTTCTATATGCACTGAGTGGGTGTCAATACAGAATAGTAGGAAATGAATCCACTCAGTTCATATTTTAAATGTTTATAAATCTGTTTTATATCAGTACAATCAAGCTCGTTATCACCATCATTGCCTTCAATATTGAAGAACTTAAGCTTAAGAGAAGGTATTATTTATTTTAGCGCCCAAACATATATTTTTCTTGTATATTGTAAAATGTTACGACTTAAAAATAAACAGTTAGTTCTGTTGCTAAGTGATACATTTACCAACCTGTGGAGAAATATTTCTAAAATGCTACAACTGCCGTTTTCTTTCTAGCGTTGCCAACGTGTCTAGCGGGTCGTAACATTTTCTTGTCTTTAAATTTTACTTATTTTAATATTCTCTTTAGTTTTCTTGGTTTAAAAATAAAAAACTTGGTTAATGATATCACACCTGAAGTTTATTTGAAGGTGTCTTAAGAGAGATTATTTTATTTTGTAACGAAATATTATTCAATTAATTGGATGTTGGTAAAAATAAAAAAGAATATATCATCCATTTAAAACTTGAGTGCACCATCCACTTTATTCCATCCATACTAACTAAAATGTAAAAAAATATACCATCCATAATTTTTTAATTCGATTAGTTCGATAGGGAGCCAAAATCCATAGTAATCCTTGGATTGGAAGTTTTTTTAAAATAAACGAAAATAAAAGAAAAAGTAGCAAATGCTTAATTTTAGTACACAATTTGCATCTTATTACATTTTACCGTGCGAAAATCGTTACCGTTTTCTATAGCCCGTTTCCTTTTGCAAAACTTCAGTGGGGAAACGATATTTTTCATTGTTAAAATATTTTTACCTCCGTCTAGCAAACTGCGACTCCCGTTTTTGCCAAAAGCACTTCTTTTATCACATTTTCGCTGCCTACAAAATATTTTGGCACAGCAGATTCAACCTAACATTTTGTTTTATCGTTCATTCTATAAAGGTACATCTATTTGGCGAATGAATATAAGCGTTTCTATTCACTCGTTCCAAAATGAATATTTCATAAAGGAATTCCGTGACACTTGCCGGTGAGGTTAGCATTTGGGTATGACTTCTTTTCAATTTATACCGCCACGAAATATTCATTGTGTGATTTGATACACAAATCAGTAGGATCACTTCGTTGTGCGTTCGTCTGTCAGTCTGCCAAGACCCTTTTTCTAAGGAACGTGAGGAGGTATCAAGTTCAAATGAATATCAAATACGTAGGTCTGCGGTCCCTTGGAATTCGAAAAAAATCAAGCTTATAAGTAAACGCAATAAAAAAATACGGTCATTTATGCGATAGATTTTGATACTCGCAAATAAATCAAAACCCATAGGGTACTTCTCGTTGACCTAGAATCATTCAATTTGGCAAGAAGTTAGGTCTCACAGGACAAGTAAAGGAAAAAGTCCGAAAATCGTGAATTAGGTAATAATTATTATCATATTTTTATTTGCGATTACAAACGTACATTTGCAGTTATAGAATTGACCGTGACGTATATCGATGAATGGGAGAACATGTTTTTCTAATACAATGTTAAGTTTGTTTTTATGATAAACTCGTACAAACTATGGTACCCTTCATTGTGCATGGCCCGACACGCACTTGGCCGGTTTTTATCGCATCGACTAATTCTTGAGGAAGAGTTAAGAAAAAGAAATAAGCCAGAAAGAACGCTAAGCGAAAACGAAGTAAAAGCGCGAACGGGCGATGGGATGCGACGCGATGGATCGGGGGCCGAAATTTCACACGGACGAAGTCGCGGGCAGAAGCTAGTTCATGATTAGAACACATTAACAACAAACAACAATATCTAAAACTAGGTATGGTGTATTTCTTTTATTTCTTATGTTATTGGTATTTTTGTATTTCGTATGCTGCACTGGTTGACGTCATCCCGTCAACGCAAGCTGTCGCTGAAAACCAGCGCTGGGGCTCTGTTGCGTGGATGTGACGCATATTTTCACCCAACTCGTTCTTTTTTGTATTTGTATGTTTTTCTTTGCGTCATGTTTACCGCATTTTTTTTTTTTTACTTTCTGTTATAATAATAAAGCCTTTTTAATGTGAACTAAGTATACCTACTTTTATAATCATTGAGAAAACTTCGAACGCACTTTGCGGGAACTGTGTCTCAAAATCCAATCACTTCAGCTAGGTAGTTGAAAAATTTGATTTAAAAGAGTGTCCGTGGAGTTTCTTGCCCGTTCTTCTCCATAGGTACCTACTACGCTTTGGAATGGGCAACTAGCTTCATCTTTCTGACTGATCGACCCCTTGACAATTCAAAAGTGCCTGTAATTGGTTTATTTGAAATAAATGCTTTGAGTTTGAGTTTGAGAAATATTTATTTATTTATTTAACCATTTCTGTACACACATACGTATATAGAGACAAGAAGAAAAGAATAGCAAAATATGTACAATGGTGATTCTTATTTCTAAAGAAATCTGTTCCAGCTTACCTGATCTAGGTAAGTAGATAAAAAGAGATACAATCATACAACAAAAATACACGACAATTATAAAATCATTGACTAAAAGAAAGCAAGAAAAATATTTTATTTGGGACACGCACAGGAAATACAAAAAGTAAAAATAAAAATAATAATTAAAAAGGAGAATTTAAAACTAACAAAATTAACAATAAAAACAACAATGGCAACACCACCGTGTCAACAAAACGTCGCATTTTCAATTTTTAAAATTTTTATTATAACAGTGAACGCAATTTCGACCCATTTTTACCATAGTTTTTCCTGTAAAATCAGAACTCATCATCAAAATCATTGAAACTCCAAAAAAAAAGCCATATACAATAATTAAATAAAATAGATCAAAAAGTACAGATTCGGAGGTGACATGACAGTTGTCACCTTCAAAAGGCAACAATACAATGATTTCGTCTATGCAACAATGAAAAATAGTATGAAAATGATAAAATGTTGACAAGATCGGCCACACTACGAGCACGCCCACCACCTCCGGACTCTTCGCTCAGCTCCGCCTCGCCGCCGCCGGTACCCAGCCTCACTGTGAGCGCTGTGACGACACCGGCTGCGGTAGTTGCGTCGAGCTCGAGCGACGAGTATTTCTCCCCGCCCACGACGCCACCACCTGTTCGTCGACGTGGAGGACACCGGCCGCCGGACGGCTTAGGACCTCGAGGCCCACTGGCTTCTGATAGGGTCCCAGCTCCCGGCGGAAGTGTGCAGCGCATGAGATGGACACGATCCATCAATGAAAACGTCATGCGCTCATACTATGGGGCTACAGATGGGGGAAAAAATCTGACCGCGTACCGTGTCCGGATGCTCTCTCTTTTTCAGGTGCTTGAGCCAGCTGTCAACGTTTCGGCACAACGACTGTCGGATCAGGTGCGGGTCATCCAACGTAATCATATGTTGGATGACACTATACTTGATCGCCTGCGAAGTGAAATGCAGAGTAGTCATGTCATCGCCCCCCCGTCTCAGACCGTTGTAGTACTACCACAGTCTAACATAAGTCAAGAAGACGAGGGGAGTGATGACAGGACTACAAACGTAAGTACCCAGTGCAATGAGGAATTGAGGAGTGCTTTGGAGGATGCGATTCGAGAATATCGGTTCATATCGCCCGAACTTAGACCACGCTTACCTCGTTTGCCCATGCATAATAAAAATAGGGCGCTGGTGGCGGTCCTGGATGCGCAGTTGTCAAATTATTTTGATGACTGCGTAGACCTCGCCGATACTCATTCGATTCTGTACTGCGGGGCTGTAGCGGCATGCCGTGTAGCTCACGTTAAATTTGCTATTGATTCTAGAGCTACACGACCGAAACCAGCCGTACCAGCTTGGCAGTTCAGAATTGAACGCCGTATTGGTGGGGCCAGAACGCTCATCGGCAAACTAATCTGCTTCAGGGAGGGCAATACTCGCCCTAGAGTGATGCGCTTTGTGAGACGCGCGTTCGCAGGGACTAATATCAGCCCTCAGGACTATATGTCCTGTGTCACAGAGCGCATCGACTTCCTGAAGCAGAAAGTGTATGCATGGGCGAACCGTATTCGTAGGTATAAGCGGCGAGTGGAGCGATACACTCAGAATCGCACCTTCCAACGCGATCAAAGGTGGGTTTATAGGGGTTGGGAGCGACCGGTTCAAGATGTGGCTGACACGTGCCTACCAGATGATGATGCCATGTGTTCTTTCTGGCGCAATATCTGGTCGGTGCCTGTCAGTCACACCGAAGGCGATTGGGGTCGGAAAGTCGAGCGAGCCTGCGATCCAATACCAGAAATGGGGGCTATTACCATCTGCCCCCAAGATGTAACTCGTGCAGTCCGTCCGCTGCCTAACTGGAAGTCTCCAGGGCCGGACGGACTGCAAAACTTTTGGATTAAATGGTTCGTAAGGTCGCACGCTCGCTTGGCGGCTCAGTACCAGACTGCTTTGGAGTCTGGTTCGCTACCCCAGTTCCTAACCACAGGAGTTACCCACCTGCTCCATAAATCAGATAGCACTGCGGAACCCAAAAATTATAGACCGATCACGTGTTTACCGACGGTCTATAAAGTTCTTACATCCATTTTGAGGGCTAAAATTAACAAACATATAAACACCAACTCTATCATGTCTCCTTCTCAAAATGGATGTAGGAACGGGTCCCGTGGTACTAAGGAGCTACTCCTCATTGATATGACCATTAGCCAACAAGTTCGTCGTTCCCGAAAGGATCTGTCGACATGTTGGATAGATTACAAGAAGGCCTATGACTCGGTGCCACATACATGGCTTATGAGGGTGCTGGAGTTGTATAAAGTAGATGCAACTCTGCGCACCTTCCTGATGTCATGTATGGGGCAATGGAGAACGGTCCTTCACTATCCAGGATGTCGAAATATCCAGAGGAATAGCGAACCGATAAGGATCGAGCGAGGCATATTTCAGGGTGATAGTTTGAGTCCGCTTTGGTTCTGCTTAGCCTTGAATCCTCTAAGCACACTGCTGGAAGATTCAGGTCTAGGCTATCGGCTGAGGAGAGGTGGTCAGGTTATATCTCACCTCCTTTACATGGATGACCTAAAACTCTTTGCCCCCAACAATTTGCAACTGATGGAGCTACTGAAAGTAACTGAAATGTTCAGTAGTGCCATCAGAATGGAATTTGGTGTGGACAAATGTGCGGTCATGCATGTAAAGCGAGGGGAGATTGTGGAATCCGTCGGAACCCAACTCTCGGATTCCATAAACCTTAGAACCCTCTCTGCATCCGAAACCTATAAGTATTTGGGTATGTCGGAAGCATTGGGCATCAACGGTACTGACATGAAGCAATCGTTAAGGGAACGCTTCTTTGGCCGCCTGAAAAAAGTATTTAATAGTCTTCTATCAGGCGGAAACAAGGTACGCGCCTTTAACGGTTGGGTCATGCCGGTTTTGATGTACTCTTTTGGCATACTCAAATGGACTCAGACCGAACTCGACGCCCTGGATAGGAAGGTCCGTACACTGCTGACTGCAAATCGAATGCATCATCCACGGTCATCGGTAATGAGGCTGTATATCCCGCGAAAATGTGGAGGTCGAGGCTTTTTAAATGCTAAAAACCTCCACAATCGCGAGATATGCAGTCTCAGGGAATATTTCTTAGAGGCCGACGTGGGGATGCATCGAGATGTGGTCAAAGTGGACAAGGGCCTCACCCCGCTCTCCTTGGCTAAAGAGAACTGGCGCAAGCCAGTAGTGCTTGACACTAATGATCGCATGGAAGTATGGCAGAGTAAGGAGCTTCACGGACGCTATTTTCGGGCCCTACATGGACCCGATATAGATCAACTAGCGTCCGTAGCCTGGCTGCGTTTCGGTGACCTCTTCGGAGAAACCGAAGGTTTTGTCTGTGCAATTATGGACGAAGTTATGATGACAAACAACTACCGGAGATTTATTGTGAAAGACAGCACGGTTGACATTTGTCGGGCATGCCACCGTCCGGGTGAATCAATCAGACACATTATCTCCGGATGTTCTAGTCTAGCTAACGAAGAATACTTGCATAGACACAACCTTGTAGCCAGGATTATCCATCAGCAACTTGCTCTCAAATACAGCCTTGTAGAATCGGAAGTGCCGTACTACAGGTATGTGCCCGACCCAGTTCTCGAAAATGGAAATATCACATTGTACTGGGATCGATCCATCATCACTGACAGGACTATTGTTGCCAATAAGCCTGATATAGTGGTGGTGGATCGATTAGAGCGGCGTGCAATGATTGTTGACATAACGGTCCCACATGACGGGAACCTCGTGAAAGCCGAGAAAGATAAACAAATCAAATATCTTGACTTGGCTCGCGAGGTTGTCGACATGTGGGATGTGAACTCAGCGATCATTGTACCGATAGTCGTCACAGCCAATGGATTAATAGCCAAGAGCCTCGACCAACACCTGAGGAGGCTCTCGTTGGGCAGCTGGATCAAGGGCTTGATTCAGAAGGCGGTACTTTTGGACACGGCCCGCATTGTTAGGAGGTTTCTCTCTCTGGAGCCCTGACCGCCGGTAGCTTGGACCCTGTTCCCGATACCGGTGGGCCACTATTTTTTATATTTTTAAATGTTTTTATATTTTTATATTGTAATATTTAAAAATATAATTTATATGTGTATATCTAAGAAATAAAGGAAAACAACAATAAGCAAGTAAAAAACCTGTGCGAGGCCAAAATGGTTCCTATCTGAGCATAATGCTGCGATATTTAAAAAATCCTCCACTACCACTAAGCCGCTTATTTATAAAAACTCGAAGATTTATAAACGCTCTAAAGTTGTCCACCAGTTCTCGTCATATTTATCTCAATAAAGTAACGGGGTCTGACCTTAAACAGGAGTTTAGTTGTAAGCTGTTTATGAACAAGGTTAGTCTCTCTCTATACACTACAAGTACTCGTACCTCCTCTTGATATCGATTGAAACTTAGCTAACTCACAGCAAACATCAAGTTAAGTTTACATTCAGTTTTAATCGAAGCTCTGTTAGTTAGGGAGTTGACGTGGCATTTGTAAGCGTGGTCCAGCCTAGTATGTGATTCTGGATTGACGTTTAGCTTCGTCAACGCAATGCTCAAGGGTTGTATGTACCTTTATACAGAAATGTGTTTTTAAGTGTAATATATATGGCACTAAATATTATCATAATTATCTTATTTCATAAAACATATACTATGTACTGTTGTAACTGTAAGGTTAATCATACTGCCTTAAAATATTTGTAAGCATTTTCTGCGTAACCTTCACACCGACAAGTTAAGGAAGGAAATCTCACGAGGTTACAAGCGGTTTCCTCCAAGGAACATTTGTAAACCTCTACATACAGAACACTCGGAAGCTGAGAATGTACCCACAGTACGCCGTGATTCAATTCACTCCGATCTTAACAAACATTTCCGTTATCCTTTTTCTTGGAAAATGGATGCAGCCACAGTGTCGGTTTGTAACATTTATTGTTCACTTCTTATTGCTCCATCGTTTAGGGCGCAATTGAGCTGTTTTGTCCATCATCTTAATAAAAAATTTCAAGTTCTTTTTTGTTGCATAAATAATTATTTCAGTAATTTGTCTGTCAGCACAATTTTTTAAGTATTCCCGTTTGAGCACCTATGGTGCACCTATGGTGCATGGGAATAACTATGGTGCTCAATGCATAGGTGCCCTCAAAATAGGTGCTCAAACGGGAATACTTCAAACTTTTACCACAGACCCATTTTTTTATGTTTTCTACCTTATTATAAAGTTTACTAGTTAGTTTCTGCTAGTACGTTTGACAGCAAAATATGCACCCTCGGTGGTTTTAAAAACTGATGAAAGTTGCACGTTCATTTTCGGCACTACCCAGCTCACTACGAAAATTCGTCCAGCCATATTGAATTTTGTCGGTGGCGGTCACGCGTATTTGGTTTTAATCCTTCCCGATCACTCACGGATTTCACCATTTTAAAGTTATTAATAGGGCCAGGCTGCAAATGCTTTGCGCTGAATATTTTAAACTTATTCCAACACTGGGATGCGTATGTATATTATTCAAGCTCTGATTAATTACATGGTTTTGAACCATCAGTGGGTCTGAACCATATACTTAATTAGAGCTTATGACATGTTTTGTTTGTTCAGACACAGAATACATAAAATATAAGCAATGGTTTATTTGGCTTCTAGACCATTATAAGTAGCTTTACGGCACAACAGGTTTTTTTACACTCATTACACTCACTCGTTTTAAGGCAGACAATCGCGACGCGACAGCGCGACTCGGCTTTCGTAGAACAATTCCCATGAAGTTTTCATAGAAATTGTTATACTAGAGTCGCGTCGCACTGTCGCGTTGCGCCTGTTTGCGTCCTTGCGTCACCACAAACAAAGTCCGTCCTTAGCGATAACGTGTGTAGGTGGCAACCTATAGCTTTTTAAGTTTGTATGTGTGCCCAGTTACACACAGTGTGCTAGCAGTGCTGCGGCACTGCTATGCATTGCGATTAGGATTGAAGTAAGAGGACTCTACTTCGCTTTTGCCGTCATCCTATTTGTATTTATGTGAAACGTGAAAACGAGAATATTTTGCTGAAATTCTGTGGTCTTCACGAACCTATGATCAATGTTGGTCTGTAATGGTACCTAGACGCGTGTATTTTACCTAAAATGGCCTAAATCATACGGTCAAATTGAACATAAATTACCCTTTGGAGTGCGAAAACTTTTGGTCTCGCCAGATTGTTCGATGGAACTTCGGCCGCTTACATCCGTCGGTGCCTACGCCATTCAAACTTGAAGGGACAACGATGTCGACCGAAGGTCAATGACTTTGTAGTTTCTTTCAGCTGTGCAAGCCACTTACTGTGGTATTATAATTATATTTCTTTGATAAATACCCGAAAAAGAAAAAAATATACTGTTTATTTTCCATTTTATTACTAATTTTGTTTTACCTACTTACCAGGCCAACATTATCAAAGGATTGTGGGAAGCTACCGGCAGCAATTTCAGACAAACATTGTCTTGAGTGTAGATCATAGTGCAATTTTTTTCAAAACTTAGACCCTAGAGGAACTTTTTGATTTATCATAAATTTCTTTAAACAGGAATAAGTATCCGAAAACAATCTCCTAGATCCTGAAGTTCCGAGAGCTGCACGATTACTGACAAATGCGTGCACTGACTGGACAGGTTCACTCAATCTGTGTGGTTCTTTCCTCAAAAAATCATTTCAGAAACTAATCTACATGGTCTTCACATGATCTGACCAAGATTATGTCTGAACTTTATAAAGACTGTGACCTCTGAGTTTGTTTCAGCCTTTCTTCTCAGAGTACTCAGATAGGAAACGCCGACCTCATCTAGTTTAAAAAATATGATAAATGTGTAAAAGTGTTTGTAAAAACCTACTTACAGAATTATAATCATTTATCATTTAATCTTCCGCATTCATAGAAAAATGGTTAAGTCAAAATAACTTTACCCTACATTTTTTACCTACTATTACGAATATCAAAAACGTCTGACGGAAAAATATGGAAATGTTTACTCATTTATCGAAACCCGTCCGATCTCGGTCTATAATTGACAATTTATCTAACAGGAAAATGTCGCAGTTTCCCGTAATCTACCCCACCCCAGGGAGAGGTGTTTATATTCCAAGGCTCTTCCTAAACTGATTAAAAATATGTACTTACGTTACATAGCATAATCAGCCTATAATGTTCCCACTGCTAGGACACAGGCCTCCTCTCGGTGAGAGGGAGTGGGCTGTAATCCACCACGTGGGCCCGGTGCGGGTTGGTGGATGTCACGTCTTCGGATTTTTGGTTCAAGGACATGCCGGTTTCCTCACTATGTTTTCCTTTACCGTTTTGAGAACAGTGGTTATGAAATAATTTACTCAAAGTAAAGTGCATGTCTGGGATCGAACCTACGACCTACAAATCGTAAGTCGCGGCCGTTACCACTGGGCCACCACTGCTTACGTTGGATATTTGACTTTAATATAACCATATTAAATCTAAACTAGCTTTTGCCCGCGACGTCATTCGCGTGGAAATCGTAAGATACACAAGATACTAAAATAACAGTCTATATAAAACTCCGTAAGCCCCTGACCCAGCGCATCCCATTGCATCGCCTGTGCGCACTATTATCTACTTCGTTTTTGCTTAGCTTTCATTTTTTTCTTTTTGTTCTGCTCCTTAAGGTCATAGCGTGATGTTAAATAGCCTTCCAGCGTGCTGTAAAATGTTTCTCAAGAATTGGGCTATAAAATGCAAACATATTTTTTCAAATCCGACTGGATGTTCCAGAGATTAGCGTGTTCAAAGAGAAAAACTCTTCTGCTTTATTATATTAGTAGATATGATAGACCCAGACAGAGAAACGTTTTAGTTATTGTTAATTACCTCTATTAAAAACAATACGACTGTATCCCTTTAAATGTTCTTATTGTGGTACATGAAGTGAAATCTAAATATTTCCTAGATTTAATTTAGGAAATATTTAGTGAATAGTCTGAATTTTCGTGATGTGTAGTGTCATTTCTTTTTGTTTGTTTTCATAATAATTACTTTTATCAAGTACTATTTGTTTTAGTATAAGAGAAGTACATCCTCTTTTTTCTCTTCCTATCTTCTTCTTTGTTTTTGTAACTTGAATATTGTATCTTCACTGTAACATTAACCTAGGTAATCTGTAGAAACGTCCTGAATTGTAAATTTACCCACTTCCAATTATTTTGTAATTTGAGATATAATAATTATATAATGAACAAATGTTTGTTTTCCCTAACAAAATAAATTAATAAATAAATCCATAACTTGTGCCTAATCAAGAAAACATTACTTACTATATTTCCAGAGGTGCAAACAAAACCAGCACCCTAATTATGTAACACACTATCTATCACAATCTGAATCATTTTGAAGCCTATTGCTAACCCATTGCTTCATATGTTCGAAAAATTTGTCTGCTCAACAACATAAATAACGCAATGAATGTTGTTGAACTGTCAAAATGAAACCCATTCCTACTGTTAGTGTGTTACGTAATTACCCCGCAGATTCATGCCGAAACTATCGTTCAATTTTAACTACAACCTACAGCTTAATAAACCAATAACTAACTAAAAGTTCCCAAACTGTTGTTTAGTGTGTTTCAGTTAAGTTTGAGAGGTTATTTTGTTTGTTTGGTTCCCTTATTCAGTTATTTGGGATAAGGAAAGAATAAAAGTCCAGAGTTCTGTAGGTCCTCTGTTTTTTTTTTTCCTTTATTTATTTCGATTCTTATTTGTTTTGATATTGTTTTGACACCAATAACTAACGAAAAGTTCCCAAACTGTTGTTTAGTGTGTTTCAGTTAAGTTTGAGAGGTTATTTTGTTTGTTTGGTTCCCTTATACATTTATTTGGGATAAGGAAACAGTAAAACTCCTTAAGAGTTCCGTAGGTCCTCTGTTTCGTTTTTCTTTATTTATTTCGATTCTTATTTGTTTTGATGTTGTTTTGACACCAATAACTAACTAAGAGTTCCCAAACTGTTGTTTAGTGTGTTTCAGTTAAGTTTGAGAGGTTATTTTGTTTGTTTGGTTCCCTTATTCAGTTATTTGGGATAAGGAAAAGTAGTAGTAGTCGAAGTAAAAGTCCAGAGTTCTGTAGGTCCTCAGATTTTTTTTTTCCTTTCTTTATTTCGATTCTTTTTTGTTTTGATGTTGTTTTGACTATCCAAATCTATCATTATCATCTTCTACTTTAAAAATATATTAAATTCACTGACAGACAACGCACTGCTTAAACCGCTGGCTCTAGAAACTTGAAATGTTGCACGGGTTCCCTATAAAACAAAGGTGAGCACTAAGGAAGGATATTTGAAAGTTTATCCTCTAAAGGGGTTTAATATGGGACGAAAGTTTGCGTGAGAGCTCGTTATTTTTGCGTATAGGAAATCCCATCGGGCACACGGCAATATGTCAAAAATAAAAACTTTTATGCCCATTTCATTGTAGCTAAAGAAAACTTTTTGTTTAGATTATAAACGTATAAAATTGTTTATCCTTACTTACAGTTTGCTTTTATTTTAAATAAGTTTGCGCAACTGCCAACCCTGAATGTGTTGTGTTTGCGGATGAATGGAATAAAATTATGCGTATTTGTCTGGTGTTCTGTCAGTGAAAGTATGCAAGGGAGTCCACTGTTCCATGTTAGTTTTAAATTAAATTGTATACAACTTATTATTGCCAACGTAATAATTGATTCTATGTTAATTAATGTAATTGGTGTTGTACCGTTTTAATTAACTATAAATAAATAAATGAATAACTATGTTCCTTTTTAAGTTTAATGGAGTATTTATTTATACACATTGCAGTGCTTAGAGTGCTTTACTTATCCCTAACACAATGACATACATCATCATACTACGAACATTTCGCAAACGGCCTATTTCACACCAACACAATACATTTCTCACTCATCTCACAATACGTCATTGTTGGCAGTGTCCTTCGGATACAGACAGCGAAGCCGTGTGGGAGACAGCTGATGTGACATTGGAACGGGGTGCGAGCGGGCTCGGCTTGAGCATAGCGGGCGGGGAAACTGGCAGTGATGTCAGCATAACGAGACTAGCAGTAGGAGGAGCGGCGCTAAAAGATGGGAGATTGCAAATAGGAGATATTTTATTACAAGTGAGTATTGTGCGGCCAATAATTCATGAAAGTGGGCAATAAATCGAGAAACCAGTGTTTCTCGAAAAAATATAGATCAACCTATTTCATATTGCCCGAATCTTAATTCTTGACTGTTTCGACTGCTGCGATGACAAAAATAAGGTTAAAGATTTTGTCATTATATTTGTAGGAGACAAAATGTTTTATTTTTATTTTTATGCATATAAAAAAATACTATTATATACATTTTTCTTTCTACTGGTATCTCTTCTTGGCATTAGTGAATAATTGAAAAAGAAATGGATACTATTTCAGCGCTGAAAAAGGTCCTAAATGTCACTGGTCTACCCACAAAATTCAATCGTAAAACATTATACCTCCATCAAACCTTTTCATGAACCTTCGTAAAAGCCTGTGGTTCACAGCTAAAAATAGACAACCTAGTAAAGTAGGTGTATGTAAATTTGTAGAGGCATCGAACGACCATAACATGTTTAACATACGTAGGTAGAAGGATCGGTAACCCTGGCGCGAACTTCTAGCAAATTAGTATGGTCAGTAGTCACCCTTATCTCGTCCACGTGCCACAGATTTGGAACTTAATAAACAAGTTTCGAATCAAGGTCGAGTAAACTTGATAAAATTGTATCTGAATTTTGTAGAAGGAAATGCTTTTATTTAGTTTCAATTTCTCTGATAGGCTTTACTTTAATCGTGTTTTTTGATACGGGTTGAGTTTTAAAAGGAAAACGTAATTTTAGGATTTCAATACAAACTTATGATTATTTTGCTTCCTCTTTTCGTCATACTGATATTTTCTACTGTTTTTAGCCACTGTTGCATGTGGTTTTCACATTATTTTGCTAATTTAGGGTATCGTTACACTAGTTAAAAAAAAGTCACATAATATGTCAAATGAAATGAAATTGTTTATTCTGTAAATAGAATATCGGAATCACTTTTACATAATTATCATGTTTAAACAAATAAATATTAATAAGCTAGATGGAATCGATATTTCACACTGACTACCCCTGAGAAGAACACAAACATACCCATAAATAAACTCACGCCTTCTTCACACAGGGGTAGACAGAAACTACTGAACGCCACCTGCTACGACCTTTACATTCTTCTTTTGCCTTGTTTATGTTCATACATCGGGACAGAAAAAAAAAATTAAATAAAAAACCCACTCCCACCCACCTCCCTGAGAAGAAATGGCGAAAAAAACTAAGTTCACATTATATTCACGCTAAGGGTACAGGTGTATATACAATATTATCTGTGACCTCGCTCCGCACAATGCCAGAAACTTTCCTCCATAAAAATAAAATACCTAAGCTTATTGAAAGAATTGGATTCAAACTAACAATGGTCTACAATTGGTAGAGAAACTCGTTCAGAATTATAATAAGGCTTTTTGGGAACTAGGGAAAGAATTCTTGAACTAAATTAAGAATACAGGGGTCCGATAGGGCCAATGCCTGCCGGGGTCGAAGAAAGAGGTCATTTGACGATTTCCCAAACCAAAAAAAAAAAAAAAAAGGGCACAGCATTTGGATGATTGGTCTAAAAGTAATCCATATAGCTTTAGGTTTCATAAAATAATGAATATCCTATTTCTGGATTGTATTTTAATTAAAATTCTTGTTCTTAATTCGGCCATGGAACTTAGATAATATAATGAAGTCTGTATCCAATGCCCCAGTTCTTAATAATAACCAATTCACAAAATGATTTACTATTAATTTTATCTACAGTAAATAAGCATTATTCCCCAGTTCCGCAAGAAGCTTATTCATTTAAACCTCTCTTACGCCGAGCTTTTAATAAATAATGTAATTGTCAGGATCAATATCCCGGGAATATACTCGGTACCGCTTATTTCCGCAGAGAACAAAGGAACAGAACGGGAAAGACTTAACGGAAAAATGATAAGGCTCCAATAAATTATGTCATTCCCTGTATCCAATTTTATAAGATGTCAAGTAAACATTTTCTGGAAAAAAAAAAGAGTTTCCTGCCCGAAAATATGCGCCTGAAAACTTTTTTTTCACCTGGCTAAGCTATTTAAAAAACTCTTCGTGGACCTTACCTTACTCGTAAATGACATTCCCGAAACTTTTCTTGTTTAATGAAATTCTGCGTAAGGTCGAATATTTAATATGACAGGTTCATTTTAATATTTTTATGAACCTCCAAATACCTGTTTTCGTACCTAGTTTTCTGTCTGATTGTAAACTCTTCGCCTTCATAAATAAATGATAAAACTGTCCCGGGTGCTCGAAGTGAAATGAGATGGAACTAGAAGTAATAAAGGGGTAGATTAACAGCAACAGATTAAAGTGAATAGCGGTACTTTATGTTACTGTAGCTAAGCTCAGATATGGCTATTAAGTGTCGAACTAACTTCGTAAAGGTTAATTTTCAGGGCAGTTTCAAAGTAAATCTGATCTAAACTGTTTATATTTCAATATTATGAAAGGATCAAGGTCGAAGTCAAAAATTTATTCCCAATAGGCAGAAAAGGCACTTTTAAATGTCAACATTTACATAAAAATAGAATTGGTACTAGTTGCCCCTTCCAAAAGGTAGTTTTGTATGGAGCAAAATGGGTAAGAAACTCCACTGTTACTCTTTCAATTAAAATGCTTTATAATATTTTGTATACATTAATTATACAATTATATGTGAAGACGATGCACCTACAATAAAATTACTATACCATAATAGATAAAAATAGTAAAAAACTAAGCAATGGTAAATTAATTATGTGGTAGATACATGGTGCTCACATATTTTCAAATGAATCCTCCATCCTCAAATCCTAAAATTCATCCTAAAATTTTAATTATAATAATTTAGTGTGGGAGTTAAAGTAACCACAGAATATAAAATCAATGTCATAAAAATTATAAATTATACAATTAAATTAGCAACTATAGTTTGCATGTTAGCATGTTTCCAAACATTCTTATCTTGGATATAATCCTTAAATTTTTAATATGCTTGTTAACAAAGTGTAATTTTAATAAGAGTTTAAAATTTTCTTTCATTTACGAGTAATTACAATATATCACAAAGTACCTAAAAAAGATCAAACGCGTGGTTTCTGTCATATCTTTCTAACAACATAAGCGGCCGAGCTTAGCCGCCCCGCAAGACATGTTCTAAGAGGACCCCATTCTCGTCAAGCGTGATTCCTAGGAAAACCATCTGATTAATAAATTCTAGTTTTTGTCCATTCAATATAATGTCACATTCACTGCTTCTAACATTAGGTAATTTAAATCGAATGCATTTGGTTTTCATTTCATTTAGTACCAAATTATTTATCGTAAACTAATCTTGGAGCTGAAGAATGGAGTTATTGACGTCTTCAAGATTTTGTGACCGTCTGTTCATTTTAAGGATCAATGTTGTGTCATCTGCAAATAACACCATCTTTGGTTAATTTTGAAATATAATTATAAAATTGCTAATTGGACAAGGACAAACTCCGGACAAGTGCGAGTTTGACATTACAAAGGGTACATTGAACTTTACTGAGAGGTAGTAAAAATCTTAATTAAACTGGGGAGTACTAAAATTCTTAGACCGCATAATAAGATTTTTGGTACTAAAATATTAGAAGAACCTGGGATTGTTATTTATTAGTATTACTCAGTAAAAAAATATTTGGTCTATTTAAATTTAAAAGATGTAATTGACATCAGGAGCAGCTGATTTTATTTCGCGATCAAAGTGTTTAACCCATTGTAAAAGTTGTTCAAAATGATGAATACAATGACTCCTTTAGAGGTTTTCAGTTATTTTATTTACCTTTATCTTATAAATCCTACAAGATTGAGACTATTACGCAGATTTAAAATGTGTATATTTCTAGATATGCACAGACATGTCAATGAACCGATAAAATCTCAGCCACCCCTATGGAATAAAATCCAAAAACATTTCACAAGACTCGCAGCACAACAATTAATAGTAATACTTTTTAATTGAACGTACCAAGCTTTATTAAAATAATAATTATCTTTGTATTCGTCGAATCAAATTGAAGTATCTGTATTGTACAGACTTAATTAACTATTATTAATTTATAATTCTATAGAGAAATGTATACTGTTAGTAGCAAGGATTGCTATCCATTGAAATAAATCTCCATTGTTATTATTTCCACACTAAATAACAATTAATTGTTTTACTGAGCTCAGTTTTGCTATGACATCACTGGCAGTAATTCCCTACTGAGTGAGGTAGCTAATAAATTTTACTGGTAGATAAGATCCTGCCCCAATATTGTTATTACAGTGTTTAAACTATTTCAGATTACACTGTAATTATGTACCAGTACTAACTAGTTTATAATGTAGATTGTAGAGACGTGTTTGTTGTAGGTAGATTTCGTAATAGCACAGTGTAACTTCCTACTTACAGTGGTTCAACTACGCCCATACATTTGACAGTAGAAATGTCACTTTGACATTTCTCTACTCTGCGGGAACGCTGCCGTTAACAGTCTGTACGTTAGCCAACATACGGTTTCCTAGAAGAGGGGTGGCAGCCAAATAATGGCTGCAGTGACGGCTGCCATGAAAATGGTGGATGCGGGGTTTGACTTTTTGGTGTCAAAAAACGCTTTATATGAAAACACACCAACTTACTTCCATAAGTAACGTTTTTACATCATTCGCCGGTAACTTGCAGATGCTATGTGGCGGCCACTGCTCTTCTAGGAAACCGTAGCTTTACAGTGGTTCAACGTCCATACATTTGACAGGAGAAATTTCACTTTGACATTTCTCCTGTCAAAGGTATGGACGCTCAGCGGCACTGCTGTCGTTGACCTACTGGAAGGCAGTAGTAGACTGTGGTAGATAATTGTAGGTACTAAAAGATACCCTTCAGCTATCTCCGTTTAGTTGGGTCAAAATAAATGCGTATATACTAACGACTCATTCAATGAATGACCCAACTAATGGATAAGAGTAAATTCCTAACGGTCATCGCATTTTCGTTGTCTATGAATATAGTCCTACTTAGGTAGGTACATAGCTAATATTCGTATTTCCGTAAGTAGATATAAGATGTATTTTTGAATTTATATTAGTTTATCTACGAAAAGGAGGTACCTACCAACTAATAACATTTAACATACCTACTTGAATACAAGAACTGAATTCAGTCTATAATGATTTTGATCGTGAGTCTTTCTTCTGTTTGAAGAACGACTAAAGGTATTTTTCAGTACCTGAAAAACAAAATAAAAAGGCACTCTAGATCCAGCACCCTATTTGCGTAACGCACTATAAATCAGAATCTGAATCATTTTGAAGGATATCGCTTATCCATTGCTTCTTAATATGTTCGAAAAATTGGTCTGCTCAACAACACCAATAACGCAATGAATGTAGTTGAACTGTCAAAATGAAAGCCATTCCTACTAATTAGTGTGTTACGCAATCACCCCGCTGTACCTAAAATCATAAAATTATAACTCTGATATTGATTTGTTAGATTGACTGATTGATTTGTTACGTTTTGCATACTGAATCAATATTATGTTTAGCGATTACACCGACAAATATTTATTGCATACAACTCCACACAAAAATAAATCTGACTGTGTTATTTATTCAATGGGATTCACTATACGAATGTAAATTAGGTGGATGAATGCAATGAATGAATGAAACGCGTGAAAATGCTTGCTATTTTGCGTGTTTGGAATTAAACCAAGTGTCTACTATGTAACTATAGAACTTAGGTAATTAAACTGAGACTCAAAGCATTTATTTCGATGAAACCATTTACAGGCGCTTTTGAATTATCAAGGAGTCGGTCAATCAGAAATATGAAGCTAGCTGTCTAAGTGGCCAGATATTTTTAGGCATAGAAAGTAAATTAAAGTCAGCTTTAATACGTAGTTACTAATAATAGGTACCGATTAGTCACAAAGAACATTGATAGGTAAATTCAATTGTATGTATTTTGTTTCGCCCGTTCCGATTTCAATCATACTCCAATACCTACCAAAATAATTGTGATTTAATTACATTCAAGAACGAAATACATTACAACGATATTGTGTTCGACGAATTCCGTAAATATTTGAATCAAAATACCTTCAATTTGTTTGCTATTTCTGACAAAATGTATTTATGCCAAGTATGTTCAAACCCATATTTTGTGCAGGTAAACGACATTTCCGTGGAAGGGGCGCCGCATTCAGTCGCAGTTGATGCTCTTCAACAAGCCGGGAGCGTCGTTAGATTAGTAAGTTCAGCATCGCTTGCTCTCTCTTTAAAATACTCTTGTTTAATTGGTTCCTTTGTACTTCGCTTCACTAGCACTTTTGTCGCTCACTAATGGTGTGACTGCAAGATTGGCGCGCGCAGGTGTTTACAAGATCGCTGTGAAATTCTAAGACCACGCAGTTTGCCTTCGGCTTGTATTTGTGTTAATGGTGTAAAGTTTGTGTCTTGTGATGATTTTTGTTCTCATTATTGATGTATGACTAGTTCAGATTGTGACAATACCGCTGATTGGCTTATGTTTTCACCGCGTCAATAGAGGTTTTAAGAGGAGGTAAAGAGGGATCAGTATTGTTCGCGTAAAAGTACCTACAGGATCGTTTATCTAAACATATAATAAATAACTAATAAGTTACGCAAACTGTATCCAATTATAATTAATGGAATGCAATCAATCCGTAAACGCTGCTGCAATTCAATATCTTTATGTAGGTATTTTGTTATATTTTAATTAGAATTTTGGCCATTCAAAAAGTAACTCTAACAAGAAAACCAAGAATAAGTACTTAAAATGTTGTTGCAAATGAAAGCTGGATTCAACGTCACGTCGATCAAACAGCGTCTACTTTCTAGGAATTCATTATAACAATTGGGCCTAGTTGCCATAAATAAACAAATATTTAATTTAATTTAATTAATTGTGAAAACAATACTGAGTATATAAAAGATACAGTATCTACAACAACAGTTGTACCTGATGCTACAGCTGACGAAGGAAGGTTGGCACCGCGCCAGTTGAAAAACCGCTGAAGCAAACATTACTAGTAGCACTGAATATAATTATATCAAAACCAATATCAAAAAAGTTAAGAATCAAGCCATAATCTCGTAATGTTTCTTTGCTTAAACAATAGGCTTATTTTTTTCATGTTATAATAATAGGTATCCCAAATAATGAATGAGCTAGTTACTAAAATAAATAACGTCCTTGAAACCACCCTAAAGACATAAAATATTGTTGAGCGTGTTTTCTTAAAATAACGAGATTGGGCACGCAATCTAGTCAAGTGAAAGTAGTACCACGAAACTTTTTAATTGTTAGTCAAAGTCAACTTGTAAACAAAAACGACTGAAATAGAAAGATGTTTTCAGCACTTATTTCGATTTATGACGTGTTAAAATGGTTTCTACGCTTTTAGAAAAAAAAATGGTTTTCTGAACTTCCATAGCTTAAACGAGGCTCTACTGTACCTAATGAAGGATTTACACTAGGTTGATTTTCGCCGTGCGGCTGGTCGCTTACCAAATCGCCTCACAAGCCGAATCACCACCTCATTTACACAGGTCAATAAGAATCGCATGTGACTACTTGATTTTGCATCAAAATCTCAACCTTCATGCGGCGGGCGATCGCCTGCGTCTGAGCACGGTCGATTTAAGTCACACGCCGCATGCGACCTGTCGCCACACGACAAAAGTCGAAACCTACTCTACTTGGGAACTTGCGATTTTAGTCCACCGCGGGTATAGCCGAATTGCCATTTAGACAGTCGATTTTCGTCGTGCAGCGAAAATCGTGCGGGTATAGTCACCTGACACGACACGCGCGCGCGTCTGTTGTTTCCATCCGTCGCTTCGCAAGTCGCGTCGCAGTGACTCGTGGCATGCTTTAAACTACTTCTTTCATTTGTTTTCTCCACAGTCGCTGTCGAAGGACGCATGTCGCTTGAGCGTCATGTAGCTTGTTACTCTGGTGTGATCATCAAATTCTTTATTTTCTATCAGCAAGTACGTCGAGCCCGCCGACCTAGGGTGGTGACACTGTGGCGAGGCGTTCGCGGACTAGGCCTTGGCATAGCAGGCGGAGCGGACGACGCAGCGGGTGGTGGAGGCATCTTTGTATCCCATATTGCTGTTGGTGGCGCCGCCCACCATGATGGCAGATTAAGATTAGGCGATAAAATTTTGGCTGTTAGAGATAAAGATGTAAGTATTAAACAAAACATACTTAAATGAAACGGATGAATTGAAACGGAGGGCAAAACAATAAAGGAACACCAAATAAATGATGGATGGAGGGTGTGAAAGATGATATTGCTTGAACGGGAGTCAATACTCTAATGAAGGGTGATAGAGATAAGAAGAAGTGGATAAAGATGTTGATAAGTAGAATAGATACCCATAAAAAGTGTTTCTTTCCAAACAAACAAATAATAAATGAAACGACATATAAAAATGTTTTCTTTTCTTTAGGGTATAGAAACATCACTAATTGGTTCAACACACGCTCATGCGGTATCTGCGTTAAGAAGTACAGGAGATCAAGTGACACTTATCGTCCTATCAGCTGGAAGCTCCGTTCCACCAGTCGCTAAGACCGCTCCACTATATTCAAGTATGTGTACATTAGTTCTACTAAGAATATTAATCTTCAATGAGATAAATAATAAAACTAATAAAAAATAATAATATGTATTAATATACTAATTATTTTCTTATAATTTGACAGTACAAAATAAAACTCCCGATATTAGAATAAGGGAAAAATTTTTTTAACAGAAAATGCTTACTTCGTATATGCTATAGTTGTTTCGTAATAGGTTTATATACTTATATGAACTTATTACGAAACAACTACTTTGAAGACTACAATTGAAATCAAAATATGAGTGTTAACAATATGAATACGATTATGAAATTATTAATGATAAACAAATAAAAGAAAATAATAACGATAACTTAATAAAATAGTAGTAAACACAACCATGAATCCATATTTTATTTGTGCAGCTAAAACACAAGCCACATCGTGTTCAACGCTTCACGAGCTGTTAGAAGAGGAGCCGAGTGAAATACCGAGGTAATATTGACCCTTAATACATTCACTTTCAAGGTAACCTACATTTTGTGGGGAAGATTTATTACATGAATTTATCAACCCAAATACTACGTTATCATAAAACATATTTTTGAGACAGATTTCGTTTTATGTAGATGATATTCTTTATCCAAATTCAGGTTTAGAAGAAATAGTTGTTACACCGCTGCTATCATTCATACCTTTAGATAATTTTATCAAATTATTCCATGATTTATTATTTACTCTAAATCGCCTTCTATTGCCTCTCATTCTCCATAATATTCTCTAAGTAATAAGTATAACAGCCTCTAACTTATTTATTTCAAATCTACCTTACGTATTCGGCTAAGTGTATTTTTTGTAGTACATTTTTTCAAATATTACTTTAAAGAGTAAATTTTTGGCACTAATCCTGAAACTACAAGACGTTAAATCTTTTAGCCAGCCTTGTTTTGGCAGCAGAATTGCGTTGGGTTATTTTACTTTATTTAATCACTAGCTGTTGCCCGTGACTTCTGCGATCCAGGATAAAAGTAGCGTCTGTCCATCTCCAGCTCATGTTCTACTCATGTGCCAAATTTCATCCAAATCCGTTTAGCCATTTTAGCATGAAAGCGTAACAAACAAATATATAAAAAATCAAATCTTGTCTCTTTATTATAGTACTAGCTGTTGCCCGCGACGTTATCTGCTGGCCAGAATGAAAAGTAGCGTATGTACTTACCCAGGTCATGGTCTACCTGTGTGCCAAATTTCATCCAAATCCGTTCAGCCATTTTAGCGTTAAGGCGTAACAAACAAACAAATAAACTCCCTTTCGCATTTATAATATTAGGATAGGTAGGACAGTTTTTCTTATAAAACTGAGCTCCTTTTCGCGATTTATCTATTTTAAATTTGCAATCGCTTCCAAAAATTGTTTATATTTATGAATTTATGAGCGAAGCTTCATTGAATTGGTAGTAAATTAATACATTGGGAGCTGAACGACTTACGAGTTTTAGGTCGTAGGTTTCGAATCCAGAGAGGCGCTTTACTTTGTGTAAATTATTTCACCACCACTACTCTCCAACCGGTGATAGAAAACATCGTGAGGAAACCGACATGACCTAGAACCAAAATTTCGTAGTCATGTGACATCTACCAACCCGCACTGGGCCCGCGTGGTGGATTACAGCCCACACACTCAACGAGAGGTCTGTGTCCCAGCAGTGGTCACATTACAGGCTGATTATGCTAATACATTGATTATTTGTTAAACGGAATTAAAAACGCTCTTTACGACACTCTATTCAAAGCAAATATTTTAACAAATAAGATTTTCAATAAAGGGCTTGCCACAAATGCTGGTGAGAATTATTATATTAATAATGCCGCCAACTACGGAACAAAGACAATAAGTTTCGGACATTGAAACTTTCGCTTCCTTTGCAATGCTCCAAAACCGCAGAATACGTCTTTGGAACTCGTAATTCCCCAACTTTTGCAAATCTTTAGTTAAAAAGTAATTTCAGTTTCTTGTAGAAATCAGACTCCTGTTTCATCTGATTTTGGATTTTTATACTTTTATGAGACATCATAATCAAATCAAACTCGTGCGCTATCATTGTATTTTAATCCCATCTGTTTGTAGATGATATAAAAAATATTCGTTCCTTCTTATTTACTTCAAATATACCCACAAATTCGTCGTTCTTCAAATATTTCTCCCCAATAAACGTCAAATAATTTTAACTTCCCACAACACAGATGTGTCCGCATGGTCCGTCTCGTCCGCTCGGGTTCACGTCTTGGCATGGACATCGTCGGCGGACTGGGGGGAGAAGTGGAGGGGAGTACGGACGAGGACGCTTGCGGAGTATTCGTATCGGGCGTTTCCGTGGGTGGCGCTGCCTATGGCATGCTACATAGAGGCGACAGGATACTGAGTGTCGATGGAAGGGACCTTACAAGGGCTACGCATGAACAAGCCGCTGCTGCGTTGAAGGTATCTATTTGATGTTTTGGTCATATTCAACAGTATTGATTTGAACCAGCTAGATTTTATAGGTTTTGCAATTTTGAAGATATGAAGCGTATTATCTTAAATTGAGAATTTCTTTGTCATAAATGTTGTGTTATTGTGTTTTTTATGTCCTGAGTTTTCTTGAACTTGAATGAACTACAGCATGTTGTTTACATAATATAGTAATATTTTTATTCTTGATAATTTGTTTCACTTTAGTTTTCCGATTTTACCTGTAATTGCCGTGCTTAATTGTAAAATATGGTGATACCAAATTATATATTATTTAATATAATAATAATTACATATAATATGTAGTTACACCTGTATTTGGACATAAATAAATAATTCGGCTTTAACGTTGCAAATCTCATTTACACGACAGGCTGGCAGGCCAGGATATGGAGTGCCAATAATGGCCCCATTACGCCTCCTCCAGGCGAACATCAACCACTGCGCCGCTGCTCAGGATCTGTTGCTCCAGAGCATGGCGCAGTGGTCGATCAACATCGCCGTGGTCGCTGAGCCGTACTTTGTCCCGCCCAGGGATGACTGGGTGGAGGACCTGAGCGGCTCAGTGACCCTCATTTCGTCGGCCGCCGCCGGTACCCCGTCGCTTGAGGCAGTCAAGAGGGGACGGGGTTGCGTGGCAGCACGGTTCGGGGAGATTGTTGTGGTAGGGGTATACTTCTCCCCGAACCGAACTCTCGCCGAGTTCCACAACTCCCTTGCGGAGTTGAGAGTCGTCGTCGTCGGGTACCATACCCTGCCCGTGCTCGTACTCGGGGACTTCAATGCCAAGAACACGGCTTGGGGTTCCCGGTACACGGACACACGGGGCAGGATGGTGGAGGACTGGGCTCTGGAGACAGGCCTGGTCGTCCTAAACCGGGGTTCTGTCCCCACGTGTGTGCGGATGCGGGGCGAGTCAGTGGTGGACATCTCGTTCGCCAGCCCCGCTCTGTCACCGCGTGTCATTGACTGGCGCGTCATGGAGGGGGTGGAGACGTACTCCGACCACCGGTACATCCGGTTTGACGTCTCCGCCCAAACCTCGAGCGCGCTGGTCCGACAGGCCCCGAGTGGTCCGCGGTGGGCGCTGAAGAAGCTGGACCGGGAGCTCCTCCTGGAAGCCTCGATCGTGCAGGCCTGGGTGTCACCACCGGACAGGCCTGCAGACATCAACGTCGAGGCGGAGTGGTTCCGGGAGGCCATGTCCGAGATTTGTGACGTGGTAATGCCCCGGGTCCAGCCCGGACGTGCCTGGCGCCAGGTGTACTGGTGGTCGCCGGAACTGACGTCTCTGCGCGAGGCGTGCGTTGCCGCGCGACGCTTGTACACCAGGCACCGCAGGCTCCGTATCCGCCCTTCGGATACGGAAGCCATTCAGGCGGAGCTGTACGAGGGTTACAGAGCGGCGAAGACCGCCCTCCGAGCGGAGATCCTGCGGGCCAGGGGACTGGCCCGTGAGGAGTCGCTGGGGACTCTGAACAGGGACCCGTGGGGACGCCCATATAAGGTGGTGCGGGAGAAACTCCGCCCATGGGCTCCCCCGCTGACGCAGAGTCTCCGGCCCCAGCTCGTGGAGGGCGTGGTGAGCGCTTTGTTCCCTTCGCGGGGGGGGCATACTCCCCCGCCCATGGCTCCGCCTCCTGCGGTGCCAACTGCGGACCACATGACCGACGATGACGACGTTGCTCCTGAGGTGACCGAGGTAGAGTTGAGAGCGGCGGCACGCAGGCTGAGTGCCAAAAATACCGCCCCAGGACCCGACGGCTTACCGGGAAAAGCCTGGGTCCTGGCCTCGGAGGCTCTCGGGCCTCGACTAAGAGGGCTCCTAAGCGCATGCTTGGAGGAGGGCCAGTTCCCACTTCGTTGGAAGACGGGGAAACTGGTCCTCATTAAGAAACCGGGGCGCCCGGCGGACTCTCCGTCCGCTTACCGGCCCATCGTGCTGCTCGACGAGGTGGGCAAGCTCTTTGAAAGAGTCATTGCAGACCGCCTCGTCGGGCAGCTGGTGCGGGTGGGGCCGGATTTGGCGGAGAGCCAGTTTGGTTTCCGCAGGGGGCGCTCCACGGTGGATGCCATCATGCGCGTGCGAGCCCTCACGGCGGGGGATGCTGTGGCCCGGGGTGGGGTCGTCTTGGCGGTGTCTCTAGACATCGCCAATGCCTTCAATACCTTGCCCTGGAGTTGCATCCGGGAGGCATTCCGGTATCACCGGATGCCGACCTATCTCTGTCGTGTAGTCGAGGCCTATTTGGCGGATAGAGCAATTATCTACCCCGGTCACCAGGGAGAATGGAACCGGCGAGAGATGTCGTGCGGTGTCCCACAGGGATCGGTCTTGGGGCCGCATCTGTGGGACATCGGGTACGACTGGGTGCTGCGCGCCGACCTCCCTAGCGGCGTCAGCGTGGTGTGCTACGCTGACGACACGCTGGTCCTGGCGCAGGGGAGGTCGCACCAGGCGGCGGCCGAACTAATGACACGCGGGGTTGCGACAGTCGTTGAGAGGATCCGGCAGTTGGGACTCGAGGTGGCCTTGCACAAGTCCGAGGCCATGTGTTTTCATGGTCCTCGGAACGCGCCACTGTCGGGTTCCCAAATAACGGTAGGAGGGGTTCACATCGGCGTCGAGTCGACGATGAAGTACCTGGGACTCGTCCTCGACAGCCGGTGGAACTTCGTCGAGCACTTCCGACGTTTGGCTCCCAGACTGTAGCGGGCCGGGGCTGCTTTGAAGCGGCTCTTGCCCAATCTGGGGGGGCCAAACGCCTCCTGCCGGAGGCTCTACGCGGGGGTCGTGCGGTCCATGGCCCTTTACGGGGCACCGGTGTGGGCGGGTTCGCTAAGGCTCCGGCCAGCCTGCCGGTTGAAAGCGTCCCAAAGGGTCATGGCCATCCGGATGGTACGGGGATACCGCACGGTCTCCTGCGAGGCGGCGAGCCTCCTTGCCGGATTGCCGCCGTGGGATCTGGAGGCAAAGGTCCTCGCGCACGTTTGGGAGTGGCGCGAGGAGGCGAAACGCCGGGGCGTAACTCCGCTGCCGCGAGAAATCACGGCACAGCGGACAGAGCTCCGGCGGGATCTCATGGCGGCATGGAGAGTGCGACTGTCGCAACCCAGCGCAGGGCACGCCACAATTGCGGCGGTAAGACCTCTTTGAGGAGTGGCTTGAGAGGCGCCACGGCGTCCTCACCTTCCGCCTGACGCAGGTCCTCACCGGACATGGCTGTTTCGGGAGGTTCCTGTTTCGGATAAGGCGGGAGGAAACGCCCGGGTGTTATCATTGCGTGGATCGACCGGAGGACACGGTGGAGCATACGGTGGAGGTCTGCCCGGCTTGGGCGGAGCACCGCCGTGTCCTCGTGGCGGCGATCGGCGGCGGCGACCTCTCGCGTCCGGCCCTGGTTCAGGCCATGGTACGGAGCGAGAGGGAATGGGAAGCCGTCACCTCCTTCTGCGAAGCAGTAATGCTCGCGAAGGAGGAGGCGGAGCGCGAGAGGGAGAGGCAATCTCTGCGCCCTCGCGCCCCTAGCCGCCGCAGGAGGAGGAGGAGACACCCTGGGCGTCGGGAGTCGATTGCCGACTCCCGGCCACCGTAGGCGCGGGCTTGCGGACGGCGAGCAATGGGCAGCTCGCCGTCCGGTAAGGACCAGGCCCGGGTCGACGGCGCGTCGTGTTCCACGCGCGCCTCAAAAAGATGTCAGCACCATTGACGGGGTCCGATAGGACCGATGCCTGCCGGGGCTGCGGATTGTTCGAAAGAGTTACCGTGGCCCTGGCGCACAGGCAACCGAAGGAACACGGGTGGGTTTTAGTCAGTAAGAGTCTGACACGCCCTTCTGCTCCGCCCAGAGCGGGAGAGGTCATTTGATGATTTCCCACCCAAAAAAAAAAAAAAAAAGGCTCTCTTACTGAATAACAATTCTGTGACAAGTTATTAAAATATAACATATTATTCTTCTAATTTTATGCTGTTTTTTTAATAGTAAGTACTATATAATTACATCCTCTTTTTCCTGTAAACCCAAGCAGTACTCAGGGGCCACGGTGACAATAGCAGCGCAGTATCAACCGGAGCAATACGAAAGGCTGCGCGCACGCATACGAATGATCAACGCCGCGGCCGCCATGTCACCTCGATCAAGACACGTTCCTGTGCATCCTGATCTACATTCTATGTATCCAAGGTAATAAAATAAAAAATAAACTTTTTAAAGTTGCAATTTTGAGAAAAAACTTATAACTCAATAATATAATTTAATTTAGGTCTCGCTAGAGGTCTGTGTCGCATCTTAAGATTTTTGTTCAAATCCGATCTTAATTTAATTATTCAGTGACTGACCTGAATTGATTTTGCTGAATCTAAATCGAAAACATTACGAAGATCGACGATTAGAGAATTGGTCTACTTTTTATTGTTCTTGTTCTTTGGCGTACTACTTTCGATAGAATGATTACTATTTTTTAGCTTCAATAATGATTTGATTCATCAGGAATTATGATAAATAAAATTCAGAAGACTAAGGAGAATTTTGGTTTTTTATTTAAGCGAATTACATAAGGAGTTTATAAGTTGGATGTTCGTAGAAACGCCGGGACGCATCGTCTTTGAAGGACTTATACACTGACCTTATTGGTATACCCTTCAAAAAGGTCAGGTGCGTGCGTAGTACTTGCGTGGCACACCTGTACGGTGAAGATCTATGAACGAATACGTAAGAATGTTTGTTGAATGAAACACGTGATGTTCAGTCGTTTAATTCCATTTCTACAGGAAAAGGATTCAATTTGTGACTGTTCACGATTAGTAAAGTCTATGCAAAAAAAACCTAGCTTTCGTTGGCGTTAATTAGTTTATTTTTAAACTTAAAGAA